>JAJTUV010000058.1:722500-1322500 GCA_021653895.1 Mastomys natalensis
AAAATTAACACTGCTTCTTTCATCAGGTAAGTCTTAGCTATTAAAAAAAAAAGAATCTGGTCCAATTAAGCCATGTGTATAGTAAGTGGGTGCCTCTTTTCATGAATTAATGACAGTTGGCTCACTGATAGATACTGTGCCTGTGGCGCAAACTTAGAATGACAAGTGAGGATATTGTCTTTGGAATCGAATGGCTGCATTCAGACTCTAGCTCTGTCAGTTATTAACAAGATAACCCTGAGAAGGCTGAACCTGTTTGTTTATCTGTATAATGAGGATGATAATGTGTCTGTTTCTTTGAGTTCTGAGAATTCAGTAAGATAGCACATGACAGTGTGTGTCATGGACACTGGCATGTTGCAAACACTCTAAACATCGTAGTGTGATCCATACCGATGAAGTTTTGTTCTACTTCCAGAGGTTAGGGATACCTTCTCAGAGTTTGGGTGGCCAAGAGACATTAAATGTCATTCCCACAAGGTTATACTTTTTAAATATACAGCCTTAAGAAACCCAGAAGTAGGCTGGAGAGATGTCTCAATGGTTAAGAGCACAGGCTGCTCTTCCAAAGGACGCAAGTTCAATTCCCAGCATCCATAAGGCAGCTCATAGCTCCAGTTCCAAGGGGATCTGACACCTGCATCTGGACTCCACACTCACATATGTGGTGTCCATAGGTTCATGCAGGCAGAACACCAGAACACATGGAATAAAGTCAGAGCTGATAGTTACACTGTTAGGAGCCACATGCTTTGTTATTTACCTGCCCTCCAAGAAAAATAAAGCAAGCAAATCAAAAACAAAAAAAACAACGAAGTGCACCACGCTGTAGTTCTAGCTACTCTGGAGGCTGAGGCAAGAAGCCTGGAAGTTCAAGGCCAGCCTGTACAACACAGAAGCCAACCAACTTCCTTATCTTAATTTTCCCCTCAAGTTCATCTGGCGGAGTGCGGTAGTGCATATTTATAATCCCAGCATTTAGGAGATGAGGCAGGAGAGGTAAGGGAAACCTGGGCTACGTGGAATGTCTCAGAAAAACAAACTAAATGAAACAACCAAGGTAGGTTGTACTTAAGAGAATGCAGAAAAGTAGAAACACTTGTTAAACATGCTGTTGGCCAGGCACTCTGAACAAGTTAAATATTTGTTCTGTGTATTACTCAGTTCATATACAAAGCCCTTGTCTCTGGTGGCCCAAAGCAACTCTGGGTCCAGACCTCGAGGGAGTTGTGCATTTAACTCCCTCTCTGCTACATTCTTTTCTTAAAATAATCTTTTCTGATTTATTTATTTTTGTTTTATATACATCAGTATTCTACCTGCATGTATGTCTATGTGAGGGTGTCACATCTTCTGGAACTGGAATTATTAGATAGTTGTGAGTTGCCATGTGGGTGCTGAGAATTGCACCTGGATCCTTGGAAGAGCAGCCAGTGCTCTTAACCACTGAGCCATCTTACCAGCCCCTCTGCTGTATTCTTACTGTGTGATAGTAGACAATTTACCTGGTCTTGGTGTCTTGTTTTCCTTATGTATAAAATGAAGTTAATAAGAAGTAACTACTCAAGAAGCCTATGCTGAAAATTAAGGGAGGAAATCCTTACATCACAAGAACTGTACCTCACAGCTATATACCATGGACAACTTTTTTCTTCACTATTTAGACCTCTCTGTCCTAGACCTTGCTGTATTCCCCAAACTAGCCTTAAACTCATTATCTTCCTCCCTCTACTTCCCTGAATGCTGGGATGTGTGTCATCATACCTGGCTCAGCTGTCACTGGTAATAATACAGCAGGGTTAGGGAGATAGCTCAGTCAGTAAAGTGTCTAGACCCTGAGTATGATTCACAGAATCCACATGAGAGTAGCTGAGTGTGGGATTGTGTGCTGGGAAGATCGCTGGGGCTCACTGGCTACCCTGCTCAGTCTACCTGCGGAGTTCTAGGCCAGCAAGAACACCTGGGAGCACCACCCAAGGTTTGTTGTCTGACCTCCATGTGCACACAGACAAACAGGCATGTGCACTTGCACATACACAGTTAATAATGAGGCAATTGAAGCTTGTCCATAGTCCTAGATTTGAACCCTTTTCTCCTGTCTGGTTCTCAGTCTTCATGTAGTGTTTGGTCTAAGTTTTCTGGAAGGGAAAAGTGACTGTTTCCTTCCTGCTTAAAAAGCCTCCCATTCCCTTCCTACTCCATTGCTTCTCACTCTTAGGAGAGCTGAGATCTGTGGTTGCTAGGTGCTCCGTCACCGGGGCACATTTTACTTATGTTAACTCATCCTTCCCTCCCCTCCACTCTGCTTCAGTGTTTAATTTCTACTTCAAGACCTTTGCTTGTCTAAATGTGCAGAGTTTGGACTAGTCTCCTGCCTCCCCCAGCCCCTTACCTTTTTCATTTCCTTCCACTTTTTTCATCTCTCCCACCCTCTTTTCCTTTCTTCCTCTCTTTATTTGAGGTAGGGTTTCATGTAGCCCAGGCTGGCCTTGAATTCACTATGTAGCTGAGGCTGATCTTCTATTTCCCTTTCCAGGTACTGGGATTAATGGTTTGTGCCCTCATGGTTTAATTAATTCTGTGCTGGGGATTGAACCCCGGGCTTCATGCTTGCTAGGCCAAGTACTCTACCAACTAAGCTTTATCTTCAGTCCAGCCCCAAGTTTTTCTTAGGTGTTATCTTGTTTATTACTCCTTTACGAAAGCTTATTAAGTTAAAACCTTCTGTAATATATTCAGGAAAATAAAGGTATACAAATTCCTTTTCATTATATGTATTTCTTTAATCCTTAGATTTATTTAACTGTGATTTTCAGATTATGTTCTGTATTATGTTAAATTCTATAAGGCAGGAGCTGCTTCTGTCTTCTTTAGTGGCCCAACCCTAGGACCTGGCCTAGTCTGCAGTACATTCTAGGCATGGAGTAAATCGTGGTGGACTGGGATTGTGCTCCAACCCTTGTGGCCATGCTTCCTAGAACAGCAGGATGAATGACACCCTGGTTTCTGCTTCTCTCTTGGCTCTTCACTGCAAATAGTTCAGCATAAAGAGCTGTTTGTTTTTACCCAATCACTGCACTGGTTGAATGAGCTTTTCCAACTGTTGTGTCACTGCACGTTCACATTGCCCAGCTTTTCAGAGACAAATTTGTTTTCTCCAGGTTTTCATTTAATTTTTCCTCTGGAGTGGGAATGGAGTTGACGATACTGACTGTGACCTTGAGTTGGAATTGGGTTGCAAGAGCTGCTCGCCAGCTTTTGTTCTGCACACGGTCTGGAATGCGCAGCTGCCACTCCTGCAGCGGAGCAGAAAAGAGGCCGAGCTCTTGATTTGCTAGCTTCCCTTGCTAAGCAGCTGCCTAGGGAGACAGAAATGACACTCAGCTGACCAGCCTGTGTTTCATGGGGAAAGTACCAGTGGCCATCATTAGCTCTGAGGCCACTCTTTTCCTCCTTAAAAAAAAAAAAATCCACGTCCAAAAAAGAAATTTTTTTTGAAGTATAGCTTTGTGCGTTTCTGGACATTTTGGGTTTTGTTTTGGCAGCACCAAGCAATGAGTGTGAGGCCTTATGCATGCTCAGCAGGCCCTCCTCCCCAGCTTTCCCTGGTATTTACTTACTGTGCTAGGATGGAGCCCAGGGCCTTATCTAAAGTCCAAAGAAAACACTGTCAACTGCGTTGACTTCAAATAGTTTTTTTTTTTCTCTTTTCCCTTTTGTGTTTCTGCTGTTTGATCAGCTTTTATTCATTGCAGGAAAACTGAAAAGTGCAGAGAATGCAGATGAGCGAACAAAAAGGATCTGTACTTAACTACGTAAAGGTGTATGCTACTCTGAAATGACTAGTTTTCTCAATGTTTATTTACTTATTTATTCATTTAGACTCAGTATGTAGCCAAAATAGCCTTGAACAATCTAATCATTCTGCCTCTACTTCCAAATGCTGCTGGTATTACAGGTGTGTGTGTGTGTGTGTGTGTGCCAGATGTCTTCCTCAATTGGTCTCTACCTCATTTTATTTGTTTATTTGGTTTTGGTTTTTCGAGACAAAGTTTCTCTGTAACCCTAGGATTGAAGTTGTGCGCCACCATTACCTGACTCCTAAGTATATTTATTTTAATTATTTTATTTTATATGTTTGACTGTTATACCTGAATGTGAACCACATACATGTCTGGTGCCTGGTTGAGTCCAGAAGAGGACATTAGATCTCCTGAAATTGGAGCTATACATGGTTATAAGTTGCTATGTGGATGCTGGGACTCAAACCTGGGTTCCCTGAAGGAACAGCTAGTGCTCTTAACTGCTGAACCATTTCTCCAGTATCTTTGAAGGCATAGACTTCATTTGTCCCTAGAATGCCTAGGGCAGAGCAGACTATTAATAATTTTTTATGGTTACATTTATTTATGTGTACATGTGTGTATGTGTGCATGTGCACAGCACAGCTGGAGGTCAAAGGACAGCTGTGGGACTCAGTTCTCTTCTTCCACCATGTAGGTCTCAGGGATTGTACTTAGATTGTCAGGTGTGGTGCTTGGTACCTTTATCCACAGAGCCATCTTACAGGCTTACAAGATTTTTAATGAATAAATCAATGAAATTGTACTGAAAGTAAGCATTGAAATGTAAAACGCATGATTAGTGGTACAAATGGGCAGTTCCCATTCTAGTTAGTCAGTGTTTGCTGCAGACTACTCAGAGGGATAAATATCATCTCATCCTTCTCTGTATAGCCGTGGCTGTCCTGGAACTCACTCTGTAGACCAGGCTGTCCTGGAACTCAGAAATCCGCCTGCCTCTGCCTCCCAAGTGCTGGGATTAAAGGCGTGCGCCACCACTACCTGGCTTTTTTTTTTTTTTTTTTTTTTTTTTTGGTTTTTCGAGACAAGGTTTCTCTGTGTAGCCCGCATCTCATACTTTCTACTTTTAACAACTTTCACATAACTATTTTATTTGACATTTCATAAAGAGTCTATGATTTTTTAGTATTTTGGATTACTAAAATACTTTTTAGTATTATGGATTTATTACCATATTTGTATGGAAAGAGGCAATCAGAGATTGTACTTGGGGGGGGGTCAGTGCTGCTGTTCAGAGCAGGTACCTCAAGGAGTCTGCAGTACTCAGGAATTCACATCTATTTATCAGAGCAAAGGAACTGGCATTTGAGGGTGTAGTATGACAGGCAACAAGCTGTGTAGTCTCAGTCATGGCTGCAAACCTGTGACAAGGCATGTTTTTCTCACTCCCTAACTGAAGAAACAGACACACAGAAAGAGGGCTGGACTGACCTGGGAGTCAGGCAGGAAGTAAGGGCAGGGCTGGAGTTTAAATCTGGGACCATCAGGTTTCTGTTCTGATTTCTGTCACACTAAGTGTCCTTCTGTAGAGATCTATCCGTAGAAACCATTTGATAAACTGTGGGACATAGAATATCAGGAGTTCTATTGTCCTTATTAGTATTTCATTCCCTTTAATTTGGTGAGATGGATACAACATTAATACCTTAGTTTCTGCTTAGACGTTAGTTTATTTTTACTACCACATATGACCTCAGTGTACTCACAGAGACTCACCACATATGACCTCAGTGTACTCACAGAGACTCACCACATATGACCTCAGTGTACTCACAGAGACTCACCACATATGACCCTCAGTGTACTCACAGAGACTCACCACATATGACCCTCAGTGTACTCACAGAGACTCACCACATATGACCTCAGTGTACTCACAGAGACTCACCACATATGACCTCAGTGTACTCACAGAGACTCACCACATATGACCTCAGTGTACTCACAGAGACTCACCACATATGACCTCAGTGTACTCACAGAGACTCACCACATATGACCTCAGTGTACTCACAGAGACTCACCACATATGACCCTCAGTGTACTCACAGAGACTCACCACATATGACCCTCAGTGTACTCACAGAGACTCACCACATATGACCCTCAGTGTACTCACAGAGACTCACCACATATGACCCTCAGTGTACTCACAGAGACTCAGATTGTAATCTCATTTTCACGTGAAGCTCAGAGGGAGAGTGTCTCACCAAGGCACATGTTGCTGATAACTGGGAGACTCCAAACACACTGCTCTTTTCCCTGTAGAACTTGTGCTACGGAAGCTAATAGTGTGAGCATAGACTTGGCAGTAGTGATTTCCAACTGAGGTGAGTCCCGCTGGAGGGGTCCTTGTGACATTCAGTGGACATAGGCAGGAATACATAGACCAGTACCCACAGTGAGAATTGCCTGGTCTAGAGTGTTACTAGTTCTGACCTTGAAAGAAACTTCCAGAACTGTTAGGTATGTCCCCTTATTTCTCCAGAGAAAGTAATGACCAGGGCTTGCCTCTGAAGCATATGTAAGTGCTGGGCTGGATTCCTTTACAATTAGCTCTTTGTTAGTAGCAGCAAATAGGTATTATCAGCAGGTTATACTCAGGGCATTGTGTCAGGCAAGTGTGACGGGGACATCGAAAGGCACTGAGCACAGTGTGCCTCAGAGTTACGAGACATATGCAGGAGATAAAGGATGCCTGCTTACTTAACACTGGCTGCAGGTAAGCATCCTCATGGAGTAATGGTTGTACTCGCTGGTGACCCTGGCTGAAGTGCCGCTGCTGGCTTGAGTGGGCACTCTGAACAGCTAACTCTTCTTCTGCAGTTATGCGATGCCCACCAAGACCATAGAAGTGATGCGACTACCAGACCAAGGCAACAAAATGGTCCTAGACTCGGTCCTTACCACCCATGAGCGAGTGGTCCAGGTAAGCACTCAGGGTCCCCAAGTGCTTTTGCTCCTCTGGTTCCCTCCCTCCATCTTTTTCTCCATCTGTCATTCTTCTCTTACTGTTATTTTCCTTCCCTTAAATCAGTGGTTCTCAGCCTTCCTAATGCTGTGACTCTTTAATACAGTTCCTCATGTGATAAAATTATCTTCATAATTATTTCAAAACTGTAATTTTGCTATTGTTGTGAACCATAATGTAAAAATCTGTGTTTTCCAGTGGTCTTAGGTAACCCCTGTAAAAGGGTTGTTTGTCCCCCAAAAGGGGTCTTGACCCACAGGTTGAGAACTTTTGCCTTAAATGATGTCTGCATTCCAGAACTGGATTCTTGACTCCTCTACCTCTCCTGTTATGAAATCACATCCATTCCCCAAGCTTTCTTGTATACTAGTAACCCTAGGTGTATAAACACACACACACACATTTATATGCATAAATATATATGTATATGTGTATGTGTATATAGTACATGTATATGTGCTCTCTCTCTCTATACACACACACACACACACACACACACACGCTTGGTCTGTTGACTGAGCTTCAAACATGGCAGATCCAGTTGTCTGGTTGACTTTGCTGGATCCTCCACACTGTACTCTCTGACCTCACTTCAGAGAAAACTAATTTTTCAGGGGACAACTTCCCTCTTTGTCTAGTAATCCTTTGAGCCTAGTGTTTGATTCTTCTTTGTCTTCGTCCATTGATCAAATTCCTTACCTTCTGCCAGTCTTTGAGATCCATATTTTTTACTTTATACTTATCCCAATGTGATCATTTACTATTCTTGCTTTCTTTGGCTGTAATAGTTGTCTTCCTTTTCTTCTCTGCAGAGATAGGAGGGTCACAGCCACACCATGAGAGGGTGCCCAGAGTTGTTAGGAGCCCAGTAGCTCTGACATCACCTACTACCTTATAACTTTGCTGATGGAGTCAACATGCTGTGCAGTTTACTCAGTACAATTGATAGGTTTTTATATATTCAGTTACACAACCATTACTAGTCAGTTATAGAACATTTTCATTACCTCAGAGATAGATCCTGTGTCAGTCAGCAGTTGCTTCTCTTTCCAAGCCCTCTCTAGCCCCTTGTAACCATAAATCTACTTTCTGTCTCTGGATTTATTGTATTTTATGTTAACAGAATTGTACAATTTGTGGCCTTTTAATAAAGCATGGTATGATAACGCATGCTTGTAATCTGAGCAGTTAGAAGGCCAAAGCAGGAGGATTGTTGTGAATTTGAGGCTAGCTGGGTTATATACACTGAGATCCTACCTAAATAAACTAAAAATTCCACATTAGAATGCCTTTTGTGTCTGCTTCACTTGGTGTGTTTTTGAAGTTTGTTCATATTGTAGCATGATTGGCACCTCATTAATTTTTATGGCCAAGTAATATTTCATTGTGTGGAATTTACAGTTCCATTGTATTCCCCTTTTTAGTCCACCGAAGAATCTTATCAGCAAGGTAGTAAGAAGTGTAGACAGAGAAACACCTAAATCTAAGTATGCTAATTTTAAAATGACTGAAGGACTTTGAAATTTTAAGTTTTTAACTAATAATTTGCTGATAATGTATCCCACCCAGGTAGTAGCTCTGACTTCTGTAGCCCTCATATCACTGTGCCCTCCTGCTGTTCTTTGATGTCCCTTTCACTCCAGTTGCAGAATTTGGATTTTCTAATGCAGTTATGTGATTCACATTTTACTGACTACTGCTCCCTCAGCCCTGAAAACTGACAGTGCTTCTGTTTGATTTTCCCAGTTTAATCCCATTTTTCTTCAAGACTTCACCCAGGCATTACCCATGCTTGAAGCTTCTTTGACCTTCCCTGACTGAGTTAAGTGGTTATTTCTCTTGTGGGTCCTCATATTGCCCTGTGTGCCCTCTACCACACATCTGACTCACCTCTGGATTCTCAAGACAAGACTAACACCAATGTTGCAGGATACTTGATCACACTGTGAACACTGAGATTGTGTTATTTACAGGGGAAAAAAATGTTTCTAGTTATGGTGTGGCTCAGCCCTTACACACACCTTTAATTCCTCTGGCTAGAATACAGACACATCCTTAGTACACACCTTTAATCCCAGACAATGAAGGTAAAGTTTGTAGAAGGAAGCACCGTGTTTCAAAATGATGTCTAATTGAGTGGCAGACAAAGTGACGAATCAGAGAAAGATTTGACAGAATAGGATATGACCAACTCTCAGGAGGAGAGAGAGGACAAGGGAGGCTACTTAGAAGCCAGTGCCGAGGGGAAAAAAAGGAGTTTTACCAGGACAGGTGTACAGAGACATGTTGCAGAGAGAGAACAAACTAGACAGAGGTGAAGGTCTGGTTGTGACATCCACTGACTACAGGAACATTGGCCATGACTGTTTCAGCAAACACACACCTGCACAGCCAGAGAAATCCTGCAGGGATTGAGTTCTGAAGTCAGCTCTGAGTGTCAGCCTCTCCTCCACTGGAGTTGCAAGGGAGCCCAGGCCCTACTTGCCAGTTACCTGACCTTCAGCATACTCTCTTAGACATCTCTCTTCATTTGCAGATCAGCGGTCTGAGTGCTACATTTGCAGAGATTTTCTTGGAAATACTCCAAAGCAATCTTCCAAGGAGTCAGATTGTCAGTGAGGGAGGTAGGTACCAGTGTGGGAAGAGGCCCCCTGGTGGCCTACTTATGCTCAAAATGAGGATAAAGAAGTCTGTACTGCTTAAGTTTCGAAACAACAGAGAAATGTGTATTTCAGCCTAGCTGCTATCAAGAGAGGTGTGCAACCTAGTGGTGGGGTGACCATTTACTCTGAGACCTCTGAGGTGTCAGGGATGATGCTGTGTGTACCACAGGAGCTGGTCTCCATCACAGAATTGTGACATGAGCCATGACCTCCAGATTCACTTCCCTTCAGGTAACCGTAAAGCAGAAACATAGTTTAAGATTATGAATGGTATAATGCATCAGAGTTCCTCAGGTGCTGCCTTACCTTAGAGAGTCATTTTGTAGACTGCCAAGGTGTGATTATAACTCCATTGAATGTATCTGGTGAAGAATGGGAAACCTACAGAAATTAACGTTAGGCTAAATGCTGGGTATCAGTCAGGCCTAGTTGCCATGACAACCCTTCTTCCGATAAGAGTTCCCATTAGGTCATGTTAACCTGGTGTCATCGCCTCATCCAGCTCCCCTTGTTCTGTCCCTGCTTGTCTGGTAGTTATTTCACTATCACAAAGAGTAAAAAAGTACTGGTCATACTAAAAATACTACATGTAATCCCAACTCTCAGCAGGCAGAAGCAATAAGACCAAGGTAGTTTACAAACCTGATGGCTTGAGGTTAGTTCCCAGGACCACATGGTAGAAGGAGAGAACTGACTCTCAAATGTTGCCCTCTGACTTTCCATGACGTTACATGTGTATACATGCACAACAAAAATAGATATAAATAAAAAAAAAAAAAAAAAAAAAAAACAAATTCCTAGACCTTATGGCTCAGTGGTAGTGTTTACTTCGTATGTAGAAGGCCTTGGCCTCCACCATGACTAAAAACCAAAAATAACTAGAAAACTTCTGTTGTGATACGTCTAGCATCCTGATGTCTGTCTTGTCTAAGCACACTAAGAGGAAGTGTGCTTCAGCCTTTATTCCTGGTACCCAATTCAAGTCCATATCATGCTACATGCTACAAGGGCTGACTGTGAATGACCCACTGCAGAGCTGCCTGTGGGTCCTTTTTGAATGTGCATGTGTGTGTATTGGTAACAAAAGCTCTGCGGTGACTGCCTTTTTTTTTTTTTTCCTTGTCTCAGCACTCTGAAGAAGACTTCAAGGGAAGGTTCAAAGCTCGGCCTGAACTGGAAGAGTTGTTGGCCAAGTTGAACTAAATACTGCAAGCCCTTCATGTAGTTGTTGGTCTCAGAGAAGTTCCTCCTGCAAGATCAGAGTTAAGGAGGAGCATGAATGCTCACACTGGGAATGCCTCCTTGGATCTGTGACAGCCGGGTTTGCCAGATACCTTGTCCCTTAACAAAACCTAGGGTGTTCTCCACCTAATAAACATCTTGTGTTTCCACTGTGTGTGTGTGTGTGTGTGTGTGTGTGTGTGTGTGTGTGTGTGTGTGTGTCAGTTATCTTGTAAGGTATCTTTAAGGAATTCTGTTTCTCCTTTTCTGAATATGTTCTCATTCTACCATACCTTTTTTAGTTAGAGTGAATTCATTCTCTAAAGCAGTCTGGTATAAACTGATTGATTATTTAAGACACAGTCTCTCTGTAGCCTTGGAACTTGCTATATAGATGAGGGTAGCCTCAAACTCACAGAAATCCACCTGCCTACTTTCCCCCAATTTCCACCCTTTAAATGCCGGGGTTAAAGGTTGTATGCTGTTGTACCCAATATGAATTCATCTCTTACAGTACTACTACAGCATGAGTTTTACAATAAGTAGAGATTGCAGCAAAAGTGAACTCTGTACTAGTCTGTTTTCTGTTGCTATAATGAAGTTCATGTGTCTGGGTTCTTTATAAAGAAAAAGGAGTTGACCAGTTGTGATAGTACATACCCGTACTTTCAGCACTTAGGAGGTAGAGGGAAGAGGATTATGAATTCAGGGTCATCCATAGGTACATAGTGAGTTCCAGGCCAGCCTGGGTCACATGACATACATACATGTATACATACATAAAAGATGCTTGCTAAATGTGATGGCATGTATCAGCTCAGCACCCAGGAGCTTGAAGCAGGAGGATTGCAGGTTCAAAAAATTGATCTTGGTCAGGGATGAGCAAACTATGAATCAAATCCTACCTTTGCCTATTCTTTATTTTATTTTTTGAGACAGTGTTTCTCTGTGTAGCTCTGGCTGTCCTGGGACTCACTCTGTTGACCAGGCTGGCCCTGAACTCACAGAGATCCACCTGCCTCCTAAGTGCTAGGATTAAAGGCATGCACAACTTTTATGGTAACATTTACATACCACAGAACTAGTGATTGTAGGGCTGGAAAGGTGGCTCGGTGGGTATGAATATTTGCTGTCAAGCCTGATAACCTTAGTTTGGTTCCTGGGACTCACCTGGTAGAAAGACCCAACTCCTGAAGTTGTCTGTTGACCCCTGAATGCCACACACATACAAAACGAAGTGTAATAGTATTTACATTAGCCATTGTTTAAATGCACATTTCAGTGTCCCATAGTATATTTACAATCCTGTGTGTCTTGTCTGGTTCAGTTTCCAGTTAGTCAGTAAAGTCTTGTTGGAACAGAGCCATGATCATCTGTTACTGTTGCCTCCCACCACTCTGGTGCTACTCTCCGGAAGCTAAGTGAGTGGTTACATAACACTGGCTGTCTTGCCCTTTGTAAACTTTGTCAAATCTTTGGCTAAATCACTGTTTCTCAAACTGCTCATCAGAGTCTCTGAGTCATGGTTTCTGAGCACTGATCCCTAGACTATCCTGTAGTAGGAATGAAGGTTTTACCTTTGAATCTTATCATTTCCAGATGCTGCTGCTGGGTTGCTTCTCTGAGAAGTTCTAATCTAGGTGACTCTGATGTGCTTGCTTCTGAGCATCTGGGTCTTCATGTAGAAGAGCCTCTTACTGAGCTAGACCTTGTGCAAGATACAGAGTAGCTCTCATTTCCTTACCAGTCTCTTGGGGCCTGTATGTGTCTGCAAAAGCAGAAGCATTTTGCTAGTTCCGTGCCAGCCAAGGCTACATGTCAAGACTCTTACCTCAAAACAAAACAAAACCAAAAAACTAAAACCACCACTAAGGTAAGCTGTCTAGTTTGTGGGAACCCTTAATTAGAGTGTTCTGCTGGGGATAGGGGGTGGGGCTTGCTGCCAAGTCTGTCAACATGAATTCCCTCAGTAGAAGAGAGAACTCCCACAAAATGTCCTGTGACCTCCACATGTGTGTTATGACACATACTTGCCTACATGTATGCATACATGCATACACATGCCTGTGCACACACAAATCAAAGTAAAATAAAGGCTAAATTTTTAAAAAATAAAATGGTGATTCTATTTGGGGAAGAAACAAAGAATAACAACTGATTCAAATACCACATTCAGCAGGTCAGGGTTTCCCGTGGGAACTCTACCACGAGTACGAGCTGAGGTTCTCCGGTGAAGAGTGGTGTTCCGGATGTAGAACTGCTCATTGCCGAGTTTCTATAAGGGAAAATAAAGTAACAGTATCTGGCCTGTGAGTGTAAGGTTAGGGCTATATAACAATGTGAAGATTCACAGTAAATAACTGTACGTACATGTACACACACACTCATGTACACATGCTCTGCTCTGCTTCCATAGCACACAGGGAGTGGGCGGTGTCACATGCACTCCGTTTCAGAACCTGGTGGAGTGGTCTGGTTACCCAGACTTCCCACTTATCAGTATGTGGAAGCAAGACTTGGGATTTCACTAATTGACAACACTGCAGCTGAAATACTTAGGAGCCAGCCGCCAGCCCACATGACTCTTAGCAATGAGGGCCTAGAGAGCATGCTTTGCCCAAGGTCACAGGACATCTCCTGGCAGAGTGGCAGCAGGATTTGGTCCTGTTTCCCAGTCTGAGGCTTCCTTCCCATCACTGCTGAGGGGTGAGTCAGGCTTATCTCTTAAGCAGGAAGCGACTGGATTCTGTCACTTTGGAGCACTTGTGACACTGACCTAGTTCATGATGTATCCTCCCCCTAGAATCAAAAGGCGCCTGTTACTCTGCTCTGAGAAGTAGAAATGGCTCTTAATGTTTGTTCTATCTGGTAAGAGGGATAGGCGATAATCTGACTGATAGACCCTCAAGGCTACAAAACACTCACAAGCTTCACTGGACTCTGCAGAGTGAGGACGGAGGAGAAACAGACTCTCTTAGGGTCATGTATAATGAAACCAAATGGAGCATACATCTAGCTCCAGGTTGAAAACATCTGCCCCTCCTCCTTGGGACAACCTTTATAAGGGGAAGCAGGCAGCCCGTGTTATACCCAGCCTTCTACACTCCTTTGAGGCTTCTTGAGAGGTTTTTTTCTTGGTAAGCTATTGTAGCTACACTCAACTTGTTTTCTGGTCTGTACAATGGGATTCTCACTCTTTTTTTTTTTTTTTTTTTTTTTTTTTTTTTGGTTTTTTCGAGACAGGGTTTCTCTGTGTAGTCCGGGCTGTCCTGGAACTCGCTCGGTAGACCAGGCTGGGGGATTCTCACTCTTGAGGGGACGTGGTAGCTGGTGATTCACTCCAAGCTCGCCAGAGCTCAGTGTTAGATTTCCTTCCCTCTAGCCAGTGCCTGCTCTAGGCCACAGCTCCTGGTCCCATGCACATTACTAGGATTTTAAAACATGGATCTTTCTGTAGCTCAGTAACCTCTAAGGATGGAATGCCTGATTTCAGATGGGCAGTCTCCCTAGGTAAAAGCACAGTCCTTTTCCTCTGGTTGGTCTGTCTTGCTCTTCCACTCAGGATGCCTGGGAACGAGCCAACTGTGGATTCTGAAGCGGTGTATTTTAGTCACAGAGAAAAGGAATGAACCTGTGTAGTTTGGTCATTTGGGAACTGCAGCAGTACTGAGCCTCTGGTCCCCATTTCTAGGACTAGTGGATTAAAGGAAGGAATGACGTCCCAGTATGCATTGGGCATATTTGAGCTAGACCTGCTGGATGCTGTAGGCAGAAGTGGCTAGTTACTTGTGCTTACATTTCTTTGTGTTGCCTTCTCTCCAGATGCCTACAGCACTCTGACCTACAGAACCTGGAGTGGCTACTGCTCTCCCCTGTAATAACTCATTCTCAGACTTTTTATCTCATTTCTGGGACTTTCCTCTGCAGATAGTGCCCAGATTAAAAAAGAATGAATTCTTTAGAATAATAGTTGCTAAGCAGGAGAAGGTGGTTCCCTATTTCCCTGCAACCTTAAGGCCAGGCTGGAGCAGAGGTGAGAGCCCTGGCTTTCTCTGCAGGGGAGATGTGTACAGTTTCAGTTTGGACTCACTCCAGTTCTCTTTGGGTTTCTAAAGTCAGCAGCTCAGTGATACAGTCTGGCCACTTCACTGCGGGTGGGCAGGAGGGAAGAGGGCTTTACTCATCTAGCAAAATGCATTACAGTGCATCTTTGTACCAAGCACAAGGCCAAGTCCCCAGACAAGGACCTTGCAGGGAGGAGCTAACACATGAGTCTTCCCTAAGCCTCTTGAAGAGGGCCACCCAGCTAAGAAGTTCTGTAACTAGAGTTTTAGGGAAAAGTTCCCCAACTCTGGCAACTCCAGCAGGCTAGCCTTGACAACCCATCCCAGTGAGATAAGCAGACTAACAGCTGTGAAAAGGCAGGGGTGATTTAGTACAGTGGGAAGAGGAACCCGTTTGACTCTGGGGACTGACATGGGCTTTAGGTTTAAATAAAAGCATTGGGGCATAATTAGGCAGATCTGTTCACAGTGTGGTCTCCTTGATCTTTGTCTCAGCTCTAGTTCTGTAAAGTGGTCTGAAAAGGTCTTTGAGGCTAGAGAGGTAGCTCAGTAGTTAAAGGCATTTATTGCTTTTGCAGAGGACCCGGCTATAGTTCTCAGCACCCACACTGTGTCTCAAACATAAGCCAGTTCCAGGGGATCTGATGCTCTGGCCTTGGCAGGCACCAGGCACACACAAACACATACGCGCAGGCAAAACTCTCATGCATATAAAATAAGTATTCAGTTTTTTAAAATGAGTTGATATATTGTTTTTGGTATCATTTTGTTTTTCAGACAGGGTTTCTCTGTGTAGCCCTGGCTGTCCTAAAATTGCTCTGTAGACCAGGCTGGCCTCAAACTCAAAGATCCCCCTGCCTCTGCCTCCCAAGTGCTGGGATCAAAGGTGTACACCAGCACTGCCTCTGCTCAGCAACACATTGATACTGATATATGACCTCATTTATTTGAGTTTGTTAAGACAGAACTTACTCTATACCCCAGGCTAGCCTACAACTCAAGTATGTAACTCAAGATGGCCTCAAACTCCTGGCAGTTCTCTTGCCTCAACTGTGTGTTGGGATCGTGAGTGTGACTCCCAAGATGTCTGGAAGGAGGTGTTTACTTCTGCTCCTGGGTGCAGCCTTACCTCACTATTTTGGAAATCCCTCTTAACTGTGGGTGTAGGGGTACCCTATCCTGTCAGACTTTGGTGCTCCTAGAACCCAAGGGGACTGAATTTGGTGGCAAGTTTAGGACAATGAATATGCCTGTGTCTTCAGCCTTGCAGGGGGTGAGGTGCGTTAGGTAGATCTGTGAATGGTTCACATGCTGATATAGTCTCTCAGGAGTTAGAAACAAAATGGAGGCAGAGATGCCAGGCTTTTGCGTCTTGCTTCTAGTTATCCTGAGGTCCAAGTGAGGAATCAATGCTTTTTTAGGAAAAAAAAAAAAGCAGCTTCTAAGTTTCTGTTACAGTCTGTTCATGGCTGGCTTCACACCTGTCTGCAGGATGACCCACAGCTGCTACAGATAGGTAGAGATCTTAAGGATGGATGTGAACCTCTTTTAACATTCACCTTAGCTTTGGAAAGCAGAACTATAGGAAGGAAAACATACCAATCTGGATCACTATGAGAGACTCTGGACACTGGATGCTTCCACAAGAACACAGAACACAGAGCAGCCCATGCTTTAGAGAAAACTAGGTGTGGAGTCCATCCTCAATCTGACCTTTGTTTTCTCTGAGATAGAGTGGTGTGAGGATTAGCTGAGAGAACAGGAGTCAGGGCAATCGTGCACACACCCTGATGAGGTCAGTCACTGTTTCCAAGCTCCCTACCAGTGTTCATCCACTTTCAGCGATCTCAAAAGAAGGCTTACACTGAATAGTTTTAAGGCTTGTGAGGGTGTGTGTACATAATTTTGTATATGTGGTATGTATGTTAGAACGTGTGTGTGCATGCATGTGGAGGTGAAAGATTGTTGTCTGTTGTCTTCCTCAGTCACTGTCCACCTTAACATTTGAGACAGGGTCTCTCCTGAACCTACACCTCTCTGATTCAGCTAGACTGGCTAGTCACTGAGCTCCAGGAATCCTCCTGTCTCTGCCCCCAGAGCTGGGGTTACCAATGTACCTGCTCCCAGCTTTGTTTTACAGCCAGGGATCTGAACTCAGGTCCTCCTGCTTATGTGGCAAGTATTTTGCTCAGTGAGCCCTATCCCCAAACAACAATATGTACATTTTCATGAAAGAGAACACAGGATCTAAAATTCACACAAACTTTCTCAGCATTACAACATGACTGTCATTACTAGGGTTTGGTGACAGTTTGGCACAGGGTTGAGCACAGACGGTGGAACTGAACGCACTCAATACTCATTGCCTGAGCTAAGAACTTAAAACTTGTCAGCTATCCACACTCAGTGAATGGCAGGAGCTTTGTCAGGAGTGTCTGTGCTTACTCTGTTTCATTGCCTCCTCCCCTCCCTTTTCCAGTGCTGGAGATTGAACCCATGGCACCCGAGGTGTCTGACAAATCCTTTACCTCTAAACCGCACCCCTCCTCACCTACATCCAGGTTTTTTTTAGTAGGACTAGAAAATAGGAAATATCCCCGTTTTAGTTGAAGAAATGGGTGTGTGTAGACAAGTCCTGTTCATCCAAACACAGTTCGTGTCCTACCCAGTGCTGGCTAGGCAAGGCCTGAAGGCCCACGGCTAAAGGCTGGGTTCCCCAGACTGCCATTATCTGGATGTGGCAGAAGCTTTAAGAGATACAGCCTTGTGGAATGTCTTTGGGCCAAAGTCCCTTGAAAGGGACTGTGGGATTCTGGACCCTTTGCTCTTTGTTCTTTCCCAGCCATGGGGTGAACTAGCTGCCATGATCACATGCTCCTGTAATAAAGTGCTGTCTTGCCACAGGTCCAAAAGCCATGGAGCCAACTAGCCATGAACTGAGATCTTCAAAACTGCAAGGCGCCGGGCGGTGGTGGCACACGCCTTTAATCCCAGCACTTGGGAGGCAGAGGCAGGCGGATTTCTGAGTTCGAGGCCAGCCTGGTCTACTAAGTGAGTTCCAGGGCAGCCAGGGCTACACAGAGAAACCCTGTCTCGAAAAACCAAAAAAAAAAACCAAAAACTGTAAGGCAAAGTACACCCTTTGTTAGCATTCTGTCTAAACTCTACCCCCACAGTTACCTGGCAACAGCCAGGTATGCTCCTCCCCACAGTCACCTGGCAACAGCCAGGTAGGCCTGGCCCACTATAAAAGGGGCTGCTTGCCCCCTCCTCTCTCTCTTGCCCTTTCTCTCTCTTGCATTCTTGGTCTCTCTCTTGATCTCTCTGTCCTCTCGCCCTTTTCCCCTTCCCTTCCTGTAGGCAGCCGATTTAAGATGGCCCCGGTTTCTGACATGGCCAGCTCAGCGTCCTGCATAAACAAGCCTAGCGCATGTGTCGGCCTCAAGCCCCTCCCGAGAGGGCTTATGCTAATGAGGCATGAGCCCTAACCAATCAGAGGGCTTATGCTAATGAGGCATGGGCCCTAACCAATCCTGAGAGAACAGGCTGCCTGGCTCACCCCCTTGGAAGGGTATATAAGCAGTGCATTTCTGCTGCTTGGGGTTCCCCTTCCTTGGATGAAGATTGTACCTGGAATAAAAGAGCTGTCAGAGAAGAATCCAGGCGTGTCATGTCTTACTTACCGGCTAAGGAGGACGCAACACCTTCCCCCTCTCTCCACGTGCTCATGGCCAGCTTCTACTCTCTCTCTTTCCTCTCTCTTCCTCTCTCTCTCTGCCTCTCTACATCTCTACTACCCTCTTAACTCCCCTCCCCATGCCCTGAATAAACTCTATACTATGCTGGAGTGTGGCTGGTCTCTCAGGGGGAAGAGATGCCTGGCATGGGTCTGCTGAGACATCCCCTTCCCCCATACTTCTCCACACACCCACAGAACGTATTCTATATCTCTTTATCTTTTTATAAACACATCACCCTTCCTCTTTCTAAATTATCTTTTTTTAAAAAAAAAAATTTTTATTTAACATATATCTGAATGTATACCTACATACCAGAAGGGGGCATCAGATTTCATTATGAGATGGTTGTGAACCATCATGTGGTTGCTGGGAATTGAACTCTGGAAGGGCAGCTAGTGCCTTTAATCGCTGAGCCATCTCTCCAGCCCTTAAGGTGATTATCTAAGATACTTAGTTATAGTAATGTAAGCTGACACCTCACTGTCAGAGCTGGAGTCTTCTGAACTTGGCTCATTCCACTTAGGCAGCAGGGAAGCCAATCCATTTACTAAGGATGTCCTTTCCACTGATATCATCATAAGGCTTTGTCCACGGCCTATTATTTTTACAAAAGCTATTAAGGCGATTCCTGTATATGATGGTGCTGTTTAATGATATTTTTACTTTAATCAGTAAAAATAGACATCTTTTCTTTATTTATACATTTATACATTTTAGATAGGGTCTCACTATGTAGACCAGACTAGCCTCAAATTGTGTCATAGGGATTGTAAAAATAGCTGTAATTGTAGAGTAATAGGTTTCATCGAGATGTTCCCACATTTGCCTATACTTTACTTCAGTTTTATCTCCTTCGGCCTTCTCTCTCATTCTCTCACTCCCTTACTCAGGGTGGCTTCCCCCACCCCTCATGTACAATGTCTACTTGAATGCATTTCCACTTATGCTTGAAGTTTAGCGGGACATACCTCATTGTAAATCATGTAGACACATCCCTGTTATAGATTTAAATACATAAGCAACCGTGGTCCTTACCGATGGAATTTACACTGTGACTATGCTGCAGGACACAGAAGCACATGCATCTCATAACATGTATTCAGTAGAGAATCTCTTGTGAAATGGGTTTGTATATTTTAATTTTTTTTCCTGAAATCAGATCCTACACTGTAGGTCTGGCTGTCCTAGAACTCACAATATAGCCCAGATTGGCTCCAACCCCCTTGCTTCTGTCTTCCTGAGTGCTGGGCTTATAGGCATGTCACCATATCCAGATTTATATATTTAAATTGTTTATAGAGCTCACCAAATTGACCTTCAAAAACTTAGTGATCTCTTCACAGGGAAGAATGTCTGTTCCTATCTCTACCAGTACTGGCCACTTTACTTGCCAGCAGGATCAGCTAACATTTTGTTTTTAAAGCCTGTTTTTCTGACTGTAATATAGTATATATTTCCATTTTCCTACGACTTTGAGCTTATTAGTTCTTTTTATTATTAATTTTTTATTAATAATAATTAATAATTTATAGTCCAGGCCTCCATACCCAGCCAGTGTTCACTTTCTCGTTTCTTTTCTTACTGATGTTGATGTATTTTTCATTTGCTCCAGATGGCAATTCTTCCTATGTTACAAATACATAATGTGTATTTCATTTTTAAAAGTTCCACTCATTAAAAAATTTAAATACTTTAAAAAAAAATTTTAAATTTAAATACTTTAAAAAAAAAAGTTCCACTCAACAGACTCCCTTTTCACCTTCAGAATTTTTTATTTACTTATTTTTGAAGATAGGGTATCACTATATAGCTATGGATGTCCTGGAACTCATATGTAGACCAGGCTGACCTCTAACTAAGATCTGCATGCCTCTGTCTCCAGAGTCCTGGGATTGCAGGCATGGCCACCACACAATGCCCATCTTTGGGATGCTTCTGCTGTACACAACTTGACGCACAGCTCTCAGCTAGAATGGGCCAGCAGAGACGCAGCTCTATCTAGTCACATGGTCTTCAGCTTACAGTATGACTTTACTGTTCCTTAAACTTCTCATGCCTTCTTCATCTTCTCTCCCTCTTCCCTAAATTTCAGCACACAAGGTTCAAAGTAGATTTTAGGGTCTACTAAACTACAGACTCGGACTGCTAACATACAGATGCCTGAAAACTTTGTTAATAATGATAAAAAAGCGGTCTAACGTTCTATAGTAGGTCATCTTCCAACCCTCTTCCCATTTCCATATGACTTCCAAGAATATACAGAGATAGGTTGGTGGCTTCACTGAATAAAAATGAGAAGCAGGTCGGGCAGTGGTGGTGCATGCCTTTAATCCCAGCACTCAGAAGGCAGAGGCAGGCACATCTCTGTGAGTTCAATGCCAGCCTGGTCTACAAAGTAAGTACCAGGACAGCCAGAGCTACAAGCCTGTTTATTTACAAATAAACCCTGTCTCAATAAAAAGGGGGATGGTAGGAAGCAACTGTTGCTGCTATAAGCAGGACACAGCACCCCCAGAGAAGGCACTATCAGCACTGCCTAACCGTCGACAAGTAGGAACATAAGCTCTCTGTTGACAGTGGCTCTGTTTCCCAAAGGTCAAAGTCTGTACTTTAATGTTAAACATACTTCCAAAATGTCAGGCAAGCTTTGTGTCGGTTAGGCAAGGGGCAGACTATGAAAAGAAAATGCTTCCCTGATAGATGTAGTGGCACATGCCTGTAATCTCAGTACTTGGGGGTGGAGGTAGGAGGATCATGAGTTTAAGTTGGCTATACAGTAAGTCTAAGGTCAGTCTGGGCTACACAGATTCTGTCTTTAAAAAGAAAAAAAAAGAGTGTTTCCCTACTAGCCCCTCCCACCCCAACACACTGAAGAAGTGAGGAAAGATAAGGCACTTATGTCACTGCTAGAAACTGAGTTTGCTCCTTTGAGTGTTGCTTTATTTCTGCTTCTCACACTAGTCTCTCAGCAACGGGGAGATCACATTCCTCTTCAAATTGCACATCACTAACACAATGCCTTAGACACACTTTCTGCTGTTAAACTTGTGATTGAAAAATGAAGGCCTCAAAAAAAAAAAAACAAAAAAGAAGAAAAATGAAGGCCTGAGTGGGCAACCCATTTATCTTTAGTTGTGTATGTCCTTATAAAGTACTTGGTGCACACACTCTGAGAGGGGGTGGAGGGCGTGTTGCTGTGAATACAGATATTGGTAGAACAAGAAAGGTGAGGATATGTGTGATCTGACCATTGAGTAAAACAGCTCATGGTGACAGTCCTGTACAAACTCATGGTGTCTGGCTGTCAAGCCTAGTCCCAGAGACTGTCCCCAGATTTACACCTCCTGGAGCACACTTCTATTACTTAGGTTTCTTCTTCCCAGGTCTCTCTGGGTGCTGACTTCGTCAGGCCCACTGTGTGTGTGGTGTGTGTGTGTGTGTGTGTTGTGTGTGATGGTTTAAGGTCTCAGTGTTGAGCACTGGCTTGCTCTTTCCTCCTCTGCAGCTCCTCCCGTCGTCTTGACTGCTGTGCACTCATGCAATCCCTGAAGGCCTGCACTTGCGGCTGGCACTGGCGCCAGTCCTGGTGCTGGGCCATGCATTCTTGAACTGCAAAGTGGGAGGCAGCA
The DNA here is from genome assembly GCA_021653895.1 of Mastomys natalensis. Lineage (NCBI taxonomy): Eukaryota > Metazoa > Chordata > Mammalia > Rodentia > Muridae > Mastomys > Mastomys natalensis. The sequence continues at coordinate 744,652 of JAJTUV010000058.1, forward strand.
CAGCCAGAGCGGGTGATCAGCTGGTCCAGTGGGTCTTCTTCCTCATCATCCCTCTTCACTGGTCTGGTCCAGTTATGGCCTTGTGGGACTGAGGCTGACATCTTGAGGAGCCTAGAATATCAACAGAGTAGGTTAAAGTACAGATATCATTATATATTCTTCTTGTTCATAAACAGTGACGTCTACACTGCACGGTATAGCCTGCTTACACGGCTGTCTCCCTTAGGAGACTAAGTTCTTTAATGTCAGATGCTAGGCCTGATTTAGCATGGATGCCCCCAGCATGAGGCCTGATAGAGAAAAGGCCTGCAAAATGGTTTGATGAATTGCGATAAAAGTATCTAAGCTCAATGGAGTCTGCTACTGGAATGCAAGTTAAATGAAATGCCATCTTTTTGGAGAAATTATTTCTGATTTACCTCAAAACAAGCAAACAAAAAACCCCCGAACAAAGAAACAGCCTTTCTTCTTCCCTTCAGAAGAGTAAAGTTGAACACTTGGAAGAGAACCCAAGTACACGCAGGTTTGACACGTGGGGGAAACTGAGGTGCTCAGTACAGCTGTAGCACAAAGAACATGGTGGCTGAGGCAAAGGATGGGTCTGTACGAGGTATGAGGAATCACAAGTTTGGTGACTGGGCTGAAAATGTAGTTTGGTAGTAGAGCAAATGTCCAACGTGGAAAAGTAAACTGTATTTGATCCTCAGCCTCACAAAACAAACCACTTCAGTAACTGGAGAAACCAGGAGAGCAGGAAATGAAAACTGGCAGAAGTAAATGATTGATCGGCAAAGCTTTGCAGCCCATATGAGGAGTTTAAGACTATTATCATGAGGACAAGGGGTAGGTCACAAGAGGATTTAAGCACTTTTCTATATAAACTTCACCTGTATGGAGGCACAATAAAAGGGAAATGACTTTGAAACAGACAATGACTGGAGACCTGCCTTATTAGGTGGGACCGTCAGCAAGTCACACACATAATAAAAACCGCTTTAAGATTCACTAGGTAGACTCAGTAACTAGTACTGCAGTCTATGTTGTCCTCGGTATTCCTTGAATGAGATGAGTTCGACCCATGCTTAGAGATAAGGGCAGGCTAGATGGCTGTCAGCTTGGCCAGGCCTTCTAGTAAGGCATGACAAGGAAGGGGAAGCAGAGAAATACAGGCATCCAAGTCCCCTTGAAGCACTTCTCCCAGTTTCAGGAGCACTCCCGCGGTCCCCACGGTGCATCCGGTGTAGGGATGCATGCGCAGTGCTCACCCGCAGGTGCAGAGGAGCGTGTGTTCCGCCCCAGACGCCGGGGTCCACAGGCAGTAAGGACTCCCCGTCTTCTCTCCGCAGGAAGCGGACCCAGCGGGAGCGCACACACGGAAGGACAGAGCCCTCTGCAGTTCTTATTGGTGGATTCTCCATGTAGAGCCCGCCCTCAGCCTTACTCTTCCTTACGGAAGGGCGGAAGAAGCGGACCAATGGAAACGGAATCTTGAGGGAAGGCAACTTTGATACCTCTGAGAGACTGTGGGCACACCCTCAGTGACTCTAGGCCCGAGAGAGGGACAGAGGAGGCGAGTAGCCGTTGTGCCTTTTCATCAGCGAGAGCTATGACTGGCTCCTGTGTCTGAAGTGGGTTACCGCATGGGTTGCCAAGTAAGCTGAAGGGCACAGGATCCAGAAAAGGAATTTCAAACCCGAATGTACATTTTTCATTCCCAGTTAAAACAAAGAAACATGTATGCGCGGTGTGACCCATGTCATAACTCGGATCTGTTTGCTAACCCTAATTGCTGCTGTGAAAGGGAGAGGCATTTTCTATTTATTTTTTAAGTTACGTTTTATTGTGTGCCGTCGAGGTACAGGTGTGGAGAGCAGAGGACGGCAGGAATTGATTCTATCAATGTGGGTCCTGGCCTTGAACTCAGGTTGTTTGGTGGCTGGCAACTACTTATTGAACAGTCTTGCAGGTCCCAAGGATTGATCTTCCTGCCTTCTCTTCCCCACTTTCATTGACAATGCGTACCAACTTACTGGAATTACCTCCCCCCCCCCCCCCCCCCCCCGAGACAGGGTTTCTCTGTGTAGCCCTGGCTGTCCTGGAACTCACTCTGTAGACCAGGCTGGCCTCGAACTCAGAAATCCACCTGCCTCTGCCTCCCAAGTGCCGGGATTAAAGGCGTGCACCACCACTGCCGGGCTGGAATTCCTTTTCTTAACTTACCATCTTTCTAAGCTTCAGAGTGAAAAGTGAATTATTTCACCTAGCCATATCTAGACAACTCTTTTACCTCTGAATGTCATTCCTGACCATTTAATTAATTAAAAAAAAAAAAATCAACCTTCCTAAATTCTATGAGAAGGGCTCATTTTATTATCTGTCATTTCACATACCATTGTTATGCTTTGTACCAATTTTTGGTTTTGTTTTGATTATTTTGTTTGTTTGTATTTGGGGGGATAGGGTCTCACTATGTATAGTAGCTACTATGTATAGTAGCTAGCCTTGGATTTATTATGTAGTTCAGGCTGGTCTCTAGCTTGTGGCTCTCCTGCCTTAACTCTCTGAGTGCTGCAATGACAAATGTGTGCCAACATGCCCAACCCTGAAACTTAATTCTTTACTATGATAGATGAAGATCATCAGACATATTTATGATAAATACATATAGATTATCAGACATATGTACACATAAATATATTTATATATGTATTTACCATATAAATGTATTTATCATATTATATATGGTGATCTTCACCTATCATCATAGAACATGAATTCTATTTCACAACCAGTAAACAAACTAAAATTACTGTAGCAACTTTCTCTACAACTTTTATTTTTGAAACAGGGTTTTTTTGTGTGTGTAGCCCTGGCTATCCTGGAACTTCATCTTCTATAGATTAGGCTGGCCTCAATCTCAGAGATCTTCCTTCCACTGTTTCCTAAGTGATGGGATTAAAAGTGTATGCCACCATAGCCTGGCTTTGTGTTTTGATTTGTAGTTAGTCTTTCATTGTATTCCCTCCTAAATGCAATTTGCTCTTCCCTATTTCAACTGACTTCCAATATAACTTGTGGTTGGTGCGCTCGTGTGCATGTGTGTATATTGTATATATATTGTGGTGTTGTTCCTATGGTTCAATTACATAAGTGTATCATCTGTCCAGATGCCTGAATTGGGTCTTCAAGAAGACAAATAAGACATGAATTTATTTATTTATTCATTTATTATTTTTGAGACAGGGTCTCTCTATGTAGCCCTGCCAGGCCTGAAACTTGTTAGATCAAGCTGGCCTTGAATTCACAAAGATCCACCTGCCTTTACCTCCAAAGTGCTGGGATCAAAACTGTATACAACACCTTACCCAGCAAGTTTTTTATTTTTGAGACAATCTTTTGTGCTATACAAGGAAACCATCTTTGTCTGGCAGCCTGATTGCCAAGAGATTGGTCTGGATAGAGTCCCAGAGCTTACAGCTTTAGAAGGATTTACTGGGAATAACATGAACAAGGCAAGCTTTATGTTCTGTAGATGGCACAGCATTGAGAACGGTCCTAGCCATAGAGCTCCTTCAGATAGCTACACTATCCTGATGCTCTCCACGTCACTTGTAGAATCATCAAAGGTGTGCCTTTGGTGGTAATGTACCACCATGCCTGTTTATATGGTGCTGGGGATCCAAGCAGGGCGTCAGGTAAGCACTCTGCCATCTGGTCCGCTCAGCACTACTCAGTTTTGTTTGCTTAAATAGCAGATAAGTTAAAAGGAAAGTTAAAAAGCAGGCAGTTGTCTGCTTCCCTGATCATGTCGTCAGCCTCTCATCTGTTAACTGCTCTCTAGGGTTTGTCATCACCCAGCTAAGCTCTGCGGCAGGGGTACAGCCATTGCCATCCTCATCAAGGACCCGGATGCTTCTCCAATGGACTGTGCTGTGTTACCACCCACATCTGCCTCATTAATCACGCCCCTGGCTCTGCTTCTGAGGGATTCTGCACGACAGACTTCATTGCAGAGCCAGGTCCTTTGTTGCTTTAGTTCTATATCCTCCTTGTCATCTTTAAATTCTACAGTCTGCTCTCCAGGTCAGCCATGCTATGAAGGCTACAGGACTCTGTGATGCAGCCACACAAACACTTGGCATGTGCTACTGGATTTAATTTCCTTCTTTCAACCCCAGCTCCTCTTAAGCCTGTATTTATTTTTGCTTTATTTTGTACAGATACACACCAATATACCCAGTCTCATATTTACTTCTAAATGAAATTGAACTTCCATTTATTTACACTAGCTATTGGTGCAAGCTATGTCTGTGATTTTGAATTGTTTCACAGCCACATTAAATTAAAAGATGGGCCAGAGAGATGGCTCAGTGTGTAAAGACACTTGCCACCAAGTCTGATGACCCAAGGTCGGTGCTCAGGGCCCACGGTGGTGAAATGAACCATTTTATGAAGATTGTTCTCTGACATCCACACAGAGTTGTGACATGTGTGTGCATTCAAGAACGCACACAATTTTATTTTTACTTTTTTTTTGGTTTTTCAAGACCATTTCTCTCTGTGTGGAGAAGTGTGTGTGTGTGTGTGACCCCCTGCCCTTCTTGGCTGTACTCACACTGCCCTTCTTGGCTGTACTCACACTGCCCTTCTTGGCTGTACTCACACTGCCCTTCTTGGCTGTACTCACACTGCCCTTCTTGGCTGTACTCACACTGCCCTTCTTGGCTGCACTCACACTGCCCTTCTTGGTAGTACTCACACTGCCCTTCTTGGCTGTACTCACACTGCCCTTCTTGGCTGTACTCACACTTACCTTCTTGGTAGTCTTCTGTCTTGCTGACTTCTGTAGCTTTTCTTTAACCTTCCACAGCAGCACAAGTGACACCAGAACGCAGCTCAGCATCTGTCTCCCTCCATAGTTTGCTTATGAATTAAAGGCTGATTTTTTGCAAGTCTGGGGAGCGAGCAACAAGCAGCCCTTCTTGAAATCTGTCACATAATTAGCCCCAGAGCTCTTCTAAAGGCCCAGACACCAAGCACCGGGTGGGCACTCCCCAATCCCTGCTGGCACCACTAATCCAGCCAGGAGACTTCCCATATCCAGGTCAGCCAACCTGCAGCCAGCAATGTGGTTTGTCACGTGACTCAAGGCAAAACCTTGTTTAACAAAGGTTGCTGACAGCCAGATAAGGGTTTGCTGGCTAAGAACAGGCTATTTGAGGGTTTGGTTTTTTTTTAAGATATTTTTTCTTTTATGTATGTGAGTATACTGTCATTGTCTTCAGACACACCAGAAAAGGGAATGGGATTACAGATGGTTGTGAGCCACCATGTGGTTGCTGGGAATTGAACTCAGGACTTCTGGAAGAGCAGTCAGTGCTCTTAACCGCTGAGCTGTCTCTCCAGCCCTGTTTGAATATTTTTTAAAGACAGTTTAATTTTTATTTATTTTTTATCTGGATATGTCTGTATTCTACAAGTGTGCCTGGTGCCTGCAGAGTCTAGAAGAGGGGGCTGGATCCCCTGGGGCTGGACTTACAGACATTTGTCAGCTGCCTTGTCATGTTGGGGATTGAATCCATATTCCTCTGGAAGAACAGCTAGTGCTCTTAATCACTAAGTCATCTCTTCATCCCCTGAAGAGATATTTTAATTGACTTTTAAAAAGATGACTTGTCATAAAACTGGATTGATTTTTAGGGACAGGAATATTGTGACTTTGAAACATTTTTTCCTAATGAAATATGAGCGCCTGTCTGTTAGATATAAAGACATTCCAGAAAATCTTGATTATTGAAGACATTGTCATTGTCCTTCAGAATTCCCAGAAATCTTGATGTACAACTGCAGAAGAGATAGCAGGTGAAGGGCCCTTGAGTTCGTATAACTCCCTGACAGCTCACATGAAGCACAGCTCAGTGGCAGTCTGTAGTTAGTGTCTGTCCTTGGAGTTGATATTAGTATGGTATGGGTTAAAATAAGAGATGTCGTGTTGAACGAAACCCCGGAGAAGGGTTTTATGGCCTTATGTTAATATTTTTAAAAACATTTTATTACATTTACTTGTCTGTGTTTGAGTGGCTGTACTTGTGGAGGTCAGAGGACAGCTTGCATCTGTGGGTTCTAAGGACCTTCAATTGTAATGCCACTTTGCTAGCCCCAGGTGTGTGTGTGTGTGTGTGTGTGTGTGTGTGTGTGTGTGTGTGTGCATGTGCATCCCCTGTTTTTTGTTTCTTTTTACTTTTTTTTTTTTTTTTTTTGAGGCAGGGTCTCCCAGCCAAGCTAGCCTTGAACTCATTCTGTTGTTGAGGTTGGCTTTAAGCTCATGCTCCTTCTCACTCTGCTTCCTAAGTGCAGGATTACAAGTGTGAGGAACCACATCCAGTTGCAGCAAGTTTGGTTTTAGCCCTGCGTTTAGGCAGTAGGCCTGAGTTGGGTGCTGAGTTTTCTCATATTTTTTTCTGCCCTTGCCTGTTACTTTCAGAACTCACTGAGAGTATTAGTATCTTAGTTTCTTCAAGAAATTAATGCTCCTGGAAGCAGCTGTATCCTGTTGTTGGTCTGTCTTCTATGGGGACAGCTCACTCCACAATTAAAGAGATAATGGCATCTCATTGATAAGAAATTATATTGCATCCCTCTCCACTACAGGGAGCCAAAGGGGAGTGATGGCTTTGAGGGCTGGGTGGGGAGGATTAGAGATGCGTGAGAGCAGGACTTCCTGTAGCTTGATGTTTTTATTAAGACACTTGCATTGGGCTTGCCTCCTGTGCTTTCTGCTCTTCCTCTCTGTGTAGACAAGTGGTTCTATTTCATGTCCAAGGGAAATGCAGCTTCAGAGTTTTGGGAACCATATGCTTTTCCCGGGATCCATACACAGAGTTTAAGCTACTTTAATAAAGTATAACACCCTATTCATCTTTCCTCCTTTCCTGCTTGTCTAGTGCTATAAACATATGCATAACTAATGCATGTTTTCATTGTAGGGTGGCACAGCTAACCAGTGTGTGGCGTTTGGTAGTGAGGTACTCAAGTCCAGAGAGTGTCTGTGCAAATTCCTCACCACGAATCTTGAGGATATTATGAAGTTTCCTTAAATATGGGGATTTTTTGAAGATTTATTGTTTTATTCTATGTCTGAGTGTTTTGCGTTCGTGTTTGTTTATACCATGTCTGGGGCTCACAAAGGTGAGAAGAGAACATCACTCTAGGGCTTATGTTACATTGCATACTTTGTTTTTTCAATGTTACTGTACTGTACATGACTTTGTTGTATTTTCCCAATATTGCATTCTCACACATACAGGTGTTTTCAAGTCAGCATTTTGTGTTCATGATTATGGCAATTAAACCTATCTCTAGGCATATATACACATACATATAAACATACACACATATACTATGATTTCGAGAGACATTGTAATATTTTCTGTATGTGAATAGTATGTAATTTTAATTTTAGAAATTTTATGGTACATCTAGGAGAGTTATCTTTAGTGTGGATTATTAAGAATCTGGAGAGGGGCCAGTGAGATGTACTAAAGGTGCCTCGTGCCAAGCCTGATGATCCAAGTTTGACTCTCAGAACCCCGTGCTAGAGGAGGGACTGACTTCCAAAAGCTGTCCTTAAATCTCTACTCAAGTGTCTCAGTGTGTGAATGTCCACATACATACTAAATAAATAAATGTAAAAGAAAAGAAACCTGCAAAAGAGCTGGGTGTGGTGTTGCATAATTTTAATCTTAGCACCTGAGAGGCAGAGGCAGGTGGATCTCTATTAGTTTAAGTCCAGCCTGAGTTACATAGAGAAACCATGTCTCAAAAAGCCAAAAGGCAAGAGAAAGAAAAGAAGAAAAAGATTTGGAAAAGTAGCTTAAAAGATAAAAAAAAAAAAAAAAAAAAAATCACTGAAGACAGAAAACTATGGAAATATAAGAATCTGGGTCCACGCTACAGATGTTGTAGAAGTAGGAAGCTGTAGAGGATTATGGGAGGATCCTTTTTTTTAATTCATTTTTATTTTGTGTTTTGCCTGTGTGCATGTCTGTGCACTAGGTGCTGCCTGGTGCCTTTGGGGGTCAGAAAAAGGAGTTGGATCCCCTAGAACTGGAGTTACAGATGATGGTGAACCACCATATGGGTGCTGGGAACTGAACCCAAGTCCTCTGCAAGAGCAATGAATGTTCTTAACCACTGAGCCATCTGTCCATCCCTGCCTGGTTTAGATGCTTTTAAAAACATACCTATGAAGGTCGGTCTGTGAAGCCTCAGGCTGGGAGGAAGAAAAAGTCCTGTAAAAACACAGGGCCACCAGTCTGTGATACGGTTGTTTACCACTGGGCACTCAGAGGTCTGTTCTCAAATTTAGTGATTTGCCAGACAGAGTGGGCTACAGCAAGTGGTCCTGGCCGGCTGTTAGATTTAAGGCAGAGTAAATAAGTCCCTAAGACCCTCAGCTTCTTATACTTAGATCTGACTGAGAGCCAAGGAATTCAATTCTACATTGTAACTCTGTGCCGGGCTGGCCCGGAGGCCTGAGAGTGCTGGCCTGGAGGCAAGCGAGCAAAAGAGATTCTTTACACAGGCTTCCTACAAGCCAGCATGTAGGCAACGCACAGAAATATCTCCAAGGGATGGAGCAATGGGAGGTGAGGAGTGTGTGTTTGATGTGAATTGTGGCAGGTTCTCTCCATCAGGCCCGTGCTTCTGAATGGGGGATGGATGCTCAGCTGATGATCTGGTTCGATGAAGATGCGAGACGTGTGTGACCTTCAGAGGTTACAAGGGAGCTATGAGAAGGCTTCTCTAATGATTTCCAAGGGCAAATCACTGTAAAGATAGAAACAGAAATTAGTTATTCACAAATGCATAAATAATTCACTCAGTCAGCCATTTGGATGGGCTGCTATGTCCCCAAGGACTAGAAAGTCTGTGTGTCAGGACTGCTGGTTTGCTTTTTAGTAAAAGCCTCATGTAGCCCAGGCTGGCCTCCAACAGGCTATGTAACTGAAGATGACTTTGACTTCTGATCCTCCAGCCTCCATCTCCTGAGTGCTAGACTATATTACATGCCACTATGCCTGGCTTTATGCAGTGCTGGAGGCTGAACCCAGGGCTTGGTGCCTGCTAGGCAAACATTTTACCAACTGAGCTACTGTTTTAGTGTTTCATTACTGTGAAGAGATCATGACCAAGGCAACTCTTATAAGAACAACATTTAATTGGGGCTGGCTTACAGGTTCAGAGGTTTAGTCTATCATCATCATGTCAGGAAGTATGGCAACATCCAGGCAGACATGGTACTGGAGAAGGAGCTGGGAGTCCTACATCTTGATCCAAAGGCAGCCAGAGAGAGACTTTTCTCTGCAGGCAGCTAGGAAGGGACTCTCTTCTGCACTGGGCGGAGCTTGAGCACTAGACCTCAAAGCCTACCTATGCAGTGACACACTTCCTCCAATAAGGTCACACCTCCAAATACTGACACTTCCCCTGGGTCAAGCATATTCAAACCACCACAGCTACATTGCTAGCCCTGCTGGTTAGTCATGTAAGTGATATCTACACTTCTGTCTTACATAGATATTTTTTAAAAGTTTATTATTTTATGTATATGGATGTTTTGCCTACATGACTGTCTGGGCACCACATATGTGCCTGATGCTCTCAGAGACCAGATTAAAATATGGTTGTAAACCTCCATGTTTAGGAATTGAACATGGACAAGTCTTCTGGAACTGCAGCCAGTGCTCTCAGTTGCTGAAGCTTCTCTCCAGCCCCTACAAAAATACTTTATAAATTATTATGGGCAAACTCTTCTCTATAGGTCATTCACTTGTGTGCTTTGGAAAAGACAAGAAGGGAATCCACATGTTCTATTATTAGTACCAGAGATGACATAAAAATAAAGCTGTTTGTTTGTTTGACATGATTTCAAGTAGCCTGGATTGGCCATAAGCTCGCTATATTAAACAAAGATAACCCTGAATTTGTAGCTAGGAGTAGTAGCACATATTTGTGATCCCAGCAAGTATAGAGCAGAAGCAGGGGCATTGGAGGGTTGGGAGTTTAAGGTCACTTGCAGTTACATAATGAGTTTAAGACCAGTGTGAAGTATCTGAGACACTATCTCAAAACACACACACACACAAATCTCTCAAGCTCGGCATGGTGGTGTATGGCTGTGCTCCCAACACTCTGGAAGCAGAAGCAAGAAGACCAGAAGTTCAAGACCTCTTCAGCTACAGGGTGCGTTTGCGGTCAGCTTGGATGAAGATTCCATCTGAAAAACCTGCCCCCAACAACTCCCTAGATTAATGCAGGTTAACAGCAGGGCTCTATTTTTTAAATTGCTTTTTAAAAGATTTATTTATTTATTTTAATTTATTTATTTTATTTATATGAGTACACTGAAGCTGTCTTCAGTGAGACACACCAGGAAAGGGCATCAGATCTCATTATAGATGGTTGTGAGCCTCCATGTGGTTGCTGGGAATTGAACTCAGGACATCTGGAAGAGCAGTCAGTGCTCTTAACCATCTCTCTAGCCTCTTTTTTTTTTTTTTTTTGGTTTTTCGAGACAGGGTTTCTCTGTGTAGCCTTGGCTGTCCTGGAACTCACTCTGTAGACCAGGCTGGCCTCGAACTCAGAAATCCGCCTGCCTCTGCCTCCCAAGTGCTGGGATTAAAGGCGTGCGCCACCACCGCCCGGCTATCTCTCTAGCCTCTTAAGATTTATTTTTATTTCTCTGTGTGTATGTGTACATGCATGCCATGTGTGTGGGTGCCTATAGAGATCAGAAGAGGACACTGGGTCCCCTGGAGCTGAAATTACAGGCATCTGTGAGTTGCTCAACATGGCCTTCGGTAAAATAGCAAGTGTTCTTAACCAGTGAACCATCTCTGTGGTCCTCAGTTCCTAGTTATTGAAATGAAAGAATACTAGGCTTCCTTTGAGCTGTGAATTCTTGTCCCAGGTTGCCCTATGGGAGAGCCAGATTTTCACATGCTGTTGACAGTCTGGAGTGGCGTTATCACTTCCAGACCCCGATCCCTTAGGAAGAATGATAGTAAAGAGGACTGCCCCTGACCAGTGGTGGGGAGACACTCCAGTCCGTGGTCCTACTAACCCATTCATTGAGGCAGGTTCTCACAGAGCCAGCACTTAATCCCTGAGCCATCTCTAGCCCTCCAGCGTCTGCGTTTTATTTATATATTTAGTTGTTTTTTGAGACTGGCTCTCTCTGTGTAGCCCTGACTGCCCTGAATCTTCCTCTGTAGACCAGGCCACCCTCGAATCCGCAGAGAACCATTTGCCCCTGCCTCCTAAGTACTGGAATCAGTGCTGGGATTAAAGGCATGCACCACCACTGCCTGGCTCCATGTTCTCTTTTTAAAACAAAACAATGCCAAGCAATTTTTATGCCTTTTGAACTGTATAAATATTAACTTATCAGTACAAAAGCAAAATGAATTCACATTTGACCATCCTGGCATTTGTTTTAATAAACAAACAAACAAAAACTACTCGGTGCAGAGCACTACCAGGTGTAAATCTGAGATCTCACTGCCAACTTTAAGGTATCAACTTAGAGATGCCATCAAATTAAAAACAAAACAGGAAACAAGATGAGGGTGACATTGGCCTGACATGTAAGTGACTGTGAGTTCCCACTCAAGGTCTCAGTCTCCCACCCACATGGCCATCACACACTCCTTTAAAAAATTGTTTATATGTGTCTTTAAAATATGTGTGTGGCACGTGCAGATGCCCATGGACGCCAGAGGCATAGGATTCCCCTGGAGCTGGTGTTACAGGCAAGTGTGAGCTGGATAATTGTGGGTGATGGGAATCAAACTCAGGTCCTCTGCAAGAACAGCGAGTGCTCTTCACTACTGGGTGGGCTCTCTGGACCCACACCGCTCTGCTTTCCATGGTCTCCAGAGTTGATGTCCTGGTTGTGACTGCTCCCTGATTCTCTGTTGTCTTGTCTGTCTTGTCTGCTGTGCGGCAAAGCAGCTCAGTTTTCAGTTTTCTGCACTCGTTTCCCGGCTCTCCAGTGCCCCCTTGTGGCTTTCAGTGAGAAGTGCCTGGCTCTCACTGCGTGCCAAAGTCCTCACCATGGACAAAGGCTTCTTTGGGGAGCACATCTTTTTCTGTACATGCCTTTTTTTATGTGTATATATATAAATATGTATATATATAAATGTGTATATATATATATATATGTGTGTGTGTGTGTGTGTGTGTGTGTGTGTATATATAAATGTGTATATATATAAATATGTATATATATATATATATATATATTACATTTTGTATACTATGTTAAATTATTTCATGAATAAAAATTTACAAGAATCATACAAATTGTGGTGTATACCTGTAACCCCAGCTGTTGGAGCACAGAGGCAGGGAACAGACAACCTGGTCTCATCTCATAGCAAGTTTCAGTGAATCCATAAAAAGGTGGGGAATCATTTCGTCAAGACATCTCAGTGAGTAAGGGAACTTACTTCCAAGCTTGATGATATGGGTTGATCCTTAGAACTCAGGTGACAGTCAGAGAGAACCAGTCTCTGCATATTGTACACACACACACACACAAAGAGAGAGAGACAGAGAGATAGAGAGACAGAGACAGACAGACACAGAGACAGAGACAGAGGCTGGGAAGGTGGTTCAATGGGTAAAGTGCTGGCTCCACAAGCATGAGGTACTGAGCTCAGACTGCCAGCATCATGTGAAAGGCTGAGCACGACAGTGTGCCTGGAAGCTCGTTGCTAGAAGGTAGAGACGGAAGAATCTTCGGGGCTTGCTGGTCAGTCTAGCCAATCCATGATCCGGGTTCAGTGAGGAAATCCTGCCTCAAAAAATAAGATGGAGAGCAAAAGAGAAAGACACCCAACATTGATTTCTGGCCTTCGTATGCACACACAACAGCACAGGAACCCAGGTTGCACACACACACACACACACACACACACACACACAGGCACACCAGTACAAAAGAGTTCTGTATACTCCTGTCCAGATCTCCCAGTTGTTAGCTTTTTATTGTTTCCTTTATTATTTGGTATACACTGCTTGTATTTTTTTCCTGGCCCATTTTAGTGTACGACATAAACACCCCATCCTGTCACTCTAAAATACTCCAGGATGCTTTTGCTAAAGTGAAGGCCATTTTCCTGCCTTATCACTGTGTAGCTATGAGAACAAGGCAATCATTGTTTCTGTCCTGTTGCCCAGTCTGCAGGTTACATTCTGTTGTCCTAGCAACGCCTTTCCTAGCCACCCTGTCCTCTGTGGCCAAGGGTCTAATCCAGGAGCACACGTTGCATTATTTTTTTTCTTTGAAGGAGTTTCCCAGCTTTTCCTCGTCTTTCATGATCCTGATGTGTTTGGAATAGAATCTAATTTGAGTTATACTCTTGGGTTGGGTTTGTCTGATATTTCCTCATGATTAGATTTAGGTTTCACATTTGGGCGAGAAACACAGAATCGATTTTTGTGTCCTTAGAGCCTCATATTGGGAGCCAGAGGATGCTGATTACCCCATAACTGATGATACTTATCTACACTAACAACACAGGAAGAGACTAACCCAAGGGGTAAAGCAGCCCAGAGTTCCTAACCATGCCCCTGTATCTGTGTTGGCAGAGACTTTTACTATGGAGGTTTCATGGGGGCCTGGGCTGCTTTGGGAGCAAGAGCTGGAGTTTCAAGTATGGCATGAGCCCAGACCTTGTTTGAGTCTTTATATTGGCCTTTGGCTGGAAGATCCTACTATCCTAAGCTTGGGGTGAGCATTGTAGGCAATCAATTGAGCTTACAGTTGGTCCCCTTTGGAGCCTTGGGTTTAACCTCAGTAGGCTTTACCAAGGCCTTGATATCCTCAAGAGTGCACTCATGACCTTGGTCTTAGTTTCTGTGACTTCTTTAGGTCCTGTAATTCTTGGCAAAATGCATGTTTCTTAGGAGCTTGCTATCTGCCTTCTTTGGAGGCTCATCTCTGTCCTTGTGACTGGGAATTTTTGCATGTCTGTTGTATATGTGTGTAAGGGTGTGCTTTCCCATATGTGCATAGCATGTGTGCTCAGTGGAAACCAGAAACTGTAGGTTTCCCATATGGCCAGTGAAGCCCCAGGACACGCCTGCCTCTGCCTGCCAGCGCTGAGGTTACAGATCCACCTCATTTTTATATGGTGCTCAGGATCCAAACTTGAGTCCTCGTCTTGCCTGTTTGAGACAGGCTCTTGTGTAGCACAGGCTGTTCTCAAACTCACTGTGTTGACATCAGGAATGGGCGAGAAGGTCAAGCTCCCATGCTGACAATGCTGATGAAAATGAGAACCACCACATCAGGTTACCTCACAGCTGAGTGATAGGCGCTCTGTGAAAGTCACTGCTCAAGAGACTTGTCTGTACAGTGATACCATTTATATAAAATTTAAAGTATGAAGAGGCAGGTGTGTTAGAAGTGATTAGAGCGAGCCAGTTGTAGTCAGCTGTCAACCATCACCAGACATGTTCATATACAGTAAACCTACAAAGAAAGGCAGAGAGGAGTGAGCAGGCGGGAAGGGAACACTGGGGCGATGCTCTTCCAGCCAGAGATTGAATCTAGTGTCTTTGTGCAAATAAGCAGTTTTATAAGGAGGGAAAATAGGGGCTGGAGAGAAGGCTTAGCAGTTACGATCCCTTACGGCTCTTACAGAAAACCCAGCTTTGGTTCCCAGCACCTACATGGCAGCTCACAGCTGCCTGTGACTCCAGTTCCAGGGGAATCTATGCTTTCTTCTGATTTTTGTGAGTTCCTGCAAAAGTGTGGTGTACAGACATGCATTCAGGAACATAATCATACGAATTAAATAAGTAGGTATAGATAAGACAGACAGACAGACTGGGGATACGGCTCCCTGGATAAAGTGCCTGTTGTTCAAACATGAGAACCTGAGTCTAGGTCCCTGGCACACTCAAAAAAGTTGGGCATGGTGACATGTAACCTCAGAGCTGAAGTAGTGGAGAAGTGTAGACAGATGGACCTGTGGAAGTGCATGTCCAGCCAGACTTGCCAAATTGGTGAACTTCAGATTCAGTGAGAAACCTTGTTTCAAAAAATAAAGTATGTGTGTGAAAGATGTTTCAGTGGTTAATTGCACTGGCTGTTCTTCCAGAGGACCTAGGTTCAATTCCAAGAAACCAAATAGCAGCTTGCAACTATCTGAAACTCCGGTTCCAGAGCATCCAACACTCTCTCTTCTGGCCTCCAAAGGCACCAGGTATGCACACGATGCACATATATACATGAAAGCAAAACATCCATATACATACAAAATAAAACAAATAGGGCCAGGTGGAGATGGCGGCACACACCTTTAGTCCTAGCACTTGGGAGGCAGAGGCAAGTGCATTTCTATGAGTTTGAGACCAGCCTAGTCTATAGATCAAGTTCCAGGACAGCCAGGGCTACACAGAAAAGCCCTGTCTTGAAAAACCAAAAACTTAAATAAATAATCAACCAAATAAATTTGTTTTTAGGAAAAAAAAGGACTTATTCCATAGCCAAAGCTGGTCTTATACCACACTCAACTTGTTCTCAAAAAACAAAACAAACAAACACTTTTAAAAGAGACAAGTTCTCACTATGTAGCTGTCCTGAAACACGATGGTGAACAGTATGTTTAGAGGATAAGTTTACTGTACTAGGCTTGTAAAAAGAAAATTGTTTTTAACTTGTATAAGCCACAAGGAAGTTGCCCCTACCTTGATGTACCAGGTGAGCTGGCCTGAGATGTACCACTTCCTGGTACAGTTGGGCTATTGTTTAAAAATTGTTGATTGTTGCAAAACGTTTCACTGGCTTTGCTATTCAGACAAGGTTAGGGTCACAAGATTAAACAGGCTAACTGCTAAGCTCTGCTTTTATGTGAAACGCCAGCTTGCTTGGATAGCTGAGACACCTGCTGCATGACTGCTACAAAATCAACTCTTGCCCACACCCAGACATGATCTGAGTTAATTTGGCTCCCCAAAGTATAACTTTGTGGGTCTTTCCTTTATAATCCTTTGGTTAACAATAGCCAGTGTCATACCTAAAGAACTCTCTCTGGTTTGGTCAAAAGCCTCTAATTTACTAAAACCAAAACTGAGTCAGTGAATCTCTGAACGTCCCCAGACCCATAACAAACTCATTATGTACATTAGGCTAGCCTCCAGCCCACGACTCTCTCTGCCGAGTGCTGGGATTAAAGATGTTGCACCTGTACAACTGGCTTTGTTCTGAATATTTTAAATTAAAGGCGGTCGCTGTACTAAAAAATAAGCAAAAGGCTCTAAGAGGCTCCAGTTTCTGAGCTGTGTGACCTTTATCGGGATCACGAAACCAGCTATGATCGCCCTAGGGCCATTTGTTCAAGATGGAAAGACTACAATTCCCAGGGTGCCACTCGTGGTTGTCAAGAGCAACCACAGAACGCTGACTAACAGAGGCTGGAGTCTGAGGAAAAACAGACCCATTGCCACCAGCCATGGGGCTGGATTACTATGCTGTGCTCCAGGTCACTCGCAACTCAGAGGATGCCCAGATCAAGAAGGCGTAAGTGGGAGGGATCCTAGCCTGGCATGTGCAGAGGCAGCCCCACCCTGATGCCAGCCAAACAGTTTCCCTGCGCAGTTTAGGGGAGGAAAGGGGTGCCTCTCACCACTTGTATGCCCCATCTGGCTTTGTGCTGGTCAGGACATAGACTGGAAATTCAGACACACCCTTAGTGCTTCAGTGGGCTGCCCGTGCCCACTACTCCTGCCCCTTAGCTCTTCTTGGGTGATGTCTGAATTTCTAGCTATGAAATGAAGACAAAGGACCATTTGGACCTTATCTTGCGTCTCATGGAGAACCACAGGTGTGTGGACCAGAAATGACCTGGACACATGGCTGTTACAGTTTTCATTTTGGCCATGATATAGGTTTTTGTCACTGACTGATCTCCATCTCTGAATACCTCTGTCAAGTCTCAGGGACTTTGTGACAATCTAGATATGGGTGAGATGGCACATGTCCATAATCCCCAAATAGTGAGTTTGTGGTTAGCCTGAGCTACATAGCAAGGCCCTGTTTGTATAAGAAAAGGTGTGTGTGTGTGTTTGTCTGTCTCTGTGTGTGTGTGTGTGTGAGTGTGTTTTAGGGGGCATCTAGGACAGAAGTCAGGCAATGTTTCTCAAATTTTTGATCTTTTAAAGTTTTCCTTGGAAAAGAAGTTTTGGATAAATACTAACAGAGCACTAATCTTTTGGGCTGGGTACAGTGCAGGCCACTGATTGCAGAATGTGTATTGTTATAAAAGCAGACGTCCCCAGTGCTACAGAAGCTTGTGTTGAGAGGTGAGGGGCTTTAAGGAGGCTGTCCTGATAATTAAGCCAAAGGACAAGGCTTGAAGGAGGACTAAGGCTCCACAGTGGGCTGGGGAAGAGACACTGAGTTTGGAAATTAGTTGTGTCATCAAAGGTATAAAGAAAAAGGGAAAGCAACTGAGGCAACTGGAGGTTTGGGGTACACTAGCTGCTTGTATTGATCATGTAGGTGCTGTTCTGAGAACCTTCCATCATTGCGTTAATCCTCACAGCTACCCTGAGAGGAAAATGCCACTGCCATCCCAGGGGCTTGTATGTGACCAGTGGAATCAGAAATCAGTCACTAGTCCTTCCTCCCTGGGCCAGGTCTTGTGTGGACTGAAGGGGAGGGACAAGTGGGTGTCCAGTGGGGATGGAGAAATTGGATAAACTCATTAAACAATTGAGAACAATTCAGTGCAGGGTATGGTGTCATCCACTGCTCAGGGCTTTCACTGGCCAGTGGGACTTACTGAGTGAAAAGTTACCACGAGAGAAAGCAGGTGGCCAGTGGAACTCATCAAGGGAATGGTTACCTTGGCAAATAGATAAGGATAGCCCAGTTACCAGAAGATCAAGTGTGCTGGCTAGTTTTATGTCAACTTGACATAAGTTATGTTCCCACCATATTGGCCTGTGGGCAAGGTGCATTTTCTTAATTACTGAGTGATGGGGGAGGCTCCAGCCCATTGTGGGTGGTGCCACCCCTGGGCTAGTGGTCCTGGGTGCTTTAAGAAAGCAGATTGAGCAAGCTACAGAGGGTAAGCCCATAAGCAGCACTCCTCCATGAACTCTACATCAGCTCCTGCCTCCAGGTTCCCTCTTTGAGTTCCTGCTCTGACTTCCTTTGATGATGGAAGATTTGATTTGATTGCAGATGTGTATGATACAATAAATCCTTTGAGCTGCTTCTGCTCATGGTGTTTCAGCAGAGCAATAGAAAGCACCAAGACAGCAAGTACAACATACTCAGGCAGTCCAACCTTGTGAGCCTCAGCTTCTCATCTCTTAAAAGAGAGATTATAAGAGAGAGACAGAGAGACAGAGAGAAAAAGAAAGAACACGTGGAGTAGGAGATAGAGAACCCAGATGGTAAAGCGACGGCTGTGTAAGCAGGGGATCCAAGCTGGATCCCCAGAACCCACAGGCAGAAAGCTGTGTTTTGCTTGTAACCTGGCTCTGGGGAGGTGGACAAAGGTGGCGAATTCCTGGGGCTGCCTGGACAGTAGGCCTAGCCTACTTGGATAGTTCCAGGTCACCGAGAGACTGTTAACAAATGAGGTGGGTGGAGTAGTTGGAGAGGTGGTCCTCTGTCACAACCATCTGCAATGGGATCCGATGTCCTCTTCTGGTGTGTCTGAAGACAGCTACAGTGTACTCATATAATAAATAATTCTTTACAAAAAAAAAAAAAAAAAAAAAAAAAGATTCCCAGCTGTGGCAATGGGTGGGGGTAGTGGGAACAGAGGTCCTGTTTGGGCTCTGGATCTCGGGTAACTGCAAGACCTGGGAGAAGATGGTGAGATCCAGGGGCCAGGCACAGATGTCTGGGGCCCAGGGAAGTGGGCTGGTAGGAAATGGGCATCAGCTATGTGGGAGATGAGCTCAGCCTGCAGACTGTGAAATGAGAACACCAGATGCCTGTGTTACCGTAGGGCCGGGCAGGGGCAGGAGCTCCGATCAGACCCAGCAGGGACTGTGTGAGGTCAAACTGGGACAGACTCAGACTGGAGGTTTCCTTTTGGTTCCCTGCCATTCCCTGCAGTGGCAGGTTTCCTTGGTTGAATGCTTCCCCGCATCTCCTAAAGGGGAAGGAAGCAAGAGGATAGAGGAGAAGAGCAGGTTTGGGTGCTTACATCACAGGCCCCTTCCTATGGGCCCTGTCCAGGGGGCTCAGATCCCTTAACTGGTCTCAGCTCCTGTCAGGTCATGTGCACATCCCTCAGGGTTCAGCACAGTTCCCTGTTCTCACTCCTAGATCTGCGGAAGGTCAGTATGCCCCTCCCACAGCATGATGATTTTGTGGTGGTCTCCTTCCTGTGCCTGGTGAATGATCCCTTTATTAAACTCCACAGATCATCCACTCCATCTCTCTTGACACTGCATCCTCAGATGCTGCAGTCGCCCCAGGGAAGAGTGGTGGGATGGCAGATATGCCAGTGGGGCAAGAACAAGCCCAGAGGTGGGAGAGAATTCCAGGGAGAGTCCCGAAGGCCCATCGTCATGCACCTGAGAAGCCTGTGGTCCTCTGCAAAGTAGACACTGAGACAGAATTAGATATACTCAGTGTACGGCAGGGACCGACTCTGGGAAAAACAGAGGCAGACTGCAGTGTAGACCCCAGACCTGTGACTAGAAAGGGAAGGAGGCTTAGGAAGGGGAGCTAAGTGTGGCCTGTGGGGGAGTCTCCAAGCCGGGTAGGTAGAGGATGTTGCGGTTTGAATATGAAGTGTTCATTGGTTAAAGGCTTCCTTCCTAGAATGTCGTGCCAATGGGAAACAACTGGCTCAGGAGGGTATAAATGTCATCATTAATTTATCAATCAATCAATTAATTAATGGGTTAATCCCTTCATATTGGAATGGGCTATTACAAGGAAGGGACTACTTAGAAGAAGAAAGGAGGAGTGCTCTGGAGTTGGCCTTTGATGTCTTGTCCCCAGACCCACCCCTGTGTTTCTCTTCCCTTTCGTTTCCCTCCTAACTTCTCCCTTCCCTCCCCTCTTGTGTCCCCATTTCCCCTTTTCTCCCCTCCACTCCTTTCTACACTTTTCTCCTTTTCCTCTCCCACTTCTCTTTCTGTCTCTTTCCTGGCTGCCATACAGGCAATCAGCTTGGCCATGATTCCCTGCCTGAAAGCAATAGTCAGCCACCTACGTATGAAAACCATTGACCAAAGGTATTTTGTCACAGTGATAAGAAGCTAACCTGGGGGTGTTCTGTGTCTCACTGGTGGACCATCACCAAATCCCTGCTGTACTTAGGTCTCAGTCGTGACAGCTAAGGGGCCAAGCAGCCTTAGGAGAGAAGCCTAGGGAGCAGCTGTCTAGGCTGTGGGGCAACTGTGCTTTCTACACCAGATTCTCTTCTAAAAGATGCAAGCAACACACTGTACAGCCACTGACACCTGTGTTGCTCTGCTCTCTCTGATTCATAACAAAGCTAGAAAGCTGAGCCAGCCCCAGCAATGCTCTACCCTCAGAGGCAGGTCAGACGCAAAGGCTTCCTCTCCTCCCCGATTTAGGTACCGGAAACTTGCCCTGAAGAATCACCCGTTGAAGTCAAATGAGCCGACTGCACCAGAGATATTCAAGCAAATCGCAGAAGCCTACGATGTGCTAAGCGACCGTGAGTGGTGGTGGGCTACCCCTCCATTAAGATCATTCCTCAAGTGTCTAGACTGTCAGGTTTTCTGCAGAGTAGAGAGTAAGAAACCATCCTCCCTCCCAGCATCTAGACAAACTAAGGGCAAACCAGGCTGTTACAAGTCAGGTGGATGGGCTTATTGCTCGCCCAGCCAAGGCAGTGCAGAGATGGGGGTGAGTTCCTCTGCCAGAGCTGGCAGAGAGGAGCCTTCCTGAGGCTTGGAAGAGGATGCTGGCTGCTGGGGACAGAGGGCTGAGGCAGAAGGGACGTTCTGATCTATTTTCCCAGACTATCTCCAGGGACAGCAGGAGCAGAGGGCCACGGAGAAGCCTAGAGCCATCAGACCTCACCCTTTGGAAATCAGTTGTGTGGGATGAGAGTGACTCACTATCTGGCAAAGACCAAATGCCCAGCTGGCTTCTCTAGGGCATGGTCTTGGGGCTCTGACTGTTTATTAGAACAGCTAGACTGTGGCTTCTCCAGCCCCAACTTTTCAGGATTTTAAAATTTGCAAGTTCAGAATTCTTATATTCTAAAATTTAAGATTTTAGAATTTTACATTTCCCTCCCAAGACTGAGCTAAGTCAAACCCAAGTGTGTACCTGACCCTCAGTCTCTCAATTCCTCTCAAAAGCCCAACCCAGGCAGGCTTCTCTCATTGCTTTTCTGGGCTATCCTATAGAATCTATAGGATAGATGAATAGCTCTGACACTCACATCAAGTGACATTGACCCTCTGCCTCCTACAGACTTCCAGCCTGCAGGAGATAAGGCTGTTCTTGTCCCTCACCTCCCCTGGCTCATCCACTACCTCTATCTCTCCAGCCTACATAAGTCCTGGAACCCTCCTCAAAGTCACTTGTATCCACAGCCGTGAAGCGAGGCATCTATGACAAGTTTGGCGAGGAAGGCCTGAAGGGTGGAATTCCCCTGGAGTTTGGATCCCAGACTCCATGGACGACGGGCTACGTCTTCCATGGCAACCCTGAAAAAGTGTTCCACGAGTTTTTTGGAGGAGACAACCCCTTCAGTGGTAAGAATCCACCCCACTCCTTTCCTTACTGGGGAAGAATACGGCTACAGAAGACGCCTTTCTTGTTAGCTAGGTTTGGTTGCTTTTAATTTATTTTGCTTGCTTTATTGTTATTATCATTATTCTTGAGACAGGTTTCCCCGGCCAGCCAAAGTTTAGCCAAGAATGACCTTGAACTCCTGATCCCCCTGCCTCCCAAGTGCTGGAATTACAGGCATGCACCACTACACCCAGCTGCTCGCTCTCTCCTCTCTCTCTCCTCTCTCCTCTCTCTCTCTCTCTCTTCTCTTTCATTTTAGACTTGTTTATTTTATGTGTGTGACAGTTTTGCCTTTATATACACGCACACACATATGTGTGCTTGGTAACCAAGGAGGTCAGGAAACATCAGATCTCCTGGAACTAGAATTAGGGGTAGTTGCAAGTCAACATGTGGGTACTGGGAACTGAATATGGACTCTCTGCAAGAACAAGTGCTCTTAACCACTGAGCCGTCTCTGCAGCCTCTTAGGCTTGGTCTAACACTGTAGGAAGACCAAATGCAATTTATATTCTGGCTGCTTTGAACTCACGGCAATCCTCCTGCTTTAGCCTCCCAATTGCTAGGATTACAGGTGTGAGTCACCACATCCAGCCTGGTTTTGTCTCTTTAAGAAATAAATAGAGGACTGTGCAGTGGTGGCACACGCCTTTAATCCCAGCACTTGGGAGGCAGAGACAGGCGGATTTCTGAGTTCGAGGCCAGCCTGGTCTACAGAGTGAGTTCCAGGACAGCCAGAGCTACACAGAGAAACCCTGTCTCAAAAAACCTAAATAAATAAATAAATAAATAAATAGAGGGTTGGAGAGATGGCTCAGTGGTTAAGAGCACTGGCTGTTCTTCCGCTGAGTTCAATTCCCAGTAACCACATGGTGGTTTACAATTATCTATGATGCCCTCTGCTGGCATGCAGGTATACATGCAGATAGAGCATTCATTTATATAAAATAAATAAACCTTTAAGAAAAAAAAAAAAAGAAATAAACAGAGAACATGGAGAGAAAATGGATTTATCTGAGGCAAGGTTTTATTCTGTAACGCAAGCTACCCTCAAATTCTCCAGGCTCCAAAGTGCTGGGATCACACATGTAAACCACCACACCAAAATTAAAATAGGACTTATTTTAAAGTATTCTAACATTCCACTTCCTTTCCTCTCCTAGATGCAGCCACTCACTGTTAACATCCTCCATGTCCTTCCAGAAATCTCTGTCTTTAAAAATACCCTGTGCTGCTGAGCAGTGAAATGGAGACCTTGTATAGTTTAGGCCAGCGGTTCTCCACTTGTGGTCATGACCCCTTTGTAAGCCTCTATCTTCAAAATATATTTACATTATGATTCATAACAGTAGCAGAATTACAGTTAGGAAGTAACGATGGAATAATGTTATTGATTGGGGTCACCAGAACATGAGGAACTGTATTAAGGGTCACAGCATTAGGAAGGTTGAGAACCAGTGGGTTAGGCAAAGACTCTATCATGGAACTACCTCCTTGGTCCCTTTTTCAAAAAAGAAATTTCACTCTATCTATTTGGTGTGTGCAGATCGGAGGTCACCCTCAGGAGTCAGGTAAAAGTGCCTTTACTTGCTGAGCCATGACACTGGCTCTCAGCTGTCACGTGAAGTCATTGCACATTTCCAGCTGTTGATGATCCTTTTACCATCCTGCTTGTCACATTTATTCCATGGCATCGACCGTGAGAGACAGGGTATAACAGCCACCTCTGACTTCATAGCCTACAAAGGGCCCCACATCTAGCAATATAGCATAGTGACCAAGGGCACAGATTCTGTGGCCAAGTGGTCCTAGGGTACCAGTCCCAACTTCATCACTCGTGAGCTACGGAACTGTGAGCATTTTGTTGGCCTCTCTGGGCCATAAAGGATGAAAGCCACTGAGTGCAGAGCCTGGTTCACAGCAGGCTCTCCCAAAGGCTTAGCTGTGTCTCAACTTAATGGTATAGGGCAGGTCAAGCGTCACCCAATGAGACTTTAAGAATGAGTTCCAAAGGATTACAGTACTCCAAACAGACCTGAATCCATCCCTCCCTCCCTCCCTCCCTCCCTCCCTCCCTCCCTCCCTCCCTCCCTCCCTCTTCCTTCCCTCCCTCCCTCCCTCCCTCTTCCTTCCCTCCCTTCCTCCCTCCCTCCTCATGCCATCAGGTTAAGGCAAGGGCATCAGGTATGGGTGGATGAGGTTGAAGAAAGGAGCTTGGGGTGTGTTGTCGATCACGCACAATTGCCACCAACCAGCCCAAATCCTTTTTTTATGTCAGCCTGTACTTCAGAGAGCTTGAGACTGGGTTGTCTAGGATAGCCCTGGGGAAGGACAGAGAAGGTCAGTAGGGCCTGGGGAAGGGCAGAGTGGCCTGGCTGTTCAGACCCACTCTGCCCAAATGGCATCTTCTCTGCACTACCAGGATCAGAGTGATGCCTCAATTTGTTCACACAGCAGGAGCTGCCAACACCTCACTCTGTGGGAGTCCCAGAGAAGCACTGGGGCCTGGCAAGGGCTGGTGGTTACCGGTCTACGTCTAAGAGTAGCTTCTTAAAGTCAAGTGTGGTAGCTCACAATTGTAATCCTAGCATTCAGAAGGCTGGGGCAGGAGGATTGGCCTGAATTCAAGGCCCAAAACAAAATGAAACAAAACAGCCCTTTGGTCCATGGGTCTGAAAGGTGGGAATGCTGTGCTGAACCTTATTCTTGGGCACTGAAGAGGTTCAAGGGTATATGGGGTGTGTGTGTATGTGTCTTTCTGTGTGTCTGTGTGTGTGTGTCTCTGTGTGTGTCATTGTGTGAGCGTGTGTGGGGGTGTGTGTCAGTGTATGTGTGTATGTGTCTCTATATGTGAGCGTGTGTGTCAGTATATGTGTGTATGTGTGTCTCTGTGTGTGTGCCATTGTGTGAGAGTGTGTATCTGTGCATCTGTATGTGTGTCTCTGTGTATGTATCAGTGTCTGTCTGTCTGATCTGTATCTTTGGACATCATTTCTGTTACTAATTCTCCTGTCTCTTTTAGAATTTTTTGATGCAGAAGGAAGTGATATAGATTTGAATTTTGGGGGACTTCGGGGCCGAGGAGTTCAGAAACAAGACCCTCCAATTGAAAGAGACCTCTATTTGTCCCTTGAGGACTTATTCTTTGGCTGCACCAAAAAAATTAAGATTTCCCGAAGGGTGAGTACTTAGCTTGCTCCTCTTAACAGGCAACATTTACCTCCAAAAACCTCCCTGTCAGGTTCCCTTCCCCTAACAGGAAAACTTGGCAACCTTTTCTGATGGAATCATGGGATCTTAGGTCGAAAGACTCAGCAATTTTCGACTTTAGAATTTAGAATCTGAAATTTAAGATGAATAATAGAAGGATTCAGCCTTCTTTCTGGTACAGAAGTCATCTCTGCAGCTAGCTAATGGTGACAGGACACTTCCCTTCCCAGTCCAGCCCCACCTTGTAGAAAGTGGAGGAGTGTGGGTAGAAAGAGTTTACTATGAATTTCACTCCAGGGCATTACAGACCACACCCCAAGGACTGTGTGCCTCTGCCACAGGTTGGGCATGGAGGTGGGCTGGCACAGTCTCTAAGGCGACAGCTTAGGAAAGACCCTTGTGAGTAGTTGCTGCAACATTCAGTCCTTGGCCTGACCCTGGCCTGTGGTTCAGCCTTCCTCCTCCCCTTTGCCCATTGTGAGCATGTTGTCCGTGCGGCACTGTGGGCTCATGGGTTGCAGGCACAGTGTGGGAGATGCTTTGCATGGGGCTCAGTCTCTTGCCTTCTGAGAGGTCCACTGCATGCTTGTGACCAGCCCCCGTTTTTCTCCATATCAACCAATAACTTCCTGGAAACTGAAGTCTGGGATCTCTAGTGATCTGGTAATAGACACTGAGGGGGAGTGGAGCCTGGGGTAGGATAGAGAGGACTTTGGGATTAGGGCTAGACTTCTGTGATTTGGAGAGAGGCACCTTTCACTGTGTTCTTGTTGGTGGCCAGGGCTGTGGTGACTGGTGTCTCAGTCCATGGCTTTATCAACTTGAGGACATGCCTTGTCTTGCAGAGTCACAAGCTCTTAGATCAAGTGGCAGTGGGACAGGAGTGGGAATGACTCTGGTCCCCATTCAGAGCCTTTCCCCTGAAACAACTCCTCATCTCTCCCCCTGTCGCCACAGGTGCTAAATGAAGACAGGTATTCTTCCACTATCAAGGACAAGATCCTGACCATCGACGTGAGGCCTGGGTGGAGGCAGGGCACACGCATCACCTTTGAGAAGGAAGGGGACCAGGTAAGAGGGGGAGAGGCGGGCTCGGGTCAGTCACCAGGTTCAGGTAGTAGGAGGACTGAGAGGGAAGGAGCCCATAATTTTTCCTGTCCCTACAAGTTCTGGTCTAGTAGAGTGAGCTGGTCCCTAGAGTCCCTTTCAGGGACAGAGCCTCCCAATGACCTCAGGTTAAGGATCACTACCATTTTACACAATGGAAAAACTGAGGCCCCAGGATGGAAGAAATTTGCTCAAAATATGAACACAAAACACAGAAAGAAGAGCCTAGGGAGGCGACCCAATATCACCCAGGGATGGAGACCTGGACTTGATCCCCAAGCACCATTGGCAGAGCCTCAGCAGATCACCTCTGTGACCCTAGTGCTAGAGAGGCAGGGACAGAAGATATTTGGGTTTACTAGCCAGCCAGTCTAGCTGAATTGATGTGCTCTAGGGTCAGGAACGAGCCCATCTCAAAAATAAGATGGAGAACAAATTGTCCGTTTGTAGTCCCCTAGCACATACATGAACATATGCCCTTGCTCTCTCTCTCTCTCTCTCTCTCTCTCTCTCTCTCTCTCTCTCTCTCTCTCACACACACACACACACACACACACACACACACACATATAGAGGAACACACACACACCCCTGGTGGGAGAACTCAGCTTCCCCTCCAGTGTCTTTCCAGTTCTCTTTGGTGCAAGTCTGAAGAAAACCCAAGGAGAAAGATGTTCAGAAGCATTTAATTAATAACAATACTAAACTAAAGTACCCATTAAAAAACATTGTCACTGTGCTACAATGCTGCATCCTTTCATCTTACATGCTGACAAGAAACAGTAATGGAGAGCTCCGAGCCGAGAGAGTTGCCCATACCTGTTCCTTTCTTACCTGAAAAACATCTGCTTCCAACAATCATGCTTCAACCTGGGTCATTCATTGCAAGACACAGCAACTCAGAAGGCTGAGGCAGGAGGATCACTTGAACCTTAGGAGTTCAAGTTCAGCCTGGATGACAGAGTGAATTCCAGGCTAGTCTGGCTACAGAGCGAGACCCTGTCATGAACAAACAAGAAGGCAGGCAAGCAAATAGATACCCAGTGCCAACACCCTCCACTCTGGCCGCCTTTTCCCAACCTCCCAACATGGCTATTTCTGACCATCTGGCTATTTCTCATCCTGGGAGCAGCAGTTGCTCTTGCTCTCTGCCTTCAGTGGCCAGAAGAGAGGTCAGAGTTCAGGGTGGCTCACTGAAGTGAAGAAATCACTGCTGAGTATCTGTTAGGCAGAGACGTTGTCTGGCCCCAGCCCAGGGTCCAGCTATCACTTGAGGAAGTCCCTGCCCACATTACTGAGTGCATTTACTTTGAGCATGCTCAGTAGAGAAGTACTTTGTGGGTGGGGAGTGATCCAAGGTGACTTCTCTAGGGGGGTGGCCCTAGGCCACACTGAATGCCCCCTCTAGAAAACTGGGTCTAATTCTCCATTGCACAGATGAACACCTGGAGACAAGTAGAGACAGAGACGTGGCCAACTCATATAAGCAATAAACTTGTTACCCTTGGCTTTCCTTGCCTAGGGCCCCAACATTATCCCGGCTGATATTATCTTCATTGTAAAGGAGAAGCTGCACCCTCGCTTCCGCAGGGAGCATGACAACCTCTTCTTCGTGTACCCCATTCCCTTGGGCAAGGTGAGTGGGTACAGTGCAGAAGGGCGTGGGGGCCCAGAATGAACCCCACTTGCCCCAGCTCAGGCTTCATCTCTTCTCCCCTAACCAACTTCTACCAGTCGCAGGCGGGAGCCTGTGCTCTCTCCCTGGCATTAGGTGGGTCTGCGCAACAGCCCCTCCCTGCCCTCCTCATCTTTCCACTTTGTCCTGGTGCTGCTGCTGTCCTCACGGTCTCAGCATGTCCAGGCGGTTCTCCTCAAGGTGCCCCTGTTGACTCATTCTCTGCACCTCAGCTCTCGGGGTGAGCACACCTGCCTTGCTGGGGCATCTTCACACTGCCCACCTCACCCTAGAGCTGCTGCCCCTACTGCGTGGCAGCATTCACAGCCTGTCATCCCTGACTCTCAAAAGCATTACACTGTCATCACCAAACTGCCCAGCTCAGGGATGGAACCCAGATAGACTCCCAGACGCCTTCTAAATAGAATGGCTGTGGCGTAAACCCCTCACAGTCTAACCACCCCCCAGGCCCTTACCTGCTGCACTGTGGAGGTGAAGACCCTTGATGACCGACTGCTCAACATCCCCATCAACGACATTGTCCAGTGAGTCTGCCTGCCTAGTCCCCAAGTAGTCACAAGAAAGGATGGACTGAGACTTGGTAGGGCTGTGCAGGCTGCAACCAAAGAAGGATTTCCCTGGGAGCCCAGGCTGGGATTCAAATCCACCAGCCTCTCCCTGAGCTGTGGGCTGTGTTCACCCTATAGAGGGATCGCCTTTCTCTTACCCATGGGAAGCCCCTCTATGTTGGTCAATCTCTTGTCTCCATCCCAAAAACTTTCATCCGAGCATGGAACAGTAGCTCCCAAGTCTTGTTCCAAGAGAGGTCTCAGAGAAGGGAAGGTTTGACTCTCACCCCAACTTAGCTTCACTTCCTAGGGAGGGTTGTGCAATTCCAGGGGTCAGCCAGCAGGGAATTCACTTTGAGCAAGGGTTTCGAGGAGGGTTATATTTGGAACAAGACAATCTCTCCTTCAGTTCTTTCCTACGCGTTCTGGCGTGTGCGACCTGGCCATCTACTGGGAAGCTGTAATGATGGCCCACTGCTGCAGTTCTGTGAGCTAGGGTGGTGTGCACCCATTGGACACTGCTGAGCCTTCTATGCTCCTTCCTTTCTTCTTTTCCTGTCTTAGCCCTAAGTACTTCAAGATGGTGCCAGGTGAGGGGATGCCACTGCCTGAGAACCCCACCAAGAAGGGAGACCTCTTCATCTTCTTTGACATCCAGTTCCCTACTCGCCTCACACCCCAGAAGAAGCAGATGCTGCGCCAGGCATTGCTGACCTAATTCTGGGGAGCTGAGCAGGAACAGGGAAGGAGAGGGCTAGCTGGGCCTTGCCCGCTCCTACCCACTCAACTCCCACAGCCTGTGAAGATGGGGAGGCATAAGATCTTAGGCTGACATAATAAAGATTCCTTTCCTATCCTCTAGCTATGATGGGAAGTGAATTGGAAGGATGCTTCCTGCAGGACCCCAAAAGCTAGGCACCTGGGGCCCCATTTTGACTTCCTAGACATGGACTGTTCTCAAGACTTCAGAGTCTCTTGCTTCCATCTTGGCAACAGGAGACAGGGTTATGTGACCTCTAGGGTTCTTCTGCTCTGGACATCTTACAGGTATCTTTAGAGGAAACCATCTATGGACTATGCTGTCTTGAGAAATATAGACCGGAAAAGGAAAGCACAGGCTTTCCTTAGGCTACTCCATACAGGCTCACAGGCTTCAGTTAAGAGTCACACCCAGAAGCCGGGCAGTGGTGGCGCACGCCTTTAATCCCAGCAACTTGGGAGGCAGAAGCAGGTGGATTTCTGAGTTGGAGGCCAGCCTGGTCTACAGAGTGAGTTCCAGGACGGCCCGAGATACACAGAGAAACCCTCTCTCAACAAAACAAAAAGAGTCACACCCAGAACACAGTGCCAGAAGAGCTCTGGTCTCTACCTCTGGCTTTGGTGTCTTGTCTATGAAATGGGTTTTAGGCTGCCTCTGGGCCAGCGGTCTGGGAGGCATGGACACTTGAGCTCCTGACTCTCCCACTGGTTACTGACCTTGTTAGTGGATCTTACAACCTGCCTACGGACAGCCTGGGGTCATTAGTGTGAAAACACTTGGTAAATTCAAGGTTAGATTATAGAGAGAGTCACAGCATCATTGCCCAGTGGCCTGGAGGAGGTCTGGCTTCCAGGGCCACACCCATGCCTTTAAAGTCAATTAACACTGTGTTCCTCTTCCATGCTAAAGAGCTTGCCCTGTCTGGGGTTTGAGTTTAGGTTGTGATTAGGTCTAGGGTTGTGGGCAGCAAGCAGATCCAGTGGCTTCTGAGATATGAAAACACCCCAGATTGTCCACAGTTCTTAAAATCCTGCCATTCAAAGTGCCATATTAGCTTAAGGATTTTTCCTTTTGTCTTTAAAATTTTTTTCCAAGACAGGATTTCTTTGAAGCCCTGCTGTTGTGGAACTTGCTTTGTAGATCAGGTTGGCCTCTTTTTTTTTGTTTGTTTTGTTTTTCGAGATAGGGTTTCTCTGTATAGCCCTGGCTGTCCTGGAACCCACTTTGTAGACCAGGCTGGCCTCGAACTCAGAAATCTGCCTGCCTCTGCCTCCCAAGTGCTGGGATTAAAGGCGTGCACCACCACTGCTTGCTGCCTTCCTCTTAGTATTGGGATTTAAAGCATGCACCCCACACCTAGCTTTTGCCCTTTTAAAATTTGAGGCAGGGTTTCCAGAGCTGAGACTGACCTTGAACCCCCATCCTTCTTCCTCAGCATCCCACATGCTGAGGTTATAAGCACGAGTCATCATGCCCAGCTAAAAGATTCTGTTGTTTTTAAAAGTGGGAATGCAGATCTTGGCAAGTATTTTACTTTTGAACACATTCAGTCTTGTCTCTGCTGCCCCCAAAACCCTTGGGATGAAGTCATCCCACTGTCTGAAGCCATCTTGAACCATCATGAAGGCAGCAACAGAAAAACCCTGAGATAGAGGGCTAAACATGGTGGTGTAATCCCAGCACTTGGGAGGTAGATCTCTGAGACAAGCCTGGTCTACAGAGCAAGTTCCAGGATAGCCAGGGCTACACAGAGAGTCTCTGTGTCAAAAACACAAAGCAAAACCAACCAAACAAACAGAACTGGAGATAAAGACTCTGGGCCTGGGGCTCCAGGAAGCATGTCAGTGTAACAGTCAAATGTGAGCAAGTCACCTCTTTTCTCTAGGTCCTTTTTTTTTGGAATAAAGTTGTTTTCCCTGCATGTTACATGCATGCAGTGCCCTCAGAGGACAGAAGAGGGTGTCAGATCTCCCTGGAATGGGAATTATAAGGATGGCCGTGAGCTGCATTGTGGGTGCTGGGTTTGGAACCCAGGACCTTTGCCAGAGTTGCTAGTGTTCTTGACTGCCAAGCCATCTCTCCTGCCCCTCTGGATCTGTCTTTGTTTTTGTTTGATACATGGTTTCTTTGTGTATCCCTGGCTGACCATAAACTCACAAAATCTGCCTCCACCTTCCCCAATGCTGGGATTAAAGGGGAGAGACAACACTGCCAGGCTCTGTTTTTTTACAGCAGACTTCAACCCCTTCATTACAGACCTGTGGAGCCAGATGGTGGAGTGTTCACTGCCCTCTGTGGCAGGACTGACATGACAGTAACCGCCTGCTCTGAGGGCAAGCCTCTAGCACTGTAGGGAGGTTGTGGAAGTAGGACTTGTGTCCTGGAGGGGTCTGTGAGAAGCTTGGCCTCAGGTCTCCACCACAGCCCTTTATGAGATCCCTGTCTCAGTAACTGGGCTGCCTTAGGAGGCAAAAAGCAGAGCGTATCATGCATCCCTCTGTAAGTATTGCTGAGGCCTCTGCTATGCTGCTTTCCAAAGACTGCTGTGCCTTTCTCAGGCCAACCGACAGCATTCCCAGTCATGGAGTCTAGCGGTATCACATCTATACCACATGTCTGGTGAAGGAACTACCAGACAGGCTGCGTGCCCTCTCTTGACCTATTTGTCTGCTGTTGGTAACATGCCTAGGGTAGTAAACTGTTCCTTGAAGGACTTAACCAGACCTTCATTTGTTGTGTGGTGAAGCGAAGAACACCAGCTGCACTGCCAGCCGATCCTCACTGGGGCTTGCTGCCTCAGGACTGAGACTGTGGCTGGATTTACCAGAAGCTGAGAATTGGTACTCTTCTTTGGAAGCCAGTGTTAACAGCCTGGCCTCTTGCCAAGCACTGGAAAGGTCTAACTTCCTAGCTCTGACCCAGCCTGCTAAGGAGGTGAAGGGGCAGAAGCTACAGCCGATTTAGGCTGGGAGGAAGGACATCCTGTTGTCTGGGCCCAGCTTCATGGCTACCAGACAATCCCCCGAGGACTGAGCACTGTGTGTCTTGTCTCTCAGCTGAGACAGGCATAAGATGTCTGAAACGTATAAAATGGGCCGTGGAGACTTGACAGGCCCAGCCCTGTCCTGGGACCTCACCGTTCTTGCTCCTTGAGTAGTCCTGCCTCCCTCTCCTGGCTCAGGAGAACTGGCTGGAAAGAGGACAAACGGAAACACTCTGACAACCTAAGCGTGACTGGTCCCCAACCTGGGGGAAGGTAAGACTCCCAACAGAAAGGCTCCTCAGAGGTCAGGTACTATAGGTGGCTGTAATCCCAACACTTGGGAAACTCAAGCAGAATTGTCATGAGTTCAAGGCTAGCCTAGACTACACTGTGAAGCCCTATCCAAAACAACAAAACCCCAAAATCCCTGCAGGCTGGATGTTTGCCAGGGAAGCCTGAGGCCCCACCCCCCCTTCAATGGGTCAGACCTGCCCCACCCCCTGCTCAGAGCATGGCTCAGGGTGTGATTATAGCTGGGGACAGTCTCCCTTGCCTTCTGTAGGTCTATGGCTTCGGGAGGTGCTATGTGTAAAACGGAGTAAAGCAAGCCCCAAAGAAAGGAAAGGTTTGGAGTTTCCCTACATCTCCCAACAAGTTGATGTGGGGGACAGAGGTACTTCCACTCTGCAGATTGATAGGCCTGGCCAGTGGGGTGTGTGGGGGTGGGGAGGCAGCTCTGGAGTAGCTACAGTACCCGGTGCTGAGTGACAGCTTACATGGCACTCAGGAAAGGGTAGAACAGACAAAGGCTGCGCTGCCCCCTAGCTGTGCCACTGATCTCCAGAGCCTACACTGGGTCTGGAGTAACAGACCAGAAGACCCTCCAGCCCCCACTCAGATGCTACAGGTGGAATGTGGGTCACACCCCCTTTTAAAGTCACTGAGGTCCTCACCTGCCTGCCAAGGTCCTGAAAAGGTCCCTTGGACCAAGACCTCTCTCTATAAAGAGATATGAGAAAGAAGACACCAACATTGAGCTTGCTTTATGGGTGAAGGCTGGCCGAGCTGGGGATGAAGACAAAGATTTGGGCTTAACTGTAAAAAGGACCAAGGGCTCAGGGTCTGGTGTCAGGCCTCCTCACTGTGGAGTCATCAGTACAGAGGTGTAGGGAGATGAGGTGGGAAGGGAGGTGGGGAAATGAGAAGAGATTGGGGCTGGACAGAGGATGAAGGAAAACACAGGGCAGGGGCAGGGAGCAGGGTCCAGGTCAGCAGCTGGAGAGGCTCAGAAGGGTGCCTCCCGGGATTCATAGGCAGCCATTAGGGCCCTTTTGAGCTGCTCATAGGTGACAAACATTACTACGTTCCAGGATCCCAAGCGAAGGAAGGAAGGCATGAACCTAGAGAGAGCAAACACAAGTCATGGAGGCCCCTCCACCACCTGCTTCTACCGCTGGGCTCATCCATCTACCCTAACCCGTGGACTCCGTCTCAAAGGAGGCTGAGGATCTGCTGAAGAGCCCTATGGCCATGTGCCCAAGAGCAAGAATCCCAAGTACCCAGCTCCCTCCTCCTGCTGTGCTGGGCGTAGAACCCGGTGCCTCCAAGCATGCTAAGCAAGCACTCCACCACTGGGCCACCTTTGTCCCCAACCCCCAGTCTGAATCCCCAATTTAAACTCTAAAAAACAGAGGTGACAGCATCTATGGGATATTTGACATTTGGCTGCATCTCACTTCTCTCCCTGGAGCTGGGTGAGGGAATCAGAAGCTCACCCCTTGTAGAAGGCCCGGGGCCCCTCCTTCCGGAGCATGGTAAGGGCACAGTGACCTGCGCTGTGGTACTGGCCCAAGGCAGAGTTCATGTATCTCGTCTTGACCACATCAACAGGGGAGGCGATGATGGTGGTGCAGAAACCCGCCCCGAAGGCAGAGGTGAAGTGGCAAGGGAGGTCATCTGCCATGAAACAGCAGGAAAGGCTGTCAGCTCTCCCAGCCCACGTCCCACCATGGCAGAGAGGGGTCTCATTGTTTTAAAGACAGACAGATGACAGCTAGAATCTCTTAGGGGGATTTGAGTCTTTTTGTCAACCTAGCGTGTTTATGTACAAAGTGAGGTTTTTATCCAGCTGGATTTGAATGGTAAATATAACCTCTAAAAACATAAGGCAAGCAGGATAAAAAGATGTGATCTTAAGGCAACTAGACCCCCCCACCAGCTTGTAGTGACCCTTAACACACCTGTCATGAGGTTGGCTTTTAGGAGAGTATCTTTGATGAGGTCATAGGTCACCAGTTCAGCACAGTTGACAATGGCATTACGGGCAACATTGGGAGAGGTCCCTGTAGAAAGAGAACTTGTGTGAGCCCAGGGCATGGGAGAGAGGAGGGGAGGAAAGCCAACACCCAGCACATACCTTTCCAGAGGCCCCGGATCCCTTCCTCTCGTGCAATGGTCTTGTAGGCTTCGACAGTGCTCTGGTATCTCCGACCACCACCAGCCCGGGCCTGAGCCTGGAAGCGGACCTTTACCACATCTGTAGGTTGGGCCACAGCCACAGCCAGGGCACCTGTGGTGCTACCTGCCAGGAGGCGGCTCCCAATGCCTGCATCTGTGGGCACACGTGGGTAGGGAGAGGTTAGTGGCCAGCAGCCTTTCGTTATGTGCACCATGCTCTTGCCAGATCACCATGCCTCATGAAGAGGACTTAGAACACTCTTGCTGTATGAAATCCTTGCAGGGTTACAACCAAGAGTAACACAAAATGGAGACAGTGCTTCCTCACATAAATGTGTTCATTTAAGCTACTCAGCAGCCTTGGGAAATCGGTCAGTTCCATTTATTAAACATGACACCCAAGACCAATCGGAGTGGCTTTTCCTCGCAAAACTGACTCCAGAGGCAGGTTCTTAGCCAGCTGACTTCTCCCTGGAGTGTGATCCTGGGAGAGGCGTCCTTGTTTTAGATGCTCAGTTCCTCACATGTAAGGAGGACATCGTGACACACACTTCATGCCAGCACCTGGAAGGCGGAGGCAGATAGAGCCGTGAACTCCAGGCCAGCCAGAGCTGCAAGGTGAGACTCCTGCCTCAAGCCCCTCCCCTCCCAGGAGGGCATATTAAGGAGTTGAAAGAATATGGTTGTGGGGGCTAGAGGGTGTGGTCGCTGTCTCTCCATTGTGCTTTTGGCTCAGTCCCTCCCCTATTTCAAGCCTATCAGTGACCCAGGAGGCCACCTACCACCATGAAGGTTTTGAAGATCATCATGGGTTCACACCCTGCTTGGAGATAGCCCTGGTGCTCAGATAACAGGAATCAGAAGGATCCACCTCTGATCCTTCCCGGGGTCTTGGGAAGCCTAAATGAGCCACTGAGCTGTACAAACTAAGGTCAGTCATCGGCAGTGTCCTGGCTGCATACTCACGCTCTGAGCCCTTGGTGTAGAACTGCTTGACAGAGTCGTAGAGGCCAATGCGGACGGAGGCGAAGCTCATCTGGCGCTGCAGGCCGGCGACCAGCCCGTTGTAGAGGCTTCGTGGACCCTCAGTGCGCACCATAGTTAGGATGGTGCCCAGCACGCCGCGGTACTGGGCGCTGGCTGCGGTGCGCACTAGCCCTTGACTTTCTCCTTGGATCTGAAAGGCCAAGATGGGGTGGAGATGAGCACAGGGAGATGGCTCTGCTGGTCTCCTGCCGGCTCCAGGTTCCCCATCACCGCTGAGGAGTCTGACCCAGGGAGGGAGCAGATTAGACAGCATCAAGACCCTCACTTCATCCTCACCTGCAGCCGGACTTTGGCAGTATCGAGAGGGAAGGTGATGAGATCTGCAATGCAGGCAGCTGTCCCAGCCCCCAGGAACTTCACAGTGGCTGTAGGGGGCACATCCGTGGCCTTGAAACCAACCATAATTCTGATATCCTGCTACCTCCCAGAAGATGGAGAGAAATCGGAGAAGTGAGGACCTTCAATTGGCAAGACGAGACAGAGGAACTCTGCCGGAATCTAAGGCAAGAGGGGGGAATCATCAGTATCAGCAGCCCCAGGCCTCCCTCCTTGCTCACCACCTCCCTAACCCTACCCAGCCTCCCCTAAAGGCACCAAGCACATCTCAGGGGTTCCAGAAAGGAAACCAGGAGAGAGCTCCAAAAAGGGTAGGGTCTGGGAAGCAATTCCTGCCAAGGAACTGAGATCCTGTGAGGAGCTTCCTCTTGTTTAGTGTAGGGAGTGTGGCTCAAGGCCACCCCCACAGTCAACCGGCTCCTAATCTCCTGGAAGACTGCAAAAAGGAAGGCCACATTCCTGATCTGTGGGACTATCCCAAGGGCTGACTAGGACAAGACTACCAGAGCAAGACCTGGCAGGCAAACCCCACAGGCCTTTGTTCTGGGTTCCTAAACAGGAGAGGTTCTGACTGGTATGTAATTACGAAGGGAGAGACAAGACATGTTGATTAATTTCATCCTGACAGGCCCCACACAGCTCAGGCCCTACACTACTCCAGGTGCAGGTTTACAGAGGTGTGCTGTTCATCACCACAGGCTTATTGCCAGGCTTGGGGGAGGCCTGTTTGTTTTCCTCCAGTGTAGGGAAATTCTCAGTTATCTGTGGTGGGATGGGAGGTGCAGCTCACAGCTATGCAGAAAACATACAGGAAACCAAAAGGTCCATTTTGTTCTTTGAGCTGGAACACCACCCTCCTCGCTGCCCTAGGAGGAAGTGAGCCCAGCACCCAGCAGGGTGGGGTTGGGGGAGGGTGAGCTGCTTCTCCTTCCCTAGTTTCACTTCTCTGCTTTCATTGGAGCAATTGCTCTGAGCCCAGCTTGATTGGCTGCCTGTGTTGCTGGGGCTATGGAGGAAAGCCCTAGCGGGTGGAGGGAGGATGTGACTGTAGTCACCTGTGAACATAGACAACCATGGAAACAAAACAGCTCACCCAGGCTGGGACAAACAGGGACATCCGAGGGACTCACCATGACAACCGACTCAAGGGCACCTCTAGGAAAAGCCTGACCTCAGTCTGGTTTCTTTGAGTCTGGGCCTCTGGGGCTCAGAGAGACTAGGAGTCAATGTCTAGGTGAGAATGCTCCTAAGACTCCTGGGGTGTGTGTGTGGAGGGAGAGAGGGTTCCTCTCCTGGGTTGTGCTCCACACGGACTCCACTGAGAAATCCTGAGAGCAGCATGTGAGGCAGCTGCCCTCCCTGGCTCCCTGTTAGACGGGAGAGCTCAGAACCATGTCCACAGGCTCCAAAGCTGCTCACTGTCTGTTCTGCCCTGCTGTGCCTCATTTCTCCCATTTTTTTCTCAATCTCAGATAAGACCCTTCACAACGGAAGCCCTTTCTCACAGTTAAACAGTTCTGAGACGCTTTGAACAGACCTCCTCTTTAGGCATTAGAGACATGATGCATGAGTCTAATGCATGCCGTCTGATCTCGAGCTAAGTGGTAGGGTGTTATGAAGTCCAGAAAGATGAAGTCTCAGTTGTTGCCAGAGCAAAACCAAGGGGCTCAGCTGCCATTGCGAATGCTGCTTAGGGTTTGCCAAAGGTCGGGTCCTTGAGGCTTGGGTATAGAGGCAAAGATCACCTGTACTAAAACCCAGACCCAGAAAGATAAACCTGCCAGGCATGGTCTGCATAGAGAGCTCCAGGACAGCCAAAGATATGTCCTGAGATCCTGACCCAAACCAAACAAAAACAGAACCTATTTTATAGGACCAGACAAACAACTACTGTAGGCAATAAAAAAACTAACACCCAATTTTTAATCCCATTTACAGGGACGCCAAAAGCTAGGACAAAAAAAAAAAATGAAGTTAGAATGAAAGTTCAGACCAGCAAGATGGCGCAGTGGGTAAAGCTGCTTGCCACTGAGTCTGAGGACCTGAGATTGACACACATGGTAGGAGGCATGGGCTGTCTTCTGAGCTTCCTCTGCATGCCATGGCACCCATGTGCCTTCACACATGGACAGGAACGTGTACACACGCACACACCATAAGCTCTGCTGTTGACTGCCAAGGCAACCTGGAACCAGTTCCTATCCCACTTGAGTTAGGCTCTCCCTTTATACACCGGGTCCGCCATCTTTATGGGCCAGAAAGGATGATGAAAGAGCTCGCTGAACTGTGAAGAGTCACTTATCAGGGTGGGAGGAGGGTAGTTTTATTGTCCTGCTGAGCAGCCCTAGGCCATGGGCCTGAGAGAACACAGCCGAGGCTGGACTCCTTACCCAGAGGGTGCTTTGAGGTCTCACGCTGAGGCCTCCGAGATCAAGCTTCTCTAAAGGTGTCCCGTTCTTCAAAGCTGCCAGTGGCTATCATGGCCCGATGTCCTCGATTTTCCATAGAAAATGGCTGGGAGACGAAACACTTCAAGATCATACTATCGTGTCCTGTGGGTGAGAGGAGAGAAGCCAAGTTTAGAAAGGAAGATTGTCTTTGCAGGACCACAGCCATGCAAGGAAGGGTCACCTGCCACACAAGCTCTTTCAGACAGCCTTGCTGGCAGGGACCCAAGGCTCTTTTCTCCCTCAGGGTAGCCAGGGTCTAGCGGGAGGTGGACTCAGGAGTCTTTACTCCCACAGTTGGCTTGTTTCCCAGACAGATACGGAGATAGGCAGCTGGGCTGTGCTGGGGATACAGTCACTAAACTGTAGTGGAGCATTGTGTCTGTGTTGGATCAGGATAAGGTAGGCCCAGTCTCCCTGTGTCCCTACTCCCACCGCAGGCAGCCAGATAAGAGAGTATAACAAAGGCTAACCAAACTCCAAGACTCCTCCAGGCACAAACAACCCTAGAAACAAGAACAGGCTTTAGGGCACATGGCCTAGAGCCTCCTGGTGACAGTCATTTTGTTATTCGCTGACGTGGAAGGTTCCCCAGCCCGGGTCAGGCTGGGAGCATCGTGGCTGAGGGGAAGAAGTAGAGAGATGAAGGTTTTAACCTAAGACCAACTGGACGCCAGAGGCAAAGAACAAAATGAGTTAATAGGAGGAAAGAGACAGAAAGAAAGGATCTAGAGGGGGCAAACTAGGACTCCAGGGAAGGGACAAGAAAGAGCAAAGACAGATGGAGTGGAAGAGAGCAGGTGCGGCCAGCGAAGGGATGGAGTATGCTCACCGGACCGCAGGAGAGAACACAAGAGTGCAGACGGCTGTGTCCGACGGCGGGAGAGTGGTGGCTGCCCAGGAAGCGCTCGATCCGACGATACCGCGGGCGGGGCTGACAGCGGCTGCGAACCCGCGCCAGAGGAACTTAAGTCTCGTGGGCGTGGTAGGGGCGTGGCGTGACGGGGCGGAGCCAGAGCAGCCCAGAACCCGGGGCGATGAGACGTTTCCATCTGTGGTTGCCTGGTCGAGATCTTCCCCTGTATTCCGGGGCAGACAATCTCTTTGTGAGGACCGCCAGACTGACTGGCGGGCTAACTTGGCTCGCGACCCCTACTCCTTCCTGCCTCTTCTCCTCCGCCCCGCAAGCCACCTGCGGATCGGGCGGAGCGTGGGCTTCAGGGACCGGAACCTACCGGGGCCTGGTGATGGGGCAAGGCTGGCGTTCCCGCCTTCTGCCGCTCCCAGTCAGGTCCCTGGGGACACTGGCACCTAACGGCTGGGGTGGGGCGAGGACACCTGGCCTCCCCTCCCCTCTGCGCCGAGCGCAGCCAGGCTGGCGCCCCGCAAGGGAAAGGGAAAGGGCAGGGCAGAGCCTCGCCTGCTGCACTCCAGCCCAGCGAGAACAAACTCAGCAGGTGGACGGGACCTCAGCTAGATAATGGCCACGTAGGGGTGGCGGACGTGAAAGCAGTACGTGGGCCCTGTGCCGGGGACTAACGTGTTTTGTGGGAGTAGGAAGCAGGTCTCAATTTGCCTCTGGACTGAGTCCCTGCTTTGGTACTCTCGGTCGGTTTCTCCTATTGTTTTTATCCTTGTCCGCCCCAGAGTCTTAGATTAGTTCACAGCGTGGAACTCTTTTTGCTTGCCTAGAAATTAGGCGCTCAAGAGCAGGAAGCTGGGGAACCAAGGGCCCGAATATACTGTAATAGAAGCTCAAGTAGGTTTGGGCTGCTGTGGAAAATGCAGTGGGAGGAGGGGGTAGGTTGAACGTTTGTAGAAAGCAATGAATATGCATCAGGTAGGCAGCGCAGGCTCGTCTTATAACCTTTCCAGTCCATCATTAACCTATATTTTCCAGAACAAGAAAGTGTGAGAGGCCCCAGACCTTAGCACAACCTACTCCATGATGGAAGTACCATTCAAGCTGTAAAACTCAGCACAAAGACAGAACCATCAATGTCTCTAGTTCTGGGAAAGTCTCTAAATGTACTGACCTTGCCTTTTGGCTTCTGTAGTTCCAGTCCCGGCTAACTTTTTTTGTTAACTGAAACATATCAACCTAAAACATGGGTTTTGTACTTAAAAGTTTACTCAGGAAGGATCCTGAACACCAGTGTAGCTTTATTAGCCAGCTGGCATTCGGGATCCTTGGTGGACAATAAAGACTTTCTATTGGCTTAAATCCGTGTCTAGGCATCTTCTCTAGGTGGATATCCCACAACAAAACCAAGTCCAGAGAAAGTAAATCACTTGCCCAATGTCACACAGTGGCTTTGGCTTAAACTCTGGTCAATTTGGAACCAGATGTATAGTTTTCTGGTTCTCCATAAATAGAATTATCAGTGAGACATTGAGGGGACCTGAGCTGGGAGGGACTGGGTAATTACACAGGAACTAGACACTCACCAGCTGCTTGGTCTTGGCTGAAGTCTGTGGCTGGAGTCATCCATCAACTGGCTGGTCAGCTTTTGCCCAGGGTTCTGACTCTGGCTGTGGTAAGGCACTGCCAAGGTTCCTGGGGGAATTAGTGGTGGAGAGGGAGATCCAGATAGACCCAAAACCCTGCATATTAAGGTGTTATTCTGGTAGCTGAAAGAGGAGAGAATCTAGATTCCAAAGACACCCTAATGTCCTTTAATGAATCCCTAAGGGTTTTTTTTGTTTGTTTGTTTGTTTTTGTTTAATTCAAGAGTACACAAAAGACAGAGGAAATTGAAAATATCAGTTAATAAACATCAGCATGAGAAAAGTTAAACATTTCCAACAACTCCGGTAATTCATAAAAATATTAAGTAGATGCTGTCATTTCCTCCTCAACATTATCTGGTTCTTCCTCTTCCTCCTCTTTTTCTGAGACAGAGTTTCACCGTGTAGCTCTGGCTTTCTTGGGACTCACTCTGTAGACCAGGCTGACCTCAGACTTACAGAGATCTGCCTGACCCTGCCTCCTGAGTACTGGGACTAAAGGTGTACTTTAGTCCAGTCACTGCTTGGTGATTGTACTTCTTTTAAATCAAGGACATTTGGTGGTCATATATTTAAAAAAAATATATAAAGTTTAAAAAAAAAAAAGCCCCAGTGCAACCATGTCTGTGTCTGTATTCCTTTCTGGGATTTTATGATCTATGATCCTGCTGCCTTCATTTCCCAAATACTGGGATTACAGATGTGTGTCACTGTTGATAAAGTTGAATTAAATCTTTTTTTTTTTTTTGGTTTGTTTCTCCTTAAGACAGGGTCTTGTTGTGTAGCTCTAACTGGCTTGGTACTTGCCGTGTAGCCCAGGCTAGTTTGAACTTTAGATAAACATCTTGTCTCAATGTCCCCAGTGCTGGGATTACAGGCATATGCCTCCTACTTGGCAAAATTTGGATTATTTAAAAAGTACTTAAGAGATGAAATTGAACCATACTTTTTCTAGCTGCTGTGTTCTGTGTGATAGTTATTCTATTTTTCTTTTGGCCTTGAAAGCAAAGATAGTAACAATGTGTACACATGTGTGTGAATGTAGGATGTGTGCAAGCACACTGCTGGATAGATATAAAGACATATGGGTAAATGGTGATCCCACATGTAGCTAGTGGGTGGATGGTGATCCCACACGTAGCTGGTGGAGTCCCACAAGGCTGACACAAGGCTCACTTGCAATGCACTCAGTAGACCACTCGTTAAAAAGAATTTGTCAAATAAGAATTAAAAGATGTGGGGCTGGAGAGATGGCTTAATGGTTAAGAGCACTGACTGCTCTTCCAGAGGTCCTGAGTTCAGTTCCCAGCAGCCACATGGTGGCTCATGGCCATCTGTAATGGGATCTGATGCCCTCTTCTGGTGTTTCTGAAGAGAGTGACAGTGTACTCACATATATAAAATAAATAAATCTTAAAAAAAAAAAAAAGAATTAAAAGATTCATCTTCTCATAGATGAATGAGTGAATTATTATGGAGATGGCTAAACCTCTATTCAGCATACCACACTGAATATACTACTACAGAAAAAATTTATTATAAATTATTATTTAATATAGTGTAACATTAAAAATAAGCTATTAGTATTAGTATTATTTTCTGAGACAGGGTTTCTCTGTATGACAGCTCTGGCTGTCCTGGAACTCTCTGTAAACCAGGCTGGAGCCTTGA
Organism: Mastomys natalensis; assembly: GCA_021653895.1. Classification (NCBI taxonomy): domain Eukaryota; kingdom Metazoa; phylum Chordata; class Mammalia; order Rodentia; family Muridae; genus Mastomys; species Mastomys natalensis. The sequence goes on from JAJTUV010000058.1 coordinate 787,245, forward strand.
ACTTACAGAGATCCTCCTTCCTTCCATCCCCAATTTAAAGTGCTGAAATTAAAGGTATGTGCCACCACTGAATTGTATTGTTTGTGGATTTATCTTGATAAAATGTTGATTAAAAAAAAAGTGGAGAGGTAGCAAATGTAATTCAAACAGTGAACGAATTGTTATACTTTGGATAAATGTAAATGGGGAGAGTTGCTGGAGTGATGGCTTTGTGTTTGTGGGCGAGAGAGCTTGCTTTCCCAGAATGAGAATCCAAGTTAGAGTTCCCCGTGCCTGTACATACAGCGAGGCATGGCTGGTGTGCTTGTAAGCTCAGCATAGGGGATGAGAGCGGCTGGCCAGCAGACCTAGCCGAAACCATACAAATTTGTATTAACACCATCAACACATGTCAAATGGTTCAGTTTGCAGCTCTCCACAGGAGGTTTTAGTACCCCACTTCTCCGTAGTATACATTTATTGCTTTGTTGTTTTAATACTTTAGTTAGACTTTTCCATATAAAGAGCTAAGTCTAAATCTCCATTCTGGTTGTGGTGGTTTGGATGAGAATGACCCCGGAGGCTAGTGTGTTTGAATAATTGGTCCCCAATTAGTATTTATGAAGCATTAGGAGGTATTAGGTCTACATAGTGAGTTACAGGACAGCCAGAGCTACACAATAAGAAAAGAGAGAGGTTTTCTTCCATCCTGTGACTCATCACTATGAGCATATCAAATCACGATGCTCAGGATAATAAATAATAACATATGCATTAACAGTTAATAATGAAACGTGTGGTAAGTAATGATGCCAATCTTAAAATATGTCTGCTAGTTTCTCAAGTCTAAAACCTTTGGGCACTAGAACAAACAGTTGTGATGTGATTCCTGCATAAAGACACAGTGGGTCCTGCTCAGATGGGCAAGATGCACTGTGAAAGGGCGGAGAAGCAAGCAGTGAGCGATCCCTTTGTATCTTTGGTGTGTGCAAGATGTAACTTTTTTATTGTTTAGAATTACGTTTATGATGTGTCGTGGGGTGAACAGGCATTGTATGACAGTTTACAAGAGTCAGTTCCCTCCTGCCACACGGATATGGATATTAGCAATGAAACTCGGCTCCTCAAGCTTGGCCGTAAGTGCACTTACCTGCTAAGTCATCCTGCCAGCTCCAATATGTAACTTTTATTTAGACCCCTGCTGCTGCAGCTCACAGGGTCTAAACTGAGGAAGCCACCACAGGATAGGAGAGTCGTTCTCATGTGTGAAGCTATGTTTTTGTTATGTGGACATGGGATTCTGCTTCTCACAATATGAACTTGGTCAAAATCTCTCACAGTCCATGCTGCCCTTTACCAGTGTTTTGAAACTTACTGAGTTCTTTGTTTAGGAAGCTGCTCAGATACTCAGATGAGAGTTTGACAACTGTTCATGAAAATTGTCCTATCAAAGAGCTGAGTCAACAGCAAAGCAGCTTCTGGAGATTGCACTTTGGTATAGTATTTGGGAGGCTGAGGCAGGAAGGGTACAGAGAGTCTCAGTGTCTGTCTGTCTATCTATCTATCTATCATATCTATCTATCTATCTATCTATCTATCTTCTATCTATCTATTTATCTATCTACCTACCTACCTACCTAGCATCTATTTTCTATCAATCTATCATCTATGTATGTACCTATCTATCTACATACCTACCTATGATCTATATTCTACCTATCATCTATCTACCTACTATAATCAATGATCTATCTACCTACCTATCATCTATCTACCTACCTACCTACCTACTTAGATCTAAGTATGATCTATCTATCTATCTATCTATCTATCTATCTATCTATCTATCTATCATCTATCTCCTTCCTGGATGCCATGTGCTTCTGCATCATCACAGGCCCCAAGTGGGCCAAGTAAGTGGATGAAAACCTATGAAATATCTCTTTATAATGCTGATTTATTTCAGGCATCAGGGACAGATGAATAACACACTAATCATGAAGGAAATCCAAACCAAAACCATAATGAGGTGCTATCCCCTACCTATTAAGACAACTACTATTGCGAACCCCAGAAAATAATAAGCATTGATTAGGACATGGAGAAAATGGAGTGTTGGACTTCATTTTGGCCCTGGTTTGGGCCTTGAGGACAAACTGAAGCCTAGCTCGAGTTTTGAGATCCATCTCAGTCACTTCCATACCAGGGTGACTCAACAAGACCCATTTGGCCCTGCTTCTGCCCCACTGTTGCTGATGTAGCACTTTGCCATTGGCCCTGACAGTCACCCCATACCCTCTGTCACCCTTCCCCGCTTCCTATGTCATCTCACCCCACTAAAAATCCCCCTCCCTATGCTCCGAGTTTATATAAGCAAGAGGCTGATACATTAAAGTTGAATTCCTGCTTTGACAAGACTCCCGGCCCGTGTGTTTCTTTTGGGCAGTTGACAGACACTTCAGCCCTGGAGAGACCCAGCGCGATGGGACCACTCTCTTCTCGCCTGGACCTATTAGCAAGGAGCCAACAATGGAGCCATTGTGAGCTGGTGGGAGACAGTCCAGGGGGGCTGTTTTCCAGAGGTTCTCAGTATGTAACTCTGACTGGCCTAGAACTTGCTACATAGACCAGGCTGGCTTCAGACTCAAAGATACACTTGTTTTTGCCTCCCAAGTGCTGGGATTAAAGCATGTGCCACCATGTTTGCCTGTCTTAGTTTTTGAGGCAGGGTCTCACTGAACCTGATTTGACTAGCTGGGCTGGCCAGCAAAACCCAGGCACCCTGCTGTTTCTGCCTCCTCAGCATTGAGATCATCAATTGCTGGGGTGCTGGGGATCCGAACTCAGGTCTCTATGCTTTTGCCATAAAGCATTTTACTGACTGAGATGACTTCCCAGCACCCCATACTTCTTTGTGAAACAGTGTTTTGTGAAACAGGGTTTTATGTAGCCCAGGTTTGCCTGGTACTAAGAAGCAAGAGCTGTAGTTGAGCCACCAATATGGTTTTCTTCTTCTAATGGCTGAAGCTGTTGGGTTCAGGCATTCAGCTATCTGATCAATAGCTGCTAAGCTCTTCACCTATGTTGGCCCTGTAGTGGTGGTGGCCGCTGAGCAAACCAGGTGCCTTCTTCAAAGTAGGCAGAGATCAGAGCTCAGTTGGACTAGCTACTGCTGTTCCCAAGTCTGGTAGACATGTGAGCCTTGTTGCTGTTACTCCTGAAGTTAAGCAGGTGGCAGCGGTGGTGGTGGTGGCAGCGGTGGTGGTGGTGGCAGCGGTGGTGTGGTGGCAGCGGTGGTGGTGGTATTTGAGGTGTGTTTTGTGAGGGACTCACAGATGCTTTGGTCCAACCAGTCTTGTGGAGACTATAGGAACTGTCAGTTGCACTGTCAGTCCCTCCTCTCAGGATTCCCCTGGATGTTGTCATGGCAACCATGACTGCTTTTAAAATCTGTATATTCTTTCCTTTTCATATGTGGATCCTAGTTTCTAGTGTGTGTGTGTGTACCTGGATATGTGGATGTGCATTCGTGGGGTGGTGGGGGTTGGGAGGTATAAGATATGAAAGGAGAAAGGGGACCATGGCAGGGGAAAGGGTTTTAAGGAGGGGCTGAGGGGAGGATGATAGAGTAAGGTGATATGGCAGTGGTAAAGGGACACTGATGGACATGAGCAAAGTGTGGGGAAAAGATGGAGAGAAGAGCAGGAGAGGAGCAACCAGATTAGGCGTATATGAAAAAGGCCAAAATGGCTGGGCATGGTGTTGCTTAGTCACAGCACTTGGGAGGCAGAGGCAGGTAGATCTCTGTGAGTTCGAGGCCAACCTGGTCTACAGAGGGAGTTCCAGGACAGACAGGACTGTTAAACAGAGAAACCCTGTTTTGGAAAACCAAACCAAAAAAAAGAAGAAGAAAAAAAAAAAAAAAAAACCACAATGAAGGTCAGGTGTGGCGGTTCACGCCTTTAATTCCAGCACTCAGAGGGCAGAAATAGGCCAGTCTCTATGTTCGAGACCAGCTTGTTCTATATAGCAAGTTTCAGGACAGCCAGGACTACATAGAAAGACACAGAACAAACAAACAAACAAATGGGAAGAAATGAAAGAAAAATGCCAATGTTCTTCAGTGCTCTACTGTGTCAGTATTGTAGTTGAATTGAGGTTCAAACTAGTTTATTTCTGCTTGATATACTAGAAGAGTTTGAGGAAAAGTAGATTTCTTTTTTTTTTTTTTTTAATTTGATTTATTTTAAAGTGTGTATTGTGGGGAGGGGACACGTCAAGTGCATGTGAGTGGCGGCCAGAAGCACTGGATATGGTTTCCCTAAAACCGGAATCACTGGCAGCCATGCCACCTGCTGTGGGAACTGAACTGCGGGAGCACTGCAGGCCCTAACTGCTAAGACGGCTCTCCAGGCTCTGGATTTCAACTGAGGATAGGCACATGAGGACTGCTGGGGTCTCAGAACTTGGGAATCCATCTCCCTGGGTGGGCCTCTGTGGGTGAGTTCACATCAGTTCCTGGAGGCAGAAGCTGAAGCAGGACTACAAGGGTACAGAGACTTTGGAGTGACCGTTAGATGAACTGCTTCAACCTGCGCTTTTAAGTGGGCAGAGGATGGAGCTCAGATGCTAGCATGCTTGCCTAGCACAGAGCCCTGAGTTTGATTCTGAGAACAAAATAACAAGCTGAAGAACTTAGGAGAGAGCCTGGTGTTCTGCCCAGGGGTCCCCAGACTATTCATCAATCTTCCTTCTCCAAAAGGCTGGACTCAAAAATTGCCGCATCCTCCTCTCCATCAAAATCCTTTAGAGCCAGGCTTTGTGATATACTCTTGGCATCTCAGTACTTGGAGGGGCAGAGGCAGGAAGATCAGTAGTTCAAGGACATCCTCTGTTACATAGTAAATTCGGGCCAGTCTGGACTACATCAGACTGTGTCAAAAACTAAACAAATAATACCCTCAACCTCCCAGATCTTCTTCCTCCTTCTCCTGCTCCCCATTCGTCCCACCTCCTCCTCTTCTCCATCTGTATAATCTCCTCTTCTAATAACATAGAAATTAATATAGAAGACAGTTTTCAATCCCAGGAATTTCTGGAAGAGAGACCAGGAGTTTGAGTGATTTGCATATGTCAGTTAAGTCAAAAGAAAGAGGATCTTCTAAATACAGATTTTTGGATTGAAGGCTGTGAAGGACATTAAACCATGACAATTTAGATTGTTTTTGTTTCAACTATCTACTCTGTATATGAAGATGATCTCAAGCTACAGATGGAATTTAGGAGGATGCTGAGCCTGGGCAAAGAAGGAAGAAATGACATTACTAAGCTCCTCCTGTACTTTTTAAAAAAAATTTATTTATTTGAATTTTATGTGTATGAGTGTGTGCCTACATATGTGTATATGCACCACCCAAGCAGTGCTCAAGGAAGACAGAAGAAAGGGTCTGATCCCTTTGACCTGGAGTTACAGGTGTTTGTGAGTTGCCCACCATGTGGGTTCTGGGAATCAAACTCTGGTCCTCTGCAAGAGCAGCGAGTGTTCTTAACTGCCGACCCATCTCTCTGGCAAACCCCAAGGTGTTTTTTGATCAACCTTCACATGCTAGTGGGGCAGGGGTTGTGATAGCCAAAGTTAAGTTTTAAGTTTTAATTACTGTGCCTAAGAGATCCATGAAAGAAAAATGCCTGTAGCCTGTAAGCAGCCTAAGGACAGATACTTCCTGAAATGCCAGAGGCTATTATGTATGTTTTTGTTCCCCCTAAAACAATTCGTTTGACCTCCTAGATGTGCTGGATCACATGGAGGAGGGAGGTATGTAGGCAGGAAATCTGTATGCTTGCCCCTGATGGGACCTAGTAGGACAAATGATAGCCTTATGGGTTTGCCTTTTTAAGCCTCTGCAAAATGTCACTCATGGCCCTTTTCTGAGAACCCAGGAATGGACTTGGTCAGAGTCCATCATTCTGGCCAGAATTTAAATAAAGCTAGCTTCAAATTTGGCTCAAAATTATGGCAACAATCTTATTCTTGCCTGGCGGGGTTCACAGTGTGTGATACCTCTAAGAGGACACTGAGAAGCAAGGGCTTTCTGTGGCTAGGTGTCTCAAAGTGAGGTGGATAGGCTTGGAGACTAGTTCCCTCCCCAATCTCTTCCTCCTCCTCTCTCCTCTTCCTCCTCCCTTTTTTAAGAGGCAGACTCTCAGGTGTCTCAGGCTGACCTTGTGTTCACCTTCCTCTACCTCCTGAGTGCTGGGATCACAGGTTGAGCATTACCATGTCTGGTTTATGGCGTGTTGAGGATCATACTCAGGGCTAGGCAAATACTCTACCAGATGAGTTACATCTCCAGCCTGGAGCCCCTTCTGACTTTCTTTTCTTCCTCTCTCTCTCTCTCTCTCTCTCTCTCCTCTCCCTCTCCCCTCTCCCCTCCCCCTCCCCCTCCCCCTCCCCTCCCCCTCCCCCTCCCCCTCCCCCTCCCCCTCCCCTCTCCCTCTCCCTCTCTTTCTTCTCTTTCTACACAGGGTTTCTCTGTGTAGCCCGGGCTGTCCTGGAACTCACTCTGTAGACCAGGCTGGCCTGGAATTCAGAAATCCACCTGCCTCTCCCTTCTAACTTTCATCAGAGCTTACCAACCTTCTAAGAAGCAGGAAAAGACATTGTATATCACATGTATGGCAGTGTAAGACAGTTTGAAAGATGTGAACTGTCTTAGTTACTTTTCTATTGCTGTGGTGAAACACCATGACCAAGACAACTTACAGAAGGAAGGTTTATTTGGGGCTTACAGTTGCAGAGGGATAAAAGTCCCTCATGGTGAGGAGGCCGGGCAGCAGACAGCGTGGAGACTGGAGCAGCTAATAAGAACTCACATCTCAAAAAGAAAAATCAGAAAAAACTGGGAGTGCTGTGATCTTTGGGCTCTCCAAGCCAGTCCCCAGTGACACATTTCTTCCAAAAGGCTACATCTTCTAAACTTCCCCAAGTAGCCACCAACAACTGGGGACCAAGTATTCAAATGCCTGAGACATATGGGGGACATCTCATTCAAACCACCATATTCAGTAAAACTTTTTATTTTTTTACATTTGTTTCCATCTTTATTGTGTTTGTACGTATGTACAGTCACCTGCATAGGGAACTCATATGGAGGTCAGGGGACAATTTGCAAGAGTCCGTTCTGTCCTTCTACCATGTGGGTCCCATGCATTGACCCCACCGAGCCATTTTGTTGCCAGATGCGCAGTCTTAAGCTTGGAAGTTGGTCCTGTACTTCACCCTCCCTTTTGCAGATGGAAGGCTGAAGGCTTAACAGGTGAACAAAGGCTCTGCAGCCAAAGGCAGGAAGAGTGGGAGGAAGTGTGGGCAGGTGGAGCTGGCCAGGAGCCTGACAAGTAGGACCTGAGATGAGAAAGTCCCGAGAGAGAAGGCAGAAGAGCAGCTGTTCTCAGTCTCGCCCTTGAGGTGGAAATTCTTCTACTGAGTCCTAACAATTCCCTAAAGATTCTGAGTCCTGCTACTTTGGGCTGATTGACAGGCAGTGCCCTTCCCCAGTCCTTTGATGTCACCAGGCTGCAGGAACCCATGGTCCTTACCATGAGGTCCAGGTGTGCATGGCTTTACCACTACAAACTACATTTTCCTCAAACTTCTTCTCTGGACAGAATCTCTCCTAAAGCATTGTCCTCATGCTTACATTTGTAGACGGGTTCTTGTTAGAAAGCGCAGCCATGCCTGCTCGCTTACTATCTTCCAGCACCCTGATGAGGCGGACAGGGAAGGACTGCTGTCCACTGAACATGCTCCATCCTCCAGTGTCCTCCGTGGGCCCAGAAGGATGCATTTGTACAAGGTCAATGTGTTCTTTTTCCTTTCTCACTTTCCGCAGAATCCTGATGGAGTCTGCTTGGCAGACTCATTACGGAGGGGCAAAGTCATCTGGTGACTGGGAAGGCTAAGGTCACGGCTCTGTGCTGAAGCTGAGGGGTCCCTCCGGCCATTTTTGTTTGATTCAAGGACAACACAGTGGGTAGATCTTCCCAATGCCTGTGGCCTTTACTGTTTATTGTGTGTCGTTTAATCCTACATTTCAAGGAGGTTGGCTCTGGTTTTCTTTGTTGTCTCTTGCCTAAATGTTAGGCATCCAACCGGAAGGGTTTTAAAAATTAATATAATTTATTTCCATCAGGTCAGTGCAAAACAGTGCAGCAACAGTGCAGGGTTCCGTAATGTGTGTGGGCCTGCATCCCCTGGGCAGAGAGGTTTTGTTCCTTCCAGGCAGCCATTTTTATGAGGAAAGTACCAAGTGGCCTGCTTGCCTTGTTCAAAACGGAGATTCCCGCAGTACCTGGACTTTCATTAAGGCTCGCTTCAGCTGCTCATAGGTTACAAACATCATCACATTCCAAGCTCCCAGACGCAGAAAGGACGGCATGAATCTGAGGAGAGAAACAGCTACCATGTAGAAGCAGATTAGGAGGCACAAGCACACCTACTATGCTGCTCCCATGCTGGCTGAATGAAACTGCTTGTCACAAGTCTTTTCTGAGATCTGTTTCATCTTTGGTCTCTGTACTGAAGGGATTTAGGCAGAAGTTGGGATCAGAAAAGGAAAGAAAGCTAACTTGTTAAGGCAGGTTACTGTGTAGGGAGTTAATTCTTGAGGTCTGTGTGCTCACACTCCTGGCTGCCAGGTCCTTTGTTAGATACTGAGGCCAGAGAAGCTGAGTAACTCAAACGATGACGTTGGTAAATACCACTGTAGGGTTGAGACACACTGCTTCAACCACAGGCCAACCCATCCCAATGCTAGCTATGGGCTTTGGGCTTATTTGCATCCAGATTTCCACCCAGAGAAGGCCCAGCTAGGATTCAAGAAGTGGATTGGGGGTGGGGTGGAGAGAGCATGGCACCAGATTCAGCTCACCTCCAGAAAGCTCTCTGGGCCTCTGGAGTACCTTGGGAGAAAGTGTCTACCTGTCTGTGCTTCTCAGAGGAAGGGAGGAGCCCATGCTCTGACGATGCCAGGCCCTCTCCTGTCCCTTTAAGCACATTGCTTTTCCTCAGTTTCCTTATCTGTTTCCGGCCTGGAGGGTGGTTCTTCATGCTGCGGACTCAGTTGGGCATGGGAGCCACATGCCATGACATTTTCTTTGTGGGGAGGGTATGAGACAGAGCCTTACTATGTAGCTCTGGCTTGCTTTGAACTCAAGGCAACACCCCTGCTTCAGCCACCATACATAGCTGGCCATGGCTGTTCTTAAACCTTCACAAGGGCTGTGGCAATGTATTCAAATTCTGTTGTTTGTTTGTTTGTTAGTTTTCAAGACAGGGTTTCTCTGAGTATCCCTGGCTGTCCTGGAGCTCACTCTGTAGACCAGGCTGGCCTCGAACTCAGAAATCCACCTGCCTCTGCCTCCCAAGTGCTGGGATTAAAGGCGTGCGCCACCACTGCCAGGCGTATCCAAATTCTGGAGTCTAATTAAACCTGGGCTAAACTCCTAGCTCCTCCAGCTTCCGGTGTCTCATCTTGAAAGTGAGGACAATAAAAGCTGGGGTCTGACATATGCCTGTGATCCTGGCACTTGAGAAGCAGAGGCATGAAGATCAGGAGTTCGAGGCCAGTTTGAACAACCTGAAACCTTGTTTCAAAGAACCTAAAATAAGAATGTGTAGCAGTAACCTCCTTACAGGGTCGTCACATGGTTACCTGAGTCAGTGGAGGATAGCACTGCTCCATCAATGTCACCTACTTATCTGTGACTCTTCGAGGGAGCCAAAGGCCAGAGCCTGGCACACAGTAAACTGAGGCACTAGCTGAAGACACTGAGCCAAGCAGTGTCAGGTGACCTGTTAAGTATGTTAGTCCCAGACAGAGAATCTCCAGTGCCTTCTGTCTGTCTTTTGGGTTCAACTTAACATCACACATCAGAAAAGACCCGTTAAAGGCATTGAAGTGGGAGCCAAGCAAAGACCTTCCTACTGGGATAAGCAGCACCGAAGTGGTGTGGGTCTTGGAGCCAAGGCCCTGCCATTTTGTGATCTTGGACAAGTTACTATTTTGAAGTGCAGTGTGGGAGCTACTACCCAGTTCAGAGTGTTGTTGTGTTATACAACATATATAAAGTATCTTGGCTCTCAGGATGCTAGTGAGGAACCCACACGATTGAATGCTTGCTCTGTGGTTGGATCTTCAGATGATAAAAGATGGATGAGCCGCCAGCCTTAGCTCCAAGGGGCTTGTGAACTAGCATGGAGATGAACTTAATTTTGTAAAAGGTGGAATTACTCTATAAGTAGATCAAATGGTATTGCTGAGGCTCATGGGAGGAGGGAAAACTTACGTGTGACAGTGTGAGGGAGGAGTTGGCATTGGGACTAGTCTGCAAGGGTGGCTAAGATTTAGATTGTGCGGATGTTGAGGGAAAGGCATCCCAGTGGGTTAAGGTGCTGCTGCAAAGGAGGACGCCCTTGGACTGAATTTGACCCCTGGAGCCATGTTGGGGAAGGGAACCAACTCCACAGAGTTGACCTCTGACCCCACATGTGCTGCAGCAAGGTACCCAGGCACATATCACGCATGCACGCGCGCGCGCGCGCGCCATTATGGTGATAATGGTAAGTTTTTAAAGGATAGGCCTACTATGCAAAGGCACAGAAACCCTGAGTGTTGGTGTAGTAAATATGGCGTTTCTGCTGCTGTGAGTGTGGCAGTGAATGGTTAGGGCAGCAGGTGAGGGAAAAACCTCTTCTGCCCAAAATATTTGAAGACAAATAATATTTTAACTAGCCTGGGCCTACTTTTTTCTGAGTAAGGCTTCTGCTGTAAGTACTTGGGATGACGTGTGCCTACAACGCAGTGCTCAGAGGCAGAGCCAGGAGGATGGAATGTCAAGGTCACTCTTGGCTACATAGTTCTAGACCAGCCTAAAATTCATGAGACTCAGTCAGAGAGAAAGAAAAAAGTGGAAAAGAAGAGAAGTAGAGAAGACAGGGAAGGCAAGAACCCAAGTTTTCTGGAAAGAGTCCTGGCCGCAGAAGGTGACAGCTTACCCTTTGTAGAAGGCTGTGGGGCCCTCCTGGGCCACCATCTTCAGCATACAGTGTAGAGGGCTGCGGTACCTGCCTGGGGGAGCGTTCATGTATCGGGTCTTTACCACATCCACCGGGGAGGCCACCACCGTGGCACAGAAGCCAGCTCCAAAGGCAGAAACAAAGTGACAGGGGAAGTTGTCTGTAGAAGGGGAAGGAAGAAGAGATTCCAGGGCTGAAGCAGATGTGCATGTGGTACAGATGTGGCCATTGAGTCTCCAGTGTAACCTTGACCTTCCGGAGCAGTGCTCAAGGCTGAGCGCTTGGTTAGTGGTGGCAAGTTAGCAGGACTTACTAGTCAGCAGCTCTGAGTAAGAAAGCCACAAAGTCAGTAGGCAAGTGACTGTTACAGATACATTGAGTCTGGTGCTGGCCCTAGAACCCAGGGCTCTGCTTCTGGCCTAGGCTTCTTTCCTCATTACAACCCTGAACTGAGCACTGCTACTCTCTCTGTCTTTTTGGGGTCCCCGATGCCTCTGGGTGGTACCCACTCCTGTCTCCCTACCCACTCTTACCAGTGAACAGGTGAGAGTCCAGCAGCTTCTCCTTGATGATGTCATAGGTCACCATCTCGGCACAGTTGACAATGGCATTTCTTGTGATGTTGGGCCAAGTCCCTGTTAGGAAGGCAGCAGGGACTGAGGAATGCAATGCTCCCTGGGTACAGTGTCCTATAGCAATGGTCTCAGCCAGGGGACCATACCCCAGCCACAGAGCCCACCTTTCCTTTTGGAGTTATCAGCTTTTAAACCCCCTGCATCTTCACAAACAGAAGCACAAGGTTTGGCTACATGTGGAACGTAATTTGCACTCTGTCAAAGTTTCAACATGCCTCCCTCAGACCCAGGAGGTAGGAAGGAGGAAGGAGGAAGGAGGAAGGAGGAAGGAGGAAGGAGGAAGGAGGAAGGAGGAAGGAGGAAGGAGGAAGGAGGCTGGGCCCCAGGACAGTGACAGATTATGGCAGGACCCTAGGAGACAGGTTTTGCTGAGAAGAGGACAGACTGGGCATGGGTGGGACACCAGCGAGGGACTGCCCTGGCAGCACTGTGACTGAGGTGTCCTGCCCTTAAACATCACAAGGCCATTTTTCTCCTGTAAGGAATCATGGGAATGGTGGCCCAAGTGAAGGAGGGATTCTGGCATTTGCCAAGGGCTAAAAACATAGGGAAGCCTACAGTCTTCACCTCTGAAGAAGTCTCCTCACTCATCTTACCACAACCAGCTCCACAGTTGTGCTTTTCCCTGCCTCTCTTTCTGTTCTCTGTCCTCTGAAGGCCCTCTGCCCTTCTATCTCCACACGTTGGCCTTTGAGACCAGAAACTGTTTGGAGCCAGCATGGCCTTTCCACCTCCTGCCTGCATTCTGGCCCCCTGCCTGTGGCATAAGCTGAGTTGGCCTCCTTAGATCCTCTAAAATAAATCCCTGAGAAGTGGATGCCCTGTGTTCATTTCTGTGGCCTATGCAGGTGATGAGTGGTAAGCTGGACACTATTTGACGTCCTGTGGCCAGTGTGTGGTGTATTGCATTTGTAGTGTTCTCATGATGTTGAACTATGCTTTGGAAATTTCTCCTTTCTGGATTCCCTGTCTCAGCCCTCAGGGAGGAAAAGCTTTGCCCTAGAGTGCCAAGTTTACCTTTCCACAGGCCCCTGACCCCTTCCTCCCTGGCGATGGTTCTGTAGGCATCCATAGTCCCTCTGTATTTCCTCTCGCCTCCAGTTCCCAGGCGTATCATGGCTTGAAATCGGACCTTCACTACATCCGTGGGCTGGGCGCAGGTCACTGCCATGGCTCCCGTGGTACAGCCTGCCAGAATCCTGATGGCGACGCTAGAGTCTGGGGCAGGCAGAGAGAACTAGGAGTCTCTGACACTGTCAGAATCTCACCAGTCTCTGTCATCAGCTTGCCCCTCCCCTACTCTGCTCGGTGGACAACTCCATGTCCTTGACCCACACTCCAGCTGCTAACCAGGTTTCCCACCCCTGGGTGTCCACAGGTGTTCCTGGTGTCCTCGGGTGCTGGCACTCACGGTCCGCTCCCTTGGGGGTGTAGAACTGCTTGACAGAGTCGTAGAGGCCAATTCGAATGGAGGCAAAGCTCATCTGGCGGTGCAGGCCGGCGATCAGTCCGCTGTAGGGGCTGCGGGGACCCTCTGTGCGCACCATAGTCAGGATGGTACCCAGCACGCCGCGGTACTGCACGCTCTGCGCTCCTGGGTTCTCCCCTTGGATCTGGGGAACAAGAACAGGGTCTGAGGAATTGATGGGCAGTCGGGGAGGCGCGGCTGTGCGTGCAGGATGCCTGTAGGGTCTTGGGACTAGCATGATTATCAAATCAGGGTGAAAACTGCTGAGTGTGCAGCATGCTGCGGTTCACAAAGCAGTTCTTATTCTGTGTGGCATCTCGGCCCACCCCACCAGAGGGGCCGGTTTGCTTTCCCTGTCTTATAATAGATGTGAGGTTTACTCACGCTCACACTGTTACTTCTTTACCTTTATTTTCCACTTTATGGTTTACATAGCAGGGCTAATCAGTAAAGAGCCCTGCCACCTCATGTCAAGGTATTTGGATTGTTTGGTGGTATAGGGATGGTGGTGGGGACCAAGGCAGTGTAGGGGGTGGCCTTCCCTCAGTTCTGTCTGAGGAAGAGCATGTTGGCACATGGGCTGATGCTGTGAAGCAGCAGCCCCTTCTTCCTCATGAATCACTGCCACTGGCCAAAGGCACCCACCTGCAGGCGGACCTTGGCAGTGTCCAGGGGGAAGGTGAGGAGGTCAGCAAAACAGGCGGCAGTGCCGGCCCCCAGGAACTTCACAGCTGTTGTGGGAGGTACTTCTGACGGCTGAAGCCCAACCATGGTCCCCTAGGATGGACCTGGTTCCTTTGTTGCCTATTGAAGTTCAAGGAAAGAGGTTTCCTGGGAATCCTTTGCTTCAGTTCCGGGAGGAAGCTGCAGGAGACAGACCAGGGGATCAGATGGGGTCTGGGCTGCTTGGCTCTGTCTCATTTCTAGGGACCCACAGCACTCTGAAGGGGCTTTACAAAGTGACAAGCCTGGATACCGTCACACTTAACCTGCCTGAATTTGGTTCATATACCACACCTAACAATCCCTGTCACCCCTGCACAGAGGGTTAAGGCAGGGAGTGGGGGTGGGGGAAGCAGATAGGGCCTGTGGTATCATCACTGAATAGCTAAAAAGCCTGGTCTGACTGTGTTCTCCCAGGGTTTTGATGCTTCCCCACTGATCAAGCCCCTCTGAGGTGCTTCATGCCTCTTTCTCAAACAGGGCAACATTCCTTGTGACTCAGGGAGACATTCATCCTGGACTAAACCATATCCTTTAAAAGGATGCTTGAATATATGCCACCCTGTACGTGACTGGACTTAGTGTAAGGCAAACCTCTACCACAGAGATACATACCCAGTACTCTCTATTATTATTTTTGAGACAAAAGTTTCATTAAATTTCCCAGGCCAGCCTTGAACTTGAAATCACCCAGCGTCGGGCTCTCGGATGCTGGGATTGTATTCCTGTTCTGCTATGCCTGGCCTGGCTATACCTTCCTCTGTATAAAAAGGCAGATCCTCCTCGGTGCTGGTTGCTCCCATCTCTGTAAGGTTTCCTGGTTGGTGGTCTGTTGGTGGAACCTGGCCTTAGTACTCTGCTGCCCTCCATTTCCCAATGGGTCTGAGGTCCGTGGTCTGACACATGAGTGCTTCTGCTCTCTGGGGTGGTTTACATCTGCTCTGCCTGGCTTGAATCACACACCCTCTCAAGTCACTGAGGAGACTCTTCTCAGCCGAAGACAGAATCAATTTTAGGTCAAGGCAATACACAAACAATGCCAGGGCAGACATGTGTCTGTCTGTCTGTCTGTCTGTCTGTCTCTCTCCCTCTCTGTGTATGTTGATGTGTGTGTGTGTGTGTGTGTGTGTGTATAAAACTCTGGTTTCCTTTGTGAGGCTTCCTCAACTTATACTTTCAGAAACCAAGGACTCAGGCTTGCTGTCATCTCCTCCTGAAAAATACTGTCATTGGGAAGGTGCTTCTGTGCTAATTCATGCTGAGCGAATGACTATTGACTGATCAGCTATTTCTTGATCACGGTACTAGGCATGGGTAAAGCAAGATACAGACGGAACAGGCATGGTTCGATTTGTCTTCAAGGGGCTTGACTTCTAGTGAGACAAATGAATAGATAGTGAAGGGAGTGGGGACAAGTACGTGGCATGTGGGCTGAGGCCGGAACCCACAGATGCTGCGTTCCAGTCTGGAAGCCTGGGTCCTAGTATAGAAGAATGGTGTCCGCCCGAGGAAGGGCTGAGGCAAAACTGAAAATCATTTCATGCTCCCCCTTCTCTTTTGGTGGGGTCTCTTGTAGGACAGGATGGCTTCAAATTCTCTATGTGGCCAACGACAACTTCGAACTTCTGATCTTCCTGCTTTCACTTCCCAAGTCCAATACTACATCCAGTTTACAAGGTGCTGAGGACCAAACCTCAGGCTTTGTGTATGCTAAGGTGAGCTCCATCCCCAGCCCTGACTGTATCTTAAGGACCACTAAACTAGGGAGCTATACACCAGCTCCGGAAAGTTGGGTCTAAATAGCAGAGGCAGGAAGTGTTCTCCATTGGAGATCTACCTCCCAGCCTTTTTCTGTCACTCTTCTAGGTTTTAGACAGTCCACTGACTCCTCATCTTACCAAAAGCATTTTAGCACCTTGGTCAGGGCTCTTCGCGGGGGGGGGGGGTTCCCCTTCCCCCACTTTCCCCAACACACTGAGCTTTAGTCACATGGGAGCTCTTGGGTTCTCTCAGGAACCTGCAGATTGCCTCCTCACCTCCTTCACATTCCTCCTCAAATGTCACCTCTTCAGAGGTCCTTCCCTGATCTCAGTATCACTCTCATGTCACAGCACCGATCAATCACCCCTCAGCCTTGTCTCTGATGCACTTTCCCACTCGGATGTCCTGTCTCCGAGAACAGGGGCCTTGCCTGTATTTGTTGGAAAAACAGATGGTGATATTATTGGAAGGTCTCCTCTTGTATCTGGTTAACTCCATCTTCATGTTCTGTCACTGAGCTAAGCCAGGGATTCAGCCTGGTAAATGCCAGCACACGCTGAGGAGACCCCATCCCACACAGAGCTCTGTGCTTGGCATCCCAGAGTAAAAACCCATGTGTGTTTATCTGGAGGGTCTCAGAAGGCTTTGAGGGCTGGCTTAGACAGTGCCCAGAAATAACTTAGTTCAAGCTGGACTGTAGTCAGTAGAGATGGAGAGGAGCTATCAAGAGGGATAAAGTGGGGGAAGAGCTGACCTTTTGCTTGTAGGGGAACAAAACGATCAATGCAGGCTAAGTCTGAAAGGGTTTTTGGTAGGTAGAAAAATGGGGATGGCCCCGGGAAGGCAGGGCTTGAACTTGTAGAGCAGTGGTTCTCAACCTTCCTAATGCTGTGCCCTTTTAATAGAGTTCCTCACATTGTGGTGACCCCAACCACAAAATCATTTTTGTTGCTACCTCATAACTGTAATTTGGTTACTGTTATGAATTTTAATATAAGTGTCTGCTGTTGTACTGATACTCATCCTCCAACGGGGTCACGAGCCACAAATTGAGAACCACTGGTGTTGGTTCTGTGGAAGCTCAGAGCAGGAGGTCCTGGCCACTGGGCTGTGGAGCCCCTGCAGTTGGGGACTTTCCACATGTCATCTCTCGTGACCCTCAACACGTGTCAGGAAAGGTAGCTGAGCCTTAGAGACATTAGCTTGCTTAGTGTCACCAGCTGCTGGTGTCCAAGCCTGTGTTTAGTCAATTTTAGGTTCAAAACCACTTTGGTAAAAGCAGGGCAGGTTTTTTTTTTTTTTTTTTTTTTTTTTTTGGTTTTTTGAGACAGGGTTTCTCTGTGTAGCCCTGGCTGTCCTGGAACTCACTCTGTAGACCAGGCTGTCCTCGAACTCAGAGATCTGCCTGCCTCTGCCTCCCAAGTGCTGGGGATTAAAGGCGTGCGCCACCACCGACCGGCCACAAGGCAGTATTTAAATCGAGTTTACAGATGAGAAAATAGAGGAAAGGATGTTGGACTGAAGAGATGGTTTAGCAGGTAAGAGCGCTGACTGCTTTTCCAGAGTCCCTGGGTTCAATTCTCAGCACTTACATGGCAACTCACAGCTGTCTGTAACTCCAAGATCTGACACCCTTACATAGACATGCATGCAGGCAAAACATCAATTCATATAAAATACGAATAAGTAAATTATTTTAATAAAGGATGGAAAGAGGTTGACTGACCACTGGTCACAGGACTCCAGTCTGGTTGGTCTGATGACCAAGCAATAAAGCTGTCTTCGCTCTACCACCTAAGGTCTAGTCAGTGTGGTAATCTGGCTCCTCGGGGTCTTGCCTTTGTTGAGCATTCACAGCTGTTACTAAATGCTTCATAATGCCAAACATGAGTCTGGAGAAGGCTGGGTGACTACCAAGGTCCACTAACATGGAATTCATGGGCCCAGAGAGGCTGGGCTCTGTGTGGGTAGGTGTAGTCAGGCCTTGGCTCTCCCAGGCTCTTCCTTCAGCCTGTCTTCTTGTCTGTCTGAGTTGTAAACTGAGACAAGCCTGAGGAGGGGACAGGTTCTTTGGAGATTGAGGCCTGAGGCCCAGAGCCTTTAAAGTCAACTTGGCTGAGGAACAGCAGTATAGGCGTGTTTAGAGAAATACCCTCCACGTGCTCAGGCCTCTCATTCCCCTTTGCCCTACAGAAGAGCAGCAAGGCCTGGCTCCTTCCCAGCAGGGAGGCACTGGATTCCCTTCCCAGGCCTGGAATGTACTGTGGGAGCAGCTGGCTCTTCTCATGGCATCCTAGTGGCCTTTCTTCTCCCAAGCCTTGAATTGGTTCCGGAGAGCTAGGCTTCTGGGTAACTTGACAGCCTGAATCTAAGGCTCTTGAATCTGGAGAGGCCCTTGGGGTAAGTTCTTTAGAATCCCTTCTTCAAAGCCTGTCTGGGGGCACTCAGGTGCTAGTAGAAGAACCATGTGTTTTGCTCTGCTTTGAAGAGAAACACTGAGGTTAGACAGGCAAAGGACCCGTGTATTGCCGCTGTCCGGACTGTGGCATCAGAGTCTTTTCTGCTAGAGGGAACCTCAGGCGATGTTGGTATTGAGCCAGGTCCTGCAGAGGGCACTGAATGCAGGTTTCTCCCTGCTGAGGCCAGGTGTGTCTCTGGAGCTTTTGCTTCCCTGTCATTCAGGGCTTCCCTCTTGTACCCACTTTGTCCTCTGCTACTTCTGACCCTGTCTTGTAGCATTGCCTCACTATCTGTGACTGTTTTCTAGCTCTGTTGGAGCCTCCAGACAGGGACAAGATCAACTTAACCACCTTCTCTGTGAAGACTGTTGTAGGGAAGGCCCTAAGTCAGAGCATTCTTACCAAAATGAGGAGGTAGGAAATGAGGTTCAAGGTGACCTCAGGGCCCTGTGGTAGAGGGCTGTGAATGCCAAGGTTACACTTAGTCCAGTGTAAAATATGGGGCTGGGGGGGGGTGAGCTGTCAGAGAATGCTGGTACAGATTCTACATGATGTACAGATGCTACAGATAGAAGGGAGAGATGGGGTTCTAACACCAGTGAGGATACTGCTGGAAAGGTGCTCTCAAGAGACACTGAAACCTGAACCTGGTTAAGAGCTCGTAACTGGGGGTACCCAAGTTTTGAAGGAGTACCCCCGAGCCACCCATCAGAAATAGAAAGGAGGGGCAGACATACTTGAGTATGTGGGTGAGGCCTCAACGACCTGCACAGTAGGAAACTCCCTGAGGTCAGGGCTTCCCAACCTCCTCCTTCCTGCACCTCAGTTGTTATTTGAGGAAGCCTGTCAGGCATCAGACCTTTGCCACCAGCTGGAGGTGGAAGTTGAGAACAATCTTACTACTGGGGTACCCACAACATGAGATACTCTAACCGACAGGGCCCATTCGTGTTTGCTGAGTGTGTCCTGCACTGCCCAACCCAACTCTCCAACAAAACATCGGCATCCAGGAAGCCACTGGACAGAGTGACCACAGGCTCTAGGCTAGGCTTCAGGCCAGAGGTGTTCTCCTCATCTCTACCAGGGAAGGGTCCCAGGACCCTTGCTGGAGAGGCCTTTGTGCTCTGAGGGGATCCTGAGCCTAAGGAGAGGGATGCTTCTCATCTGGCATTTGTAAGATCCCAGCCGAGGAGTCAGCAGGACAAGGGAGTCCTGAGGAGTCACACAGACGTGGGAGTCAAGGTCTTCCCCAGGGCTGCAGTTCCTTTATCTTTACCAGGCGGGAGCTAGACTGACTCACTCTCTGTCTCTCACACTGTGGTGAGTGATTCCTGGCAGCTCCTGGCTGTGAGCATCCGTGGAGGGGAGAGCAGGCAAAGGAGCAGGGAAAAGGGTGAGTTGAGGAGAGGTATGGGGTCTTACCTGTGAATCTAGGTAGATCAGGCGCCCTAAGGCTCCATTCCATTAGGTGGCAGCAGGATCTGATGGCCCCTCCTCACCATTTACTGCTGTCTCTGCTGCCTCTGGCTCGGCACTGGCCTTATGCACCAGCTGACCTGAAACCTAATTCTGAGAAGCTAGTTGACAGTCTGATCACTTGACAAGAGGCGGGCTGCGGGGAGGGGACCATTGAGTTCCAGATCTGGTTTAGCTTCCGTGACCTGGGGCTCTTTAATGTGGCTCCTTTGAGCTTTCAAGAGGAGAGCTACCTTGGTGACCAGGAGATGTGGTGTGTGACAGCACTTGCCACCTTTAAGAGCCCAAAGGTCAAGGTCTCTTAGGACAGGAGCTCTCCAGGATCCTATGCAATGATTATAGGCAGCATTTCTTAGAGACCTGACACTCTCCTCCAGAGGAGAGAGGGGAAGATAGGGCAGAGAAGGTAGAGGACAGTTTGGTGCCAAGATATGCTTGATATTTTAGAAACATCGCTTCTATTTCCCATACCCCTAGGAAGCAGATATTACTAAAGCAGGATCCTAAACTTAAAAACAAAGGAAAACAAATGTATTTTGCACAGCATGCGGTTTGCCCACATAGAGCACACAATAATGTTTGGTACAGTCAGGTTGACCAACCACTACATTCTAGTTTAGAACATTTTCATCATGGCTCAAAGACAAACAAACAAACAAACAAAAAACAAACAAACAAAAACACCCTGTCACCCCTTCCCAGCTTCAGGCAGCCACTCATCTTTATTCTGCTCCTTAATTGGCTTGTTGTAGATCTTTCGTTTGAGTAGGATCTTACAGAACACATGTCTTCCTGTGGCTGGTTTCTTTCATGGAGGTGTTACGCACTGTAGTGTGTATCAGTAGATACATACTGTGTAGAGTCCTCATGTGTCAATGCTTTACACAGAAAACTGAACGTCAAGGACAGTAACTTCCCAAGGTTACACAGCTAGAACAGGGCAAGCCTGACTTGCCGGTAACCTATAACACACTTTGGCTCTATCTGCTGCAGTCACTGCTCCTCGTAGCATGGCCCTTGGCATGGGCGCACCGGGGCCAGAGTGAGATGGGGCAGGGTGAGCAGAATCCCTTGCAGCAGCCACGGTCGGCTGGTCAGACTTCACGCAGCTCAAGTTGGGAGCCAGGTGACATCGAAGGGAGACTAAAAGGAGAGGGGAGAGGAGATAGGGCAGAGAAGGTAGAGGACATTTTGGAACTTGAGCGCAGAGCGGGAGAGGTGACATCTAGATGGTTTATCCTCTTTCTTGGACCAGGCTATTAATCTGGAGTGTGGGGAGGACTGTGGGAATCATGGGGGAAGGAGGGGCTACAAGTAGAAGTCAAACTAGAGGCAGCAGGTTCTGAAGAAACCCAGAGGGAGGAGAGCTTGGCTGACTAGGCCTAGCTAGAGTCATCTCTCTGCTGGAAGTTTTAAGGTTGGCTGCTACAGTGTCTGGGTCACCGAAACACTGTTTCCAGGCATCTGTGGAGGGCATGTATAAGGAAGTTGGGGTTCATTCTGGTTGTGGTGACAAACATGTTGTACAACTTGGCAAGTGAAGTCACCTCAGAGCTATCACTGGGATGAGAGATTAGTATATAACACACTGCACATGTCATCTGTTTTAGACCTTCACCTTGTCTGCAGCCCGTGCCCTCCCCCCTGTGGCCCTCTTCTCACTTGACTCCTTCAGGTTATTTACGGACGGGATTTGGCAGAGATCATTTTCACCTGAGGCTTTGCCCCTTAGGCCTGGAACCTGGAGGTTTCTTACCCCAAGGGATGTGGCACTCCAGATACTGGAAGCTCTGTTCTGGCTGAGTGGAGGCCTGGGGCAAGGCCAGCCTCTGGCTAGGGACTGGGTAGGTTTGCAGGGTGAAGCTCTAGGAGCAGAGATATGAGGGGCAGGTTGGGCTGAGAGTTCATGGCTGGCCCTTAAGCTGGAGTGCTCTGCCTTTTGGGTATCCAGTGCGCTTGCCTCTACTAACTCAACCCAATGCTTGGGAAGAGTGAGAAGGGCTGACATTTCTCAGGCTTCTGTTATGTGCCAAGTACCAGTGAAGCGTCTTCAGAAATGCCCCATTTGATCTCCACAGCGACTGGACAAAGCCAGCGTCTGTGCCTTCCCGATGAGGCCAGAGCCACAGACTCAGCAAGGCTGGACACTGACATGGTCCAGAACATTCTCTGGTTCTCTTTGCAGCTGTCCATGACCTGGCCCATTCTCTGGGCTTTACCCTAGTACTGGTTTCTTTCAGGGATCCTTCCCTGGATGCAGCAGCCTGAGACTGCCCGAATTCAGGGCACTTACTGGTTGTAGCCTGCTTTGGTCAGGGCTCCTTATCTCTGGGTATGGCTTGGGTCCTGATGCACTTTCTACCTCTACAGAAGCCATGTATCTGACTTCCTTAGCCTTGAGTTTAACTGTGGGGGGCATCATAGACATGTTGTGAGGATTCAGAGAAATGACACACAGGGGTGACAAGCAGGGCTCTTGGGTAGCTCCTTTCAGCCTCACTACCCAGCTGGCACTGGACATCTGTACCCCTTCAGAGTTTCCCCAGAGGGCTTTATCTATGGTAGCTGTCCAAGTGGCTATGTTCTGACAGAAGTACTCTCCTGAGTAACACAGGGGACCGGGTCCTGGTCGGACTTTCACTGTGCTGAGAGATTTAAAGGGCCATCAGAGGAAAAAGACAAACTAAGCAAGCAAGCAAAAGCCTAAATCACCAGAAGGACACTAGTGGGCCAATCTGACACATGGAAGAACTCGGAAGCCTCATGGCGAACCTGGTCCCATGTTGCAGATGGCTGAGTGACGGTTGTACCCTTCTTTCTGCAGCTAAGAGTACAAATGAACTCCAACACCTTTTCCCAGTGACACCCACCCCCCAAAATACACTTGCACACAAATACAAATGGCAGACTTTTATTAAAACAAAGGCAAGAACAATGAATTTCAGAGTTGAGTAAAAACAAACATTACATTAAAAACATGGTTAGGTTTCAGATAATTGACTACAGTTTTAAAGGAGGCAACTCCCCTGTTCTATTGATTAATTCAATACATCATAAAAATAATTTATATCTATAAAATACCTCATTCCCAAACATACAAGCTGGACAGGGCCCTGGAAGTTTCTCATCTGTGCCATACTTACTCCATGCTTCTCCAATATTGATGGCAAAAATTGCCTGTCCTATTCAAGCAGAGCGTGGGCTCTGGTCAGCAGGAGGCTGTGTCAAGGACACTGGTTTCTCTGCTCAGAGAGGCCTCCTTAGGCTCCATAGTCAGAGATGAGCAGGACACTTGGGTGCTGGAGTTTCATTTCCAGCTGTCGTCTCATTATAAAAGGAAGCTGAGGGCCTGGTAGGCAGCTGCTAGGTGGTTTGGGACACTCTTCTGCTCTTAGCTGATTAGGTCTCAAGAGACCCATGGAATAGAGTGACAGTAGTGGCCTGAGGATGCTGAGGGAAACAGACCTGGTATCTCTTACAAGCTGAACCAAGCCGAGAGGCTGGCTGGTAGCCGCCTTCCTCAGGCTTCATCAGTCTTTTGGGAATACTGGGAAGAAAATATCCGTGCAATCCTGCGAGTCTCTTCCTCAGGAAGATTGGGAGGGAGGGTGTAAGGTCTGGGGCGACATGGCCTTTGGGCAAGGGCTCCCCTGGTGGCTTCACTCTTATCCTGGAGAGAAGGAAGTCAGCTACATTAGTACTGAGGATATAGCATTTCAGTGAGTGATTTTGGTCCTTTGACTAACATTTCTCCAGGCACCTGGTTTGCAAATCCCTGCACCCTGTCTTGTGGAACCCCTGCCATGACATCACAAGGTAGGGGTACCTTTCTCCACACAGGTCAGGTGCAGTTAGTTCAAGGTCGTGCAGTTCTGAGTGGCAGAGCTGAGGTAGGTGGGACTCTCGCTTGAGCGGCCACCATAGACAAGGCCGTGCACTCATTCACTTTCCCCTTTCTTGCATCCTGTTGGGTTCCTGTGCTGAGGAGCTCAGATCTATATAGCAGCGAAGCTGCCTGGCTGGCTGAGAGTAAAGCCCCTAGGGTGGGGAAGAGACAGCACAGAAAGAAGTGGAGGCTGTCACCATGGGTGTGTGTGTGCTTGGCTTCACAGTGCATAGCTGGCCCTTTGGGGAAATATCTTTCTTGTCCCCAAATCCATGAGCCTTTCCCATGCTGGTGGAGCAATGAGACTCTACCACCTGCCCCACCTCCCCAGCCTGTACCCTGTAAGCCTGCTAACAGGAGACAGGTCTGGCTAGAGAGGCTCCAGAATGAACACATTCAGAAATCCCATTGTTTCTTTCTATATATGTCAAATGGAGGCAGAAATGAACGGAACAGTTCCTGGCTCCATAGCTCAGAGTAAAACAGGCAAGACACAGTGGGATAAAGGGGAGCTGGGCAAATAGTCAGGACTATCCCTGTCAGTCCAGATTGGTAAGCACTGAGGGAAGGTAGACAAGCCGAGCAGGCCCTTAAGCAGGCCTTCCTGGCGAACAAGAACAAGCAGTGTCAGGCTGAGATGCTTGGCAGAGCCTGGAGGTACAACTCAGTGTTCTGGGGAGGTCTAGGCTAACAGAAGGGTGTTATTTTTGGTTTGCAGTTCTTCCTTCCAAAATAACACCTCAGGCCAGGAAAGGGCCAAGAGACCAGTGTTGCCCTCTGCTCCAGACTAGGCACTTGTGAGGGCATGGACTAGAGCTTCAATACATAACCCCAGGCAGGCCAGGTCAAGATGAGGGCCTGGAAGCTAGGAGACAGTGGGCGCGAGGACGGGATCATGAAGGCCTGGGTGACATCAGTTGGGAGGAGACGGCCTCTGCAGCAAATGCCTCGTTCATTTCACTAGAACCAATGGCTGTGGGCTATTGTGCATACATCCTTTGGGTTCTCTGCAGGACTTTTAAGCTTCTGTGTGTCTCATCCCAAGATCCTGAGGGTTTGGTGTTTAGGGGGAACACTCATCCCATTTGGTGCTCTGGCTGTAGCTACAGACAGATCTTTTGGGTCACTAGTTGTGGCTTACCCTACATTTTCTTTTATCCTCTGCTAAAAAAAAGGGAAAGCCAGATGGAAACAGGTCTTGGCTTTTATTTATGAGCTAGGGTCTCACTATGTACCTTTGATCAGAGGCACTGGTCTTTGATCATTTGCCAAATCCTAAAACCAGACCTTTGTTAACCTGTTAGAAGTTAAGTCTCTACTTTGGAGACTTGCATAGTTGTTCTCAGTTCATGAAATGACCATCAGACTTCTGCTGGTGGCTCATCAAGCCTCCTACAAGTTTAGGACCTACTTTTTCTGATCAGCTCATGCAGACAACAGACAGAAACGGCTCTTGCCCTCACAGAGGACTCAAGAGTTTACGAGAGGTAAACACTGACCTACCCAGCATCAGAGATGAGGTCTGGAGCTTGGGAATATGGGGAAAGTCCAGGAGGCTTCAGTGAGTGCCAGGAGCTAAGCTGGCTGAGTTTCATTGGAGCTGGGGTGACAGTGAAGCCAGCCATAGGAGGAAAGGCATACACACAGCCTATAGGTGCCGTGGGGTCCTATCATCCTTGGAGCTGAAGCTAACATGGCTGATTCAGCCAACCTTCCAGCATCCACGCCCAGACCCTGTGGGCCTTATCTGTATAGCCCAGGCCTAGGGCCCAGGGCTATAGGGGTGGAGATACATATGCTCAGTAGCACCTGTTGACTTTAAAAGGGTTGAACAAGCATCTTGATTAGTAAGTACTAAAGACTCTCTTTATCAGAGTTGCTACAGCACATAACCCTGAAGGTTTGGGCAGAAGGAAACTGTCCAAGGGAGGATATATATCCCCACATGTACCAGCCACTCCTCTACATACTACCATGCTCCTGCTTAGGGGAGCTGCACAGCAAACAAACAAAACAAGCACTCAGCAGCCTAGTATGCGCTTTGCAGGTTCTATCCACCCTCTCCCGAGGAGGCAGGAGAGGCCCATATGGCAAGTGGATCATCAAGATTTAGGGATTCTTTAGAGTCTGGACAGAGGGACCATATGTGGATGGAATCCCCGGAGGGGAACTTCAAGGAAGGACTAGAGAGAAACATGAAGAAGGAGTCTGAACACAGTATGAAGGGAGAGGATGCCAAATGGAGGCTTGGCCTGAGCTAAGGTACAGAGAGGGAATTTCTCTGCTGACAGCAGATGCCAGGCTGGGCTGACTGCAGAGGAGGAGCACGAGAGCAGGCAGACTAGAAAAGGCAGCTGTTTCAGCAGCTGGCAGCCAGAGGCAGGAAGACCTCTGGAATCTGAGGCCAACCAAGTTACACAGTAAGACCCTGTCTCAAAACCAACAAAACAATCAGTAAACAACAACCAACTAAACTAAACACACTCACCCACCCACCTACTCACCCAAACAAGCAAACACACAAACAACAAACCACAAAATAGTACGGGGAAAGTCCGATCTGTTCTTCTTTAACCTCAACAATCTGATCTGTAAAAGAGTGTGTGTGTGTGTGTGTGTGTGTGTGTGTTGTAGGTATGGAGATCAAAGAATAACTTTGTATAGTTGATTTTTTTCTTCCACCTTTGTGTGAGCTCTAAACTTTTTCCTGGCCCTTATAAAAATTTAAAAGTGAAATTTCTGGGCCAAAGGAATATGCAAAGAGAGTGAGTACCTTTGTGATTTGCAGAAACTCTGATATTCTAAGACACACACACACAAAAGGACTCTATAAGCTCTGAACTCTCCCAGTGAAATTTTATTTTTAAAATTTACAAATACAAGGGTTTTATGTATTCTGAGTACACCCCCACCCCCACTATATCAACTATGTGTGTGGGGAGAGAGAGAGAGAGAGAGAGAGAGAGAGAGAGAGAGAGAGAGAGAGAGAGAGAGAGAAGAGAGAGAGAGGCACTGACTTTGTACAGGTTCCTGTGACGTGGTTTCTTCAAACGTGTTATTTGGTGTACAGTGTGGTCATTCATTATACCTCTGAATTTACTTCATCATAAGCTATGTGCTCCTGGGGAGTGGAGGGTACAGGCGACTGCCTCCAGTCTTCTGTAAGCGTCTCCAGCCCTTTCTCAGAGGGCATGTAGTGGGATGAATGGAGGGAATACTGGTTTGCCGGTATAGATGGCCCAACTCACTTGCTTACAACTAAGATGGTTTCTGTTTGTGAGTCTCAGTGTTCACTGCCTAGCAGATCTAGTAGTAAACTCTGGTTTTCTTTCTCTGGTCTACTATGAAATTCAAAATTCAGATCTCATGGAGGCAAATGACAGGTATACCAGGCAAACACAGGAGCTATGTTGGAGCTAGGGGTGGCCCTGGCTAGACACCAGAGCAAAACAAAGCTTTTATTTTTATCTTAGGCAAGAAGTTAGGCCTCACAGGTCCTGGGCAGAACTAGGGTTTGGCAGCTCCCCAAGGCAGGCTTAGGGCTTGGCTAGGTGAGTGCTCCACAACTGCCCACAAGACCCCAAGTGATCCTCTAGACTGGGCTCATGGCTGAAGCTCTGTTCTTTTCTAGAGCAGTGCCCTTAAGTGAGGAACAACACTGGGGAGATAAAGCTGAAAGCAACAGCGCCCTGCTCAGCAAGGCTGCTGGACTGCGGCCTCAGAGGTTGTGTGAGGGCTCCTCACAGCTGCCACCATGCTCAACTTTCACCCTCTTGGCTGGCTGCTCTCATCTGGGCGGCTCCCACTGTCCTCTCCTAAGGTAGCAACAAGAACTTCCCAGACACTGAAGACAGCAGAGAACTCAGCAGCCACAGCTGAGTAGGGAAAAGTGGGGAACAGGACACTCAGACCAGAGTCCCAGCTCTGGGCAGAAGATCGAAATTTAACCAACCCAGCTTCAGCATGGCTGGCCTACTCCAGCTCCTCTCCATTCCTGCTAGCACTCTACCTAAGAGGCTCTTCTACCCAGGTGTTCCCTCTGTGCCTTACCTGGCCCTTCTGTCCTTCTGAGAAGCCATTACTAACAGGCTCATCCCATAGGGCTCCTGCTCACACCATCACTGGCCCTCAGTTTCCACAATGAAGGGCCCAGGAGGGCCAGATAGGCTGATTAGACCACTAACCAGTCTGACTAGTGGGAAGTTGCCAAAGTCCAGACTCCAGAGAGATGGGTTAGAGTAAGTGTCCTGGCAGAGTTCCCGGATCCTGCTGCACACCAGTCTGCTCAGGTCTAGACAAACACAGCACATGCCAACAGATCTACAGGCCTTCCCTGGGAGGCACCCATCAACTTGCAGTTTGGGTCAGGCTAGGTACCAGCCAGTTCCGGCTTCTTCCCAACTCCCATATATCCTTGCCCAGGTTGCTCATCTTCTTTCCAAAGTTTCAGGTAGCCTTTAGCAGAACCTCCCCGTGACCTTTAGGTCTTTTCTAGGATTCTGCAGAGAGCTAGGGACTTGATAGTTCAAAGACAATGAAAGAGTTCACGATCTCGTTAACAAGAGGAATAGCTCAGCCATAAGGCTTGGGCCACAGTTATGATGGCCCTGGACTTTAGGAAGTTCCCTTGGACCTGCCTCCTTTCTGGTATGATCTGGTGAACCTCTTCTGGCAGGTATGCAAAAGGCCATAGTTCCAGTTAGGTACAGGGAAAGACAGAGAAGGATGATTGGCCCCTTCCCCGGGGAGCTTGCAGATCCACGGCAGAGCTAGCTCTTTAAGAACAGACAGACAGACAGGAGCGTGCCTGTTAAGCTGTCACCCATGCTGGAGCCCCTGCAAGGAGCCCTTCACCATGTTCCAGAAAGTACCCCTAGTAAAACACACATTGGACTTTGACAGTATCTGTGCTTTGGTCTGCTGTGGTACACCTATCTGGGGTGAGTAGACGTGTGTTCTGTCCCCCTAGGAAATGTTTTGCAAGATACAACAGGAGGAGACAGAACACATGGGATCCACAAATGGAGATTCAAGACTGGACTTCTCTTCCCTTCCCCTCTCACTCTAAGCTAAGTATTGCTTGGAACATTACTGAAAAGTCACGTGTTTCTGTCAGATAGGCAATTCTGTCACCAAGTCCCTGCTCCCACCTGCTTCAGCACACTTCCAAGGCTCTACACATGCTGTGGATCCCACGCCTCTCTGACCTGCCTGCTCCTCTGAACCAGCGTCTCCACCTTCAGTTCTCTGGAAGCCTTTCTTTCCCTGGGGCTGAGAGCACTGGCTGCTCTTAAAGATCTCAGGTTCAGTTCCCAGCACCCACGTGGTAGCTCACAGCACTTGTGATTCCAGTTGTAAGAGATTAAATCCCCTCTTCTGGTCTCCATGGGCACCAGGCACTCATGTGGTGTACACACATACACGGAGGCAAACACTCATACATCTTAACAAAATAAGAAAGCCTTCCCTTGACTTCAGGAGTTGTCCCAGCCAGTCCTATTTCTCTGTTCCAAACTCAAAGTCATCATCATTAAATCCTTAATTACAGAAGATTTTGTGTTTTCATCACATACCAATGAATCCATGTAAGTAAATAATGCAGCACAATAAAAACAAACTCTGTAAATCCACAACCCAGCCTACGAGTTGCAATGTTGTCAGTACTGTTAATGATCTGCATGCTTGTACCTGCCCTTCTCATCTCTACAACCCAGAACACCATAGCTACATCTATCAGAAGTTTAGACAGACCTTAAGGGTAGCTGAAGAATTAAGGCTGCGTAACACCCAGGACAACAATGATGGAGACATCTACTTGATTTTTTTCCCCTAGAGTCTATGAGGTTATCCTGAACTTTTGATCCTCCTGTCTCAGCTTTGAAGTACTGAGATTACAGGCAGGCACTACCATGTTCAGTTTCTGTGGTGCTGGGGCTGAGGGACCCTAGCTAGACATCTCTAAAACACTAAAATCCAAGTTGGCTTTTATTCTATAGCTAGTGAAAATCAGTTTCAAAATGAAGGCAAAATAAAGCAACCTGAGAGAACTAAAGTGGAGAGGCCTGGTTACCAGCAGGTCCACGAGCTATGAAACCTTAAAGGAAGCCCCCAGGCTGAGGGGAACTGCCCCAGCAAGCACCAGGATGAGGGAGAATGAATGCATGAGAAGAGCAAGTATGTGGGGAAATATCTAGGACTGTTCTTTGCTAAAAGTCTTCAAAGCAAGGCCACTGTGTGTATGTGCATGGTCTGCAGGAGCGTGTGTCCATGTGCCCGAGGCCAACGGAGGGTGTTTTCCTTTACTGGCCTCTGCCGTATCTTCTCAGACAGAGCCGTCTACTGTGCCCTGCACACAGCTCGTATGTGGAGCTGGGGATCTGAACCCAGGTCCCCATGCTTGTGCAGCAAGCACTTTTCCCATGGAGGCCATTTCTAAAACTTTCAGAAACTTTAAAGTGTGAAATGATTATGGTGTTCCTGCCCAAATGTAATTCTCAATTAAATCTAAAGCAAATGTAAGACACTCAAAGGTTCTGATAACCCATGGAAAACTATTTCAGTGCTTTAAAATTTTCATTTGAAAAAACTATGTTTCTCTGACCTTTGGGTACCTGCATCACTAGCGTCAAACTGCATTCAGAGATGTTAGAGAATGGTGGTGTTTATTTGTGAGGAAAAGCAGGAAGCACTGCAGTGTGGAACACGTGTACCACGGCAACCTTGGCATCCAGAGTGGCCTTCCCATGATGGCAGTGCAACTGACAGTGTCATAAGTGGCATCATGGGCTCAGCTCAGGCTGGATTCTGACCTGGGAAACAGAAGGCTTGCTAGTGGATAAACAAAAGAGTAAAATCAGCACTCCTCAGAAACGTGTGAAGTGGGTTTCTGTGAGGAAAAGCCATTACTTTTCCTTATGTGCCCATACAGCCTACAACTCCCAGGCATCGGGGCATGTCGTTCCCTATGAACACACACCTGTAATGCGTATCAAAGTCCCCACACAGCTCCCGGGCTCTTCTGGAGAGCAGCTACCCCCACCCCCGCCAGGCTCCTAGGGCTATTCCAGCTTCCATGCTTCCTCCCTTTGCAAACCTCTTTAAAACTGGCAAGGTTGTCCTGTCTTTGCTACTATGTTCTCTCTGTCCCCCAGGAGATAGCCTTGGCAGCTTGGATAAATATTTCCACCCACAGAGTGGTCTTTGTGGTTTCACTGTACCCTTGCTTACAGGGAGCTTCTAATGGCAACAAAGAAGACATGTTGATTCAAAACAATCCTGGCTACAAGGACTAATAACAAAAGGGTGTCTGTCCAAGAACTGACGATAAGGGTGGCCCCAGTCCAGGGCTGACTCAACAGTCTGGGCAGATATCCTCACAGGAGTCTCTCTGTGTGAGGCCGCATTTCAAGGTATCCATTTGTAGTAGTTCTTGATATCAGGCACTCACGCACAAGGTCCCCTTCTTTAATATATTCTACTTTCTCATTAACATTGCCGGGGTAAGACATGGCAACTCCATTTGATAAGTTTCACGCTAGTGCCTTAACATCCAGGCAATCTAATGTTCAGCACCTGCAGGCTTCCAGCCAAAATCTACCTCCTGGGTTTCTTGGTCTGGAACCTCCCAGTGCTGAAACTGGGCAAACTGTGATGACACTGGCTCTCCTAACTGGGACCCAGACAGAAGTCCTAAGGACAGAAGTGTCCCCAAGGGCAGCAGCAGTGGAGCTGTGCTATGGGCAAGTCATAAAGAAGGGAAGGGCGCTCTTCCTTCTCCCACACTCTGTGTTGAAAAGACCACAGACAGTCTGTCCCTGGGGGAGGAACCACAGGGCAAAGGCACAAATACAGAAACGGGAACAACATGTTGGCTGGCAGTTTTGTCACAGTGGCGTGTGGAACTCTTCCTAATGTGCATGACTCACTGACCTCTCACCCACTTGGCCCGAGGGTGGCAGGGAGACTCAGTCATGTCACTTAATTCTCACCCTCATTCTGTTCAACATGCATCATTAGCTTGTCGTTACTTAAAACAAAACTGAGACCCAGCGAGGTCAAGCCACAAGCCTAAGGTCCTTTGCTTACTCCCTAGCAGGTCGTGCTTTGTTCCATGAATGTTGTATTCCAAGCTATGCTCAGTGCTGGCACAGCCCCCAAAGCCTAGTGCAAATGTCTCAGCCATGTGTGTGCACTGTCAGAGGTGCAGAGGAGGAATAAGACCATGACAGGATCCTTGAGGAAGCAGCATCTCTGCCCCTGAAAGCAATATAGGGAGGCAGACAGGACCTCAGATCAAGCTATCCTCCAAACATGTTTTGGAAGCACACTGGGGAGGCAGGAGAGAGGATCAGAAAGCCAGTGAATAGATCAGACATCTCAAGGCTTCTCTTGAGAACCATCACACAACTGTCTCCTGGCCTGTCAGCTGTGACTACAGAACTCTAACCAAGGCTCTCAGCAATGGTCAGACTGACTTTCTCCTATCAATACAGACTCTGGAGAAACATGGGAAATGTGTCAACATAAATAAAGTCAACTTAAACCAGGGCAGATAGGCTGGGAAAACATCTCCATGTCCTGGGTGTGTGGTATACTGTAACGTCAGTATTCAGGAGGCCCAGGGCAGGAGCTTTATGGCAGCTGGAGGCCTGGTCTCAAAACTAAAGCAAAGCAAAGCTACATGCACGCATGCACGCGCGCGCGCGCACACACACACACACACAGACACACACACACACAGAAAGCAGAGGGCAGGGCTTGGAGACAAGAACCTGGGATTCTCTTGACTCCTGAGGGTCTTGAGCTCTTTGGGAAAAGGCTCAACCTTTACTCATCAGTTTCTTCATGTGCAGATATACTAATGCCTTGAAGATGTGGACAGGAAGTTCTGAGCCTCAGTTCCCGAATTATTGTGGTTTAGATATTAAGTGTTCCTCCAAAAGTCTCATGTCCTGGAAGCTGGATTCCCTTGCTGGTAGCACTATTTTGGTAGATTCTGGAAGTTTCAGGAGGTAGAGCCTGGCTTGAGGGCGTACATGAGCCTTTGGTGGTTACATTCAGCTCACTGGTCCTTCCCTGTTTACCTGCTTCTGTAAGGTGTCTTCTGTAAGGTGGGTAGCTTCTGACACATCGGTGCAGCCAAGGACTACGGACTGCCATCTCTGAAGTAAGCCTTTAAGTTGCTTCTGTCTGGTAGCCGGCCACAGTGCCAACTCTGACATGCTCATTTACTAAATGGAGATAATCATCTGGCTATCCCATCCAATTGCTGTGAGTTAAAACCGTCTAACTGTGTACTTAGAATAATGTCTAAGTGAAGGAAGCATTGAATAGGAGCTATTAGCTACAGTGAACAAGCAAACACATTTTGTTTATAACTTATATTTGTCTCTGAAAAAAATGTTTTGAGAGCTCTGGGATGGTTGCTCTGCATCGCTTACATACCAGTCCCTGGCTCCTTTCTCTCCTACGCTATCTGGTGCTCTCTCATTCAAATGTGGCACTCTACATATTTGTTATAAATTAGGTCATGCCCTCCCCAGAGGGCATCCAATGAGGTAAAGCAGTCAAGTGGCCCTGGGGACATGGCAAGGTAGCCTGGGGCAGGGTCATGACTATGGCTGGTCCTTGGACAGCTCCCTTTCCCTCTTTTTAAGAAGGATGAGCTCACATAGACCAGGCTAGAACTCCTGACACTCTTGTTTTCATCAGAGGCTGGAATTATAGCCTCTGACACCATACCTGGCTGGCTGGCTTCTTGTTTGTTTAGGATCTGTATTATGCAAAACATAATTTATCTATATAATCGATATGTATAGATTATATATCTATATATAATAATCATATCAGAATATTATGACCATTATTTTTGCTACCTGCAATGAAGACCAGGCGCTACGTCAGAGCAGACAGTGGAGAACTAAGACCTGTACACATGTCCTAACTGCCTGCCGTTTATGAATGATGAATAGTTATGACGGTGCTTTGTAAATAGCAACTAGGCATAATGCTTCTATGACCCTGCTCTTCATCCAGATCTGACTGAGCTGTCATGGTCCCCTAAGGATGCACCTCTTATTTGTGTTGTCTTCTGCTGTGGGGGTACCCTGCTTGCTTGGCTGTGGACTCTTGCTCCTACGCTTCTGTGTTGCTTTCCCTTCCATGCCATTCTTAGCTGACAAGGCTCTGGTTGTCCTCATGTTGTCTGAGCTCCTTGCCCAGTGGGACCCACAGGATATTTTCCAGGCAAGCATAAAGAGTGGCCACTGGAGCAGCTTCTCCAGGGCAATGGCCCAGAGCAGCTTGTGTGCTGCGTGCCTTTAGGGAAGAGATGCTGATGCACAAAGAGGGAGACTAGTGGCTGCTCTTACCTGGTCAGCTGTGGCTGGTGGTGGCAAACCTGGAGAGTGTGAGATCATGCGTAGAGAGGCCTCCAGTTGTTGGGGAGGCAAAAAGAAGTTGGGCACTACAACAGGTTCTGGGCTGCAACGGTAATTAAGGAATAAAATACCTAGAAGTCTACCCTCCTACCAGACCAACACCCACAGACCTCAATCACACCATCTGTATCTTCCTCCCTCATCCACAAATCTTTGGCACAAATGGTTCCTCTCTCACTGGAAGACCCTGCACCTCCTAACATGTGTCTTTCCTCCTTCCCTTCCCTCTCTTTCTTTAGTCTCTACTGTAATGAGTTCACATCCCAACTTCCTCCAGGAAGACTTTTCCTATCTTAGTCACATGGTCCCCCTTTCTTTAATTCTGAAAGTAGTTTGTAACACAGGAGAATGTTCAAATATTATAACTTTTTTTTTTCAAATTCTCATTTTCTGTGTATGGGTTGTTTCTCTGCATTTATGTCTGGGTAGCACAAGCATGCCTGGTGCTCAAGGAGGCTGGAAGAGGCCATCATGTTTCCTAGAAGTGGAGTTACAAACAGTTGTGAGCCAATATGTGAGTGTATGAATTGATCCTGCTCTTCTGGAAGAGCAGTCTGCTCTTAACCACTGAGCCACCTCTCCAGTCCCTCAATTATTTAGTTTCATAAGACTTTCATGCCTCCTTCAATATTCTCCAAATCTCTCAATAGAATTTTGCTTCAGTTACCCAAGTACTTGCCTAGAGCTTACAGGAGGCAGAAGGTAGCAAGAGTTGAACACTGGCTGAGGCCTGCTGGTTAATGGTGATGTATAGAGAGGTGGAAAGGTAGCTCAAGGGCAATGCCTTGACCATGGAGGTCACTGGTACTGGGAAGACCCATCTACTGGCTGTTCAACGAACGTATTAAAAACCAGAACTGGAGGGGTCCGGGGGTATAGCTGGTCTGTGTGATCTGCATGTGAGATCTATAAGGTCTGGGCTATAGCTCTGACTTCTAAGTACCCTGGTTAGCGGCTGCAGGAAGCATGTTGCTTTACAAATATCTGTTGAATCACAACACTGATTCAGATTGCCTTAATCTAAGGGAGGAGGAGGGGCTGCTACAGTTCTGTTTTTTTTTTTTAGGGTTTCTGTTTAAGCAGCTAAGTATGGCTCTGACTTAAGTTCATTTACTCAGCTCTCCATTTTACTGTTTTCTCTCTATGATGTACTGGCCTCCAAGAGAGCAGAGATGATGTCATTTCCATAACTCCATTCCGATGACCTAGCACAGTACCTGGGACAGAATAAATGTTCAATATATACCTCCTGAATGGATGACTGTGCCTGTGTATACAAGCCTCTGCCTTTCCTTGAGAGATGGGTGGAACAGGCCCAGAGAAACAGAACCCTGACTCAGGCTGTCTCTGGAACTGGGTTGGGGCTGGGTTTGTTTGCTGGTGCTGCTCTTATCACTCTCAGCTGGCAGCCAGCTGCCGATGGGGAAGCATCAGCACTGCTGGAAGGTGCCAGCCGGCCCTGAACACAGCAGCTCTCCTTAGCTTGCTCCTCCTGCTTGCTCTGCAGGATGACCGTCTACTTGAAGGCTCTTTTCCTCAGTGTATGAAAGTTTTACAAGGTTCTTACAGTTAGAAAAAGACTAACACTGTCCTCTTCCCATCCCCACTGTGAATCCCCTTCTAGTTACAACTCGGCTGACAATCACGATTAAAGGATTATATAGAAAACCTGCTTAGAGTGGCAGTTGACATCATAAACCTGTTGTGGATAGCCTCAGCCTTGTATTTTGATCCTAGTTCCCAGTGGATAGCCCCAGCCTTGTATTTTGATCCTAGTTTCACCCTCCTGGGAGGGGCTGCAGAGGATGATTGAATCTGTACACAGGTGACATCTTGTAAACCTTCTGTCCAATTAAAACCTGTAAAATAAAGGCTAGAGCCAGAGATTGGGCAGTAGAAGGGGAGGTGGAGAAAAAGGCTTAAGGGAGGAGAGAGTGAGAGGAATTCGATATAAAAGGAGGCAGAAGCAGAAGCAGAGACAGAAGAAGAGAAGAAGTAGAAGCAGGAGGAAGCAGGCAGAAGGAAGCCGGAGATAGAAGGAAGCCGACGATGGAGGAGCCGGAGCTTGGAGGACAAGGATGCGACCTGGATGAACCGCAAGTTATAAGGGATCTCATAGCCGGGGATTAGAGTAGTGTAGCGGTAAACCTGCCCAATCTAGGCGTGCTATTTATACCATAATTATTGAGTTGTGTCTTCCTTTACTGGTCTCATTTGGGTAGGAGATCTTATTTGGGGTTTAAATAATTCCCTCTACTACAAATTGGCGCCCAACACCAGAGGCCAGTTTAAATAATTGTGTCTACTATATAAACCTGCTGCTCTGTGGTCCCAGTGTATAGGGCACCGGCCCCCTGTAGCTGTCCTCTCCGCTAATTTCCTTAGCCACTGGAATTTGGTCTTCTACCCCTGCAAGTCTTCCTAAGTTCACAGGTCTCCCACAGGACCCATCCTCTCTGCTGTCCCGCTGTTTCCCTGTGCCTCACTCCTAGCACCTCACAGCTCAGCTCTTTGGCTGTCTTCATGTTTACGATGCTCACTTAAACCTCCGCCTGTAACCAAGGACTGCATTTCCTCCTGGATGCCTCTTGGCACTTGTTTAACACAGAAATCTCTTTTTCCAAGACCATCTATGTGCTTCCCCATCTAGTAAAGACAATGCTTATAACCTGGGACAGAAATGTCAGTCACACTTCAAATTTCCCTCTTCATCCCCACTCTTCTATTTGATCCTCTATCTTCTCTCTTCTTCTAACACTCTATGCTTTAGGCCACATGTTCTCCATCTCTTGTTGGTACAGGTTTCCTGGGTGGTCTCCTGATGTTGCTTTCTTTCTTCTTTTTTGACAGTATTTTTCCCAGGTTAACCTTGAACTCCAGACTGTTTTGCACAGACTCTGACTGCTGGCATAACAGGTGTGCCCTACCACACCAGTAACTTATTCCTCACATCTCTTCCTGGTACTCTGAGAAGCCTAAAGTAGCCTCTACTTCCTGGTCCCATCTCTCACCAGAGCACTTGGAGCAATGGCCTGTTTACCTGACTTTCACCAGAGAATGGGAACTGGAGGTAAGGGTTAATTCTAACCTGTCCTTGGTACTCAGTGCAATGTCTGGTAAGAATGGAAGGCCTGAGCCCAGGCAGCCTGAGGGCCTGGGCACATGTGGCAGCTCCTTTCCTGACAACAATCTGACCATAACTACACTGACAGCAGCAATGTTAGGATCTCCACCCAACATATGTCTGGGGAGCAACTTTACCTAGAGGTGGCCTGCTGGGAGGGCCTAGTCCCCAGACACAGGTCTTTCTTGATCCCTACTACAGTCTTTATGTTTCTTTCTGACCTGTATCATGAATCACCTGTGTGTGTGGGTTAGGGGTATGGCTGAGCTGGTAAAGTGCTCACTGTGCAGGACCTGATTTTGGAACCCTAGTACCTAAATAAAAAGTCAGGTATGGTGACACCTGCTTGTAATCCTGAAGAGACAAAGACAGGAGGATCCCTGGAGCAGTTTTGGTGAGTTGGTAAGTTTCAGGTTGAGTGCAAGACCCTGTCTCAAAGAATAAGGTGAAGAACACGGAGGTTCTAGCCTCCACATGTACCAGCACAGCACAGCCATGCAGTGAACACCCATGGTGTGCATATACATGGACATGCACAATGAATATACCACATGGATACAAACACAAATTAATTAAGTATACAAATGTTTCCACTCATCCAATTCTATCTTATGGAAATATGATACTTCAGTTTAATCTGTATTGATGATTTCTATTCTGCAATGGTAGTTGAGAGTGAACAGGGAAAAAGACACTGACGGGAGGAGCTTGTGAGCTTGAGTCTGGTGGGTAGGGATCATTTCCTCCATCTGATCTGAGAACAGGCTCAGAAAGGCTAACCCTGAATTCATAGAAGTAATAAGATGTGGGGCCTGGAGGGTCAAAGTCAGGCCTGCTGATTTTAGGATTCGAAGATCTCTTATCAGAAAGCAGCCTACTTCATTGGCCAGTGGAGCTCAGTTAGGTAAATGTATTCATGAAGGCTGCAGAGATGCTTCAGTGGTTAAGAGCACTGGCTGTTCTTCTAGTGGACCTTAGATTCAATTTCCAGCACCCACACAACTGTCTGTAAATTCCAGTTCCAGAAGATCCAGCACCTTCTCTGGCCTCCATGGGCACTGAATGTTCATGGCATACAGACATTCATGCAGGCAAAACATGCATATACATAAATTAATAATGAATGAATTTTTTTTGGTTTTTCGAGACAGGGTTTCCCTGGCTGTCCTGGAACTCACTTGGTAGACCAGGCTGGCCTCGAACTCAGAAATCCACCTGCCTCTGCCTCCCAAGTGCTGGGATTAAAGGTGTACGCCACCACTGCCCAGCTCATAATGAATGAATCTTAAAAAAAAAAAAAAATCACTAAGCCTGTTTCCTCACATGCAGAGTAGATGACACCTAAGAGACTTGTTGTGACAAACTAAAAGATAAATTCTTAGCATATAATAAATGCAAATCAATGGTAATGTTCTCTCTCTACATGGCCACTCTCTTTTTTGTGGTACTGGGGATAGAACCCAGGCTAGACAAGTGTTCTCCTAAGGGACTATTGCTATAGCTCCAGCCTCCCCTTTTATTTCAACTAAGGTCCTGAGCCCTGTCTTCAGGAAGGGAACTGCACATGTTTAAAGTGGAGAAGTCAGACAGTAAAGTTTATTATGAATGTACTAACATCTAAGCCTCCAAGCCCCATTGAATGATTTTTACCTGAAGAGGCAGGTCTCAATGGTAGATTCTATTCATTTTTTTTGGACAAGGTCTTGCTATGTACCCTAGACTGATCTAGAACTCACAGTTCACCTACCGCTGTCCCCCAGGTGCTGGGATTATAGGCATGGGCCATCAAGCCTGACTTCAGTGGCAGACTTATAGCACTAGTCATACAAGTGAGCCTTCTGAAGGAAGAGCCTTCCCATACCCAACACTGTCCAGTGCATTCCACAAGGACCAAGGTCACACCCAATTTCTGTTAGTCTAATACCAGCATGCAAATGCCCAGGATGGATGGCCTAAGTACCCACTTTTGGGAAAAGCAAAGGATACAGAAGGAGCTTCTGCTTCGTGGACACCTCTGACCCAGGTGGTACCTGCTTCTGCCTCACAGCAGAGGAGTCCATGGGTGGCTTCTTGTGGTCTTCCCTTTTGCTTTGGGAGGGTAGGAGTAGAGGAAAACTTCTCAAAGCTCTCAGAGGAGTCACTGAACTCACTGGAGAGAGCGTCACTCTCAGCCAGGATCTCTGGCATGGGCTTCTGGTCCCAGTTTATCTGTGATGAGCGCCATCCAACAGAATCACTGCTCTCTTGGGCTTCTGAGAATGTTAGGCTTGGGACAAGCTGAGGCTTGGTTGAGGCAAGGTCTTCAACCTTGATCTTATAGGCTCCACCCTCACACACAACACTTTGGCTAGGGGAGCCCTGTGGAGATTGGGGGCTGACTGCCTTTCGAGGGCTACTTCTGACCTTCAGCTCCTCTCTGGGGAAAGGTTCTGGAGGACAGGAGGGGCCTTCCCTTTGTACTTCATTGGGCTGAGGGCTGAGGACCTCACTCATGTCTGACATGAAACTGGACCAGGGGCTAGTTTTGTCTGTCACTATGGTTATTTCATTTAGGGTCCTGGGCTCAATAATGTCTTCCTCATAGTCTTCATCACTGTAGTCTGGGCCCACCTCCGTGTCATCACTGCTCTGCTCCCTCGTGATGGGCACTGTCTGCTCCAGCGACTCATGGAGCATCCCTCCTCCCTTTGAAGGCTCTTCAACAGGAGGAGGCAGGAATCTGTGCTGGCTTCTATAGCTCTTGCCAATGGCTCCTCCGGAGTGGTGCTTCCTTCTCCAACAGCCTCGGTGTCCTGAGCATCTGGGAGGGTGGTGACTGTTCTGCTTCTACTCCTGGCTTGGTGAGAAGTCAAAGCTGCTTGTGAATCTCTGGTGATAGTCTGCAGATCTGAATAGCAACAGATATCACTCTTACTATAAGGCAGGGCTGCAGACCACTCAGGTTCCCGCATTGGACTCTAGCTTCACAAGTATCCTTGTGATCAGACTTTAAACGAACCTCACGATAGTTAATTCACCCAGGAGTCAGTGAAACTATGTTCACAGCAGTACAATTTCTAGTACTTTATTCTAATATTAGAGGCTGAAATCTAATCTATTTGTAGTTGTGGAGACACCTGTGGAAGTGCTCCTGCTCAGATCTCTTGGGAGCTGGGTCGTGACGGGCATGCTCACGCTTCCATTTACTTCAGTAATCACCTATATTAAAACCAAAACGAGAATCCACTCATTTACCTATTCGATGACAGTTATTAAAACTATCTATTTTATTTGGAAAAAGTAAAAATTTACAAGGAAAGCTTATTAACACACAACAAAAAGAAGAAAGGGG
The DNA here is from genome assembly GCA_021653895.1 of Mastomys natalensis. Taxonomy (NCBI): domain Eukaryota; kingdom Metazoa; phylum Chordata; class Mammalia; order Rodentia; family Muridae; genus Mastomys; species Mastomys natalensis. The sequence goes on from JAJTUV010000058.1 coordinate 827,600, forward strand.
CAGCAGGGCTTTGAAAGAACATGGGCTTCAGGTCCAGTTTTCATAGTTAAGTTTGTGGTCACCTGCAGACTGTCCCCTCTGAGTCTGTTTTTCTTTCATATGTAACCAATACTAGCCACTCCACAGGCCTGAGACTGAGAGAGAGATGGGAATACCCTGCATGATGCATGTGCAGGCACTTAAGGAGAAGGCGCTAGTCAACTCTATTTTTGGGTGAAATGAGGGTGATAAATTAATAAACAAGTTGGTGTAATAGTTCATGCCTTCAGTTTTAGCTATTCTGAAAGCTGAGGTGAGAGAAGCACTCTAGGAGTTTGGAACTAGCCTGGGCAACATAGCAAGATCTCTTCTCAAAAAGGAAAAGCAACAACAACAAAGACATAGTAAATAACACGTTTGCATGATTTGTTTAGAAAGTGTCAGAAACTAGTGACAGATTTGACTTCCAGGGCTAAGGGCTATTGCTTCTCACTGACAGAGGGTTAACTAACAGGAGGGCCTTGTGTACAGACATCATGTCTTGTTCAGACATCAGAGGAGAGTGTACCTATGTGTGAGTGTACCTGTAAACAGAACAGGCAAGACAGACTCACTTGGCCCTGGTCTTTTGGTCTTAATTACTATCTTGGAACAATTCTCTGTCTATAAACCAGTTTATTTTTAATGCTTCTTACTCATCACATCTCCAGGAAGCCTGCCCAGACGTACCAGCTAGAAAGCTCTACTGTGTGGCCATGTTCCATGAGGAAGCACATGAGAACACACTATGATGTAAAGCTCTGTTCCCCCATCAGCCTGTGAGTGTCTCTGGGCAAGCTCACCACACAGATGCAGGATGCAGGAACCTCACCTCTTCAGAGACGTGTCCTGAAGCATGATGAACACAGCCCAGGCTTTTGTTACACTGGAACTGTTTCCTTATGTAATCAGTTCCCTTCACATCCATACTGTCTATATGAAAATCACTTCTTAGTTTGTGATTTCCCTGCTAAGAACTTCCTTTTCTTTCTCCTTCTTTCTTCCTGAGGTACTGGGGTGGAACCTAGGGGCATGCACATGTTTGGCCACTGAGTTGCATCTGTACTTTCTTTCTGGGTAAGCATTAAATCCAATTTGACTTTAAGGCCAGCTTTAATCCTTTTATTCTCTTACTATATCCCTATAAGGGGATTCTCCTATTTGTAGCCATATATATCCTGATAAAGCCCCTCTCTCTTTTTTCCAACATAATATTTTTATTGATTATTTGAGAATTTCATATCATGCACCCCAATCACGCTCGCTTCCCAGTTCTCCAAGGCCCCTTACCCTCATGACACCTCAGCACCCAAAAGAAGAAGGAAAACAAAACAAAACCAAAACCAAGTTCAATTTGTGTTGCTTGTATACTCACTGGAGCATGGTCAAACTCCTGGTGGCAAGTCCCTTAAAGAAAACTGAGTCTTTCCTCACCCTCACCTCCACCAGAAGCCATTAATTGTGGAGAGCTACACTCCAGCATCCTTATCATAGTTTTTAAGAGTTCTCTGGGATGGAAGCCTTGCTTTTGTTTCATCTTAATGGTTTTTTTCTTTAATGGGAGACGTTTCTTGGGCTGACTACAGACTATAAGTTTATGATGGCAGACAACTAGCCGTCTGGCCAGGCTGAGACAGTGATGGATATGTCGTGAGTGAATGGAGTCCAATACAGAGCAAACACAGATGTCTTTCAGGACATGTAGGGTTTTACCCTCCTGTACCTCCCAACACCAAAATGGAAGCAAAGTGAGAATTGCTCTAAGGGACGTTTTAGAAAGGTAAACTATAGAGCCATCCAGAATCTTCTACTGAGCTTTTAAAGTATACAGACTTTGTTCTGGATATGTGGCACATGCCTGAACGCAGCGTTTAGAAGGACAATGCAGGAAGATTACTGTGACACTGAGGCCAGCCTGCACTACACAGTGAGACCCTGCATCAAGGTTAGCTAACCAACCAATCAACCAACCAACCAACCAACCAAAATCAAAAACCCCCTCACACACTCTGGACTCTGGGATTGGAACTTTAGGGAGGCATCATCCAATCCCAGTCTGCTGTTTTTGGTAGGGGAATAAAAGCCCAAGAAAAGAAAGCGCATGCCCAGTGTCAACAGTAAGGCGATGCCAGAAACCAGGCATCTGGGTTTCCTGCCTCTCAGCCCAGGGCTCTTTCCATTGCCCCACACTCCTGTCCACACCACTGTCCTTCCTTTAAAGGAAGATGGCAAAAAAAGAAAAAGATGGGAAAGCTGTTGTCTGTCTCTGTCATGGAGGCCCATCTGAGGGTAGACATTCAGGGGGCCTTTGACCTGGCATCCAGTGACCAAAGCTGACTCGCAGAAGCAGCTCTCAGCCGTACCTGAGATTAAGGAGCTGACTTGCAACACCAGGCTACTGGATTTCTCCAGGATGCTCTGGCTCTCGGGGTCTTGGCGGCTGGTTCCTGGGCCTGCAGGGTCCCTCCGGCTCTCCTGGCCCTGTGAGATGGCAGGAGAGCTCTGAGAGGTGAAGGGCAGGAAAGGCTTGCTGAGCTTCTGGCTGAAGTACTTTTGGATCTCATCTAGCTCGCTCAGATTCTTCCTGGGGAAAGGAGAGGGTGACAGAGGTCATCACAGCCATTACAAGACTCTTCATGTGACACTTGAGCAGGGCTGTATACTGCTCCCTTGGCTTAGTACTGTATAGACCCACCATTCTCTTCAACCTGTCTTCTACCCTTCACCCTCCCACTGCCAAAGCCAACTTGCCCCCTCTGTCTGACCTGTTCTTTTGATATCTAGCAACTTTCTCAGAAGGAACCATTCTTTTTGCTACCGTGTTTTTTTGTTTTTCTTTCAAAGACAAGGTCTGGGCCTGAAACTTGCTAGTCCTGCCTCAGCCAAGAGGACAAGCAAGTGTCACTCATCACAGGTGGCACACAAGCCATCCTTTTTAGCCGTCACTGTGGCAGTCCTTGCTTCGCCTGACTCCTGTTACCTCTCAGTTGCTCCTGGCCCTTGTCGAGCCAGCCCCTGGACCCTCAGGGTTGGCTCCAGGACTCCATCTCGGGTTTTCTTGTATTTCTCAATCACCGCACCTGCTGATTTCAGCTCTACCTCCCCCATGCACTGTAACTCAGTGATAACTTCTTACACCTGCTATACCCACCCATCATAGTGCTTAGCACAAAACAAATGACTACAGAATGAGTAAGTTAACATGAATGAGTAACTTAAAAAATATATATCATTTTCCATTTCACCACTCTCCAATAAGGAATCATACCAATCTTCATTTGTGTAGGTTTTGTTTTCAAAACACTACCTTGGTAATTCTCAGCTAGCCACTTGAAATCAGTAATTATTACATTTTTTGGTGAAGATTGATTGATTGATTGACTGTATATGAATATACTGTAGCTGTCTTCAGATACACCAGAAGAGGGCATCAGATCCCATTACAGATGGTTGTGAGCCACCATGTGGTTGCTGGAATTGAACTCAGGACCTCTAGAAGAGCAGTCGGTATTCTTAACCCCTGAGCCATCTCTCCTGCCTTAGTAATTATTACTTTACAAATAAAGAATTTTGGGCTCTGAGGATTTAAGTGGTTTGCCTAGGTAAGAAGTAATATGTGGCTATTCTGACTCTGGGCTTTTCTGCGACACTAGATGGGCTCTGTCCCAACATGGTCCATTCCTGCTCACACTCCTGAAGATCATGAAACTGGAGTCAAGCTGCTCTCTGCTGTCTCTTCTTTGCATTCAACCTTTAAGGTTAATGCTCATGAGTTTTCTTTTTCAAAGTCTATTATTTGAAATCCCTGGGCCACCTGTCTCCTAAATTCCTTCACTCTCAAGCTGTAGCACAGGACTCATTGTGTCAGTTTTTCATTACTTGGCATTCCATCCACTTTCTCTAGCTAGGCTATGAGTACCTGGGATCAGATACTCAAGGAAGCATGTCTGCTGCCTTCAATACACCTGGGAGGATTTCCACAGCTAGCCTGAGTCAGATCCAAATGACAGAGCTCATCCTTGTTCTATCCCTAGAGGATTCAGTCTATCAAATGGTGAAGGTGTCCAGCAAATCATTTATGTGGCTACACCCAGAACAGGTGAACAACTGAGCAGAAAAATGCAAGCAGAAGTCCACTTGGCACAGCTTTAGAAAACCTGCAAACCCAGGAGTTCTTTCTGCATAGGATAGCCTTCACATATATATTAGCTTCTTTCAAAGCCCACATGTGATGTTTTAACTCTTCCCATATCTACCTTTCTGGATTACTCATTTCTCTCTCTGCTTTTGCATAGGAAACGCAGCAGTCACTGCCCTGTACTGTCATTATCTGGCCATGGCTATCTCCTGCACGGGGGCTGGCAGGGTTAGAGGGCAAACCTATTTAACTGTAAAATCAAGTCCTTTCCACTGCACCAGATTTCTCACTTGATACCCTCGATCTGATCTACAGTATGTTTCAATTCTCACAGTGATTTTTTGCTAACTAGACCAACACATGACAGGGTAGATACTAGAATAAGGATGTGGTTGTGAAGATAAGGCCATGGACAGGATGAGGCGTTGTAAGTTGTGATGATGTTTTGTAGATGTGAGGGTGGCTATCAGTAAGTTCTGGGGAACAGGCTAAAGTCCCTGGAGTTACAGGTTGATCAGCACCAGAGCCTTGTGAAGGAATGTAGGGCACCAACTGAGAGATTCATCCGTGAGAAAGTCTATGAGGCTCCGAGGTCCAACTCAACACTAATGCACATGAGATCCCACGCTACATAACCTTCCACAGAAGGGACAATTAATGGGAATGATACTCCATGTTGCCATTGCTCATTCACCTGTGCCACACACAATGGTTCCCTGTGCTCTTTCTCACTGCAGGTCCTCACCTGAGAGAAGTCAGGATGGAGGTGTGGGAGGATGAAGGCCCTGTGGTCAGTTTCTCATCACTTGTCAAGCCTGCCTCCCCGTGCTGTAGGGACTCGTGAAAGCGGCGGATGTTCTGCACATGCTCTTCATGGCGTGCTGCCTGGCTTCTTATGGTACCATTTCTGTCATGGGGAAATCGGCAGTGAAGTCAATTCCTAACCAAGGAGAGAACTCTCAGTGTGACAACTGAGTCATTTTCTTGAAATGACACTGCAGACCTGTCCCACCACTGCAACCAGTTCTGGCTTGCTTAGCTCTTGCTGAGATCACACAGGTTTCTTAAATAAACTTGCTTTCAGTCTTACCCACTCTTCCTTCTATTCTCCACATTTGAGTGGGACTGACTTCTAAACAACAGCACATATGGAGTCTTCCTTAAGGATTCAACAGGGGTTAATCTATTCACCATTACCATTCCTTTCTAACTCTGCCTCTTTTAATCTATAGAACAAACCTCAAATACCTAAGCATGCTATTCAAGAATGTGACCACAACAATCTTTCTTTTCTCTTTTAATAAGGCAGCCTTACTGAGGTGTAATTTATACAGCATTCAGTTAACCTAATTAAAATATATAATCTAGTGATTTTAGTATATTCAGAGTTATCTACTTCTTTTCAAAATCTGTTTTAGAACATCTTATTACCCCTAAAACCAAACTCTACACCCATTAGCAATCATTTCCATTTCTTCTTGAAACCCCCAATCATTTATTTTCTGTCTTTTTATTTGTCTATTCATACTTCATACAAATGGAATCAAACAATATACTTCAAAGTCTCTTTTATGTCATAATATATATTAATTGATTATATATATATATATCTGTATCTATCTATCTATCTATCTATCTATCTATCTATCTATCTATCTGATGGCTTTCTAAAAAGACAAATTGAAACTTTAGCCACCCCACCCACCAGTATTCTAGACGCTCCTCTATTTGTGTCTCATCATAGAAAGTTATATTATATATAACAGTAACAGGCTAAAGTCCCTGGAGTTACAGGTTGATCAGCACCAGAGCCTTGTGAAGGAATGTAGGGCACCAACTGAGACATTCATCCGCGAGAAAGTCTATGAGGCTCTGAGGTCCAACTCAACATTGAATGAAATTATTCATTTGTATTCAGAATTTTAAAAAGTAGTGTGTGTGTGTGTGTGTGTGTGTGTGCGCGCGTGTGCATGCACATGTGTGCATGAGTGTGTCTGATCCCTTAGAGCTGGAGTTACAAGTGGCTGTAAGCTGCCAGCTGTGGACACTCAGGAGGGATTGAACTCAGGCCTCTGGAAGAGGCATTAACCCTTAATGGCTGACACATTTCTCCAGCCCCTATGTTTAAACTTTTAAGGAACTGCCAAACAGTTTCACAAAGCACGTAGCCTACAACCTCTCCACATTCTTCCTTCCTAACACTTGTGATACTGTCTTTTTTTTTTCAGTCTCTGCAGTGGGTATGAAGCTGCATCTCGTTTGGTTTTGATTTGAATTTTTTCATCATCACTTGTATAACTTCCTTGGAGAACTGTCTATTCATCTACTTTGTTTTAAAACTGTATTATTTAAGGCCTTCTACCAGTGTTGGGGGATCAAACCCAGACAGACAAGTGCTTCTAACAGAAGCACATCAAATGGAATATTTGCTTCCTATTACTGCCAGAGTTCTGTTTACGTTTAGTTATAAATCCCCATTAGATCTATGCTTTGAAGTTATTCTTCTATGGGCTTTCTTTTTACTTTCTATTTTTAGATTTTCTTCAAAAATTATTTTTATTTTATATGTGTGTATGAGTGTGTAAGTATGCCGTGTGTGGTGCCTGTGAGGACTTGGAGTTACAAGTTGCTGTGAGCCCTAAGATGTGGGTGCTGGCAGGTGAACTTGGGCCCCTAGGTGTTGCTCTTACCTGCGAAGCCATTTTCCCAGCCCTTTCCCTTTCCTGATGACATCACCCACAGGACTCAGGTCTTTACTTCTGATGAACCAGTTTTTCTTTTGCTGCTTGTGCTTTTGTTGTCATATTTAGGGAATCAATAATTCACAAAAATTTACGATTATGTTTTCTTTGAAGAGTTTCTTGTTTTGCTACTACGTTAACTCCAATTTGGGGCTGTTTTGTGTATGGGACTAGGAGGGGCTTGAATCCACCTACACTGGATGTCAACCTGCTGCAGTTCTGTTCAGTAGCCTGTCATTTCCTCACTGGCACACCTGCTAAAACTCAGCTGACATACTTTACCTTTGGGATATTAATTTTATTTCACTGATCTGTATTTCTAGCCTGTGCTATGTTTTGCTTACTGTAGCTTTGTGGAATTGGGAACTTTGTTCTTTTAAAAGGTTGCTTTGTCTATTCTGTATTTCTTGAATTTCCATAAGAATTTTAGAATTGGTTTATTCATTTCCAGAAAGAAGTCAACAGAGATTTTGATTATGCATTATCTAAATGAACTGAACATATATAAGAATTTTGGAAGCATCATAATCTTAAAAATGTTAAATTCATGACTCCATGAACATGGGATTAGATTATTACTATTTTAACAGCCTCACCGTGTCAGCTCAGCTGGCCTGAACTCACTATGTATGCCAAGTTGCTCAAACTCACAGAGACTTGCCTGCCTCTGCTGGTCTAGTGCTGGGATTCAGGCATGAGCACCGTGCCTGGCCTGGGTTGTCATTTTTAAAAGTACAAAAGGGTCCTAGTGGGAATGTTTAAGAACCACTGATGTACTATGTTGTAACCATCCAAACTAAACAGTTACCATACTCAAGTTGCAGAACTGGATGAGTTCTGACAGACACCCACAGGAGTCTCACAGGAGGATACTCCACGCCCCTCAAGCTTCTTCCTTTCTGAGACTCCTTCCTCTTGCCTCCTTATGTCTCCCATCTTATTGCTAGGCCTCCACTAATTTGCTTTCTGTCATTATGATCAGTATGCATTTTCTAGAATTTTGTATAAATGTAATTTTTACAGTGTACTCTTTTATTCTAACTTATTTCTCAGTATAACTATTTTGAGATTCAGCCTTTATCTTTACAATATATATTTTTTTGTGCTACATTCTATTTTATGATCATACAATAATTTGGCCATCTGTTTACCTAATTGTTGATGGCTATCTGAATTGCTCAGTTTTTAGTTCTAACAGGTAGACAAAAAAAAATGTAGAAAATGCTGTTCCAGGCATTTGCTGTACATTATTAGGAATTAAACCTCTTATTTAGGATTGGTGTGAAATACCAACTTAGATATGGACAAGTGAATCATAGGCAGAGTCATAGTGACCTGTCCCCTGAACCTACACCCAGCTGATACTCTGTTCTGAAAGGTATCTGTACTCCCCCTGAACACCTATGCTCCGGTGCCATTCCCTTCCCCACATCCTGCCTTTTTGTGTTTATAACCCCTGTGTAAATAAGTAAATTATGATGTGATTTAAATAACTAACTAACTAAAAAAAAAAAAAAAAAAAAAGATTGGTGTGAAAACAATCAGCTGAAATAGTGTATTAAGATGAGTTATTTCTATTTTCATTTACTTTTGCTAACAATCCTTGAGGTGATATATTGCTTTTTTGAGTAAATATGAAAGCTGAGGCTCAAAGAATCAAAGTCGGGGCTGTAGAAATGGCTCAGTAGTTAGAGTACTGCTGCTCTTTCATAGGACACAGGTTCAATTCCCAGCACCCATATGGTGGCTCAGAGCCGTCTATAACTCTTGTCCCAGGGATCCCATACTCCTCTTCTAGACCCCAAGGACCTAAGCACCATGTGACACAGATACACACTCAGGTGAAACACCCACACACGTAACGTAAATAAAATCATCTGCTAGTCCAAGCTACAGCTAGGCTAGGACTCAAACCTCAAACACACTTCACACCCTGTCCCTGGAGGAAGGCAGGCTCAGAAATAACTGGAGGTGGTTAGGGAGGGACTAGAGCCCAACCTGGAATGGATGGTTGGATGAGAATAAGGACATGCAAGTACAGCATTTCTGAAGTAACTAGGGCATGTTTATGTGGATAAAAAGCAAATCAGTAAATTCTTAGCTTTAAAATTACTAAATATTGGGTACTCAGAAACAAAACCCAAAACCTGCAGCCATGTGTCATTGACTGGCTATGGTCAAAGCAAGGTTCGGAGCCTAGAACGCTGAACATAGGAACTGAGACACAGAGCTTCTGGACAGAGGATTATCTTCACACAGTGACCAAGGGAACACTATAAAGCACTAAAACAGACAGTCAAGGGACAAGCAGTGTGGAGTGTCTGTTTCTGAATAAGAGCTCACTTAGTAAAGGCCACTGTAGGAGCAGCTACCTTGAGAGAAGATTCTTCTGTTTCAGACATGGTTTCGCTCTGCAGTCCCAGCTGCCCTGGAGCTCCCTATATAGACCAGGCTGGCCTTGAACTCAAAGATCTACCTGCCTCTGCCTGCTGTGTGCTTAGATTAAAAGCGTGTGCCCTGTGACAGACTATTATTTTGTCTCTTGGCTGAGGTGTGAGCTAGATGCGGGCACCAAGGCCTGAAAGGTAGTGAGGGAGAAAGAACAATCTTTCTTTTCGCCCTGCTCTTTAACAAGACGGGGCATACTCTAGTCCAGAAACCCACACGTGCTGTTCATAGTTAGCTCAATGGACAGAATGAGCCAATCGTGTGTGTGGCTCTGGAGTTTTAAAATTTACTTTCATTTTTTTAAGGCAGGGTCTCATGTAGCCTAGGTTGCCTCTGAACTCACAGTACAGGAGAGGAGGGACTGATCTTTGATCCTCCTGCCTCCACATCCCAAGTGCTGGGATCACAGGTGTGCAACACCACAGCTGTTTTATGTGGTGTTAAAGACTGGACTCAGGCCCTGCATACACACTCTACCAACTGAGCTACACCCCTGGTTTAGAACAAAACCTGATGTATAGCTTTTTTTCTTTGCAGGGAAGGGATGGGTGGAGACAATGTAATTTTCATAAAAGGCTAAAGGGATCTCAGGACAAGAGAAGAGTGTTTCTTCTTTCAATGGCAGTCAAAACACTCTAGTTCATTAGTGTGTCTGTGTATGAATTCTTTCCCTGTCTCCAGTTTCTTCCTCTAATGAAGGAAAGAGAAATGACAAGGCAGTCTGCAGTCATCCTTTCTTTGACCTTGTCTCTTCCATCAACCATTACCTTGCAGGCGAGGAGAAATCGTCCTCCTTTGGAAAAGTGTGAGCAAGCTGGCCTTGGATGTGCCTTGTAATGGGCCCAGGGAATGCATCGCATAAAGTAGAGGCAGGGAAGGAAAGGGGGCTGAACAACGGGATCTGGAGCAGCAATGAGAAAAATGGTGCCCTGATTACCACAAAGCCATTCAGAACAGAGCTGTACATAAATGTGAGGACTGTTATGAGCAGTATGTGCTGCCTATTAAACTTAACAATCACCCGTGACGTAGGTACTAATATTACTTCACACACCAAGCCTTCAGACTGCCTTTAGTTGCTTTTCTCCTATTTATGTTCTTATTCTTTCAGGTCCTAGGCTGGACAGGGTTTTCTACTTACAGGTCAGGATAACTACCAGATCTGATCAGGAGACTTCTTACAAAGGGACCACTGACTTCTTGGTCACTTCCTCACGTACTCATTCATTCAATACCCACTGACTCCATGCTGTGCCAGGCAAACATGAATGAGACCTAGCACAGCAATAGAGTTTCCCTCTTTGGACAGTCTGAAAACTTCCCTTTCTTTTACCAACTCCCCCATCCCCAACCCCAAGCCAGGAGGTTGCTGTTGTATGAAACATGGGCTACCAGCTCAAAGTACCAACCAGTATGAAGGATCTTCTTATAGGAGATCCTTTAACTAGGTGTGAACAAGGAAACCTACCAGTGATCCTGGAGTCTCTATCCCGCGTCTTGCTTGTCTTTCTTCTTTTAAGTGCATCAGGCTCTCCATAGGTGAAATAGCAACTTTGATTTGCCCTTGGCACTCTCCACTGAAGTCTGTAATATTGTACCAGCCACAGATGAACTGAAAGCCGGACAGTAGTGGGGAGAGGTCCACCGAGGCAAAGCCAACCACCCTCTCTTCATCTATGTGGGAAGAGAAGAGAGAAGAGCTGTGTAGCATGGCTGGATGTGTACTCCTGTTGAGGTTAGAGGCTATACACTGTTTTACATGACGAGAGCCACTGAACAAGACTGGAAATGAGGCCAGGAGCCCGAGCCTGTTACGAAGTCATCTTCTGTGCTGTAGTTAACCCGGACCCCATTTCCTTTTTTGAGACAAGTTTTCATGTATCCCAGGCTGGTGTTGAACTTGCTATCTAGTCAAGGGTAACCTTGAAATTCTGATCTTGCTACCTCTACTTCTTCAGGCTAGGATACAAGTATGTGCTGGAATATAGTTGTGTCACCATGCTATGTGCACTGGGGACTGAACCCAGGACTTCATACATGCGCAGCAAGCATCCTATAGACTGAGCTACATCTCAGGTCCCCCTGTTTTGGTGCATCAGAGAAGGCTGGCAGAGGTGTGCTTTGTATTCTTGATATAAACAACTAGTAAAAATTCTAAACCCATATACTACTTCCCATACTTTTCGCAGAGGTTTGTGTGTGTGCACCCAGGCATGCACACATGAGGGGTATTCCTGAAATTAAGCAATTTCAAAAACTTTTATTTCCTTATTTATAATTCCCTGTATCTCTCACATTTTCTAAGATATACATATGCATCACAGTTAATTAAGAACCAACTAAGTCAGTTATAAAAGAAAGACAGCCCCCTGGAAAACAGCATGGAATACTGTTTGCTGCCCCTCTAATCCAGCGTTAGCTGAGGTGTGGCCCAGGAAGCCACTTTGATATCCTAAGTTTGGTTTAAAGGTCCCCTTCCTGCATGCCCTATACTTGTCCAAGCATGCTCTACTGGATTTCTTGTGTCCCCCATGGCTATAAGCTTTGTGAAGACAGGGTCACCTGCCCCCTTTTACTTTCGTATCCCTGTCACTTAGCATAGTGACCAGCAGGGTAGAAAATCAAGTCCTTGCTGAACACAGAATGGTGCTCTGGATGCCTTCTGTGGAATGTCTGCTGGGTCTGTGTGGGCAGGCCTCAGGAAGGGAGAGAGATACTTCCATGCACTGAGAGACGGTTACTTCCATTTATAACATGAGTTTACAGGTCCCACTAGGGCCCTGAGGATAGGGACTGAATTTTATTCTTTATACCCAGTAGCCCTAGCAACATAATGAAAGTGGTCCCATTTACTGAGATGCACTTATGTACCAAGTAATTTACAGATATTATTTCTAATCTTTATACAACCCGAAAAGGAAAGAACTATATCCTAATTGTATAAGATCAGAAGCAGGCACAATGGTCTACTTCAGGTCACTCAGTTGGCAAATGACAGAGTGAAGATTTGAACCCAGGTCTACAAAAAAAAAAAAAAAATCAAAGCCTATTCTTTTTCTCTTGCCATTGAACTGAGATGAACCCTGGACCTTAGGGAGGAAAGAAAGGAGGGGAGGAGTGTGGAGCCCAGTTAAACACACCAGGAATTACTTATGCAGACCGAGAGACCTGACTTTTGACCAGTCCTCTGCACCCACGAGGCTGGTGGAGGTGGGCCTTATGTGAATGCAGAGTGGTAGCTCAGCACTCATCCTCCACACCAGAATCAGAGCAGCCTTCAAACAGCACAGGAAAAGGCTGGCCAATGTCCTTCATGCCCAGGCACTCTTCTTCAGGCTTGTAGTCAATACTGAAACTAAACACTGGCAGACAAAGTACTGTCTGTCTGTGGAGGACTCCAAACAACTGAATGTTTAGAAACCAGGAGCTGACAGATTCTCTAAGGAGCTGGATTTACAGGGATGATTTGATGAGCCTAAATTTACTATGCTGTGAAAAGATAGGGTCATCTTATTTATCTGCGACATCCAACCTTACTTCCATAGCGAAGAATAAGCAGTGATAGCTATATAATCAGTCAGAACTGTGTTCAAATCCTGGCTCTACCAATTTGTGTTTCAGCACTCACTCACTTCTCCCTCCCTCCTCTCCCTCTCCCATGTGTATGTGTGTAGGCCAGAGACTAAGGCTAGCATTGTCCTCAATGACTCTCCACCTTACTTTTTGAGACAGGATCTCTCACTGAACCTGGAGCTCACCAGTTTGGCTAGACTGGCAGGGACGACCCATTTCCTCCTCTCCAGTGCTATGAGCGACTTCTATGTAGGTGCTGGGGACCCAAACTCAGGCTCTCATGCTTGCAAAGCACGTCCGTGACAGAGCCATGTCCCAATTATATTTATAAAGGCAGACTATATTTTTATCTTGCTGGATTGGAGATGTTTGTTAAGCTTATATATAGCACATTGCCATTCACTACTCAGGTACAAGAGAACCAACAGCACATTCACTTTCTGGACTTAATTTACATCTCTGTAAACCTTAGGACAGATGCACTACTGTTATCCCTACTACAGACAGGACAAGTCAAGTCACTGTCCAAGATCACACTGCAACAGTAAGAGGCAGGACTGATGTTTGTATCAAGAGTCTGGCTTCGGATTGATGCCCCTAGCACTACTCTTTTTATTTTCTTGACATTTTACAAGTTATATTTATTTATGTTTTGGGTGTGGGGATGCATGTGCCACTGCTTGCATGTGGAGAGAAGGCAGAGCACAATTTTGTGGGAACTGGGTCTCTTCTTCCACCATGTGGGTTGTTAGGTCTTATGGTAACTACCCACTGAGCCATCTCATCAGCCCTGGGTTACGCCTCTAAGAGGTGGTAATCTCAGCACTTGGGAGTTGGATGCCAGACAGTAGTGAGTTCAAGAACAGACCAGATTACAGAGAGACCTTGCCTCAAGATAATCAAAAAACCCATAGTAGCTAAGTAAAGGTAGGCTCAAGGACCATGATATCAGCACCTCTCTTAGGGAAGCTTTTAAAACAAGGAAGGATAAGCTATCAGACTCTGGCCTCTATACTACTGGTCCTGCTTGACAAGCCAGAACCAACAGAAGGCCTAACATCACATAAAGTGGAGGGAAACGACTCATGTGTCCTGTACATTATAGTTACAGACAGATACAATTGGAAGGGCTCAAATGTAACTGGATTCCTACATTAAGCAGGTAGTCTAAAAAGAAAATGTTTCTGAAGTATTTAAATCCAACAAGAGAATAATGTAGTCTTCTGTGTGGTTCTCCTCTACCAGACACCATGGCTTTGCTTAGCTGGAAAAGAAAAACACAGAATAGGGCTCATACCTCCTTTATGCCACACTTTGAAGACCAGGGTTTGATGTGGGTCCAGAAGCAGCTCTTTTGATAGCCTATTAGAAAGAAACATCAGTCACTATGAGTTAGCTATAGGAACCTTCTATAGTACAGAATTTAGATCTGCAGATGAGATGTTTTCATTAGTCATTCTCAAGGAGAAACCTAAAGAATATTAGAAGAAGCAAAGAACACTTTGAAAGAAGAAATCAATGCCTTAGGATCCAGAGTGGCATTCATTCAGTGGGTGAGATAAGATTCAGCTACAACACAAACCCTGAGGCCGATAAAAGGTAAACATTTATAATACTTCAAAAAAAAGCTGTGTAGTAAACCTGAATGTAAATGATGATTTTCTTTCATCAAATGATACGAGAAGAAAAAAAAAAACCTTACATTCAACAGAAAACAGCATCCCCCACTTCGGTGAGAGAGAGAGGGAAAGAGAGAAGGCAAGAGAGAGAGAGAAAGAGAGGGAGGGGGAGGGGAAGGGGGAGGGGGAGGGGGAGGGGGAGGGAGAGGGAGAGGGAGAAAGAGAGAAAGATGGAGAGAGAAAGAAAGAGAGAGAGAGAGTGTGTGTGTGTGTGTGTGTGTTAGACAGTCTTACTATGTACCCCTGGCTGGCCTAAAACTTGCTGTGTATACCAGGCTGACCTCAAACACATAGAGTTACAACTGCCTCTGCTTTCTGACCATTAGGATTAAAGGGATATACCATGATGGCTGGTAACTTTATATTTTAAAAAGCAGTATTTTATATAATCACATCAACCTTCTGAACTTTATGTCTGTTATTAAAATTGGTTAAGCAATCTTCAAGAAAACCTCACCTAATTTAGATTTTTACAGTGACCTATAAGATCATATCCATCTTAAAATGAAGAATCAGATGTCTGGAGATACCAGATAACTTAGTGATTCACATGGCTAGTATGTCAGGGACATGTCTGGGTTCTTTCCTCTGCACTAAAGAAAGGTCTTTACTTCGATTAACTCTCTGCCTGGAATACCATCCATATCCCTGACTTCTTCATCTATTTATGTATACAGCTTTCTATATTTAACCAAGGAGTTTTATTTATGAATCACGCTCTGACTTCCAGATTGGCCTAAATAATCTTTTTTCCCTGAGCCGTCTTACTACCAGCATCCAACTTACTTCTTTTCCATCACTGCCACACTTGAGCATAACCTTTAATGTTTGTGTTTCTTCCCAGGATGACCACAACTTAATGGTAGCTAGAATTTTACTCATCTTCATTCCCAGTATATGCAACAAAGCAAGGCATATCTCTGTCTCTCACTAATTTTTTAAGCAATAATTAGAGCTAAAGACTTGGAAACAAGGTAAGCAAGATAGCTTAGCAAGTAAAACCACATGCCACCAAAGCCTGACAACTCAACTTGTCCCTGGTACCCACAAGGGAAGGATTGAACCAACTCTCACAATTTGTCCTATGACCTCCACATACTTGCCATGATGTATGTGCAAGAGCGTGCACACACACACACACACACACAGACACACACACACACAGACACACACACACACAAATGCAGTAAGTTTAAAAAAAAACCCAACAACACGGCAATAAACCTTTTAATTACTGGTAGCCATGAGTTCATAAACACTGGGACTAAATAACTTCATATAGATGCTCTTTGTAGTTCTGCTCAAACATTGTATTATAGTTTTGGCTCTGAGGTTGTCTCCTGGAACAAAAAGCTGATTCTAAACAGGTGGTAAACATCAGAAAATACAAACCTTGACTGCTGGTGAAAATTCCAGATGGGGGAATCGGTGTTTTCAACCACGTGGGTGTAGACAGGCGATGGCTCAGTGGTTGTGGCAAAGGATACACAGCAACTGGGTGCAGATACTTTCCTATCTGTCAAGGGGCTCCCTGAAAGAAAACACAGTGGGAGCGATTGTATTGTAGGACACAGCATCTTACACTATCTACCTGGAACCACCTTTTATCGGAAGGAATTTATATGTAACCTGGATGGGCAGGTATATAAATTAAAAACATCCACAGAAATCAACATTTACTCAGAGCAAATTAAAAAAATTTCATTTAAAAATAAATTTTAAAATACACATAAATTTACTGTCCATAAAAGATAAAAGCAGTCTATATACTAGTGAGATGGATATGCTTGTTTATTTTTACATAAAGAATTAAGTCTTGGTTGAATACTTGATACTGCAGGATGTGGTTAATCTAGTCTGATTTTTGCATAGATACACTCTATAAAATGGCAGAAACATGTTTAGGGCCATTTCAGAAAAATGTTGGAAATTCTGTCCTAATTCCAAGCTAAAACTCATAGACAGATTCTTTCTTTCTTCTTCCCTTCCTTCTTTACAATTCAGCGATTAAGAAAAAAAAGCCAAACATTCTACTAAAACCTAGAGATAAAATAATTTAATAATTGCTGAGGGACAGTGATGAGAAGTTTTTGTTTTTCTCAATTAAACTGTTGGGTGTCACTGCTCATGCCTTTAAATCTCAGCACATGGGAGACAGAGGCAGTTAGGTTTCTATGAGTTCAAGGCTAGTGAAGGCTATATAGGGAGAACCTATCTCAAAATTAAAAAAGTAGAAAACTTTGTATAGACATTGTAACTTGTAACATGCAACAGTCTAAAGTCAGCTGCAGGTGTCTCAGGCTGTGTGTGCTGACCCTGAGCGGGGAGTGCATATGCAGTGTAAAATGTGGGTGCTGTGAGTTCAGCACCAAGGCTGCTCTCAAATCAAGCATTGTAAGTTGCCAGAAACACCTGAGATTTGTCAGTGCTTGATTCTGAATTAACTTCTGGTCTCTGCATAATCAGAAACCTTTCGTTGCTGTCAATGCCCCGTGACTCCCACAGTTATGCAATCTGTATCGGCTGTGACCCACAGGCTAAGTTATGCAATCTGTATCGGCTGTGACCCACAGGCTAAGAAGCTGAGCTCCTGGGTATCAGAGAGCTGAAGAGGCCTCACATACTCATAAGCAGGACTGTGTCCAGCTCTCTTATCTCCGGGCTTTGTCTGGGCTACTCTTTCTGTCTGACATGCTGTGACAGCCCCTCCCCTCATTTCCTTTGTCCTTCCTTCCTACTGCTTAGCACAATCTGGCCTCAAATTTACAGTCTTCCTGCCTCAGCCTCCTTGGCGTTGGGATCACAGACATATGGCACCATGCCTGGCTCACTACTGACCTTTCTACTACTGCCATTTCACTCTGGCTCCCTGGCTTCATGTTTCTCCTCTGGACACATGCTATCAAATCATTTCCCATAATAAAATTGTAATTCTAGATGGACACAAACACTGCTCTGATCTGTCTCACGCCACTGCCCCAGCTCCATCCTGAGCTTTATTTCTGAAGCTATTTGTAGAGGTCCTGAAATAAAACTCTGTTTTGACTTTGGAGAAATAGCTCAGGAGCTTTTAGCCCAACAGTCAGTGATAAACGAATCAGCTGGCAGTGACAAACTCAGAGCCAGAAACATAATAGATACAATAATATTTGAGCAGAACTGCAAAGTGTATCTTTATGCAGGTATGTAGTCCTATCTTGACATCACGGAGAGGGCTGAGGCCAGAGAGAGGTGGCAGGTCTGCACTCTCCGACCTGGCTGATGCACACACACAAGTGTATGGGTGAAAGCACTACAAGCGATCTTCACCTCAAGAGCAGCTACCTGAATGCAAATGAAGTCTCCTAAAGCCAGGGGTCTGTCCTGATGTGTTAGGAGCTGGCTGTTGTAAGAGGCCAAGTAACAAGTGATTTACAAGTTGTTAAGGAAGCCACAACTGTGAGAGGCTGTGCTTCATAGTCACAGACCAGGAGGTTATATTTGCTTCGCTGCATCATGAGAGTCAGGATGTTAGGACACAGAAACAAGTAGCATACTCACTGACCTGAGAACTTCTACAGGCTCATATGCTGTGTGCCTGGCTCTCAGAGGAACTATTTTTGGAGGTTGGGCCTAGCTGGAGGAGGTAGGATATGATATGGGGTGTGTCCTTGAGGGTTGTAGGTTGTTCTAGGCTCCTCTTTCTCATTTTCTTTGCATCTTCTGCCAAGAACTGAAGAAAAGCCTGTGCTACATGCTCTGGCCTCTATGCTCTATGGCCACACAGCCATGCTGAACCTTTAAAACTGTGAGCAGAAGTCCTTCCTCCTCTTCAAGCCTTGTGTTAGGGACTTGAGATGAATACGTGACTGTTTACCCTGTTTGCCACTCTATCCCTGGCACTAAGACTGCTTACTGCACAGCAAATACTACTGCCCATCTTGCTGTTGAATGAATGAATGCACAGTAAACAAATACAAGGTCTTTACTCTTGATAGAGCTTATTTGGCGGAGAAGAAAAACATGGGGAAAATAACTACCATTTGGCCAACACTGTGATAATAGAAAGGTGCTGAGGGAACAGACAGGGAAGCCTTATGCCAGGCAGCCCTCTGGTCCACAGTAATGACAGATCTAAGCCTTGTGGGTGGAGCCAGAGTGAGCAGCCTAAAGAGGAAAGACGACAGCAAAGCAAAAATCTTACTGGAGATGCAAGGCTGAACAAAGCTAGGGGAGGAGGTTGTTTTCCAGATTCCTTTGCAGTCTGGTGAAGTGTTTGGGTCTCTTCATTTAATAGTGTTTCTTTAAAAATTTGCAATGCAAACCACATCAGATTATAAAGAAATTCAATTATACCAGTAGCTATAAAAATTTAGAAGAACTTTGTGATATAAAGGTACATGTTTTATTGATAAGACTTAGCTGTAAGCCCTATAAGTTCTAAGAGCTGGTAAGCTGGTAAGAATAAAGTTATGGTATTCTGAGATACGAAATGTCACAAGATGCTTGTGATTTCTGAGGCTGTCAGCATTGTAGACATTGCTATTAATACAATTCTTTTTCCATGCAGTAGTATCACAGACTCTTGAGTGTTCCTTATGCATCTCCTGGGGACTTGCAGACCCAGTGCTAACAACACTGGGTCCTGGATGCATCCTGAGGATCTGAGTAGGTGGAATGGAGGAGGAGGAAGAGAGTTGCAGGAAGTTTAAGAACAGAACTATTTATTTGCTGTGGACACTGGGCAGTGGATAAGGGAGAGGAAGCACTGAGAGTGACACCTGATTCTGGACAGGAATCTATGATCTGCAGCGTAATACAAGTGACCAGTTGGCTTTAACTTTAGAAAGGTTTACATGTTACTTCAGCCTTTAGGCTTGGCAAATATAACTAAACAAAACTAACCATACTTGAAGGTCTTGGCATAACCTGAAAGCTCTGTGAAGACAGAGTACCCTGAGGAAGTGGACACCTGCCTTTGGGTAAATATGTAGAGCATACCTTTCAAGCTCAAGTGCATGGCTCTCTCTACCAGGATGCTGACTGCAAAAGTCCCATCCAACTCGGGAGAGCCCTCCTGGGCAGGGCACACTTCGGCTGCAGCGCTGTTGCCGTGAACCTGGGTGGAGGTGGGAGACGTCTGGAGTGCACAGGGTGGAGAGAGCTGGAGCTCACTGCTCTTTCTGGGGAGCTGCTCAGACTCACTGTGGCTGCTGCAGTCCATGGAGTCCAGCTCACGAGTGGGCTCAGTGTGTGGGGAAAGGGGGGAAAGAACCACGTGAATGCGCAGAGCAGCTCCAGAGAGGTCGGAAGCATTTCTTCCAAACAGAGGATACACACCTGCAAGAGGACAGAGGTAAAAAAGCCTGTGTGAGACAGTACCTCCTGGAGGCTGTTTACAGGCCGCTTCATGTGATAGGACCACAGGTCTCAACACAACGATTTGCCAAATGAATCTGAAGTTGGTATATAGAAGTATTCTGTCCTTGCCCCTACTATGTCCAGTAACATTCAATAATACTAAGTGGTGACATTTATGATTTGAAGCCAGAACCACATGCTTTGCAGGCAGGCAGCATTGCTATGGGCGAGAATTCATACACAGAGGCAACTAGGTAAAAACAAGAGGGTCTCACTTAAGATTTCTCCCCACTGGGAAGCTATCCAGAGTGCATATCAGCCTCTTTCACATCTGCATATGACCTGGCATCATCCTCAAGGAGCCACTGGGGCAGCAGAAATAAGGAGGGTAAGGGATATGAACAGCTGAGTCCTTTCTGTGCCAGAATTTCAGATGGGTCGATAAACCTGTCAAGATCATTCTCTCAACAATCAGTGGATTTGAACTTTACTGGCTTGCTGGATCTTAAAAGGAGATTTTACTTAGAGCCCCAATAATTCTTTGTGAATTTCAAAGACTGCTTTGCTAGATTCATTCCTAAGAAGAGAAAGAAGCTACCTGTCATAGATGACAATAAGACTGTTTTTTTTTTTTTTATCTTTTTATAGCCTCTTTTTTTCTTGATACATAGATTATCATGGTTCTCAAAAGCACAAAATGAGAGTCATTATAGAGGGAGGACACCCACATGCAACCCAGTGGGTCCTTACCCTCAGGAAGTTTAAACAGTATATGGAAACAGGTTGGCTGGCTTATTGGATGTGGACTGACACACTTAACAAACACATCAAATGTATAAGACTTTTGTACAAGAGAATACAAATTTTAAACTAGTGGGATATGATTGACACAGACAATCTGAAAAGTTCAATAGCCTCTCTGGAAACAATAAAAAGGGAGGATTTGTGATGGAATTCTGACCCTTGACCTTTACTCTGTGTCTCAGATCTATTTTCTTCAGCAGTGAAGTTAAAAGCCTATCTTTAAAATAAGTTTGTTCAAGTGAGCCTGGATTGCTTCAAAGACTTTTTCTCTAGTTTTGATGAAGTGACCTGAACTGGCCTAGCTAAAATAGGCATTGTAGCACTTGATGAGATACTTCATAGGGTTAGGCTTGTATCTGCTGGGCCCCACAAGAACCCAACAATTTGGGAAATCACACAAACTCACCCATTGTAACTCAAGGCCATAGACTGCTATGTCAATCTAGCCTATATAGTGAGACCTTGTTTCAAAGACACTAAGCAAGCAAGCAAGCAAACAAATTCAAAACCAAAACTACACATGCACAACAAAAGCCAAACAACAACAATACCCAAACCAAACAAAACAGAAGTAAAACAGGGTCAAGACCTCATTCCTTTAACTGCATAGAGTAGGGAAATACCTTACTGGAGTGTTAAACTGAGCAAGGGCCCCATCTGTACAGACTCTAGTCATGGCTGGTGTGCACTCAGTTGACAAAGTACTTGCCAGGCTTTTGAGAAACCCATTTGATCTCCAACACTACATGAACAAGATGTGGTGGTCC
Organism: Mastomys natalensis; assembly: GCA_021653895.1. NCBI lineage: Eukaryota > Metazoa > Chordata > Mammalia > Rodentia > Muridae > Mastomys > Mastomys natalensis. Next base: position 849,108 of record JAJTUV010000058.1, read on the forward strand.
ACACCTGTAATCCTGGTATTCTAAAGGAGAGGCAGGAGGATCTGGAGTTTGTCATCCTTGGCTACATAGTAAATTTGAGGTGACCCTGGGCTATGTGATACATGAGACTCAAAAACCCAACAAAAACACTTGGTTGGCTCCCTTCAATTCATTACAGTCACTAGACTCACTTTCTGGAGTGCAAGGCTGACTTCTCATTCCAGAACTTACTGTAAGAACCTTCCACAGTTCTTGGAAGAAAGACCAAATACTTTTGCCTTGATGGGACTAGTTCTCTCGGCCACTGTCCTGGCTTTATCCCAGTGCTTCGTAAACCTGTGCACCCTGAGCGGGTCCAGGTTGCTTACAGCATCTGCAATCCACCTGACCTTCAAGCCTCTGTGCCCACACACTTGTTCTTCCTGTCTTTAGAACACCTAGCTGGGTGTGGTGGTGCGTTCCTTTGATCCCAGCACTCTGGAGGCAGAGGCAGGCGGATGAGGCCAGGACAGCCAGGGCTACACAGAGAGACCCTGACTCAAACAAAAACAAAATACTTTTCTTTTCCCTGTTCCCTTGTTTTTTCCCTAAATCCTTTGAAACTATCATTTCAGATGAGAGTCTGTCCTTTGATGAAACCTCAAGGACCATGAGTGGCAGAGTCCACTGCACACTGCGCACACCCTCTTCTTTAGTTCTTATGCTTCACATTCACTGTTTACAGCTGTATTCTATTAGATTAGAATATAGATACAGTCAGGCTAGGAACGAATTCTTTCTCATATCTGAATTCCCAGGGCCAAGTTCATGCATTAAACACCAAATGAGTGTAACAGAAGTAAGCAGTGCATTCTGTTTGTAAAACACAGCTTTCCTTTCTGCCTTTGAACCAGTTAGTGGCATGTAGATTTTCTTTATTTCAGCACTGGGCCAGGGTAGTGGGGAATCTGAGACTAGATAGGCTGTGTTCTCTTTGAAACTCGTCCCTTTCCCCGTAAGGGACCACAAGATGGTGCCTGTCATCTTACCAGTTCTAAGAGGTGCTCTCCAGAAAGGGAATGTCTGAGAAATACCCAGGGAAAAGAATATCCGTGGAAGGTATTTTTTTCAATGCAGCAAATAAACCATCACCCTCAATCATCACACGGGCTCTGATACACTTGTTAGTCAAGGAGATTCATTCAAGCTCATTCTATATACATTAACTAAGTGCTAGAGTAATTCAGGTACCACATTACATGTACTAATCCGATGAACTTATGTACAGAAAAGGTGCTCAAACAGGTAAATCTGAATCTTCACTCACCACTGACAGTTAGTGTCCTTGGTGATCTTTCCCCAAGTCTGGACAGGTCTACATAGGCTGAGCCAATCCAGCTGTCAGTCTGGTGCGGCCTCTCTAGATTATTGTTGCCATAAGCTCGCCACACTTGGATCTCTAGCTTCTCCTCCCTGAAGTACCAGAGCAGTGACGGGCTCCGACTGACTTCTGCTCTTTTGGATGCCTTGAAAGTAATCAGGACCTGGTTTTTGTTTGTAGATTCCTTGGGTTTCCTGAGAGGAGTCCAAAAGGCTTCTTGATTGTACAGCTTGTAGCGAAGGTAGCAATATGTATTCTTATGAATGTTCTGATGACCAGCAAGCAGCACACAGTGGATAGGAAGCCAGAGTCTTGGGGTGGAGATGGTGACAGTGGCTGGCACCTCTTCTTCCATCTTGACAAGATTCTTTGGGGTATTCTCAAAGCTCCAGCCCAACAGCTCAGCAGCTTCCAACACCCGCTCTCTATCTCCAGGATGTGTGAAGGACACAGAAAGCTCCAGGCCTCCTACAATCTTCTGCATAAACTCCAGGTCCTGAGGCAGGCCTTCGTCTTCTGGTAAAATGACAGGATACCATCCTGTGATCCCTTATGGGGAAAAGGAAAGAGTTTCAATCACTGTGTTCAAAGAGAAAACACATAGCCTCTTTATATCTCAGAGACCCCACTACCCTGGCCCAGTGCTGAATAGAAAACACACCCACACTGGGTTGGGAGCCTGTCTTTCTCTGACCACTGAGACCCAATGAGATTAGATAGGAAGGATAAGGCTAGAAATTGGAAGATTTGAGTTCTTTCCTTGGTTTAGACCCCAAACTAGTGGTTTGTTCTGCATAAGTCATTAATCTCCCATAGTGATCTTATTTACTGAAGTTAATAAATGAAACAATGGTTGAGGAAGTGCTTGGAAGGGAAGTGCTATAGAAATCTGAAATGCTACCCTGGTATTTTGGAGTTAGAAGCTGTATCCTGGGCCCAGTGCCAGGCCAGACCTATTTGTTGAGGCCTCTATGCAGTTATCTTTATTACACTGTAATGGAGGACAGGAGAGTCAAAGCAACAAGTAAATGATGACTACACTGCAAATTATAGTTCTTTCCTTGGTTTAGACCCCAAACTAGTGGTTTGTTCTGCATAAGTCATTAATCTCCCATAGTGATCTTATTTACTGAAGTTAATAAATGAAACAATGGTTGAGGAAGTGCTTGGAAGGGAAGTGCTATAGAAATCTGAAATGCTACTCTGGTAATGCAATAGCTGTGTGGTTTTGGCCAATCAGCTTCTTTGAAATCATCTCATCTGCCAAATGAAAACAGTGTCTCTTTATCTTGCTAGAAGTTTACTGTGAAGTCAAACAAAGCCTGAGGAAAGATGTTATGTCATGCCATATATGCAGAGATACTGCTACTGTCTTCTCAACATGTCGCCAGTTGTCCTAAAGTAGGCTGAGTATGACCTCCGACATTGGGACAGTGTTTACCATGCCTGAGAAAACTGTGAGGTACCTGGGTGAGTTCACAGCATATCTTAGGGGACAGGCTTCCTTGTGTATTGTGCATGGGAGCTAGACAGGATTACTTCATTATGGCAGCATCCTTACCAGATCTCTTGATCAGCAGATCTTTCGTTGGCACCTTTACTACTCCAAGCAGATAATCTTTGCATGACTGGATACTGGTTATATCACTGACTGTTAAGTGAAGCAAAAATGGGAGTTACTGGTGGGCGCTAAGGCCTGTTTATGGTAGACTCCTAGAACGCTTCAATTCTACACATACATCATGGCTGAGCTGATGCATTAGGGATTATCCTGCTTATATGCTAGTTAGAGTCTGAAGGTCTTTCAGACTGTTAATCAAATCTTTCTTTTGCAGGCATATGGGAAAGTGCACAAACCTCCAGAGCACAGTGCCACTCTTCATGTACACTCACCCACTAACTCTGAACACAACTGCTGTTCCCCTCTACACTCTTCCAGGAACATTCCACGTCTTATTTTTGCTCTGCCATTTGGAGGTTGTAAAGATTATAACTTCTCCTACTCAAGTTTTCAAGTACTGCCTAGGAAGGAATACGCCATCCGAAAGAGAGCCTCATGTGGTCTGAAGGTAACCAGTTATTTGGTGCTTACCTGATTTGGTATTTTCATGATAGATAGCAAAAATAATTTCTGCAAACTCCAATAGCTCTGCCAGGAAGCAGGCTTCTCCACTACAGTGCTGAGTCACCAGGTTACACGGGAACTCGATGTGATGGGAGAACTCGGGCAGAAGGAGCAGGCCACAGGGCGGGTTTGACGCTGCTCCCCCTTGGGCAGAAATGAGAGATGGGCAGTGACAGAAGCATTGACTCCAACAGTGGCACTAAACTGTAGAGCGGGTTCCCGCTCAGCCAACGCCCTGTAGGGGACAGGAGGAAATGAGAAGAAGTTACCCCAACACATTAGAAATCAGCCTGCGTGCCCAGGAAATACCTCTGCTATTTTCACAAGATCCTGAGCATGCTTATCAACAGTTCTCTGTCCAGGCTTTTGCCAGTGCTATAATGTGCTTTCTTAGCAACCTAGATATGACTGCACATTTGCATGGAGGTTCATGGGGCAAAAAACTGGGACACTGGAAGAAAATATTAAAACTTGCTATTAGATGTACTAAAGTTTTTCTATCTGTAAGACATCCTTCATAATGTATTTAGCATATTAATATAGAAGTACCTGAAGATAATTGATACATAAAAAAGCACACCCCAACTTGAAAATATGCTAACTTTTAAATTAAAATGCTCAGTTAAAACTGGGAGAGCGCTGCTACTGACAATGGAAACTCAGAAGTTTTAATGTAGGGAGTAACCTGATTAAAAACCGCCCTGAGGCACTGGATGTGAGGGTACCTGTCACCACGATAGAGCAAGACAAAAACTAGACTTCTTTACTATCTTACTTTAGAATGCACCAAAGCAATATACTCTGTAAACCTAACACTCTTGCATAGACTGGGTGACCCCTGTACCTTAACAGGTTCAACTTTGACTCTAGTCTTTCCTTCTCTCCTTCTGGATAAAATTTATTAAGAAAGACAATGCACCAAAGTCTTGTTTCTTTGAGCCCTTTCCCAGATGAGCAAATCCCAGATGGATGCTCCAAGTCCTCTGTGACCTTCTTACTAAGACACTCTCTGCTTCCCCCTGGTGTTTACTTTCTGTCACTGCAACTAGCAGTAACCACAATTTGTTCAATGAAATTGATACCTGTGATCTTAAGTTCCCTTAATGTCATTTGTTATTGGCAGATGAATATTACCAATTTTATCAGCTTGGGTATTTGGGGTCAGAGAAGGCTCATCAAGCTCTTGTAAAGAACCCTGGTTCTGTTCCTAGAACACACAATGAGTGGTCCATAACTGCCTATAACTAACTTTAGCTCAGATACCTTCTTTTCAACTCCAAGGATATTTGAATGAACATGGTACACACACACACACACACAGAGAGACACAGAGAGAGAGAGAGAGAGAGAGAAAGAAAGAGAGAGAGAAAGAAAGAGAGAGAGAGAGAGAGAGAGAGAGAGAGAGAAGGAAAAGAGAGAGAAAGATCAAATAAAATAAAATTTATAAATATTGCCTGAAAGAAGTTATTTTTCATTATCTATTTTTTGTGTGTGTACCCATGGAGGTCAGAGGACAACTTCTAGTGGTTGGTTTCTCCTTCCATATGGTACATCCCAGAGATTAAATTCAGACCATCAGGCTTGGTAACAAACATCTTAACCCACTGGGCCATTTTGCTGCCTCCTGAAAGTGTTTTGACAAACACTAAGATGCTGCTGGGCACTTAGTGAGAGTCTGCTTGGAGAGTTTAGTGTGGAGTGGTTTACTAGGCTGGACCTTTATCAGCTGCTTCAGCATCAGCCCTCACATGGGCAGTAACCCAATTACACATGTAGACAAGTAAAGTTCAAGGTGAACAATCTGACTCAGTCACAGAAAGAAGAGAAGTTAGGGGAACTTGTTTTCTTTTTGAAGTCATATCTGAAGCGAGCTCGTTTGAGGCAGGAGCCTGGTCTATTAGTGCCTACTGCGGCTGGAGCTCATCCATGCGCTAAGTGGGGTGCAGAGGGGATTTCAGAAAGTGTCTAACTAGAGGAACTGAGTCTAGTGTTGGAAATGCATGCCTGATACAAACAGAGCAGCATGTGTTACAACTGAGGTGCTAACAGGAAAGGAGGGCTGCAGAGATGCTACAACCTCATCAAGGAGAGTGAGAGTTTAAACAGGTAAGAGGAAGAAAATTTAAGGCCAAGAGAAATAACATTAAAGAGCTGATGGAGATAGCCACACTGTTCTCCTACAGAGAGAGACTGGGCAGAATAAACAGGAGATGAAGGACCTGAGTGGGGAAATGTGCTTCATGTGTTCAGAAGCAACAAGAGGGCCAGTGACTGGAGGAGGAAGCAGAGGTTACAAAGATAACAGAGGTCAAATTGTGTGGCCCTCACAACACTGCAAGGACTGTGGCTTTCTTTTAGTAGACACGTGGTCACGGTTGGAGTTGGTTTTACTAGGTTATTGGTCATTATGTTGAGAACAGATGGAAGAGGGACAAGATGGGGAAAAAGGATGTGATATAAAGATGGAGATATGTGATCACGAGTTTATAAAGGACATGCAGCAAGCACACAGCATGGTTTGAGGGTACAGAGCATAACCATGGTAGTAGGAGACTAAGAAGGGGAGAACACAAAATTGTTGCAAAGTGAAGAAATGAATTTTTAATAACAGTATAAGAGTCTACAAGTGATTTCCTGAAATTCTCAAATGCTTTCTTTAACAGAAAGTCATGGTTAGTGAAATGGAAAATGTTCACAAGACAGTCACCAGTGGGGGGCATCACGCTGTATGGCTGCACCACTGGCAGGCTTTAGAAGCACTGTGATAAGGTGGACTTACTTGGCTGCTGCCTGAAGACCACAGGCTCTGATAATCTGGACTGAGATGGAGACAACTCGGGCAGCAAGAACTCCCTCTTCTGTTCTTGGGCTACGCCGGTACCTCAAACTCACATCCAGGAAACCTGATGAATGAAGAAAACAGGAAGAAAAAGACTACCAGGTTAGCGGGAAGGATCTCTGCTCCTCTAAACCATTAGCTCCTAGCCAGGGAGACAGGAGGATGACTGCAATCACAGCGAGTAACAAGTTGTTGTACAGTGTTCTTCACGTAAGCACACGCCATCTCTTCTAAGTCTTCCACACTGCAGCCACATCCCACAGACAGTGTGAAGGAAGAACTCACGAAGCTCAATCTTGGGGGCTCAGGAGGAACAACTCAATCTTAATTAAAGAAGGATAAAACCTTTGGTTTTGGCAGATACTCTTTAACAGTGACTTGATCTAGGAAGGTAGTCTTGATAATTTTGCAGGATGGATTTTGCCTTTCTGGAAACTATCAGCTTATAATACCATTTAAAATGCCAAATTCTCCTTGTTAAGCTCTTTCAAGTTCTACCTCATCTTTTAAGATATGTCTGTCTGTCTGTCTCTGTCCATCCATCCGTCCACCCACCTACCTACCTATCTGGGAGAGGTTAATCAGACTTGGCAGCAGATGCTGAGCCATCTTGTTAGCCTTCTCTTGAGGCTGGAGGATGGCTCAGGATTTGTTGTTCTTGAAGAAGACCCACATTCAGTTCTTAGACTCATGTGGAGGCTCACAACTGCCTGTAATTTGAGTTTCAAAGGATCTGACACCCTCCTCTGACCTTGGAGGGTTCTGTATGCATATGGTGTACCTATGGATGGCATAAATAGCCACACACATAAAATAAAATCTTAACTCCGACACATGTTCCATGGCAAGTGTACCCTCCTCATGTGTCAATACATACATCAAAAACATTTTCAACCCTCTCCTTTACAGTCAATTCACAGTCCAAGCTAATCACATCCCACCAGTCCCACTTCTGCTCATGTTGTCTTAGAATAATTTTCTAGGGTACCTAGAAATATTTAGCATTTATGCTAAGAGGGGTTTTTAAATGCTTAAGAATTCAAGGTAAAATGAGACAAGCAACATTTATACAGAGTTTAATGGAACTGTGTTTTCTAAAAAAACATGCAAAGTTGCAATATATATTCTACACTCACCTAAGAGAAGGTGAGACTCAAAAAGGTAAATACCCCAAAGTGAAGACTCATTAGTTCAGAAATAAAAGAATATTTACATACACTGCTTTTGAAAAGGAAAGACATATTAAGTCTTCAATTACCTGATGACTGGTTCTTCAATTCTTTGCTGTTCTCAAGCCTTGGGGTTAATGGGAGATTAAAGTTCTGTGTTCCCAAATCTTCACGGTGCTGCATGGTTACCATGGCACAGATCCTTGATAATGGCAAGGTTCCTTTGGCAACCATCTGGTCCCTTACGTTAGGATAATAGTATCTGAAAACCACAAAAGTACAACATGCCAGCTAGAATGATCAGGTGGATGCCCTGCAGTCTGCCCCATGAGCAGTTTTCAGTAGCTAGTTAGCTTTTGGGACTGGAGGTATACGACAGTGGTTGGGCTGGCTGGATACACTGCCCATCACATGGAAGCAACCTTGTAAATCCACATCCTCGGTTCAGGGCGACAAAGCTCTGCTTCCTACAGGTTTTCTGCAGGAGAATCTGTATGTGGCTTGGGCCTTCCTCAGGGCAGGGTGGTCGCTCACTCGTCCCCGAGGCTCATCTTTGTTTTGAGGCCCATGATGTTGTAATTTGCAGTAGGATGAGACTCTGTTGGTACCCACTCTGTTTCCTTTTCATGTCACACTAATCCCTTAAGTCATAAAGCTGCACACCAGAGATAGGTGGATGTAAAAAAAAAAAATCTATTTTGTGTCTGGTTTCCACCTGATTGCAGAGAGTATTTATGTCATGTGACAGTACTGTTTGTGATCCTAGTCTCCTTCCTTTACATTTGTATTCTCTTAATCATTTTAGTAGGTTTCCTGGAGGTGTAAACAGACGCTGGGGCAGGGCTGAACATTTACAATCAGACCAGCATCTTTCCTGGAAACCTACCAGTGACTGCAACACTAATGTTTTGTGAAGACTGTTTTTTCTGATGGTGGGAAGAAGCAGTTTAGAAGTAGGGAGAACAGTTGGGAGGCTGTCACAGTAGTTAGGCCTCATATAATAAAGCCCCGAAGTAAACACAGTGGTGAAAGAATACCAAAAATGGTGAACGCTGTCTGTAAAGGGAAGTGGGAGGTAAAGCAAGTAGGCCTTTGCTCCTACTGTAGGGGTACAAGTATAGGCACAACTGCTCAGGAGAGCCTAACGTATTGTAAATTCTAGATACAAGCTACTGTCAGATATAAAGAATGTAAAGCAGGGGGTCCTGCTGGGCTTCTTACAATAGGTCCACCTGGCCAAGGACAGGGCCTTATGACTGGGTACCTCCTTCTATGTATGGGGACTGGGTTGTCTATACTGTACCTGCACCAGATTTCAAACTGGACTCCACCTCCAGGCACCAGCCCCTGGGAGGAGAAGGCACTTAGCAGGAGCCTTTGCACTGGAACTTCAGTTGGCAACAGGAGGGAGTGATGGTGCTCACTATGAAAGACGGGATCTGGGACACACAGTGTGGTTGAAGTTCTAAAGGGCTTCAGAGTAATTCCTTTGGGAAAGAAAAGCAGTTGAGAATATTGCACATGTTAATGGGTGCTTATGTGCAGCACACCGACTTAGGCATGTATCATTCAACTCTACCCTCATGCTATTTCTGTGAGGACACTGATGAGGATATGGACACCTTGAAGATACTAGATAGTAGGTCCCAGTTCTGCTACAAATCATTTTAGTAGGTTTCCATCTAACATTTCTCTGTGGCTATGGTCCAGTAAGTACCATGATAATACTGAACAGAACCCTTTTCTAGTGGACAGTAGATGAGGGCTCACATTTTCCATGTCCTTTCAAACACTTAAACAATTATATAAGTCTCTGTGGGGAGAAGTTTTCATGAAGGTTTTGATTTGCATTCTTTAAAAGATTGGAAATGCTCATTGTCTGGCGACAATTTGTTCCCCAAAGCTTCAAGTGCTACAGCTCAGCCCCTAGTGTGGCTACGGTGTGAGGTGGTGGCAACAGAGGAAACAGGATCTGGAAGGAAGTGGCAAGCCCACTGACGCTGCTTCTCTCTGAAGGGATTAATGCTAGTCTTTTGCACTAAATTAGGTCTAAGAATAAGTTGGTACAAAGTGATGTCACCCTATGGGATTGGCCTTTCAGGCACATGGCCTTCTGATATGGCTTATCAATCATTGTGACACAGCGAAGGGGGTCCTCAGTAAAGGCCAAAGCAATGGGGTGGGGGATATGCCATCCCTAATACTGAGCTAGATTAACCTCTATTATTTTCTGAAAGTTTCAGTCCAAAACAGACAAAATACAGTATTTTTCTAAGTACTTATTTGTATATCTCTGGATAAATTTCTAATCAGCTCTTTAGCCCATTTTAATTAATTAATTAACTAATTAATTCATTCATTTATTGTGGCACTAGGGGTTACGTCCAGGGCCTTCTATATGCTAGGTCTGTGTTCCGCTGCTGAGGTGAAACATCAGGCTATTTATTTGGAGACAGTCTCACACCAAGTTGTCCAGATTGTCCATGAATGTGATCCTTCTGTCTCAGTTTCCCAAGGAAAATTTTTTTTTTTTTTTAAGATAGGGTCTCAGGAGTCGAGGCTATCCTCAAACTTGCTATGTGGCTAAGGATGACCTTGATCTTCTGATTCTCCTTCTTCCCGCTCCCGAATGCTGGGATTACTTGTGAGCATCACCATGTCTGACTTATGTGGTGCTGAAGATCAAACCCAGGGCTCTGTGTGTACTAGGCAAGCAAGCACTCTACCAATTGGGCTACATCCCTAGCCCTGCTTTGTTAAACATCATTTTAAAGAGTTTCTAATATATTCTGTATTTAAGTCTCTTCATTGAACTCTAAAATAATATATTGGTAGCATTTGGTAGACAGACACACAGAATGATGAACATTCCTTCCTACCCCGCTTTGTTCTTGTTGAGTTAGTTCTTGGAGATGATCAGAAAGCAGAGATGAAAGGGCGGGGCAGAATAGTGAGAGAAACTCAGGCTCTGGGTCTTTTTTCTTTCTTTTCCCTTTTTCATTTTCTTGAGATGAGGGTCTTATCAAGTATCTCAGGCTGGCCTTGAACTCTCAATCCTGACTCAGCCTTCCAGGTGTTGGGATTACAGGTGTGTACCGCCATGCTTGACCAGAGTTGGAATCCTAAACCTGGCACTTGAGGTGGCTCCAGGCAATTCCCTCTCTCCCTCCCTCCCCCTACTCTCTGTACAACACACACACACACACACACACACACACACACACACACACGAGTTAGCATGTAAAGGATGACTTATAAGTAAATAGTGGTAACTTTAGGGAAAGGGTACGCAGAAATGAATCCATGTTTTGCTACTTGCTTCTCCAATGGAAGTGCTGAAGCAATCAATGGTCAGAGGGCACCTGGAAGACACTTTGCTTGAGATATCTTGTCCAAACCTTCCAAAACCAGAGATTAAAGAAACCCTGGCATATTCTCTAACTCAATATAAGTGGCAAAGTACACAAAGAAAAGGTATAGTGTATGAATGTGTTATTTCATGTTATTAATGCACAAAAAAACATATTATGAATACTATGAATACTATGAATACTATGACAATGTCAAAAATGTAGTTAGTTAAAAAGCAAAATGAAAATTTAGGCCATCTCTTATGTCATTATTTAGGTAAGATTGGGAACAACTAACAAGACAAAATCCACTCAGGAAAAACAAAATTCCTAAGTATTTGCAGTACCAGGATCAAGCACAAATGATGAGACGCGATCTCCCAGCCTACCGTTTTCAAGGAAGTCAGGTCCTTGGAGCACACTGGGTTGGGAGTCTTGAAAGGGAAAGTAGTACTGGACATAACAATCTGCTTCTCCCCAGACTGTTGCCTGAAGGGGCACAAGCCCTTTAATCATCACCACATGGAACTCAAAGTGGTGTTCCATCAACCGGGTTCCTTGTTTTTCTGGCTATGAAATGAAACAGATCCTGGTCAGCTTTGAAGATAAACATGTTTGCTTGCCTATGAAGAAACCTAATAGAAATCTACATATAACTCTCTTAACTGCTCAGTATATCTGAATAATCCTGAATAAGCAGGATTTTCCCTAGACCATATGACTGAGTCAATGTTAGGAAGTCCATAAATATGATTCCATGCATGAATCATATTCCGTGCATGAACAAAGAAGACCTTAGTCACAATAATTCAACATCTGTTGTTCATAAGAGCTCTTAGAACACAGAATAGGACATTACTTCCTTAATAGAGGAAAGAATACATATTTGAAGCAAGCAGGTTTTAACTATTACTTCTAAATAAGCTGGGGACGATGCTGAAACTTAGAGAGGTACTGACCACACGGTTGCTAAGGGTACTACTTCATAACCAGTGCTTGTGTGCTTATTGTTTATCATGAGCAAGGTGCTTCCCTTGTGTTAGCTGGTTAACATGACCCACTGATAACTGCAGCCCAGGCTCACAAGCTGCCTGACTGTGCAGCCCATGTTCTTTATAGCACTACTTATACAGCCTTGGCAGACACTAGCAACCAGTTAACATAAATGCTCCAAGGAAGAATTCAGGGTTTAAGTAAGATTGAGAGTGTAGGTTTTAAATAATATGCTAACTACAAATAAAATAAATCTAGAGGAAACTACATTAATTATTTGTTTTGAAAGCCAAAAACTTATGTAAATAATACTGGTTTAAAAGTCCCCTTTAGGAAATAGATTATGATTTCAATTTGATCCCTGTTAAGAGTCATGACAAATAGCTTCTTAATTTGGCCATATGGCATTAGAGCAAACTTAACAATTTGGTCCTGCTGATGGTGAGCTGGGTGAAGGATGGGGTAGGAGGGAAACAGTTAAATGTATAGATGTCCAACCACATGAGCAAATCTCCCAAGGATTTCCTCCATGGATGTGTCCTAAGAATCATGTTCTAACTTTCTGTATGCAATTAATAGGTTTATGAGTCTATATTGCAAGCTTAGGGCCACACGTCACCTAAAAAGACTTAAGAATATTACAGGTGCTTCTTTCTCTGTGCTTTTTATGTAATTTTCAATTAGCAGAAACCCCAACTTATGACCTCAGGCAATTAATTCAATCACTTTAATTTTGTTTTATCACCTATATAAAAAAAGACATAATCTACTGTATGCAGCTGTTATGAAACTAAACATGGGAATGTGGGCCAATATGCCTTCTCAATTGTATAAAATAAGTTACTTCTTGGATACTAGTGAAAAGCAAGGCCCTTCAATTGTTACTTTACCACACAGACTTTATTAACAAACAGTAAGACTTACAGCCTAATATTTGGTTGCTCTCTGTCTGTCTCTTGTAAGACTAAATTTAGTATACTGGAGGATTAATACTTGGTTGTCCAAACAGATTTTTTTTTTTTTTTTTTTTTGTGGTACTGGGATCAAAACCACAGCCTTTTATATACTAGTTAGTTATTAAAGATTTGTTTATATTTTATGTGTGTGTGTACAGGGTGTTGGATGCCCTACAAGTAGAGTTATGGGAGTTATGAGCTGTCATATGTGCTGGGAACTGAATCGGAAACTTTTGCAAGAGCAGCAAGTGCTTTTAACCACTGAGCCGTCTCGCCAGCCCTAAAAGTCTTGAATGTATGTGTGTTTTGGAGATAAACTCTCATGTACCCAGGTTGGCCTTGAACTTATTACATAGCTGAGGATAGTTTTAAGTGTCTGAATCTTCCTTTCTACCTTCCAAGTGCTGGGACTATGGATGTGTGCTGCCACAGTTGATTTTGTGCAGTCCTGATGATAAAACATAGGGTTTCATGAGTGCTAGGTAAGCACTCTATTAACTGAGTTACCAAGTAACTCAGCGTACTTGGTTAGTCCTTTATCAATGAATTATATTTCTTTTAAAGATTTTATTTATTTATTTTATATATATGGCGAGTATACATCAGAAGAGGGCATCAGATCCCATTACAGATGGTTGTGAGCCACCATGTGGTTGCTGGGAATTGAACTCTGGACCTCTGGAAGAGCAGTCAGTGCTCTTAACTGCTGAGCCATCTCTCCAGCCCAATGAATTATATTTCTAATCCTAGATTTTGTTTATAAACTCAAAGATTTAAGAGAGATATAAAGACCATTTAACATATAAGAAAAGAATACCAATGATTCTGATTTAAAACAGGCACTTGTGGAGCTTAGTGTGATGGCCTGTGGTTGTAATCCAAGTGTTCAAGAAGCAGAGACAGGTGGATCCCTGGATTCACTGGCTAGTCAGCCTAGCCTAATTGTTGAGGCCCAGTTCCCATTGAGAAAACCTGTCTTAAAAACAAAACAACAACAACAAAAAAAACAAAGTAAAGAGGGCTCAGATGATGGCTCAGTAGTTACGAACATTGTTTGCTCTTCTAGAGGGCTAGGGTGACTCCTACCACCCACCCAGTAGCTCACAATGTCTGCAACTCCAGTTCAAGGGGTCTCATGCTTTCTTCTGGATAAGAAACACAGACAATGCCCAGATGTACATGCAAGCAAAACACCCATACATAGAAGATGAGAAAACTATTACAAAATTAAAGTAGAGAGCAATAGAAAAACAGCCAGTGCTGACCTCTGGCCTCTACCAGAACATGCAGCATACCCAGATACACATACACCACACACACACACAAGCATAAAAGATGGAAAGCTCCTGAAGAATGACACCCGAACTTAAGCACTTATACAGATAATGTGCACATGCATACACATACTTTGCCCCACACTAAATAAAGCAAGTACTGGGGTGCAAGTTATATTCCTTTCTGGAGCCTTTCACTGGGTAATGGTTTCACTAAAATGTGTAAGAGAAATGAGATAGTTCCTGTGAACTACAGCGTTGGATCCTTACCACAGCAACAGATGCTACAGGTGGCTGGTCCAGGAAATGGACTGGCCTAGGGCTGAAGGGAGGGAGTGTTCCTTCTTCATTCTTTAATCTTTGGAGCATCATTATCTGATCTGAAGAACCCATGGCTAAAAAGACTCGAAGACTCCCATTTTGGTGGCCCGAGAACACATCAATCACAGGCATATAGCTGTCAACAGCAACAACTGGGTACCTGGCATCAAGCAGCAGTCGAGAAATCTTGGGATCTCTAGGGAGTAAGATATTGTGAATGAGCAAATAACAGTCGTCACTAACAACAGAGTTGCTTACTTGGCTCATCTCAGCATGTTAGAAATGGATTGATAACCAGAAAAGTAAATTAATGGACTTAAAAAATATGATTCTGTCAGTAATCAAACCAAAATTACAAGGCAGGTAAATTCAATCCACAGTAATTACAGGGCTGCTAATGAGTCCAATTTATCTCCGTACCATGGCGGCACCAAGTCCAAGTCCAGTGTGTGCAATGCAACAGTACTTCAGAGGGGCTTGTTAAATTGCCCTAACAAGAGAGTTGTTAGCGCTAAACAGAGATAACCCATGTAAAATGCCAACAAGGTACTTGGCACACAGCAGATGCTCAGTAATTGGTAGCTACTACTGTTTTGTACTTGATCAACAAGGGACGGGGTCTAATGGAGTAAGAAGAGAAGGAAGGGTAATAGGTCAGATGAGTTTCGCAACTAAAAAGCGGTGGTGTGTATGTGTGTTTGTGTATGTGTGTATCCATGTGCACTAGTGGTGGTGGTGAGGTGAGAGGTGAGAACAGATACTGGCATCCATGGTTTCAGCAGTATTTCTCAGCCTGGTAATGTTCAATGTAACCATCTTAACTACTTACCTACTCCTGGAAGGCAAACCCATGCATTTTCTCACTAGACCCTCATGACTGCTGCACAAGTGAGACAGGAGACCCAGCTTCACCCTCATGTTGGAGATGAGGAAAAAGAAGCCAGAGACACTGAATTCTCAAAGTTCCAGGGCCAACTGTCCTCATTTGTAACATAAGGACCATGATAATACGCACGAGGTAACAGTGAAACAGTAGTGAGATAATGTAGGTCAAAGTGCTGTTGTAAAACATACAACATTATATCACAGCCATACCTAGTGTTACTTAGAAATCTGAACTTTGAATCAAACAGAAAAGGAAATCTGTATGAATAGAAATAACCTTCAAGTTAATCAATGTTTTGCCAGTTATTAAAGAGAACACATATAAGTTAGCAAATCTCAAGCTGTCATAGAAGTTCTGACAACATGAACCCTACTGCCACTTCATGAGGTGGGGGTCAACTATTAGCCTGGAAGACTACATTTGACTGAAGAGCTTTTGAGTAGTGTAGAGTGGAGGCCAGGTTGTCTGCTCTTACTACTTCTGCAATGAGTAATGTAACTCCTTTAAATCTCCATTCACTCTTCTACGCCTGCACCAGAGGTTGCTATAAGGTTAACTGCCTGAAAGTGCTAAGGTTCTTAACAAACACCTGAAAGCTGAGGATGTAGGCTCTGTGTGGCTGCTTTACAACAGAAGAGCAGGAAACTGAGAAAGGCCCGTTGAGGGATTCTACTCATGCTTGCATATCTAAATAATTCACTTTCAGTCCATATAAAGTTAAAGATGCAAAATAAAGAATATTCCAAAAGCTCCTATTTACTTGAATGACATGTAAAACTGATGGAGTGGGAGTTTCACCAGCCCGAGCAGCTTGTCCTGTCCTGGGCTCCGCACCTTGTTCCAAGTTTCAATTATCATCACATTGTTCTTAAGTCTTTCCAGGCATTTGGAAGACAGAGAGACAGGAATCACCTGGAGAGAACAATCAGGAAAAAAAATTTCCACAGCTGAAACAATTTATACCTTTATTCAATAAGTATTTACTGAAAGCCTACTATGTGCATGCACAGTACTATGCTGAAGATATTAAAATAAAACCTAGTCTGTATCTTCATAGAAACACATCTGCTATAAAAGACTAACACACAAAAGACAGATATAAACCAGCGCAGGTTCTCTCTAATGACAAGGTTCACGTAGGGACACAGAGAAGGTTGTCAGGCAAGTCAAATATGCTGCCTACCAAACTTTTTTTTTTTTTTTTTTTTTTGGTTTTTGAGACAGGGTTTCTCTGTGTAGCTCTGGCTGTCCCGGAACGCACTCTGTAGACCAGGCTGGCCTCGAACTCAGAAATCCACCTGCCTCTACCTCCCAAGTGCTGGGATTAAAGGCGTGCGCCACCACTGCCCGGCATGTTGCCTACCACATTTACCCAACCTTCTAAGACAAAGTGATCCGTCTTTAAATCCTGCTGAAAGATGTGTGTGCTTTAAAAATTTTAATTTCTATTACGTGTATGTCTGTACTCTCTGTGTGTGAGTATGTGCACATGTGTACAGGTACTAAGAAGGGCAGAGGCCTGGGAGTTATAGGCCATAGTGAGCTGCCTGATGTGGGTGTTAGGAACCAAACTCAGATCTTCTGCAAGAGTACTGCAATTTCTTAACCTGAGCCCTCTCTCCAGCCTGGAGAAAGAGTTGTTTGCAACAAAGATGTCTACTATCTGGAAAAAGAGTGAACCCTTTATCAAAGGAATGCCAATCCAATGCCTGGACAGCATTTAATAAAACAAACTGATACAACGCCCCGCCTCTGATTAGCATATGTCATAGCAAATAGCAAAGGCAGCTGCTCATCTGGATTTTCATGTAAAGCTATTTTAGAATAAGCTAGCTGGTAGATGAACCAGGGATCTACAGCCAAGAGCTGCTCCATCAGTTATGTGCCAAGAGGCTACCAATTTGAAAGATCCCAAGTGGTTAGACATTTTTGAACTCTTTCATTTGCACATCCTTATTGAATACCTGGTACATGTTGGGCAATGCTAGTGTAAAGTGCTTTAGAGATACCCAGGGGCTGACATTCAACCAACAATCAGAGTTGACCCCTGAGGGAAATGTCTGATTTACACAGAAGTATAGCTTGGAAGTGACCGACACAGAGAAGGGCTGAAGCAGTGGGAACACGTGTCCATGGAGAATAGGAGGCTAGAAGGCAGCAGGAGCAGCAGGTGGGGGCTACAGTTGAAGCAGGAGAGCAGTGAGAATGCACACGGGCCTTTCTCCTGTTCCTAATTCGGGGTGCCTGCCGAACAGAACCAACCCTTTCCAAGGAAAATGAGCTAGGTTTCTCCTGGCCTGAAGACTGAACGGAATCAGCTGCTGAGTCAGGAAGAAAACCAGAGTGGCTTGCTGGGGATGTGGTTCAGTGGTATAGAGCTTGCTAACACATGTGAGGCCCTAGGCTCAATAATCAGGGTCAATAAATCAATCAATCAATAAAGAAAGAAAGAAAGAAAGAAAGAAAGAAAGAAAGAAAGAAAGGAAGGAAGGAAGGAAGAAGGAAGAAGAAAGAAAGACAGACAGACAGAAAGAAAGAGGGCATCAGCACTAAATTCACAGAAAATCAACAGATGGATATTGAAATAGAGACTAAATGAGAAAAAAATGTAACATAAAAAACAAACCGACAAACAAATAAAACTGAAGTGCTTAGAGAGAAGAGAAAGGTGGGGAGTTTAACTGATAAAGTTTTAAAAGCAGCAGAAAGGAATAGAATCTAGAACTTGGGAAAACAGAACAGTGGCAGAGGTCAAAACTTTGGGCAGTGCACTTGACTCCTCCCCTCACTACAGCACACCAGTGTGCCACAAAAGTGTCTTCTAGTATGAAGACTTGACACTTAAGGCAGAAGCATTAGTTAGGAGACATTTGTCTCTTGCCTCCATAAACCACTAAAGGACACAAAACATACGTTACCTGAGAAAAATTAAAGACAGGCTGTGTTGTGCCCCATGAGACGGCAGATCTGGTGACTTCCTCTGTGCTGAAGAGTTTGCAATTCAAATAAACATTGCACGGCAGCTGTTTCTCCGGTTCTCCAAAAACAAAATCTTTCCCATCTGGCACCATCAACAGCACGTGTAACAGCAAACTGTTCTCTTTGGTTGAGCCATTTATTTGATGGACTAAATTGCGAGGTGGCACAGCCATGAAGATCGAAGAGTTTGAGGCTAGAGAGTTTGCTGATTCTGGGTCAGGGAGCAATAAATTCTGTGTTTTCTTTGTAGTTTCCTTGTGAATTTTATTTGAGCTCTGTAGATCTTTGGTAGAGGTGGTATCCTGACCTGTTTCTGGTAGTCTCATATCTGAACTTGTAGCAGCAGAAGCTGGAGTAGGTTGGGTGCTGCTACTTAACTTAGCACTGATACCAGTGAAATCCTTGTTGCCTAAAACAAGCTCCATGGTGACCTAGAAAACACAAAAGCAGAATCATCGGTGAGGATGTCTTACAGAACTGCAATCAGAATGTTTGGAGTTGAGCTGACAGCAAATTAAAGAATGAATTCATCCATATTCAAATACAAACAGACATATATACATCGACTTGCCAGGCAGATTATATATCAGTATATGATGACCTGGAAAATCATCCTCTACCAGAAAACAAGGAACTGCTAAGGATAGAGCCATGTATAATGACAGACTCCAGCTGAAGAGGTTCTTATTGGCTAAGTCAGAATTAGTTAGAGCGACAGATTATATAACCTGTTGAATGTCAGAATCTGTGAGTCCACACTAACACAAAATTAACCTGGAAAGTAACCTATCTTTATCATTATGCAGAATAATGTCAATAAGTGTTCAGAGCTGGATGCAGCTCTGTGGTAAAGCATGCACCTAATGGGCACAAAGCTCCAAATCCCACACTTTTTTCTCCCACCACTGAAGAAAAGATAAAAAGCAAAAGGAACATGTAGTCAGAGACCACCATCCTAAGCCAGGCACCATGGCGCATACCTTTAATTCCAGGACTCAGAGCAGAGGCAGGCAGCTCTCTGTGAGCTTGAGGCCAGCCTGGTCTACATAGTGAGTTCCAAGACAGCCAGGACTACATAGTGAGACCCTGTCTCAAAACAAAACAAAAACAACAAACAAACAACAAAGAATACCATTTTACATCTATCTTTTTTTTTTTTTCCCCCCAGACAGAGTTTCTTTGTGTAGCCCTGGCTGTCCTGAAACTCACTCTGTAGACCAGGCTGGCCTCCAACTCAGAAATCCACCTGCCTCTGCCTCCCAAGTGCTGGGATTAAAGGCGTGCGCCACCACTGCCCGGCTGACATAGATCTAATAACTGTTTTGTCAACTGAGAAACTGGATTTGAAGTATGAAGTGACTGGTTTAAAGTCACAAGGATATCTTAAAACTTACATCTATCTTAATAATACGACTCAGGCTTAGCTACTTAGAGCACACCTGTAATTCCTGAACTTGGGGAGGCTGAAGTAGGAAGAGCAAAAGTGTGAGACTATGTACTAAAACTGTTTCAAAAAATAAAGCAAAATAAAAAATTAATTTAGGTAAACCAGTAGAGGGATAATCTACAAAATAAATAACTAGTTTACCTTAAAAATTACTGAAATTCTAAAATTAGAAGGGCTATGGAACCCTTTCAACTTACAGGGAATTGGAGAGAAATGGAAATTAATTCTCCTTTAGAAGAAACCTGCTAGAAAGGAAAAAGTATTGACATACCTGGAGAAATGAGTCCAGGCTGTAGATGAGATATATCCCACGTGTTAAATTGAGATTTTAAAACTCAAGTACAATGACATTATTTTCAGGGAATACATGGAATCCACGTGAAGGACTCAGAGGGAAACAGACATGATGTGACTTATTCTCAGATAGTTCAGAAACTCTTCATGTGTATACATTTACACTACATATTTGTGCATGTATGGAAGGAGAAAAGAGAGTGAGAGAGACAAGAAAGGAGGAGTAAGTTCCAGGACAGCTACACTAAGAGCCTGCCTCCAGCAGAGCAGGGTAAGCAGTGCTTTTCTAACAGTGGCTGACTCTGAAGACCAGGGTGGTCACTGGTTATTATCCATACAGAAAGATTTATAAATGAAAGATGTCACTCCCAATGCTTTGGTGCCTTTTCCTTTGCTCACAGGCTCAAATTTGAACATTGCTTTGACCTAAAAAGATCTGACTTTCACTCTGACCTGCCTGTACAACTCTGTTTTCTACCACCTTACTCTTGCTTGCTATCCTGTGGTGACAGTTATTAGTGTACTCATTCACTTTAGAGCTTTTACATGTGCGTCTCTTTTCAGAAATCAATCACTGTAAACACCAGTTCCTTAGCAAGCTTGTCAGACATCTCGTTTCCTTCCAGGTATTTATTTCCTTCACTGCATTCTGCTGCAATTCAACAGAGCTCTCCCAACTGCAGGAAACTTCTTGTTCTTGTTCTCAGCTGTATTCCCAGTGCCAGGCAATAGTTCATGAGCTCAGATGATACTTGTGGCTTTCTGGATGTATACCCACGTACCTTTAGGGGGCCAAGTGAGGACAGACCATTTTCCTGTTGCACTGGAAGCTGGCTACTGAAAGAAAGCAGCTCTGACTGAATGACAGTTCGCAAAGGAGAGAGATGCAGATCCAATGACTTCTGGCTGACGGAAAAAGGAAAGAAAAAGTATGAGGAGGAGTGGGGTGGGGGTTGACTGAGTGACCTTATGATGGCTTGTGAGAGAACACTGCCTTATGAAGTACAGAACTCCATTATGATGTGACCGACAATGCTTCCATATCCTGCCAGCCATCACTCTCCCTTCCATGTTTAACTATTTTCCCCTAGAAGATTACAGAGGATTCTATAAGCCACAAAAAATATCTTTCTCTATTAAAACTTAGTTCTTCTCACATACTGATTTCTTCAATAAGATTCCTTAGCTAATGTTTTAAGACTAGGAAAAATCACACTTGATATGCCTGATGTTATCAAGACTATGAAGGAGAGCAAAAGACTGTCATACGAACAAGCTGACATACCTTCACACAGGAAATTGGAAGTAATACGAAAAGCTTTGTATTTTTTGCTGCAATAATTCCAATTCTGAATTTACACTAAAGAAATATAAAAGCTATGCATAAATTGCGTATGTTAAAAGTACTTCATAATTAGAAACAACTACATGTCTAATGCAGCAGTTCTCAGTCTGTGGTGGTAACCCCCTTTGGGGTCACATATCAGAGATGTATGATTTATAACAGTAGCAAAATTACATTTGTGAAGTAGCAATGAAATAATTTTGGGGTCACCAGAACATGAGGAGCTCTATTAAAGGGTCTCAGCATTAGGAAGGTTGAAACTGCTCTAATACATAACAATTAAGCTAATTTTATCATGTCCATATATAGTTGTAGGACAGGTGGCCATCAACGTGATTAGTGAACAGCTTTATTTTGTTGCTGTTCTTGCCTTTGCTTGTTTTGAGATAGAGTCTCACTTTGTAACTGTGTCCATCCTAGACTTGCTGTGTATACCAGGAGATCTTTCTGCCTCCCATCTGCTGCCATCACAGGAATGCACCAATACTGCCAGCTCACTAAAAGCTTAATATGCTCAACACTTGTTATGTTTGACAAATTACATACATTATATAAATCCCCAAACAAAATTATATGAAAAATTATTTCACTAAAAATGAAATAAAAGCCCATGACACATGCTAAATAATAAAAAAAAAACCCAACACACAAAAGATACGTAGAAAATTATGTATGCTATTGTACCCAGTTGACAAACACATCAGCAGGGCCTAGTCTTACAGGTCTGAAACCTCAGTTACTTAGGAGGCTCAGGAAGGACAGAAAGTTCAGTGCCTCCCTGGATGATAGAGTGAATTCAAGACCAGCCTGGGTAACCTAGTGAGAACCTGATCAAGATTAAAAAGTAAAACCATGTCTAGGGCTCAGTAATAGAGTACTTGTCAACCATTTTTGAGGTCCTAGGTTCAATCCCTAGTAACACACCCTCCACACACACACACACACACACACACACACACACACTAAATAATGCCAGAGATCCATCTGTTTCTACCTCAGCTACGGGCAAATTCTATCTTCTTGGTGGGTGATATTCAAATTGAAAAACATGTTTCAAGTTTTTTAAAATAATGTAACATTATAATTAAAAAGAAAGCCATTAACTAGGTTTAGGTAAATGCAATATAGATATATTAAAATGTTTGCAGAGGTTGTCTATAAGTTTTCTCACAGATGAATAATTCTGTGATTTTTATTACTCTTTCTTCTTTCTGTTTTGCTTTTTTTCTAAGAAGAGTATCTGTTTATATTTTGGGGTGGGGGTACCACCAAACAAAGGAAAAGGTGCATTTACCCTATTCACACCAATGATGGAGTTGGATCATCTGGGTTGCTCTTTCAGTGAAGATGCTGCACACAGCCCACCTTACTCATTCCCACGAGGTCACTTCCAAGTGAACTTTATAAACTGGAACTCTCTGATGAATCACTACCTACAAATTTATTATTTTTAGTGTGGGCTGGGTAATTCAAGTACTTTGCCCACAAATAAAAACGAGAACAAGTTAAGGCCTATATAAAACCTATACTGATACTGCCACTGCACTGCTGTGAATGGACACTCAGGACATACGTTCTGTCAGCTGTGGTTGGCACATACTTGCAATCCTAGCACTTAGAAGACAGAGGCAGGAGGACTACAAGTTCAAGTCTAGCCTGGGCTAAATAAATGAGACCCTGTCTCAAAAACCAAAAAACCAAAACCAAAACCAAACCAAAACCAAAACCAAAACCAGAGCAGACCGGACTGGACCAAGAACTTGCATGATGCTCTGGTTCTGTTTTGTTAGAGTAGGAATCTCAGACAAGTCACTGAACTATGCTGAGTCTCAGTTTCTTCTATGAAATGAAGGTGATAAGGGACCTAATTCACAGAGCTGTTGTGATTATTAAATTTGACAGTGTTACTTGAGCCCCCAAATCTGATTTATCTAGGAGAGTGTCTGGTGTGAATGGTAAGCCTCAAATGAACTAATTACCTTTTTCTGTGGGGTTTTCTTTGCATAAATTTGGAAGGTGAGGCTAGAACTCCACCAATGCTCTATCATCGGGCCACCAAACTCTACTGGACACACAAAGCGCTGCTGGAATTTCACCACTGTGAAAGAGAACAGACACATGTCACACAGCCCAACCAGAGTCGTCACTAATCCATCTACCCTTTCCAAGTTCTTTCGGTGTGACTCCATACAGTAGCAGGAGGTACGCAGAGCAATGCCGCTCAGCTTTGCTATGAGAAATCATTATCAAACAAGTGGACACAGGATGTGAAGGAGACTCATCCACATACTTCACTGTGGCTAAGGCAATGTGACATTTAAATGTTTATTTATTCTGAGATCAGGTCTCACTATGTAGCCCTGGCTGGCTTCAAACTCACAGAGATCTGCCTGCCTCTGCCCCTCAAGTGCTGAGATTAAAGGTGTGCATTACTATAGCTCGGCAAACATGACTGCTTTTGGAAGACAAGCAGGTAAGTGGCTCAACAGACAAAGATTAAATAGACAGAGGATGAGGAATAAATGATTCATAGAAGAATGAAATTATAAATTCCAACAATAAAACTAAGCTCATTTTCTGGCTAATAGACAGATAATCTGAATGCTGTCATTCAGGTCAACTACTCATGCTAGTTAGCCATGTCGAGTGGAATGTCTGTCTCTGAACACACAGGGATTTCTGTTATAAACCAAAACAAGTGACAGTGTTTATTTTGTTTGTCTTCACTGCTATGGAGCTTCATCTAGGAAATAAAAGGAATAAAAATCATCTGAGAATAAAATCAAAGATGTGCTCCTTTTACAAGGAGGCTGTAAGGTGGTCTTCCTGCTCATTCACTTCTAAGCATCTCTAGTAGGTCTGCAGAAACATCAGCAGCCCAGTTATGTAGAGGATCTGGCATTGAATAGTCAATCATTAAAATTGCCTTTGACCTAATTTTCTCTTTATTTCTGGCAATCTTAATTCTTGGCTCTCATCTTTTTGTTGCTCTTAGGCAGGATATGGGTCTTGCTATCTGGATCCATACACAGGTCAAAAGGCCTGCACCCAGAAAATAAATAGTCACCATGACTGATATGAGATCAATTTCTCTGGCTGTGACAACTGGAAAAGGAAGGTAACCTCTTTGGGGCGGCAGGAAGGTCAACTGAGGGGACAGACAGAAAGACACTCTGTACAGTATTAGTTTTATATACAAGCTGAATTCTGTTGCCATTCGTGCTAAGAATGTTCCTTTCTACCTAGACACATTCCTAAGATCACACAATCAGTGTTTGGTATGGTCAAAATGAGGGCCCAGCCTTCCAAGTAGCTGGGGATGGAGTTAGGAAAGCAGCTGCAGAGCTGGTAGACGGCTCGTGTGCTGCCAAGCCGATGACCTGAGCTTGACTCCTGGAGTCACAGCTGTGCTGGGGCCTCTGTACCTGCTGCTGCACCTCACACCCACCTTCACACACAAAACTAAATTTCAAAAAAATGTAATTAAAAAAAAGCAGTTGTAGTATCAGGTTACAGAAACATTTTTTGGTATTGTAAATACTTACAACAAAAAAGAAAGTAAAAAGTATCCAAACTACAAATAACAAAAGAAAAGTAGATAAAATTAACTACATACAAACAGAAAACTTAGCCAGGAGTACTTTTGTCCCAGTATTCAAGAGGAAGAGGCAGGCAGATCTCTGAGTTGGAGGCCAGCCTGGTCTACAGATTAAGTTCCAGGACAGCCAGGCCTACAGAGAGAAAACTTGTCTTGAAAAACCAAAAACAAAACAAACCTCAAAACACCAACTACCACCAACAAACTACAAACTTTTATACTTGTGTTGGTTAGTTTTATGTCACTTTCACACGTGCTCGAGTGTCAAACTGTGTGTCCTGGATTTCATGAGAGCACTTATTGGTCAAGTGGATTTCTGCAAGTCCTCAAACAGGTAGGCAGAGTTAGAGGCCCGATTTGGAACAATCTACTTGCACAGGAGGAAAGAGGATGGGCATTGAGGATTTCTGTTTAAAGTGAAGCAGCAATAGCTCTTTGTTTTCCTTTGAGACAAGTAAATACCCCTCTATGTCCTCTGCAACAGCTCCTGCCTCTAGGTTCCTATCCTGCTTGAGTTCCTGTCCTCACTTCCTTTGATGATGGACTAAGATGTGGAAGTGTAAGCCAAACATACCCTTTCCTCCTCAATTTGCTTCTTGTCACTGTGTTTTATCATAGTAATACAAATTCTAACTAAGACATTACTATAAACACATCTACAACTAGGCATGGTGGCATCCCTAAAATCTCAGCACTTGGGAAGCCAAGGCAGGATGACTGAAAGTTTGAGGTCGGCCTAGTCTACATAGTGAGACCATGTCAAAAGGTAAAAACCAGACTGGGGTAATGGCACGCACATGTCATTCTAGCACTCTGGCCAAAGGCAGCGATCAGCAGAAAACCAGCATGCTTCTTACCTCCATCTGTGATTTTACTGGAGGCAAGTCGAACAACCTCAGTGATCAAAGCTGTCTTTCCCAGTCCACTTTTGGAAAAGCCCACAGGAAAGTGATATTCCACAAAGAAAGTGCTGGAAGAAAAAAATTGATTAAGAGAACCTGTTGCTTTTGCAGAGGACCCAAGTTAGGTTCCCAGCACTGGCATGGAGCTCACAACTGTCTTTAGCCAGTTCTGGGGAGCTAATGTCTTCTTCTGAGCTCCTTGGGCACCAGACACACATACGGGGTACATATACAGGGAAAACACCCATACATATAAAAAAAAAAAAAAAAAAGAAAGAAAAAAATCTAAAAACAAACAAAACAAAAGGTAAATATTATTTTCTGCCTCTTTATCTTTGAAGTTCCCATTTTCAGGATCGAATTGCCTCAGAGGTCACTTAGACAAAGCTTTCATCATCTGCCATGTGGGACACAGCACTCCAGAGCTTGTTTCTGAGAGTGCCCACAGCACTACAGTGCAAACTGTCTCTGGGCTCTGAGATGCTAGGCTACAGCCATCTTAGGGCTCATCACTCTTGCTGCAACTGTGAGAGCTGCAGGACGGCTTCCACCCCACTTCCTTTATTCCAAATATACCCTTACTCTTGGGAACTTCAAATCACTTTTATTGATCGAAAAATGTACATAAAGACAAATCGTAAATTAGACTTCCTGTTATCAGCCACACTGTCCCCAAATGCCACATTTAGCTTTCTTATTTAGCTGTACCGCTTTTTTGCTGCTGCTGGCATTGGTGGTTTCCCAGCAAAGCTCTTCCTGCTTGGTGTCATATGGGGACTATCTGGAGGAACTCCCATGGTTTCAATGATGATTCTGACCGAATGTACTCTACCCAGAAGAGCCAGTCTATCCACACTTAGTGACATCGCTGGGGTCTGTCCTGGAGTTCTTGAGAGCTCTTCTTGGTCAACTGGATTTCTGCAAGTTCACAGACAGGTAGGCAGGAGTTAGAGGCCCGATTTGCAACAATCCAGTTGCAAAGAGGATGGGCATTGAGGATTTCTGTTCAAAGTGAAGCAGGAATAGCTCTGTGTTTTCCTTTGAGACAAGGTCTCACTATGAAGCCCAGGCTGGTCTGAAACCCCTGATCTTCCTTTGACTACCATGCTGGGTCAGAAAACAACTTTTGTGAACTGAATCTGGTCCTCATTCACTTCACAAATATTAAGTGTATAAAAATATTCTTTAATCCATCCAAGTGCAGGAATGGATGATTACAGATTAGATCTTTCTAGAAGGGAAGTCTACCTTATTCTGGTTTGCCCATTGTCCTCACCTCATTATCACGTTTCCATGTAGGAGCCATCACAGTCAACCACAACATTACTTTGTCTTCTTTATAAGCCATCTTCTCATGCAGGGGTTTGGGTTTTTTGACTTTTTGAGACAGGGTTTCTCTATGTAGTCCTGGGTGTCCTGGAACTCACTATGCATACAGCTGGTTGGCCTTGAACTCACAGAGATCCTATCTACCTACCTCTGCCTGCTGAGCTGTGCATTACCTTTTTGAGGACTGAAATTCTTCAATGAGTTGCCATAACAAATCACTTGGGCACTCTTGGTCAAATCATGGTCATTTTCCTCGAGGAAAGACCCCTGATGTTCTATCCTGCATCAACATTCAGAGCTCACCTGCTTTTCTTGTCAGCTGTCCTTTTCTTCAGCTTGTGCTCGTTTGACCCTACAACCTTAGATCTGCCAGAGGCTTTTGACTGGTTCATTGTTTTAGAAGGTTCCATTCCATCATCTTCACTGAGGAAATCACTGGTGCCGACATCAGATTTCTAGGGGAAGATAAACAGAAAGCATGGCACTGAAAGACGCTTGCTTTAGGGAAGGCAGTTATAGTTGTTTCTCCAAAAGCAAGCAGAATTTCTTTTCATAAACACCATTCTATTACAGAGATAACTAACAGCATATTCCATATTGTTCCTGGTTATACAAAAATAATCTACACTTCACAAAGATAGGCTCTAGGTCCATTCAGAGTAAGTAAGGGAAGACATAAAAGTTCTCAGGGAGACCACTGCACTGACTGTCTGCTGTGTTCTGCATTGTGCTGGGTGCTGTACATGCAGCTAAGTATTCAGCATGTTCCTGTCAGGCGCCTTATCTTGTCTTCACAATTGGAAAAGACAGGTAGCTTGTCTGTGGTTGCCTGCTATGAGGAGCAAATCCTCATTTTTATCTCCATGGGTTCTGAAGTCTGGTTTTCTATCACAGTAGAGCTGAGACAGAATGGTTGTTACGATGTCACTTAGCTGGGTACAAAGACTGTCTTTCCTCCTACTACCCATGCTCTAAGTTATTTATTCTCATTTTAATTGTGTTTAAGATGAATGATATTTCACGAATTGCCTCATGAAAAAAAGC
This sequence comes from Mastomys natalensis, assembly GCA_021653895.1. Taxonomy (NCBI): domain Eukaryota; kingdom Metazoa; phylum Chordata; class Mammalia; order Rodentia; family Muridae; genus Mastomys; species Mastomys natalensis. The sequence goes on from JAJTUV010000058.1 coordinate 877,298, forward strand.
AGTTGAAAAATTTCCTTTATTTTTGTTTTTGATTAAAGGCACCTACTGTAATTGGCTAATTAGCTTCTTGTATCAGAAAATGCAAAATAAACAGAAGGGGGCATGACGATTATTTGGCTTCAAATTAAAAAGGGCATGCACTCAGTATGCTAACACACAGTGTGATCAGGAAAGCCCGCTGTTCAAGCCTGCCTTCCCTAGCTTCCACCTTTTAGCACTTTGAGGGCACACTCTGTTGACGCATGATCAGGTGGACAAATTAACTCAAAGACCCAAGGAGAAAGCTTTCTGCTCTTAAGTTTTCCTTTAGTAGCATCTTTTACAAATGGGTACAGATGCCTGGCATGGTGACATATGCTTTTAATTCCAGCAGTTGAGAGGCAGAGGCAGGTGGATCTCTATGAGTTCCAGGGCAGCCCAAGTTACATAATGGGACCCTGACTCAGACAAAACAAAACAAACAATAAAAATGGTTACAGATAAGACAATCAAAATCTAAGTAGGTTCATAGTTTAAAATTAATTAGGGAAAATATAAATTGGATTGTTAAGAAGCTTGGAATACCAGAAATTAAAACCATACATTGATAATGCTGAATTTCTAAGCTGTGACTATTACTTAATATTAGTGTCAAACACTGCCTTTGGAGCAGAACATGAGCATGTTAAGTTCTTGGTCTTCCTGATGCCTCATGACCAATTTGTTAAGGTCTAGGTAAAATATTAAGGCCTATGTGGAATGTTAAGGCCTAGGTAAAATGTTAAGGACTGGGTAACTGTTACCGGCTAGCCTGCCTATCATTATAAGGATACTTTCTCATATGTTTCTGCTGTTACTAGGAAACTTTCTTTTTTTTTTTTTTTAATTAGATATTTTATTTACATTTCAGATGTTCTCCCCTTACCCCATTTTCCCCTCCTCCCTCCCAGGAACCCCCTATCCCATCCCCCCTCCTCCTGCTTCTATGAGGATGTGCCCCCACCTACCCCCTACCTTATCTCCCCACCCTCAAATTCCCCCATACACAGCGTCCAGCTTTCATGGGACCAAGGATCTCCTCTCCCATCTATACCTGGCAGGACCATCCTCCCTTGCATATATAGCTGGAGCCTTGGGTCCCTCCCTAAGTGCTCCCAGGCTGGTGGTTTAGACCCTGGGGGCTCTGGTTGGTTGGTATTGTTGCTCTCCTCATGGGGTTGCGAACCCTTTCAACTCCTTCAGTCTTCACTCTAACTCCTCCATTGGGAACCCCATGGAGGTTCAATGGTTAGCTGTGAGCATCTACCTCTGAATATGTCAGACTCTTGCAGACCTCTAAGGAGCTATGTCAGGCTACTAGGAAACTTTCTAATGCCAAGATTGATCACATATTCTATGTTCTGTTCCCTTGGAAACCAATCATGATAGAAGTCAGTAGAACTGCTTTGTATAGGTAACCACAATAAGCTTGGACCTAAACCAACCACCCAGCAGCACTTCCTTCAACTGTGTATAAGCTTTTATGGTATTTGCTTTTATAAGCCTCCTCTGGGATGGACCCCAACATAAGAGAGACACCTTAGCTATCTGGAATACAGCTTCCATTCTGAGTAGTGGTCCAGTAAAGTTTAAGTTCCCAAGACCTCCCTGGTAACTGACATCCTACTTGGCAGAGATATATACATGGGCAACTGACATCCTTGTTGGCAAGTTAAGACATGAATGTTAGACAAGTCCCATCCTAGTAGACAAGTTAGGACATGGATAGTAGACAAGGCAAGTCCCCTGCCACAGTTGAATACCCTAACCAATGGGAGCAGGATAAGTGTACAACAAAGATATGTTTCTAAGAGAAATTCTCCTATTCCTAAATTCTGATTGGTGGAATAACTTGGCACAGATGTCTGTGGATTTTTGTCTTAAAAATTCTGTAGAACCTCAACTCAGGGTCACGGTTCAGCTCCCGAGCCTGAACCATGTTCCCTAGTAGATCAGGTTTGGAGTTTGTGTTCAATAAACCATTCCTATTTGATTGAGATCGGTGTCTGAGTGGTTTGTGCGGCAATTCCCAGACCCCAAAACAACTAGTTCAATGTCTCCATCAACAAATACTTTCTGAAGTTACTTTGCTCACAAAGCATGGGGGGATTACTTAGTGCTCTTCAAACACTCATTTACTGATTGTCTTTGCTGTACGGGTAATAAGAAGAACATTTCCACATTCATAGCAGAAGGATCAGAAGAAGGAAAAAGCGGGGAGGTAAAGAAGAGCCAGGATGTCTGAGGAGTGGGATGAAATGCTAATGTGGAGACACCAGTGAGTCCATGTAAAAGTGGCACATGAAGTCAGGCAGGTAAGATGGGGCAGAGTTCTAAAGCCAGGCTTATAGCTTAGAGAGTGTGGGACAGCAAGAACACAGGTGACCTTGGTAATGTCTAGGGTAAGGATTCCAGTTTTGCCACTTAATGGCTTACAAGGTATGTATGTATGTATGTATGTATGTATGTATGTATGTATGTATTTTAAGACAGGTTTTCTGTGTGTAGCAAGCAGGCCTAAAACTCAGAGATTCACTTGCCTCTGCCTCCCAAATGCTGGGATTAAAGTTGGGCGCCACTAGTGTCCAACAAATGTTTTTATTTTTTGAAGTTGAGTCTGATTATGAAGCCCTGATTTTGCTCTGTAACCACGCTAGGCCCAGAACCCTGGATCCTGCCTCAGACTCCCCAGTACTTGGATAACAGGCATATTTCACCCACAGGCTAGCTTCCTTGTATATAATTTCTCTAAGCTGTTTTTCATGGTATGTAGGACAGTGAAAGTTCTATATCATGGGTCTAGTAAAAGAATTACATTGAAGTAAAAATGAATTAAAAACATTTGGTATAGTTCATAATAAATGCAGACAACATGTAAAGGCCTTGACACATAGAACTTCGGTTAAACGGATGTCTCTATCTCACACATAACACACACATAACCAGTGATGGCTGCTGAGACAGGAAGTCCTGGAATCCTAACAGCTCGCACCTTTCCAATTCAAACTCTTTTTTTTTTCTTGATACTAATTCCACCTTTTACTGTTTCTCCTCCCCAAGTTGCTTTTGACCATGGTGTGACCACATCTACAGAAAGCAAACTAAGATAGCTATTTCTCTGCCTTTCAAAACTCTTAAGTCTGTTAAACCTTTTATGCTTGCTTGACAATATCATGTAATTTCCCCCTTTGTCTCAATTCTGGCAGCCCTCCCTGACTTACTACCAATCCAGAATAAACTACCTTGTATTTCAGTCGTTTTGTCCCCTAACATACAAAAAAGGAAACTCAGAAGTGTGGTGGTCTGGATATGGTTAGAGTACATTCCGAAAAGCTTTTATAGTGAAAGCCTGGCCCTCAGGGACCAGTAAAATGTCAGGCCTTATGGGAAGAGACGCTTGGTTCTGTTAGGACAAGTCTTTAGAAGGGATGATGGTGGAAACTGGTCCTGCCATGATGGCTTCCTGTTTGGTGATGTGATCCCTCTCTCATATATGCCATAAGATGGTACAGCCAATGTGGTCCTTAGCAGAGTTTACACTGAGCTGCACAAATCTCTCTTTTTATAAAGTTAGCCTACCTCAGGTATTCTATTATAGTAACAAAAACTGGACTTCTACGAGGAACATGACCGCATGTCCTCATGACTACTTGTGGAAAGCGATTAGGCTCATTAGGTACAGTGTCTGGAAGATGCTAAACCAGCAACAGATCATGTGGCTTGACAGGATAAAAAAAAAAGGCTGGAATAAAGCAGAACTATCTGAAAAGAATGCTCTATCTTACAAGCCAACAGAGAGTTTTGTCACCCGTGAGGAGAAATGCTCTGGACTCCTCTGTATAGATACCAAGTGGGTTGCAAGGCATGCCTGTACTAGCTGTTTCTTAAGTGCTCTGAGGAAGCCTGGGATGCACTGGAACACAGCTCTGGATGCAGGGGATCTATCTCATTCTGGCTCTGACACTTGATACATATCTTTGGGACAATAGACCTGTGCCTTCTAGGCCTGTCTCTTTACCATAAAATGGTAATACTTTCTTCCTCAGCTGTAATTATTAATAAATAAGTTATACAGTATTAGGACTGGCTACTAAATGCTGTGTTCTCCATGTGTAGAGCTTCAGATTCAATGACTTACAGGCACTGTGTAAAACAAGTTCTCCAGGAGACTCTGGTCATACTGAGGATCATTCAGGTCACTGCTGCAGTACACGTCACTCCCAGGAGACGGGGAGTCTGGAGGAGAGCCTAATCCATTCCAGAAATGACCTCGGGATAATTCAGTACTGGAGACAGGAAAAACAAAACCAAAGGACTTAACAGGTTCAGCAGATCTACTCTCTCTTTCTGGTAAAGCTTCCTAACATTCTAAATGTGAAAGAACTCATGCTAAGGACACTAAACTGACTACTGGGTGACATTTTCCAACTCTATTTCCTCTCTTGGGATGACATCAACTAGTATTCAAAGCCTACTACTGACACATACTGTGCTCTCATTCAGCAAGGCTGTTGGCCATCATGTGCTATGGTTGCCATAGAGATGGCTAACCAGCTGTGCTCCTGTGGTGTCTGTGCTCTGACAGGCAGAAAAAAATAGCACCTATCATTTTGTAAAGTAAATGTTTTCATCAAAAAATGGCTAATTTACAAAAACACCTTCTTCAATTAAGCAAACACATGTACTCTGGAATTATTATGACATGGTTTATTTTATATTGAATATAAAAATGAATATTACAAGGAGTTTATAAACTAAGGAGGTAAGTATATACATAACTATAAACTCATATTTTAAGGAATAATTGATTTTTAAACTTTTCTTTCTCTTACTATAACTAATACTTAATATTATTGAACTTAATATTTAAATGAACATTTATTAATAATAAAGCAGTAATATTAAATACTGTGTGCTGACCCCTGATTTATACTTACTATTCCTTAGCTTCTTTTTAACCTACCATTGTTTTTCTTTAATTTCTAAAGAAATGTGCACAATCATCACTTGAGCCTATGTTTGTATATTACTTCAAACATTTTTTACTTTTATTTTTAGAGGCCCGTGTGAGTGAGAGAGCATGTACATGCATTTGCAGACAACTTGTAGGAGTGGGTGCTCTCCTACCACACAGCTCCAGGGATGGGGCTCAGGCTGTCAGGCTTGATAAGAGCCGTTATCTGCTGAGCAGTCTTGAAAGCCTCTTGGAACTTTACAACTGCTCTTTTTTTCAAAGTATTCTTGGTATTTTTCTATATAACAGCTTTTTAAAAGACTTAACTTTTTTATTTTATGTCTATAAGTGTTTGTCTGCATGTTTGTGGAGGTCAGAAGAGGACTCCTATCTTCTGGAACCTGCCTTACAGTGGGCTGTGACCTACCATGTGGGTACCATGTGGATGCGGGAAGCAACCAGGTTGCAACAGTAGCAAGTGCTTTTAAGGCTTAGCCACCTCTCCTGCCCATCTTTACTAAGGACTGAGGGTCTACCCTGCCATCTCTGTCCAGCCCATCTTTACTAAGGTCTATGCTGCCCACCACAGCTGTTTGCTATGCCATCTACTCTGCACACAAAGTTAGAGATCTCTACCGTTCAGTGCGTAGTCCTCCATATTTTGTTTTTCATTTTTGCAATTATTTCTTTGATTTAACTTACCTGTTTATGATTTATTACAATATTGAATTTTGCCTGTATTTCTTAGCCATATGACAAGCCCACTCTCAGCATGACTCCTTTATTTTTCTTAACATAGATTCCTGGAATTTCAATTATCTAGACATTAAATCATTTGAAAATGTTGCCAATTTTAAACTTTACTTGATATTTTCTAATTTCATTCTTTTTGCTAAATTTTCTGGGATTTTTTTTTCTCCTTCCCTTTCTCTTCTAAATGTTCTACTGAATCTTGTTTTTTGTGTAGATGTTGGAGGCATATCTCATGTCTTCAAATCCAGGCCCTGACTAATGCTGACTAAGCTCAATACATAGGCTAGAAGTCAGGAGGACCTTGGTAACTGGTGGCTTAATTAGAAAACAACTGGGCAGAGCTGGATCATTTTGTTGAGTAAATTTCAGTCTGAGGTATCTCAACCTCTTTTATCTTAACCAGAACAATTTCCTGCCTAGGGAGTAACGTGGCTGTCAGTGTGCTTAGGGATCAAGAAAGAAAAGGGGGCTTGAGGCTGGAGGTATGGGTCTCAGTTTCCTTTCCTGCAGTGTGCTGCTCACCTCTACCTCAGCTGGGTCTATCCAGTCTTCAGCAGCACAACTACAACAATAGTCAACAGTACCAAGAGATTATTCTATGATGTGTGCAAGAATTAACCCATTGGATTCAGACAACATGTCATGGTAGTTGCTGTGGAGACTGCAGGAGACAGCTCCATCTCCCGTAAGGTCTCATCGGCATTGGCGCTCAGGTACCCTCGGACTCTGCCTTCTAACCTCAGACATTTTTATTGACACTTTCGTTGCTCTCACCTCCTTTCCAGTTCTTTGATTTCTGGCCTCTTCTAGTCTTTGACCACCATCGTACTACAGTTTAACAGTAAGTGGGCATGGAGTATGGCCGATCTTACCATCACTCTGCTGTGCACTCCCTGGGGGACCTTGCACACCCTCCAGCTTTCAGTCACTGCTGTGGAGCGGACAGATACTCTATTTCCATCCTCTTGCCTGAGCATCAGCTCTGCTGTCCTGATGTTTACTGAACAACTCTATCTGAATGTCCCACAGGCAAGTTGGGTTTACAGACTTTCAGGCTCAAATGTGAGCCATCTTCAAACCATTGCCTTACATCCAAGGGGACTTATATTTGTCATTACTGTCTTTTTCTAAACAGTCAAGGCTACACAGAGAAACCCTGTGTAAAAAAACAAAAGACAAACAAACACCCTAAAACTAAACCAAAAACAAACGTGTGCATCCCCTCTCCCCCACAGGGTTTCTCTGTGTAGTCCTGGCTGTCCTAGAACTCACTTTATAGACCGGGCTGGCCTCGAATTCAGAGATCTGCTTGCCTCTGCCTCCCAAGTGCTGGGATTAAAGGTGTGCACCACCACTGCCCAGAGCAAGTGTGCATTCTTAATCACATGTTTCTGTATATGTATAATACATTGCTTATCTCTCCAAGACAGTAATGTTTTATAGTAGCTATTCAAAAGACAATACATGATGACTCTGGTTTCAGTGCACATGTTAATGGTTACAACAATAGCTACCAACAATCAAACTGTTATGTGCTAATACTGTGCTAACTCCTTAATATTACATCATTTCTTATCCTCACTGCAGTTTTGCAAAGTCTGCAAGTTCTTTCTCAGCTTCTGTAGCTGAGATAACTGCCTAAGGCCTCGATGCTAAGTAACAAACATCCCATTTCTACTTGACCCTAATTAAAATCCATGCTCTCTCTATCACACCACATTGACATGGATGACAAGAGTGGGAGACAAGAACAGAAAGCTGGACTGGGGGCCATTTTGTAAGCAAAGCCCAAAAAATAGGCTATCCATTAGTTTAGCCCAAAGAAAAGGCTACCCACCGGCTTTTTATTTAATGGGCAAACAGTCCTAGTTTAAGGATTTGGAAAGGAGCGAGGCCAAGGAAGTATTGCTAAGAATGTACTCAATGCTGGAAGAAGTTTTAATAAAAGAAGCTAGAGAGGACACTCACCTGCCCAACAGCAGCTGTATAGCTCTGGCGTCAGCCAAGGGGAGGAGGTGGTCTGTACTGTGGCCTTTAAGTTGATTCTCAGATGAATTCCTAGTTCCAAGGTGTGGGAAAATACTGTCAGGAATGGCTAACAGACATCAAAAATTTAAATCCTAACCAAGCTAAGAAAGAACAGAAAGCACTAGTCTGATTTACAAAATTTAGCATTTTTAGACTTATCTGCCTTAAATGTATATACAACTTTATACTTTGCAAAGTTCTTCCCAACATCAGAATCCTATCTCATTTATGAAGGGAGGGAAAAAAAAAAATCTTCCTTTTATATACAGGTATTCTGGTTTAGAGAGTGAAGAATTTATCTATTTATATATTTAGCAAACACCAAAGTTAGGTTAGCCTAACTGTAGGCTCAGCACATTAAGAATTATTTGCTGAACATTCCCGAGATTATCCATTCAGAACAACAAAGAGAGTATGTCAATAGCACAGGAAGTGTGCTGCAGAGTCTTGTGCACGTCCCTAACTTACAGAGCTGATGATCTGGAAACATCTTCTGCCATAAGAGGAGGAACTGTGTCCAGCAGTATACTAGTATCTGGGCTGGAGTTCATTGCAGAAATCAACATGGCATTCCGCAGCTTATTGCCTTGTTCTAGCAGAGCTGAGGGCAGTAAAAACAGAAAATGCAACATCTGAAGTCCAGCAGGACGGGTTTCAATATCTAGTACTTGTCCTCCTAGGAGCAACTCTGCAGTGGCCTCTGCATCTGTTCTCACATTAGCCTCGCAATTCCTTGAGGTTGTTCACTTAACAACATAGTTTGCTTGGTTTCTGTATGTGTGCTTGCAGTGGGGCAGGCAGTGGGGCAGGAGGAGCATGCCACCTGAATATGTGTGGAGGTCAGAGAACATCTTGTAAGAGTCAAGTCTCTCTTTCACCATGTGGGTCATGGGGATCAAACTCAGGTCAGGAAGGCTTGGCGGAAGAAGCTGAGCCATCTTACTAGCACTATAAAGGACATTTGAAACATTCCTAACAGATGATAAATGCCTGAGATGACTCATGTCAGGTGATATGATCACTACCTACTGTATACACATCCGAAAACATCATACTGTAGCCCACAAACACGCACCATTGCCACTTACTAATTTAAAGTAAAAACATCTAAGCAGTAATCACTTAGCAGTTCAGTAGAGCTGCCTTTACATGAGTCCCTGGACGATACCAGTCTTACACTTTTATTTGGCTATTTAGTTCATAGGGAAGTCTTGCTTCCCTTTGTGGCCTAGCTAACAAGCAGAGCAAACCCAATAAATGCAGCATAGTCTTAGGTAACAGACACATACCTGAAAGAAGGTCCTTTGTAGGGGGGTTGTTTGAAGACAGGATGCATGAGTCACTGTGACTCTTGGCAACTGTACTAATTTGTGGCTGAAACTCAGAACTGTTCAGGAGGGACAGCTGCTTCTGTGACAGCTGCTTCTGTAGGGCTTTGCCTCTCAGAGTTACAGTCTCTACACTCGCCCCTTGAGTAAGGTGATGATGTAGTCCACACAAAGAACTCTTTACTGCGTCGGAGTTCTCTGCAAAGTACAAGTGGTCCTTTCCCCTGTTAGAAAGAAACAATGCCAGCAGCTTATACCCCATCTTGGGAATACTCCACCTCTCAGAGTTTGGGGAATCAGTGAGGGCATTGAAGCTAGGGCCTTGGAACAGGTGGCTTCTTCTGCAGTGTGACTTTATATATCTGCTTTTAATCTTAAAAAAAATCTTGACCACAGTTGTGAGTTGTTCCTTAAGTGACACAAAATAGAGACCAGCACACAGGGAAAGAGAGTGTGTGTGTGTGTGTGTGTGTGTGTCTACACAGACTCTGATACTGCAAATGCTTCACAAGTAATTACTTAAGATAAATATCTCTTTCTCATACTTCTTTTTGTTTCACAAAATAATTCCCTTTCCCTCTTTCCCCTTACAGATAGCATCGGCAAACGTTTTAATCACATGTGTACATTGGCTTCTCTACTAGACTGTGAGCAGTCTTTAAAAATGGTGGTTTTGTGTAATTAGGGTATGCTAAGCATGCATCTCCCTGAATCCCAGGAGTTGTGTCTTGTTCACTCTGTACCGGTCCCTGGTGTCCAGCCAGGCTGGCAGAGGGAACTTAAGAGCTATCAGCTGAGAGAATGACTGTCTTCTGTCTTCAGTTTTTCAGTCTAGCACATATGACACAGAATGGGAACAGTGAGGGTGGCAGACGTAGAGACTTGGAGATGCCATCATTACCTTGGTGTGGTTGACCTGCTGCTGTTGCCTGCTAATTCTTTCCCATCAATTTTGATGGTAGGTACTCTACAAGACCTTGATGGGATCACAGAGTGGTTGTTGCTGGATTCAGTATTCTCTCTGAGTTCTTGCTCAGATAAAAGCACATTTTTTGTTATTTCAGTGGCAGGAAGAGGTTTGTAGCTGTCATAAGTTTCTGACAGAGGCTCCAGGGAAAGTGAGACCTGAAAGAGAATGAAACAGAACAAATTTTCTTCAGCCCCCAATAACTAATTGTAAGATTGCCCTGCCTGACAGAATTCCTCACAAGACTAGGTCTTGCTTTCTGCCTACTTCAAAATCCTTTCTCACTAGGCTTCCAGGACTCCTCCATCCCTCTGACTGAGACAGACCAATTGTCTCTAGTTTCCTCTGAGCACTCTCTATTCACTGCTGTGTGCCTTTGTTTACTCCACCCTTGATTCTTTATGTCTGGGTAAAGATGTCGAGGTCACTGCCTTCCTCCTGTTTCTCCTTACTCTCTACTCACTAATACAACCACTATTTACTGAATGCTTTCCTATAGGCCAGCAAAGTGCTGAGTTCCTCATTCAGACACACTTTAGTGATGACACATTCTGCCAGGAATTTATGTTATCTTAACTATAAGACTAAGGGGAAAAAAAGCAGAGGCTATATGTGGTGGTACATACCTAGTAATGCCAGCATATAAGGGGTAGCGGCTTATTTGCATCTTTTACTTATCACACTGACAGATTATGCATCCCTTGAAGGCATGAACCATATTCTCTAGTTTTCTACAGATTGATTAGCACAGTGCCATAGGTATGGCATTGATGTCCAACATATCTGAGGTTCTGATAAAGAAATGACATGGTGTTTGCTTGCATTCTTGCTGTTTGTTGCTTGGCACAAAAAAGTTCCTACTGTCCTGCTGGAGGTAAAGATGAAAAACACTAAGAGGAGAAACTAAGTTTCAGCTGCCTGGGATAAGCTCTTGATTGTAGTCCAGCTTTTTTTTTTTTTTTTTGCGGGGGGTGGGGGGCGACAACACAGGAAGATCTTTAGAGCCTAGGACTTGGGGTCAATGCAGCAAGACCTGGTCTCAAAAGAAAAGACAAAGCTGCCTTAGAACCCCACTCCTGTGATTTCAAGTCCACTATTAAAACGCTCTTCAGTACCAGGAAGATGGCTCAGGAGTAAAGGCACTGGCTGAGCAGGCCTGGAGACTAGAGTCCAATCCCTGAAACCTATGTTAAGGTAGAAGACGAAAGCTGCTCAATGGCTCTCAGCAGCTGTCTTCTTATCTTCACATACACTGTGCTATTTGTATACACACACACACACACACACACACACACTCCCTATCTCTTTCTCTTAAAAATCTAAAAAAAGTTCTTCAGTCCTCTGAAAAGCCAACTGAGAAAAACAACAAGTAAGTGAAACAAAATTAAAGAATATACCTCAGAGGTAAGAAAACAACAGAACCGAAAAGTTTAATTTTCAGGACAGGAACAGGAAAAATGATTGAAGGAGCCACAGATAATTAAATAATGAATGACCCAACACAAAAAAGAAAAAATTAGTTTTTTAGATATCTCTGAAAAGGTCAATAAATATTTTGTGTAGAGAAAATGCCAACACATATACTCGGAAAATCAAACCTACATCTTACTGAGAACACTGGCCTTGAGCCAAGAAATATAAAATCCTTCAGATATATTCATCAAAACTTTGTTACAAAGACAAAAATCAGGAATTCGGTGTGATGAATACTGTGGCTGTGGCCATGGAACTGCAGCCCCCACAATCCTGGCTGTCCAAATGTAAATGTCAGGGCCTACCTTACCATTCATCACTTGCTAAAGACAACACTGCATCATAGAAGCATAGGAGGCACAGGGAAGAAAAGTATCCCTGCCCCTAACTTGAACTTGATCATGATGGATGATTGTTTTGATGTGTTCTTGGATTCGGTTTGCTAGAATTTTATTGAGTATTTTTGCATCGATATTCATAAGAGAGATTGGTCTGAAGTTCTCTTTCTTTGTTGGGTCTTTGTGAGGTTTAGGCATGAGCGTGATTGTAGCTTCATAGAATGAATTGGGTAGTGTTCCTCTGTTTCTATTTTGTGGAATAGTTTGAAGAGAATTGGTATTAGGTCTTCCTTGAAGGTCTGATAGAATTCTGCACTAAAGCCACCTGGTCCTGGGCTTTTTTGGTAGGGAGACTTTTAATGACTGCTGCTATTTCTTTAGGGGTTATGGGACTGTTTAGATGGTTTATTTGCTCCTCATTTAACTTTGGTACCTGGTATCTGTCTAGAAAATTGTCCATTTCATCCAGATTTTCCAGTTTTGTTGAGTATAGGCTTTTGTAGTAGGATCTGATGATTTTTTTAATTTCCTCAGTTTCTGTTGTTATGTCTCCCTTTTCAGATCTGATTTTATTAATTTGGATACTGTCTCTGTGCCCTCTGGTTAATCTGGCTAAGGGTTTATCTATCTTGTTAATTTTCTCAAAGAACCAACTCCTGGTTTTGTTGATATTTTGTATAGTTCTTTCTGTTTCTATTTGGTTGATTTCAGCCCTGAGTTTGCCAATCCCACATCTAATAGAGGACTAATATCCAGTATATACAAAGAACTCAAGAAATTAGACTCTAGACAACCAAATAACCCTATTAAAAAATGGGGTATGGAGCTAAACAAAGAATTCTCAACTGAGGAAATACGAATGGCCAAGAAGCACCTAAAGAAATGTTTAGCATCCTTAGTCATCAGGGAAATGCAAATCAAAACAACCCTGAGATTCTACTTCACACCAGTCAGAATGGCTAAGATCAAAAACTCAGGTGATAGTAGATGCTGGCGAGGATGTGGAGAAAGAGGAACACTCCTCCATTGTTGGTGGGATTGCAAGATGGTGCAACCACTATGGAAAACAGTCTGGCGGTTCCTCAGAAAATTGGACATATCACTACCTGAGGACCCAGCTATACCACTCCTGGGCATATACCCAGAAGATGCTCTAACATATAACAAGGGCATATGCTCCACTATGTTCATAGCAGCTTTATTTATAATAGCCAGAAACTGGAAAGAACCCAGATGCCCTTCAACAGAGGAATGAATACAAAAAATGTGGTACATTTACACAATGGAATATTACTCAGCTATTAAAAACAATGAATTTGATAAATTCTTATGTAAATGGATGGAACTAGAAAATATCCTGAGTGAAGTAACCCACTCACAAAAGAACATACATGGTATTCACTCACTGATTATTGGATTTTAGCCCAGAAGCTTGAAATACCCAAGATTCAACTCACAGACCACATAAAGCTCATGAAGAATGACGACCAAGTTGGGGGCGGGGGGGGGGGCTTCAGTCCTTCTTAGAAGGAGTAACAAAATACTCTAAGGGAGCAAATATGGAGACAAAGCACAGGACAGAAACTGAAGGAGGGGGCGTCTGCAGACCATTCCACCTGGGTATCCATCCCATGTGCAGTCACCAAAGGTAGACGTTGATGTGGATGTCAGGAAGTACATGCTGACAGGAGCCTGATATAGCAGTCTCCTTAGAGGTCTGCAAGAGTCTGACATATTCAGAGGCAGATACTCACAGCTAACCATCAAACTGATGATGGGGTTCCCAATAGAGAAGATAGAGTGAAGACTGAAGGAGTTGAGAAGATTTGCGACACCATGGGGAAAGCAACAATCCCAACCAACCAGAGCCCCCAGGGTCTAAACCACTAGCCTGGGAGCGCTTAGGGAGGGACCCATGGCTCCAGCTATATATGCAAGGGAGCTATATATAAGTGGGAGAAGAGATCCTTGGTCCCATGAAGGCTGAACGTCATGTGTGCATGTGTGGGGGTATTCAAGGGTTGGGAGGTGAGGTATGGGGGAAGGTGGGTGGGGATACACCATCATAGAGGCAAGAGGAGGGGGGAAAATGGGGTAAGGGGAAAACATCTGAAATGTAAATAAAATTTCCAATAAAAAAAAAAAAGAAAGAAAGATGAAGCAGAAGTCAACTGATTACCTCTGGGCTTGACTTCCAAGCCCCTGCTTCTCTGTTTCTCACACATACTCACTGAGTCCCTCCCCGTTTATGTTCACTCTGTTCATTTCTCTGCCAGTTTCAGTAATCAGTCAGTGTCTGTCTTTGTCTGCTTGCCTGTCTCTCATGCTGGGAGCTGAACCTGGGTCCTTATGCACGCTAAGCACATGCTATATTCCCAACCAGATTTTCCATGTTATGCAAACAATTTTACTTTTTAAACTGAAGATTCCTTCCTTAAAATGTCATTATGTTCCCAAAGTTTTCTCCAACGCAAACAATTTTTATCTGTCAGGATAAGGGAACTAACACACTCTACCATCTAAATATATCACCGTCTTCTAAAGCCCACACCATCCACATACACCATGAATACATCATATGCGTCTCCAATGTTAAGGGTGCTCATCTGCCTTCTAGCAATGACTCAGGGCCTCTTTGGTACTAAGTTGCCTACAGTTTTCTACTTATATCTGTGGTATCTAATGTTCAATTTTCAGAATTATGCTGGGCAACACAGCATTTAAAAATGATTAAGCAATGCTGTCAAAATTACATTTTTTTACAAAAATTGGTATCTCTGGCTTTTCTTGAAAAATTAGAAGATCTAGCAATGCTGAGTCGTCCTTCTCACGTGACAAAAATGAGCTGGAATAGACCAGTGACTTGATCAGGACATGCATGCAGTTGCATAGCATATCCCAATGTAAGGCAAGGTGATAACCACTCTCTGTTGCTATAACTGGTGCTATTATTATTTTAATTTCCTATAGTATAACATACATGTAATCACCACAATCATGAAAGGGAACAGTTCCATCATTCCAAAGAACTCATGTTATCCTTTTGCAGTTACACCCTTCTCACTGCGAACTGCTACCATCCACTCATGATGGTTTTCTAGACCCTTTCTAGACAAAGGCCATGGTCTAGTGTGTAATTTGGAGATTCTTTGGAGATTTACTGTGGTGTTGTAAGTGTTCATGCTTTTTACTGACTGGAACACCAGGACTTATCACACTGGTCCCTTTGTAAACCCTGAGACAGCTTTGCTGGAGTAAGCTTTGGGGATAGACCGTTCTTCCTGCACAGTGCTGGTCCCAGGTTACTGCTATTTTTCTGGGGATTCTGAGGTCTAGCTTCATAAGAAATACTGTTCTTCTATTTCCCACCTCGACGAGTTTTGGTATCAAAGTGTTACATGTCTTGGAATAGTGATTTCTCCTCTTTGATTTTTCTGGAACAGACAGTAAGATTGATGGTAGTTTTTTTCTTCCCTTAAGAATCTGAAGAATTTGCTAATAAGGTCATCTAGGCCTAGAGACTCCTTTTTTGGCAGATCTGAAACTACAAATTCAACTTATACAAATAGCCCCAGGTCTACTGAGGCCACTTCTTCAGGGTATTCTTGTAGTTCACAGCCTGGGAAGAACTGGGCCATTTCATTTAAGTTGTCAGATTTCACCACGTAGGGTTGCTTGTGGCATTCTTTTAATGTCTGTGAGTTCTGTAATCTACTCTTTCTTACAGCAGAGGCAAGAGGAAAGTGGAGTGTTTCCTTTTAAAATTAGTATGTACTCATTGTATTCAGTGATGGTTTTCATAATGATGTTATAAAAAAAAAAACCTGTGGGCCTTGTGTGCTTGTGTGTGTGAGTACAGGCATGGGTATGCCATGGTGCTGTGTGCAAGTCAGAAGACAATCTTGGGTGCTGGGTGCCTGAGGCAGAGTCTCTTGCTTACAAGTGTGTAGACAGGCTAGCTGGCCCATGAGCTTTTAAGGATTCTCCCGTCTCTGCCTCCCATCTAGTAGGAACACTGATTACAGACATGTCCTACCAAGTCCCGCTTTACATGGGTTCTTTAGATCTGAACTCAGTCCTCACATTTGCACAGCATGCACTCACCACTATGCTATCCCCACACCCCTCAGGATAACATTTGAATTCCAGTATATTCTTTGTTTTAAGACAGTGTTTCCTGTTCCCCTCTTCTACCCTCTAAACCCTTTCATCTTCTAAAACAGTCCTGATTCTACTTTTATATCATATATAAGAGTGTATATGCGGAGAAAATATAATATTTCTATGTCTATGAAGGGAGAAAAAGAGACTTAGGAAATTTAAAATAAATGGGAACAGGTATGTTTCATTACGGAAGAGAATATATTTCTAATGAGTATATGGGCAAAATGTTACTGTCAAACATTATATCTATACCATCATGAAATAGGAATTCTGAAATTCAAGGAGATTTTAAAAACTAAAGCAAAGTGAAGGCAGTTCTACAACATGACATCAGACAGATGAGCTAGAAAGAATCAAGGCCTATTATGGATAGCAAATTTTTTATTTATTTAATTTTTGTTGTTGTTTGGTTTTTCAAGACAGGGTTTCTCACTGGGCAGTGGTGGTGCATGCCTTTAATCCCAGCACTTGGGAGGCTGAGGCAGGTGGATTTCTGAGTTGGAGGCCAGCCTGGTCTACAGAGTGAGTTCCAGGACAGCCAGGGCTACACAGAGAAACCCTGTCTCGAAAAACCAAAGACAGGGTTTCTCTGTGTAGCCCTGGTCATCCTGGAACTCACTCTGTAGACCAGGCTGGCCGAAAACTCATAGATATCCACCTGCCTCTGCCTCCTGAATGCTGGGATGGTAAGTTTTTTAAAGGACTCCCACCAAATGTAGCTGGACCTGTGTATGGTAAATGCTGTTTGCATGTGTAGGTCTAATGGAAGGCCCACTGTGCAGGATGCTAGTGGTAGGTAATGTTGCATATGCTCAGGGTACAAGGTATCCCCACCGATTTCTCTTTGCAATTTTACTGGCACCTATACTGTTACAAGAGGCTTGATCAACTGATTCTGTAGAGGGATAGGGATATTTTAGGTGTCATTACATATTTTTCTTTTATAATTAAAAATATAAGAAGTCTTTTGAGCTCAAATGTTAGCTGGGAACCACCAGGCATGCTAGCCCTTTCTGCCATAGCTAATTTCTCAGTCCTGTTACTCTCGCTGTGCTTAGCACCTCTCTAATGTGTGTGCTTTGCTGTACCATTTCAACAGAGTGTTTCTGTACTTTCATCTCATTAATGCTGGCAACAATGCTTTACACCATTTACAAATGGGATATTGAAGGTCAGCAAGTATAAATGATGTTTTAGTTAGTGTTTCTATTTTCTATTACTATGAACAGATGCCATGACTATGGCAAGTCTTATAAGGGAAAACATTTAATTGGGTCTGGCTTACAGTTTCTACAGTTTCAGAGGTTTAGTGCACTATTGCCATGGTGGGACATGGCTGAATGCAGGCAGACATGGTGCTGGAGAAGGAGCTGAGAGTTCTGTATCTTGATTCAAGGGCAGCAGAGGACGTCAGTGTGCCACACCAGGCAGAATTATAATACCTTAAAGGTATTAAAGGCCACACCTTCTAATAGTGCCATTTCCTATGGGCCAAGCTTTCACATATAGGAGTCTATGGGGGCCATTCATATTCAAACCACCACAAATGATTATCTAGTAAACATGAAAATTACTTTGGTAACCAAGTTTTCTTTGTCCACATCTAATTGCTTGTTATTGAGCATATGTGTACTTGTGTGTCCAGGTACAACTGCCTGTGACAGCAATGTGGAAGCCAAGACTGAGCTAGGGATGCTTTCTTCCATCACTGTGTCTAAACGATATTCTTTTGAAACAAAGCAGTCATGGGTGCTCTCCAGTTCAGCTAGACTAGCTGAAATCTGCCTGTCTTTCCATCCCAGTGCTGGGGCTACAGGTATATGCACCCATGTTTGGCTTGTCACATGGGTTCCGGGAATCCAAACTTGAGTCCTCGGGCTTACACAGCAAGCACTTACTGAGCCATCTCTGCAGGTGCATCTTCTCTGTTCTGTCTACTGTACCCTTCTTCACTGTCACTTATCTGGGAAAAAGGAATTTTAAAAAATGCTTCTTTTTTTAAAAAAAGTTATTTATCTTAAAAAAAAATTGGTTTCTTTTAAATTATATGTGTATGGCTATGTGCATGTGGAAGCAGGTGCCTGAGGAGTGGAGCTCCTGGAACTAGGGTTATAGGCAGTTGTGAGCTGCCCAACATGGGTGCTGGAAACTGAACTATGGTCCTTTAGAAAAACAGCAAGTACTTTTAACCACTAAGCCATGGAAAAAGGAAGTGTAAGTTGCTGCTTCTCCTTTACTGTAACTGCTCCTTATTTCCAAACTCCTTATCTTTCAGAATCTGACTTCTGTCTTAATCGTCTATTAACAACAACTTAACAATCCAATGACCTTTAAATTTAAAAATACACATCTTATTACATAAATTATATTTAAATATGATCAGAAATAGTACAGCCACTTTGGAAAACTCTGGTAGTTTCTCACAAAGTTAAACAGAGTGCCATATCACCCACCAATTCTGCTCCTACGCATGTGCCCGAGGGAACTGAAGGCAACGTTCACAAAAGAACTTAAACAGAGATGTTCCCAAAGCCAGTAAGCCCAGATGCCGGTTAACTGAAAACAGACAAACAAAACGAGCTCTACATATACAACTGAATGTTTCGCTCACAAGAAGGAATATAGACCAAACCTTAAAAATGTTATGCTAAGAGAGAGAAGCCAGTTTCAAAAGAGCACATAATATTCTGTGCTCTTTGAAACATCGGGATTAGGTAATGTGTAAGGACAGAAAGTAGACTGGTATGCCAGGGGATGGGGATGGGGATCATGGAAGAGAGGGAGGATAATGGGTACAGTATTGGGTTTTGTACAGTATTGGTTTTTGGAATGAAAGAAATGTCCTGGAATTAGAAAGTAGTAAAGTCCATATAATTTCATGAATATACTTAAAACATCTGAATTGTACACTTTAAAAGGGTGAATTTCATATTTTCAAATTATATTTTGATCATAAATCAATAGCAACACCACAAAAGGCCACAGAGAATCCTATATGCCTACTGCTATTATCATTACTTATTTCTCCTTACGCATCAATCATGTGCACACATGTAGTACCATCTTAATTTCCTTTTATCATCAGACTACAAATATAATTCTGTTGAACAAAATATTTTCATTTCTCTAGTACTGAAAGGCACTGCTGTAATTAACCCCAAGAATGCAGAGTTTGCTCCTCTTTCTGTGGCATGTCTGTAAGACTGAGGTAAATGAAGTTCATCACCTTTTTCCAGAGTTTATCATTACACAGGCTTGATGCAAAATCCTACACCATCAGAAACACAAGGGTAAACAAGTCTCACTTCACCACCCAGCCATCAGTAGAAGGTATCACTACTTTCCAAATAAACACGCCATAAATGTAGTGAGAAATCCCTGAGCTACTTCACTTAGTCTCTGGTATTTTGAGTTGCTAGTCTGTTGCACAGACGTGAGACATGTGCACTCCTGTGGGGCATTTTTGTATCAGGCAATGTTAAGTGTTCTTTCCCTACTTTGTCTTGGTTTCTTTTCCTCTTCATTTCATTTTCTGTATTAACTTTAAGACAAATTTAGTAAGATGTAAAACCAATTGAATTTTTCATTTCATGCTGAACTTATTCCCATGCCATAAGTTTTCGTTTCTTCCGTTTCTTCTGGGATATCTTTTTCTCTGTGCACCTCCCTCTTTTGATTTTGGAACATTTCCTTCCTTTTCTCCATCTCACTATGGCTTGGTTCACTTGACTGTTCATTGACTAGAGACTCCACATCTAAAGCCTTAAGTTCAGCATCACTGTCTCTATTCTCAAGCATGTGCTGCAATCACTCAGCACTCCCTTGGGGCCACAGACTCTGTGTCCAGCCCTACTGTCTGGCCTGGACACACCTATAGACTCCACCATTATACTGTTGGAGCAGCATATGTGGCTGGGTTTTTGTTGTTGTTTTGTTTTGTTTGAGACAGGATTTTCTCTGTGTAGCCTTGGCTGTCCTGGACCTCACTCTGTAGAGCAGGATTGCCTCTGCAGAGGGGTTGGGATTAAAAGTGCACGATACTGCCTGGCTTTTTTTTTGTTTGTTTTTGTTTAAAAAAAAAACAGATGGATTCTTTAAAGTGACATTTTTCAGACACCTGGTGGCTTTTTGGACATGAATACTCTTGATGGCCTGGGCAGTTTTAGTGTTCTTAAGATGAACATAAAGATTTGAATCGCTTGATTTGCATGATTTTGTATAGTTTTCTGGGTCAAGAGGATAGGAACCATTTTCACAGGTCACCTCAGGCTGCTTTCAGGAAGAAGTGTGAGGGATCCTGGGAGAATTCATTCATCACTTGAATTTGTAAAATGTGAAAATTAAGTGTTTACTCTAAAGAGTCCCCTCAGAAAGGAATCCTTTTATAGTCTTCCCAGGTTGTTGGGGGATGGTTTTGTGCACTATGTATTCAGATGCTAATTGCTGTGCCCTGAAGTCTGGTTGCAATCCAGAAGTTAGCACTGTCATAACTGGAGCATCATCTGTCTCAGTCATGTGTAAAAATTCTTTTCTATCACCTCACCTCTGATATTGGTTAATCAAGAATGAGTCAGCCTACAGTTGGGCAGAAGAGAATAAGGCAAGACTTCTGATCCCAGCCAGGGGTCCCAAGCAAAAAGAAAGAGACAGGAAGAGGAAGAGATGGGCCAGCAGGATTCACAGTGAGGTCACAATGAGAGAACAGTCATGAGGACACACATGGACCAGAGCAAGCCAGGGTGAGACTCAGATGCAAGTAATGGGTATATGGCTGGGAAGAAGTCCAGGTCAGCACAGTCCAGATCAGAATAGCTCAGAACCTGCCCAGCTTTGTGCTGCGGCTTATTAATAAAAATAAGGTCTCTGTGTTATTTATCTGGGAACAAGGCAGGCACAGACAAGCCCCGAGAATTACATGCACCCAGCATCCTCTGCATACCTACTGCATAATATGTATCATACTGTGTTCTAGAAAACTACACGAGAGAACCTTCATTATCTCTGTATTAGTGACAATAAAAGTGCATCAAAAACACAAGCTGGATCAATGAGTGACAATATCAAAGATAGCACTTACATGAGTCAAACAAATGCTTCTTGGCACTATAATAGGATCCGAGGGAAATGAGAATATAGTCTCATCTTTCAGGGAGTCTATAGACTCTAAAGAGAATCCCACCAATAAACAATTCTGGATACCGCACTAGAACAATGATGCCATCACACATCTATGAATTCAATTCAGTGCAGAGAACAGAGCAGCAGACAGTGTGAAAGCAAATTGGATGCTGGACTCAGAGAAGGGAGCAAAGTTGAGTACAGTCTTTGGGTAAAGAGTGAATAAGTCACAAAGTAGGACTTTGCATGAGACATGGAAATCATAGACCTATCCTCTCTAGAAGACTCATCTTCTGGCCCCAGACTGGACTCTTTGTAGTTGTCACTGATTGGTCAGACATGAAATATCCCCCATAAGCTCCTGTATTTGAATACCTGATCTCCAGCAGTGGGGCTGCTGTGGAAAATTGTGGATCCTTCAGGAGGTGGAGTCTAGTGAAAGACTTGAGGCACTTGGAGAGGGGCTTGAGGTTTATAGGCTCCTGTCCTTTTTGCTTTCTGATCTTCCCAAATGTGAGCAAGCCAGCCCCTATCCCCCACAAGTAACTGTATCCTCAAATCAGAGTCAAAATAAACCCTTACGTTGCTTCCTATCAGGTATTTGGGCAGAGTAATGAGAAAAGTGGTAATACAGCTGTAAAGAATGAGAACATTTTTACCTGAAGTTCTCCAAGTTTCTTAGATGCTGGTGAAACAATAGTAAAAAACCCATTGATTTGATGGGTTGGAGACAGCTGGGCGAGTCCACTGATCTGAACTCTGCCGACCGGAAGATGATCAAACTTGGTGATTACTTCCAACACCAGCACGGCCATATCTAATCAGAAACAATTACAACATATTCAGATAGTTTCCACTATTTTGTTTTTTACAAGTAAGCTAAAGGGTATAAAATGAACAACTAAATTGGAAGTAAACCAGGCACTTACTTACCATACCATCTGAGGAAGGAGGAATGAGCCCAACACTGAAAGAACAAGACTTTCAGAAAAGGATGACAATTACTGCATATTAAGGGATTAGATGGAATACTTAGCATGCTAAGTATGTGGTAAGAAAGTCAACTTTCAAAGGCTAGGGAAGGTGGCTTTGTGGGTAAACTGCATGTCTTGCAAGCTCAAGGATTGGAGTCCATTCCCAGAATCCTTGTAAAAGTCACACAAAGTGGCATGCACTTGGCAATCCTAGCACTGAGGAAGTGGAGACAAGGAGATACCTGGTGTTGCCAGTCAACCTAGCAAGTACCACCACACTGAAACCTGGGTCGCGTCAGTCGGTCGTCTGTCTGTCTGTCTCTAACCATACGTGTGTACACACACACACACACACACACACACACACACACGGCGCGCAAAAGAACCTGAGGAACAACATCTGAGAAACACACACCATATACACATAAACAAAAGATAACTTTAAGAGTACTAGTAAAATGTATTCAGCCAGGTGTGGTGGTACAGCCTTTAATCCCAGCACTGTAGAGGTAGAGACAGAGTAATTCATCTCTGTGAGCTGGAAGCCAGCCTGGTCTATACAGTAAATTCCAGACCAGCCAAAGCCACGTAGTAAGACTCTGTCTCATTAAAAAAAAAAAAAAAAAATGTATTTGACAAGAACTCAAGCACTGGTTCTAAAATATTGAAATATAAATTCAACTAATCTTTCAGTTACTTCCTTCTCATTCTTTGAGTGAGAAAGGGATGCTCTGGCATGACTTCAGGGGTTGGTTGCAGTATTAAAGGTACTGAAAACACTGAGACCAAGACTAACAGAAATAGATCCCTTAACTACATTCTATATTTATCCCTCATCCCTTCATGATCTTAACTACAGAAAGAGAATAAAGTGTACACAAACGGAATCTAAAATCATGTCAGGACAGTACAAATTCTGAATATTTTCTTACCAATGCTGAGAAATGGTTCGTTATTACTATTTGTCCAATACTTAAATGGAAAGTAGGCCTTATAATGAGAAGATCCATGTGGGTTTTTCTTGGCTCTAATATTCATAGGCTGTTTTGGTGGAATTCACAACCATTTATAAAATAGGCATTTTAACATCTGTGTGGGGGATCTGAGGATACTGCATATAGATCACACAGGACAGTGTCTTCCCACATAGCAGTTACTGAATGACTTTATATGACTTTAAACAAATTACTTAACATACCACAGCCCTTTTCTGGTAGTCATTTCAAAAATTATATAAACTGATGCAAAAGTACTCTGAAGGCTGCGAATGATGTACACATGTGGACTAGACTCTTTCATACCTCACTGTTCTCTTGATAATTTATTTTTTAAATTACATTTCCATTTACTTATTTTTGTGTTATGTGTCTGAGTGTATCACAGCACACATGGAGAAGCCACAGGACAACTTGCATGTGGAGCCTGGGGATCCAACTCAGGTCATCAGACCAGGTGGTAGGTGCCTTTACTCACCGAGCCACTTCACTGTCTATAACCCCCTTTTCCCCAGAGCAGAGGAGGGAATCCAGGACCTTAGGCCAAGTACTCTACCACTGAGCTAATTGCCAACCCCTGGCCTTTTCTTTACAATTATTTGATACAGATGTTTCTAACTCTAGGTTGGG
Organism: Mastomys natalensis; assembly: GCA_021653895.1. Classification (NCBI taxonomy): domain Eukaryota; kingdom Metazoa; phylum Chordata; class Mammalia; order Rodentia; family Muridae; genus Mastomys; species Mastomys natalensis. The sequence continues at coordinate 901,038 of JAJTUV010000058.1, forward strand.
GCTGAACAAGATCAGAGAGGTCACATAACATTCCTAGGTTCAGTAAGTTTGAAAGTCATCAAAATGGGTTACAGTCGACTATACCATGTTACTTTATATTGCTTAAAGGAGAAAAGCTTCATCCTCATAGATTACACTCTCTACCCTTTCCTTTGCTGTGGTGTCATCCAGTATTATGTCACTCATTCCAATCAAATTATCTCTGATAATCTTCAGTGTCACAGATGGAATGGCCAAGTCCACTGAAACAGGTTTCAGAATGTTATGGGCACTATTTCCATCAAAAGAATAAAGGTTAAAAAAGAAAAGACATAATAACATAAAGACATAAACAGAAACAGTAAGGCATTATCAAGTTCTCTGTCCTTAAAAAAATTTACGTGTATCATGTTTTAGGCACCACTTTTGAGCCTGGTACTCCCTCCTCAGGGCCAGAAGAAGGTCCTGGATCCCCTGGAACTGGAGGTTCAGTCTATTGACAGCCACTGGGTGAACTTTTAGTTCTTTGAACTTCAAACCCATCACTCAGAAAATGAGTTTACTACCTACAGCAAATGGACAGGCCCTCATGGTGTGAATTCTAGGATCTGCTGGAGGGATCATCTTCATCCTCCAACTGCACTTTCACTTTCCTTCCACAAAAAGGCTTTAACACACTACATCTGGAATGTTTAGCAACTGCATTAACATCTTTTTAGAATAATATAGGATGGGGTTAAAAGGGCGAGTAAACAGAGCCTCACCACATCATAGGACCGTTTTCCTAACATGGCAGACTTGAAGGGTTTATAAACCCTGAAACATCCTACCACTCCCTGGGTTTTTGTCTTCTCTGAAAGCACTGGTTTGACTATTTCTTTCCACCCTGTACTCTCCATTCCATGTAATTCTATAGACTACTCCTTGGTCTTCCTTTTGCATCTTGAGTGTGATATACAAGAAAAGGGTATAACGAACAATAGAATTCTGCCCACACAGAATCAAAAATAGGCATACTTTTCCCAAGTTTTCAGTACAGTATATATTCTTAGGAATGTATACTGTGTGTGTTGTATGTGTGTATATATATGTATATTACTTGGCTCTCCATTTTCTTTTCTTTTTTTCCATTTCCTGTATTTGTTGGAGGGGACACTGCCACAGTACACAGTGGCCCTCAGAGGACTGAGTGTATGAGTCATGTCTCTTCCTCTACCATGTAGGACCTTTGGCTCCAACTCTGGTGGCAAGTGCCTTTGCTATCTGAGCCATCTCACTGGCCCATTTTGGCTCTCTATTTTCTAGAAAACACATCATGGTTCTGTATTACAAGGTTCACATTACCTGTGTCCTATCCAAACGCTGTCTTTTCTAACTAGAAAATGAAATTTGGGCATTGGCATATTATTTTGTGTTAGACTCCTTCAAATTACTGATGGGAAAATTAAAGCCCAGAAAGATGAAATGGCTTCTTCAATGTAAAGTAGTAAGGGTAAAATAGGATTCTGGTTTCCTAATAACCCCTTATTGACAACCTAGAATAGTCAAAATTCTCTATGTATGGGGTAATTATATATTCACCCACACCCTGTCTGGCATTATTCATTAACGCTTTGTGTCAGTTCTTCTTTTCTCAACTAATCTTTACATGACTTCTTGTAGGGACAATAACTTAAAACTTTATTACTCAGGCCTTAAATAATACCTGTGTAGACCTTACACCTACAATGTAGCCAGGTATTGGACCTATTACTTTACTTTTTTTCCAATTAAGTTCCATGGTAATTCCTAATAAGGACATACTATTCTCCTCATAACAGGAAACTGAGACTCTATGACCTTAAGAAACTAGTCTGATGGTGGTGGTGCATGTCTTAATTCCAACAACTGAAAGGCAGAGACAGAGGCAGAGGCAAGTGGATCTCTGAGTTCCTAGCCAGCCTGGTCTACAGAGTGAGTTCCAGAACAGCCAGAGTTATATAGAGACACTCTGTCTTGAAACAACAACAGCAAAACCACCACTCCTAGCATCACACAGCAATCCAGGTCTGAATCAAACTTAACTGTCTGGACTTCAGCTGTGTTCTTTCAACTCAACCACATTGCTTCTTCATGAAAATACCCAGAAGGTCAAAGGGCAGGTATTTGATCTCATTTTACAGGTGAGGAAATAGGTCAGAAATGTAAAGTTACTTTCCCTAAATCCTATAGTTCCATACCAACTTGAATATTTATACGATGTATAATTATCTCATAGGAAGTACCAACAAATGTATGACTGTTGATCCCTGTATTAAAAATATCTTTTTTTCTTACTGACCTGCTAACCTCCTCATTTGAGCATTTAAGTTTTACAAATAAATACCATTTACCTTTTGATTTACCATTTTTCTGAAATCTGTATGATTCAGAAAAGAATAGTTAATATTATGAACCCAGCACTAAACAGTGGTGGGAAAATCTAAAGATGCTCTGTCCTTGACTGTATGTTCTTGGCAGGAAAGACAGTTTAAAGATGGTGTCTGTTTAGATTCTGGACTGCTGAAACAAGCAGTTTCATATCAAGTTTGCAGTTAAGACAATACAACAAAGACCCATACCTGTTAGGTACGAGGTGAACTGCTTTGGGCCACAGCGAATAGCGTACCGGGTAGTTGTTCTCACAGCTTTTGGCTCAGTCTGCAACGCATCCCTGGGACAAAAGAGGGTTCCGTCCGATGTTTCTCCCCACCATCTTACTCGGACAAGTACAGAAGTAGGAGGCTTCGCAATCTTCCATATGACTTTATTAATAGTAAGTTTAAGAAAGCAACGTAACTGTCCTTCAACAAGAGGCGGCAGGCTTGTAGATGGTGAAATGTCACTCAAACCTATGGAGGAATACAACAAACTGAGTTACAATCTGGTCTAACTATGGAAAACAGAATTTGCTTTTATTTTTATTTTATTTTTTTTTTATTTGAGACATACTACTAGGTAATTCTGGCTTGCCTGGAATCCTACTTACTTAAAACAGCTGGCCTCAAACTCACAGAGATTCACTTGCCTCTTCCTCCTGAGAGCTGGGATAAGGTGTGAACACCCTATATACTCTTTGAATGAAAAATAAACAAAACTTCTAATACTGAGAAGTAATTAGAAAAAAAGGCCATAGAATAACCTACCTGGTCACTTACGTTAATCCAAACTTTTCTTTAATTGAAAGATACTATTTGAAAAGCATAAGACAATAAAACAAGTGGACAGATTTTTAAATCTCAGTAGTTGGAAGTTTTGTTAAATACTGTTGCAAATCCATACTTAACCACAGTTAAGATACATTATTGTGTGGGTCCAGACTCTGTCGGGGGATGGGGGCATTGACTGGGATGTAAAATGAATAGATAAAATAATGGAGAAGATAATTATTTTTAACCTCACCCTTTTTTTGTTGTTGTTTGTTTGTTTTGAGACAGGTTTCTCAGTGTAACCAGCTCTGGCTGTCCTAGACTTGATTTGTACACCAGGCTGGTCTTGAATTCACAGAGATCTGTCTGCCTTTGCCTCCCAAGTACTGGGCTTACAGGTGTGCACCATCACAGCTGGTCATACAGTCAAGGACAGAGACTAACATTTTTAGATTTGCTATTTTTGGTTCTGGGTTCATAATATTAACTTTGAATCTTATTAGATTACAGAAAGATGATGAATTAGATATAAAGCGATCAGTTACAATCCTGGCTTTCCTTCCAGTCAGTAGTACCCTTTCTGAAAGATCTAGAGAAGACTTAAAAACAAAAAACAAAACCAAACCAAAAACCGAGAGAATACAGCAGGAAGATAAAGTTCAAGGCCAGCCTGGGGTCTATAGGGCCCCCTGTCTGGTCACTTATAGGACCTTATAACTAAGAGGATTTAGGTTGGATTCAAGTCATTCTAAGTAAGGAGCAGTCCATATATGCTTATACGTTTGAATTTCAACGAATTGTCCCTGAGCTTTATGATAGATCTTTTCTCCACTCCACAGTACACAAATTATTTTAGTTGAAAAAGCTATTTGTATTGATTCCTAATTAGATTTCAATATATTCTTATGAAATACAATCACTTCCCAAGAAAAAAGTCAGAGAAATAGAAAGGTATATACATAAGTGGTTTTATTTGCTTTTTGAGTCAGCATGGGTTACTGATTTCATGATGTCCTCTATACACACCCTTTTCATCATCTAAGGTTCTTCCGGACATAGTTATGTCCTGTCCCCTTACTCCAAATCCCTCTAACACAATACACTTATCATCCTTGTCGTAAAAAGAACACGTTTAATTTTGTTGTTCTCCTATCCGTATCTATTAATTCTCACTTGGCCTCATATATCGACCCACAGGCGCTACTTCCTTTCCATTCTTTAAAAAAAAAAAAAATCTCTCTTAACTTTCTGATTCCCTGGTTAGTCTCTGTTCCGTCCTCTTTTGTTTTGTTTTGTTTAACCGGAGCGGGTGGAAGTCTCCTTAGAACTCCTTAGCTCTTTTATGCTTTCCTCAACCTTAGACGGATAAAGTTACCTCTCTTCTTGCGCCCACGGCCGCCCCCAGGCACTTGGCCTTTCCGTTGTTTCATGTCGAGTCTGGGCCCTTCGTCACCAATTCAACGCAGGTGCCAGCTCCTAGGCTGTACGCTCCCGCCATCCCTTCCCACGGCGCCTGCGTTCCCCGGCAACGGGCGCCGCTGGGAAGCCTGGGACGAAGGAAAAAACACCCCTTCCTCCAACAGTTCCCGGAAAGCGGTGCCAAAAGAAGGCGCCAATAAGAGTCCCTGAAAACGGACTACAACACCCATGATGCTTTGCTTCCCTACCTTTGCGAAGTTGGACCAGGGCACCTGCAGCTGCGCAAGCGCAAATTGATACACCAGTTGAGGACTTCATTGTCCAGCATGCATTGCCTTCAAGAGGCCTTTTCTCGCTAGGGTTGTCGAGTTCTCTGATAGGAGTCTGAGGATCCGCAGACTCCGTTACCCAGTTTCCTTTGTGCGAAGGCTGTTGCGCACTTCCGGTGGAAGCACTGAGGCGAGGGGGTGGGGTTTACTGATCCAGTGGGCGGTAGGCGGCGCTGCCGGTGGCTGGTTGCTGTCCAAAGGCGACTGGGCGTCATTAGAGGAGTGAGCTGTGACCGGTTGTACTGCACGTATCGTGGGACGGACCTTGGAGCACAGTTGTCGACGTGCGGCCTCCCTTTGATGTCGGCCCTTGAAAAAAGCATGCACCTCGGCCGCCTACCCTCTCGCCCTCCTCTACCCGGCAGCGGGGGCAGTCAGAGCGGAGCCAAGATGCGGATGGGGTACGTGACTTGTACCTCTCTCCCAGGAGGCCAGGCCCAGGCCATTGGAGATTGGTGTCTGGGCATTCGGAGTGCCACGGGAAGGGACGCTGTGAATTGGAGGAAATGCTGGCCATGGCCTGGAGATGTTTAGATACAGTAGAAGGTAGATTCGGGGACTAGGTGAGGCGCTAAGGGAGTAGTCCACTGGAGGACTGATAACATTATTGGAGAGAGAAGGGAAATAAGGACAAGGTTGAGAAAGATGAAAGAATAATCTAAGGGATGACAGGAATCAACTCTAGAAGTGATGAAATTGGGAGAAAGAGTGAATCAGTGAGATGTGGAGAAATCTGCCATAGTTGAGGGGAATAGGGAATGACTGAGAGAAAAGTTGAAGGGAATTGGTGGATCAAGTAAGTTAGCCAGGAGTAAGAAGGCGTTCACCTGAGGGGTATAGAAAACATATGAGGCAAAGACTAGAGAGCAGAAGGTTCTAGAGAAAGTTTCCAGAAGTGTAAGAGTCAGGTTCAGAGAATGAGGGAGTGAAACGGAAAGCTTGGGGAGTAGGCTAAGGAAGATAGAGAACATGACTAGGAGACTGTTAAAGGGAGAGAGCCAAGAGACTAGGGAAATAGGTGGGATGTGATGAGGAAGACAGCTGAGTTTGGAACAGTGTCCATTGATATCCAGAGACTGAGAAATAATTAGGAATAGGTTTGTTAAATGGAAGCACTGGATAGGTAAAATCTATGAAGACAAAAAAAGGTTTGGTCATTTGTTTTGTTTTGCCAAGCAAATGGAACCTGAAGGAAACTATCTATTGGTTTCAGAATTAGAGTCACTGGGAGTAGCCACTTAAAAATAAAATGGGGGTAAAGAGTTTGCTGGAAAGGGAGTAGGACTCCAGTGTGTGTGTGCTTGTGTGTGTGGTTAGAAACATTGATTCATTTTTGTGGTATTGAGACTGGAACCCAGAACTAGACAAATGCCACATCACTGAGCTACACTCCCAATTTAATAGCTGAGCAAATAAAAGAAACTTTGGAAATTTAGATCCCTGACAGACTTGTGTCCAGTTATAGGATACTTGCCTGCTGAAGAAAGCATGATCATACTAGTAAGAGTTGCTGGGAAGCAGAGAGAATTGGATAGTCATTGGGCTATTTGGAGGACTACGGATGGTAAAGAGAAAAGAGGTCTGTGTTGTATTTGGGATTTGAGAGATAAGCTGGTAGATATTCCTGGGCAGAAGACTACCAAAAAGATACATTCAATTCCAAAGCAGTAATATGTCCACAGACTGACTGAAAAGCAAGAAAAGATGGATCAAAAAAGAAAAGAAAATCAAAAAATGATTATTTTTCATGTGTGTGTGTTTTTTTTTTTCTGAGATGTTGTCTCACTTTGCAGCCAAGCCTAATCCTGAACTCATGGTCCTCCTGCCACACCTAGCTTAGGGGCTGTTTTTTTCTAATTACAATTCGATCTTTCAGTACACTGGTACTCATCTGTACAAATGTATTTAAATGCTAGTTTTGAAAAACAGTTCTACATGCTTCAGGTAAATTTAAATGGACTTCAACTCCTTGCTTTATCAAAATAAGTTTTCTGAAGATGAAGAATTGGAGGACAATACCAAGAGAAAATCTGTTCATTAGCACTTTTATAGTTGCTGGTTCTTAATCCCTTTTAAATAATTGCTTTGGTTTTATTGATTTAGATCATTACTTATTCTGGAAAAGATAATGCTTCAGAAACATGCTGTTCCTTTCTTTGTTTGATACAGGGTCTTGCTTGTAGCCCAGATTGGCCTGGAATTGGTTCTCCAACCTTAACCACCTGTGCACTAAGATTACAGGTGTATGTCGGTCACGGAACCCTACAGAGAAGTGCTTTTCTATTATAGTGCTATGAAGAGAGGAACAGAGGTTGAATTGTATATGATCCTCAAGTGTCATATTTTTCTTTTCTGCTTCCTTATTTAGTGCATAAGCTTCTAATAAGTCTCACGCTAATAGTAAAAGAGATTCTTCCTTTTAAAATCATAAAGCTGAAAGAGATCTTACTGTCCCATTTTACCACTGTGTCTTGTGGTTGAGGAACCTGAGAGTCCTAGAATCTGGGTTTTTGCTCTGTAAGATAGAGTCAAAGGCAGAAGAAATATTTTATTTTAGTAAATGTGACAACCAAGACTCAAATATTTCTGCTACTAAGTAAGGCATACTTAAAAGTTAGTTGGTAGGGCTCTAGGGAGTATGATTGGGTGTCTAGACAGAGACTATGCATCTGGCTCATGAGTATCACCCTATTTATACTTGAGTTGTGTATATTGTCACTCTAGGATTCTTTTTGCAGTCCGGATTTGACAAATTTCATTTCTGTCTGTTTCAAAGCATCTTTTTTTTTTTATTTGAAATTTCTCCTTAAACTTGCATTTTGCTTACCATTTCCTCCCTACCTTGGTTTGATGGACACAGGGTCTTAACTATATAGCCATGGCTGGCCTGGAACTCACTATGTAGACCTCTTGAGTTTGCTTCCTGAGTGCTGGGATTGTAGGCATTCACCACCACACCCAACTGATTTTTTTTTGTTTTGTTCTTGTGTTTTTTTTTTTGGGGGAGGGGTGCTTATTTTTGCAATTGCTTCTCAGTCTGGCTCAAATTCTAGGCAATTCTTTTCCCTGGGCTTCCTAGTGCTGGAATTAGAAGTGTTTCCCTGCTTTTTGGTTTCATTTTCACTAAATTTTATGTACATTTGTTTATTCCAACTTTATGAGTTCCAAGTTTATTAATTTTCTTGAGTTTTATCATTCAGTTTTTCAAACTGTACTTAGAAATTCCAATATATTCATAGATAATATAGTAATATTTATATTTTGCATTGTCACTGCAACTTAATTATGAGGTTTGGTTTAATTTACCTACAGTCCTACAAAATAGATATTCTTCCCCCATTTATTGGTAAGGAAATTTTGTATCAGATCTAAAGTCACCCAACTGGTATGTGGTAGAACTAGAATTCAGTCTGGCTTTAGCTTTTGGGAGTCATTCCTTTTTTTACATATACCAGTGCTGCTCTTGGGTAAGGCCTAAAATCCTGGTGGCATAATTCCTTAATAGATGTTCTTAGATGACACAACCATATAGTTGTTTGAATTTACTACAGACTTTGAAGCTACTCTCATTAAATTGGATTAGGGTTCTTGCCTGGAAACCCTGATTTGCTTGAGGGGAGTACCACTTAAAAAACGCTGCTTGAGGCTGGGCAGTGGTGGCACAAACCTTTAATCCCAGCACTCAGGAGACAGAGGCAAGTAGAACTTTGAGTTCGAGGCCAGCCTAGTTTACAAAGTGAGTTCCAGGCTAAATGGAAAAACCATGTTTACAAACAAACAAACTGGTGCATATAAATCAGTAGTCTTGTGTGTGTATGTGTGTATCTGTGTGTGTGTGTCCAGTGAATTAAACTAGGGCAAGGATGGGTTAATTTGGCTTTTCTCTCATGACCACTCCTTCTTTTTGAGACAGTATCTTGTAAACTCTTAATTCTCCTGTCTCTGACAAGGCACTATGATTACAGTCATGCCCCACATGCTCAGGTAACATTTTTTTTTTTTTTTTTTTTTTTTAACAAATGTCCATTGACTTGCCTGATACCACAGAATCATTGGCAGAAACAGCATTCAAACCCAGTACTCTAGATTTTTTAGTTCATTGATCTTGGGTCAAAGAGTGTGGTGTTCAGAATAACACAGATAAACAAAGATCACTGTGAAGTGTTTGCTGAAGGTTACAGATTGTGCTGGTAAAAAAACAAATCCCTCTTTCTGGTTTGGTTACTTTAAAAGTTATATTAAAATAAATTATATATACACACACATATATATATACATATACACATACACACACATATATGCATATACATATATATATTTTTCAAGATAGGGTTTCTCTGTATAGCCATGACTGTTCTGAAATTAACGCTGTAGACCAGGCTGGCCTTGAACTCCTGCCTCTGCCTCCTGAGTTTGAAATTACACTCCCCAGTGTGCACCACCATCACCCAGTATAAATTATATTTTAATACTATAGAATTCATACTTTGTTTTTTGAATTCATATTTTTAATGTATACAGTTTGGGCTAGAGATAAATATCACTGTAGACCATGTGTTTAGCATGATGGATTCCCCGGGTTTGATCTCTAGTACTTCAATGAATGAATAAAACTAATTTTTATTCTGTCTACCAGACTGCACAGTGATCATCACTAATTCTAAACCATTTTCATTGTGCACAAAGAAACTCCCTAGTGCTGTGGTATATCCGTACCTCAATTCATTCTATGACTGAATTTATTCTATTGTGTCAGTATATAACTCTTACCTTGCCAAAGAGTTGATGGACACTTGGGGTTTTTACTTTTTATCTTTTAGGAACTATGTGTCATAAATATCTATTTTGTGTAGAAATATATTTATCCTGTGTACTCTCTAGGACTGGAATTGTAAAGTAATTTTTAAATTAGGTTGAACTTTTGAAGAAATTGCCAAACAGTTTGCTAATAGTTCTTTAAAGCTTTTCATGTGTTAGGGGTATTTTCTCTTTATTGGTGTTAGAAATAGTTTCCCAGTTGCCCTTTTATTTTGCATCTCTTTTTCTCATGTAAAAATGTCTTAAAATTACTTTAATATATCTATCTGGAATTTCTTGGTTTTGAATTTTTAAGTTCCATAAAAGGCCTTTTCTCATTCATATTGTAAGGGAATTCCTATATATTCTTTTCCCACTACCTTTGCAGCTTCTTGTTTTACATAAGTTTTAAATTTACTGAACTATGCTAATTCAGTAACAGCCCTAGTTTAGCTCTGTCTACAGGCTGCCTGGTGTTTGTAATATTTTTCTTTGAAGACATTTTCTCATTATGTAAATGTCACCTTAGTAAAGAATTCTTTTCCTCATTGATTAAATTACATCTTTATCATGTGACACATTTCCACATAGATTTGGGACATTTTTTTTTTAATGAGGTGTTTCTCCTTTTCTGTTGGTTTATTTATTTGTGCTATTGCTATATTTTTAATATAAGGAGATTTAGTAATCTAATTGAATAAATGGAAAAGGTAGGTTTCCCCTCGTTCATATATCCCTGGCTCCTCTTATTTAATTTTTACAAAATAAACTTTTGTTGTTTCGGAGACAGGATCTTAACTATGCAGTTTAGGCTATCCTTGAACTTGCTGTCTTGTTTCAGCCTCCTGAATGTTAGGATTATAGGTGTATGCTACCACATCTGGTGTGGATATTTTTTATTTGTAGGATTTTCCAAAGTTTATGCCTTTATTATAATCCCACGCAGTCCCATGACTTTATTCATCTTTTCTTTTACCATGATTAAAATAGTGGGTTTTCTTTTTCCTGCTTCTTAACAGTGTGGTTGGTAGTTATAGTTGCTTTACTTTGCCCGCTCCATCTTTATTTTTCTAAACCATTGGCATAGGGATGCAATTAGTATGACTTGTTCAGACCAGTTCTGATTCATCCATGTCAGGAAAAGAATGAAAGAACTGTACACTTAGACATGTCTATACGGAGTATAGTCATTGACTTCTACCATGTCCCAGTGTTTACAAGTGTGAAAGCCTGATTTTTTTTTTTTTTTTAACTACAAATCCCTTCTTTTCTTTGCACCATGGTAAAGAAGGTGATTTCCCTCTGCTACCCTCTTATTGCAACTTTTTAAGCAACTTAACATTTACCTGGAATCTTCTGACTAAAGGTCTATTGTTGCCTACTGTCAGTAAACCTACTCTCTTAGGATCTCCAAAAGAGTAATTAGCTTTCATTTTTGATTTTTAAACCTTTCCATGGTATATCACTTGAAGGCAGATTTGGGAGGAGTTGGGGGCGGGTCAGGGAAGGCATTTCAGGTTATAAAATAGTTTCTTTTAGAAAAGAAACTATTAAAAAGTTATTTATTTAGTTTGTGGGCATTCTACAGTGTACATATGGAGGTCAGAAAACAGCTTGCAAGAGGGAGTCCTTTCCATCCACCATGTGAATCTGTGGATCAAACTCAGTTTTTTAGGCTTGATGGCAGCCCCTTTATCTGCTGATCCACTTTCTGTCCCAAGAAGAAGCTGTTAATTAATAGTTATTAAAAGGTTAGATACCACACTTAGATGTTCCAAATGACTACTATCTCCAACATGTACTAGCAATATATTTTGAAGATTCACTAAGAGAACTCCAGCCATTCAAATTCCACCAGAAAGACTGATTTGCTTACTGTCAAGTCTTTTTATCTTCTGCCATTAGAAAGCCATGTAGCTTGGTTAGTTATTTTTTTCTCTGCCTGGGCCTCAAGCATCATGATATCATAGAAGGAATGTTTTGACACCAAATAGTATAAATCCAATTTTCAGTGTTACAAAAAGGAGCTTTTCTGAGCCATCTTTATAATAGAAATACTATTATTGCAGAATTTAAAACCATGCTGGCTACGTAACAGAACCTGTTTTTTCCTCCCTAATGCAAAATTTAAGTTAAGTAATTTCTAATGCTTTGATTCAAGCTATATATAGTTTTTCGAATTGTAGCATCTACTTTTAAGAGTGTGTTCTTATCACTAGTAATGGCTACTCCAATTCTACTACAACTCCCAGCCATCCATTTGTTTTGTTTTTCCTTTTTTCCTCTTTAAAATACTGCTAATGAGGGCATCTTAGAAGCAGCAGTGCCTTGATTTAAGTGACTGGCTGCAATTAAACTTCAATATTAGCCTCTGCTACAAAATTCCTTGTCTAGAGAGTTTTTGACAAGTGACTAGGACGGGCTTGTGAAGTTCATAAGCATTAACAGTAATACTCTAAGCAGATCTTCAACTCTATTACATCGAATTATATTTGAAACATTTGCTTAAAATATATAACTTGTGTTTATTTTTTTCTTATTCTCTCAGGCTAAACGTTTTTTCCTTCCCCTTCTGCCATGGTTGATTGTATATTTTTCTTCATTTGGTTATTTCCTAGTAGGAACCACACAATTGTAGCTGTTATGTTTCTTTGTAGATATAACACTCATCTGACATAAATATTGCTATCCTTCTCTTTGCTATCTGTCTCATCCTCAAGAGCTTCCTTAGAATAGGATTTTTGCTATATTTTTTGTTGGTGCCTTTAAAAAATTAATTTTGCGTTTATTTATTGAATTTGTGTGTGTGTACACGTGTGGGAGGGCAGAGCACAACTTACAGGAATCCTGGCCTTCCCTTTCTACCCTGTGGGTCCTGGGTTGAACTCCGGTCACCAGGCTAAGTGGAACGCACTTTATCACCAGCCCTCTCTGATACTTCGTTAAATGCTGACCATTGGCAGAGACCAATTTTTACCCCTAGTCTAAGAGTAATCTTATTTCCCCACTGGTGCCTTGAAGATGACATAACCAGAGCTGTATTTCTTTCTTATGAAAGTTTGTTAAACTTTATACAGTAATAGAATTTGTGCTTTCTTTTACCAGATTGTACATATAGTAGTCCTTATAAGTTTATAAGACTTAAAACTAGATCATGCTTGTAACTGGTCTTTTTATTGAAAGGATCCATTCCTGATTATCTTTTCCTCTTTAATTCTAACCTGAAAGCAAGTCCATTCATAAAGGAGAGTACTATCTAATAGCAGTTATTTCCACAGTAGCTTCATTTTATAGAATCTTATTTTTTTCTGTTCTTGCCCTGTTCATCTCTTGTTCTCTGACTGAAACCTGTTTTGTAAGGAGGTGCCACCTACACACTGGTGACTCTGCCAAGTTTACGAACTAGATCAAACATTACACTTTTAAATGGAAGCATCAAAAGTTCTCCATAGTATGTCTCAGGCAGTAACATTAAAATTTTTTTATTGGTTTTTGATGAGTATTGAACTTAGGCAGCAAACATGCCACTCATGTTCCTTTCCACTGAGCCACACTGTCAGCCCACTGAAGGCTTTTTGCATGTGCCAACTGCTGCATTTATTTTGCTTGCACTCCCCTTTCCTCACTTTATACAGACCTACTCTCAGGAAGCTCTGTGAGGCTACTCTAGCCCATGCCCTTTCTCTCCCCATCACCTGAGTACCCATAACATACTATGTCATTTCCACTGTTAATTTTTGTATGTCACTAGTTGGTTTTTTTTTTCATTGTTACTATGTCAAACTTGGGTGGGATAAATTAATACCAACTCCTAGAGTGCAAAGGGTTTTGTTTCTTTCTTTCTGTACTAGCAAGTTAAAGAAATACTTTTTATAAATGTGATTGGTGAATATATAACATTCATTTCAAATAAATCCTAAGGCTTTACATGACCAGTGTGGGTCAGTAGGCTGTGAGAAGCAGCTGGGTACCTGGTCGAGTGCAGGCCTTGAACCCCGGAGACCCTAAAGGGATGGTAGGAGTTCAGCCTTGCTCCTGGGCCTCCTGGTTCCTTTCACATAGCCACAGCCCTCTATAGCCCCTCCCAAAGAGTGGCTTGTGGCCATCGGTCACATAGCACAGGTAGAGGAGGGTATGACTACAGGCCGCAGAGCCTCAAGACATCTCTATATTCATGAGATACCTAAAGGCCAAAGGGCATAGCCAATTAAACATTCCTTCCTAGACCCTCCTCCTTGCAAAAGGTATTTAACCTCAGACCCCCCCTGAGTACATGAGGTATAGTTTCATCCATCTTCCGCCATGACAATAAACATTTTAAGACCATGGACTGCCTCTCTTCTTTGGGGCCTGTCATGGGGAACCATGTAGAAGGTCTTCAACTATCAAGCCACCTTCTAACCTCCCGCCACTGACCTCTATACATTCCAGCCACGGAGACTCAGCCAAGACCCAGCCAAGTGAATTGCCATGACCAAGAGTCTCATTCCCCGCAGGGCGCCCCTCACCCCTTTGGCTGGGGGTGGATCCAGTCCATTTGCCCCAATCTTGGTCCTTCCTCGGCCTCTAAGCAGCACCTAAGAGCCCAATGGCTGAGACCAGTCAGTTCTTGGCCACCCCTTAGCCCAGGGATCCCTCCTAACCCAAGAGCTCCAGCCCCTGCAGGGTCCCAGACTGTGTTCTCTCCATCCAGGTGCGGAGCCCTGCAGCTTCTCACAGCCCAATGTCCACCTGGCCCAGTATGGAGTGAACTCAGTCAAATTCCCGCGCTTCTGCCTCTCTAAGCACCAGCCCCTTGAGGCGACAGACACAAGACTCACAATTCAGCTCAACAGGACCCACACCCACACTCACACCATAGCCCAACAGACTAGTGCAGCCTTTCTGTTCTGTTCCTGTTTCCGGCTATCTATGTGGCACCTGTTGTCTGTACACAGAATCAGCAGCTTTTCTGTGAAGGGCCTTGTAGAATGTCTGCTGCAGCCCTTGAGCTCTACTGTTCCAGGGTGAAGGAAGCCAGTCAGTGAGCATACTTGCGCTCCCATACTACTTTATTTGGAGCCACTGAAGTTTGAATGTCACCTCCTTTTTTTTTTTTTTTTTGCTTTTGTTTCTTTTAAACAACTGTTTGAATTGGAAACCAAAGCATTTTCCTACCTTGATCATGTAATTTTCATGTCATTAAACAGTCTCTTCCTATGCTTTCAGACATTACTCTCAACTCATGGACCATACAGAAATAGAAGGATTGGCGTGGACTTGCCCACAGACATGGTTTTCAGCTCTAGTTCAATGTTCAGTACTACTGTCTTGTAAAAGAATGAAGATAGATTTTAAAAAGCAAACTAGTATTCCCTTCTTGGCCTCACTAATTAGCTTAAAAGTATGTAAAACTCATCTTACTCAATTTTAAAGGAGAAAATTAGATTCTATGTATGCAGACTCATTGTATAATGTATAACACAATTTAATACAAATTTGTTTATTGTATACTAATGATCCTCCTGCCTCATGGTCTCCAGTGCTGGAATCATAGGTGCATACCATCACAACTGGTTCAAGAATCACAGTTTTAAATTTCATTTCTATTAAGTCTACGGCCCCTCCCTCCCATTTAAATTTAGAGTGGACAGTGTTCAATTGTTGGGGGAAATGCCATGTTTTCATGCTTTCTGAATGTTATTTGTTCCTCCATCAAATGTGAGTTCCAATTACCTAACCACTTTGATGAAAGTACATACAATACAAAGGGAGTTTATACTTAAGTAAGTAAATTAATCACTATTTTGTTGTTAGGAGAATAAAGAAAATATTGTATATATATTAAGCACCATTAGTCATCAGATGAACTGTTAAGAAAAAGACCTATCAGTTAAATTGTGATAGTACTTAAGAGTTCATTTTCAATTTGGTTATAAAAACTTCTCATTATTCTATAGCGCTCTTTTGGCATGATCATATTTCACTTATGAGTGCATGCAGAAAGGGAAGGGGGAGCAAAGTAAAACTCAGTGCTCCTGACACGTTTTCGTATTTAGTCTTCACCCTCGTGAATCATACTCACCAATATAGTTCTCTGTGCCTCACAGGAACATTGGCCATGCAGTGTTTCTTAAAACCAAGCAGCAGCCCACACACCACATCATGCTTATGGAAAACCATCTTACCTTTGACATCTGCTGCTGGCCTCATTTGACTGTATACCTAGCCCTCAAACCGCTCAGTTCTCACTGGCTAGAAGAGCACTTTCTATCAGTCTCCAAGATTTTCTCCCAAGCTGTCAACGCCTATCCTGAGATTTCTGTTGCTGGTTTTGCTGTTCATTCTCATACAAGTAGTCACAGTCAACTTAGAACTGTTTTTTGGCCACCTGCATTGTTAAAACATTGGTACCTTAAATATGAAAAGGAATGTATGAGAATTGATGGAGCACAGTAAAGGAGTTTCTGTTAGATTCCTTTACACCATTTATAGTGATTCCACCTGTATGCCACCTCAGATCCTCCTCAAAATGGTATGAGGCTAGCCTTGTACAGTGTAAGAAAACAGTCAAGTTTATGCTAGTAATGAGTTAGGTAGTGATCCCACATAGGTAATTCTAGTTCACTGAAAATATATTTTATCCTGTCCAATTTTGGCAAAAGAAGTTAGTGGTTATGTTGTCCTCGTACTGAGTGAGTAGTGGAACAAAGTATAGGCCTTTCCTCCTAGATTAAAGTGGAATTCTTGATTATTAAAGGTATAAAATCACAGCTTTTCTTGCGGTACAGCAGCAGTCTCTCGTTTGTGCATTTTAAGCAAAGCATATTTTTATGTTGTCTGACTTAGCAAGTTATATGAAATGGTTTTCAGTGGAGTACAGTTTGACTTACTTGCTTGGAGCCACATTATTTGAGCATTCCTGCTGCATGTCCCATGTCCTGTCTAAATGCATGACCTTATATAAACCACCATTATTTCCACTTGGGCTCCACAGTGCCTGATATCTGGATAATTTAATATTCTCACCCCGAAAAAAAAATTAAGGCTAGGACTTAGGATTTTCACATGGACAGTCTCTCAGTATCACAGAATCTTTTTAAAGTGCCTCCTTTGTTCTCTGTCTGGGGGTAGCATTAGATAAACTGGGGAGACAGATCTGGAATTTTTTCTTCTTGCTTCATATCCCACCTTAGTCCCATCATTATCATTTCAGTTCCAAACTTCTACTGCTGCCTGTTGTTACCTTTCCTTCCCTACAGCAGGACGAGCTTCTCGTCACACCGTCTTAAGGATTTCTGGGGTTTAGAATTGCCAGCTTTGATGGTTTCAAAAATAAAGAACCTCATATTGTTTTGAGGACAAAGTGGAGAATTGATAAGAAAGTGACCTGAGAGCTCCAGCTCACGTGTTCTCTGCAGTTTTAGACAAGGTGTTTAACTTCTCTTCCTTGTAGCTTTGTCAGTTTTAAAACTCAGAGAGTTGTAGAAATTTATGTATGTTTACCTTTGTGGTCCCTTCAACCTGTCAAAACTTCACTCAATTGTAGTAAAGTAATTTAGAAAGAAGAATAAAATCAGAAGTCAAGGAAGATAGGATGCCAACAAAAGATTCAGGAAGATAGGGGCTGGAGAGTGGCTCAGAGGTTAAGAGCACTGTCTGCTCTTCTGGAAGTTCCTGAGTTCAATTTCCAGCAACCACATGGTAGCTCACATCCATCTATAATGAGATCTGGTGCCTTCTTCTGACCTACAGGATGCATGCAAGCAGAATACCATATAGATAATAAATAAATCTTTTTAAAAAAAGATTCAAGAAGATAGAAAACAAATTGAAGAATATTAAGCTGTTTAGCAGAGAAAAACTGAAGACTATTTGTAGGCAAATGAAAGTACAATCTCATCTGTATTGTAGCCCATAAAGTGAGGACTCAAGAGATCCCTATGGAATGTGAACTTTTTTCTTTCTTTTGCCCCAATCCCAGGAGTTTTATGCTTTTAACTTTTATATGTAAGACTGCTCTATTTGTGTTAATTTTTGTGTGTGACATAAGGAATGGATCCAGCTTGGTTCTTTTGAAAATGGATAACAGATTATCCTAACATTTTGGAGTGTGGGGGTTCTTTTTCCTAAAGCGTTATCTTGACACCTTAAAAAATAAAACAAAACTTCTTTGACCATAGCAAATAGATTGGTTTTGAGTTTTCAAATTTTATGTCATTGATGTATTCAGTGATGTGTGTCTGTCTGTGAGCTAGCTTACCATATTTCGAGTGTTGTAGTTTTGTAGTAAGTTTAAATCAGGAAGCTTCCAGCTTTTGTAATTTTTGTAAAAATTATCTGGGGTTTTCTGAATCCCTTCCATTTTTGGAACTAGCTAGTCTGCTTCTACTGAGAAGTGGGCTGCTATCTTCTTAGACATTCCTTTGACTCTATAGATTAATTTGCAGAGTCTTCCTCTTAATACTAGATCTTTATATCTATGGATATAGGTGTTTCTCCTTTTATCTGTTAGAGATAACAAATAAAGATAGATTATATAGATTTTTATGTACAAGCATTATTACATTTCTTTAGTTATTCTAAGTATTTGTGTATGGATGTATCTGATGTATGTTTGTGTAAATGTTACTGTTAATGTGTGTGTGTGTGTGTGTGTGTGTGTTTAGAAGCCACAAATTAATGTTGGTGTCTTCAATCACTCTTTACCTTTTAAAAAAAGATTTATTACTTTATGTGTGCAAGTGTTTTGCCCGCATGTATGTATGTATGTATGTATGTATGTATGTATGTATACCATATGCTTGTTTGGTGCCCATAGTGGTCAGAAGAAAGTGTTGGACCCACAGGAGTAGAGTTAGAGACAGTTATGAGTCACTATATAAGTGCTAGGAATCTAATCTGGATCCTTCTCCAAGAGAAACAATTGCTCTTAAAAGCTGAATCAATCCTGCAGCCTTCTATCTTATTTTTAAGATATGGTCTCTCACTGAATCTGGAATTCCCTGCTTTGTCAAGGCTAGCGTGTCAGTAAGCTCTAGACATCCACCTGTCTCCACTTCAGCACTAAGGTTACAAGTGTACACCATCATGCCTGACTTTTGCTTGGGTGCTGGAATCTATACTCAGGTCTTCATGCTTGCATGGCAAGTATTTTACCACCTCTTCCCAGCCAGCCTAAGTATTGTTTAATTTTTTTAAAAAATTGAAAAAATATAGATTTACTATTGTTATTGAAGGTGGAGCATGCATGCCATCCTGTACATCTGGAAGCCAGAGAGCAACTTTGGAGTCAGATTTTTCCTTCCACCTTTCCATGGGGTTCTGGAAATTGAACTCTAGTCAGAATTTTGAAATAAGTTCTTTTACCCACTAAGACGTCTCACCTACACCCCCCACACCTGCAACTCCTAGTATTCTTAATAGTGGTACTTGGATAGGATTGTTCTGTTAATTTTACATTTAGGGTTTTTTTTTCTTTTTTTTTTTTTTTTACTTTAACTATAGAAATATAACTCATGTTGGTCTTCTACAATGTACTAAAGTTGATCTTAAAGATTTTTAGTGAATTATTTAGAGTTTTGCCATAGTGTTGAGTAGAAAAGTCCTAGTTAAATTACTCTATTTGTTCTAAAATCCTACAAAGAGTTTAGGAAACTGTGCCAGGTAGAATGATAGTATCCATAGTAATGAAGAATCTTAGACTCTGAAACTTGTGAATGTACCTTTTACATGGCAGAGGAAAATTAATATTGCTAATTAGTTGACCTAAAAAAAAAAAAAAAAAACCCCAAACCCCAATCCTGAATTATCTAGATAGGCACAAATAATTACAGACATCTTTTAAAGAGAAGGAAGACAGAATGGATTAAAGCCTGGAAGAGATTTGAACTTTTTGCATTGCTTGCTACCTTTGAAAATAGAGGAAAGCCCTACAACCCACAAGTTCAGTATTCTAGGCAGCTGCCAGACACTGGAAGTGATATTTCACATCCTGGCACCAGAAAAGCTCACTACCACTAACTTAATTATTGCTTGTAGACACTAGACATAACTAGCAGTAACTGAGACAAAAGGAATCATGAGCTACTCATATCTCTATTTTGAAATTAAGATTAAGATTGTTACTTTGAAATTATATAATTATCTCTCTTCTTTTGCAGTGATAATCTTGAACATTAATCTAATTATCTAATTGCTTTATCTAAATATATGTATATATAATATTCAGTGTAACAAACTTAAAACCACTAGTAGGTCCTCTAAGATCTTTGACCTCACTAGCTCAGGTTGTTGGCTAGGTTCCAGGATCAAGTATGATTTCCCTCCAGATGAACAGGCCTTAAGTTCAGTTAGAGAGCTGCTGTTTACCACCAAGATACAGAGTACCACTATTGTATCCTTAGGGATAGCTTGCCATTCTGGTCATTGTTGTGGCTCATGTGTCACAAATGGGTACAACTAAGGGTTGCTTCCCTCTCTTGGAAGGTTTCATGGTACCATATAGTTCTATATGAGCTAGTCCTCACGGGAGGAGACTTTCAGGTCAGATCCATCTCAGATTCTTGGGGTCCAATGTCCAAAGTGTATGGTGTCTTTCAGCAATAGGGACTTAACTCCATCTTCTGAGAGACAACCAAGGACAACAGCAATAGCTTATAGTGCTTTGGCAGTCTCTGGAACTTCCCTGACCAACAACTCAAAAAAAGACTTCAGATCTGGGATTAGTTTTTATTAGATAATCTGTGGCTCTTGTGGGGAACATTGTCAACCCAAATGGGAAAACGTCATTCAAACTATATACATATATATATATATATACACATAGATTTCGATTCATTATGGCCTTTTTAAACATCCTTACTGTTATTTTATTACCCCCTCCTCCTTCTTTCCTTTTCTTCCTTCAAATCATTTGTATCTTGCTATCTCTAGTGTGTCTTCCCATGGCTGCTTTTTACTTCCTTGGTTTCTATTGCTGTTCTCTGTTGTATACCCACATCTGAAGAATTGGAGCTAAAAGCCTCAGATTAGAAAGCACATGCTATATTGTCATTCCGGGTGTTGATTACCTCATTCTATATATTTTTTTAGTTCCATCCACTTACCAGCAAATTTCATTATTTCTATTAATTTCATTTTTCTTTATGACTGAATAGTATTACACTATGTATATGTATGTATATATGTGTGTATGTATACACACATTCATATATATATATCCCATTTTATACACACATGCACCCCACATTTTCAAGTATTCATTTGTCAGTTAAAGGGCAATGCTTCTATTTCCTAGCTGTTATGAATAGAGCAGCAATGATGATGTTTAGTCCTTGGCATATGCCAATGAATCATAGCTGGGTTATATGGTAGATTTATTTTTATCTTTTTGAGTGTTCTCCATACTGATTTCCAGAATAGCTTATAGATGTGCAGTAACCCCAGCATCTGTGGGAAGACTGTTCTGTGCCCCCCCCCCCCCCACTGAGTTGCCGTTATCTCTGTTTGAATCAGACTCTGTTAGAGTTTGTTTCTGGACTGAGTTGATCCTAATCCTCACTCATGTACTACAGGCTTGATTACTATAGTTGTATAGTGTTTCATTTTCTTTTACTGGAAACCTTACTAGGTTTAAGTAAGGGGATTGTGTTTATTAGCCTCCATGCCATTTAATAGTAGTAATAATGGATATAAACTGAGACACCAAGCTAAGTGCTGTATTCACATTGGCTCATTTCATTGTGTCAACAGATGTTAACTATTGATGTGTCAGGTTCTGTGAATACATGGGATGTTCTTGCTCTCAGTGTTCTCACAATAGTGCTAAGTTAGGTGAACTAAAATTGTTTAGAAAATGGATAAACAGAGCAAACTGGTCTGAGAGTAATGAGTAGTGAGAGGGCTACTTTAATCTTCATACCAGCCTGTATAAAACTGACAGTACAGCCCTGTCAGACATAGAGAGGCTCAGCTTCTAGAGATTAAGTACTGTGTTTACAGTTACACAAGAAACACAGAATTGGGTTATAAAAATAAACTTATTAGGTAGAAAATTATTGCAGGTTAAGCAACTATTTTTTAAAAATATATGTCATTTTCATTTTCTCTTCTTTTCTCTAGAAATAGGTTGTCCGGGATCAAAGTTCAGGTCTATGGCTCTTAATTCAGTTGCAAATGGATTTCTAAGTAGAATTTTATTGAACCTGTATGTGTGGTCCAGAGTGTATGTGCACGTGCTTGAAAATCGGAGTGTCCACAGCTCCTGTTAGATTCTAAACCTGGTCTGTGATCACAGTGAGGGCTCTGTGAATTAGGCAGAAGCCAGATTTGCTTTGTTCTCTGCCAAAGGCATAGTAGGAAATAGAAATTATATATTCATTTTGTTGGGTTTACAATGAATTTTACTTTAACATAAAATGATTTTGTATGCACTGACCTATCAAAGTTCTTATTTTAAAATAAGACTTAATTCACCTTTAGAATTGATTCTCATTCTGTCTGACATTGCTCATATTGTAAACATTCCTGACCTGAGTTTTGTTGGTTACTTTTTCAAAGGTCAATTCTTCTTAATTGCATTGCCAATCAAGGTTGTTATAAAAGTATTTTCACTACTGTGCAAACAGTTCTCCAGATACATTCCTAAAAGTTTTAGACACTGTTATCATGACTGTCTTCTGTGAAGGCAGTCTTTGGCTGATTGGGAAATGAAAAGGACACAAAAAAGTTTGAGATTGATGTGAAAAAATATTGACTAAGGATCATTACAATAAGAGTAAACTAAGAAGAATGAACATATGTACTAGGGACAGTGAAAAAAAGTAGATTTTATAACATGTATAGATAATCAGAGTTTATCCATAATTAAAATATATTAATTACTTCATTATATAAAATCTTTTTTGTTTTGTTTTTTGAGATAAGGTCTCAGTATGTAGCCCTGGCTGTCCTGGAACTGTACACCTCTGTATAGCAGGCTGGCCTTGAACTCAGAGATCCACCTGCCTCTTCCTCCAAAGTACTGGGATTAAAGGCATGCACTACCATGCCTATCAATTGTATAAAATCTTAATGTTTACTCTTAAATCTGTTTGGACCTATTTAAATACTGTATATGGTGCTTTGTGAACTTTTTGTGTCTTTATGAGAAAACACTCTTGCTATTTTCATTTCAGATTTACAGTTAGTATCTATTGACCAAGATTTTTACCCTCTTCTGTATAACTGTTTTATTTGAAACAGCTCTCATTTTTCTTCCTCTCCTTAGCCCTGGACGGAAGCGGGACTTTACCCCTGTCCCATGGAGTCAGTACTTTGAGTCAATGGAAGATGTGGAGGTGGAGAATGAAACTGGCAAGGATATATCCTCTCAGAGGCTGCTCAGTGTAAGGACGGGGGCTGTCAGACTTGGGTAGCTCCTGAACGTTCTATCCCCACCGGTGCGTTACACAGTCTGGAATATTACCTTTAAGCCTTTGGCAGAATCTTTCTTGGCTGCAGTTGTCTGACACATGGGAAGGAATTGGGATTAAATTTCTGAAAGTAATACTCTGAGTCCAACAAAGCTGAAATGACTTAGTTTCTAGAAACCAAGTACTGAGTCCGCTTCAGGGAAAAGGAAATACCTATTTTTCATTGAAAAGAAGGTATGTATACTGGCAGCAGACTTTAGAACAGTCTTGATATCTCAGAAACATCTAAAGTTTCTTTGGAAGTCTGCAGTTTTCATATAGATGTTATATCCTGTTTGTCTTTTTAAAAATAAGTATTGTTATGATTAATCAAAACCTTAAATCTATTGTCTTTAACTGTTCATACACTTTTCGAGTTTACAAGAGTGGTTCCGAGGGTCCAGTCCTGCTGCTACTTCATGGAGGAGGCCATTCTGCCCTTTCCTGGGCAGTGTTCACGGTAAGTTGATGGTATCAGAAGCTGGTGTATTGCAGTGATCATTTTTTTTGGGTAGATTTGACTAGTTAACTCTTTCTTCCATGCGCATTCATTGTTGGGAAGAAGGTTAGGACAGAGCAGATTGCAAAATTTTAGCATTATGTACTCAAGGTCGCCTGTTCTTTAAGCCAGTGGTTCTTGTAACATTTTGTATATATATGCACTAGGATGAAGGTATGAGATTGCTGTCTTGTCAAAAGTGTGGGTCTTTAATCTCAGTAATTTAAATACTAGATGAGTAGATATTTTATTTCAGATGCTTTAGATTATGTCTTCTCTGTCTTTGTCAGACATACTACCTTGCATATATTCCAGAAATATTCGGAAAATATTTCTATTTTGGGATATTTTTATTATTTAGCAATTTCATACATGAATACAATGTTATCTTGATCATATTCAACCCAAATCCTTCTTCCTACTTCTTCTAAGACTTTCAGAACTCCTACCTTCATGTTTTGTATTTTTTAAGTGACTGATAGAGTCTAATTAGTGCAGCTTGTGTGTACATGGATGTGGGGCCATCTGTAGAAGCATAGGCAATCATAGAGTGGCCACATCCCAAAAGAAAAACACTCCCCTCCTTTAACAGCCATTAGTTGCCATTAGCGCCTCAGCTAGGGGTGGATCTTCATGAACCCCTCTCTCATCCATGTTGGAATATTAACTGTCTTCTTTTTAAAGCAATGCTTTATATTACTTTTTAATTTGTATGTATGTGTATGCATGCATGCATGCACACTTGCATCTCTGAACTCTTAGGAAATAAACACTTGGCTAGTGGTGCTCTGGTCTACAGTACAGGGTATGGGCTAATGTGAATACTGTGATTTGTAAATGTTGCTCACATCTTTGACTAGGTTGCAAGGAGATACTGCTAAGAAAAATAGTAGCAACACCTTCATAAAAATAAAGTGATCTCTTCTTATGTAACAAGCAAATATACACACTAATTCTGTTTACAAAAAGTAGGAACAGGTAGGAGTGCAGCACTAGGTACCTGAACCAAATGGTCACGCATCACTGCCGGAGTGTTTTGTTTTCTTCCTGGAGACAGGGGTAATTGGGGTTCGATATGAAATCCTCAGCACTGAAGGATTTGGCTTTTGGTTACTGTTTCTTTCTCTTACCATAGGAAATGCTTTATGATTTGCCTGTGAGCACCACACTCATGTCTCTACCAGTGCTGCCCAGTAGAAGTCTAATGTAAAACACTTGTTTTTGAGTAAATATATGGAATAGGCTAAAACATAAGTGACATTGTTTTCAAGAGTATTTTGTCTGATTCATTGTATACAAAATATCTCAACAGGTAATCAATATAAAATTATTGACATGAGTCAGTTTTGTTATTGTTGCAATTAACACAGTACCACATATAGGAAGATTTATAAAAGAGGTTTATTTTGGTTCATAATTATTTTTTCAGGATTTTTTTACTGAAAAATTTTCATACAACATATTTAGATCACGTTTTTAAAATTTTCATTTATCCCAGTTCCTCTCAGATCCTTCCTAACAATTAAATTTTATGTTCTTTTTTTCCCGTCTTTCAAAAACATGAAATAAAACCAACAAAAAACCTTGCAAAAATGAAAAAAATCAAACAGACATGCAAAAGACAAGACAAAAAAAAAAGCTCCAAATGAAACAGAAAGTCTACAAAAATATCATAGAGTTTGTTTTGTGTTGACTGACTGACTCTTCCTAGGCATGGGGTCTGCCCTGAAGTGTGGTTGATATACCTAGTGAGATTCCATTGTAGAAAAGTGATTTTTTCCCTTTGCCAGAAGGAATCAGTTGCAGATAGCTTCTTGGAGCAGACACAGCTTTATTATTCTGCAATGTCTTCATATAATGATTGTCATCGAGTCAGTGCTTGGTATTCCTTCCTTGACTATGTTTGTATGATTCCCAAACAGTTGAGCTGGGATTAAATGTTGATTGCTATATTCTATTTAAGAAAACAAGAAACAATGTCTTTTATTTTTTATTTTTTGAAGCAAGGTCTCACTATGCAGTTCTAACAGGCCTGGAACTCACTATGTTGATCAGGCTAGCCCCAAACTCAAAGAACTCTGCCTGCCTCTAAGTGCTAGGATTAAAGTGCACCACCATGCCTAGCCTATGTCTATATTAAATAAGTCATTTATATATGACTAGTAAAGAAGTTGCATCATATGGTTAAAAAGCTCCCAATTCTAGGACACATAGCCAGTGGACTTAAAGGGATAGAGGAAGAGGTGAGTCCCATGATTGGGATGTGATGAGATCCCTAAGCACAGACTGCCTTGTTCAGTAATGTGTGCCTTCTGCTTCCACTGTCCAGGAAAATTATTTCACAAAGTTGTGCCATAATCTGCCTCATGGATATATCCTGCTTATTTAATCACTTACCATCAATCATGTCATTACTCGTGTCTCTCCTGTTGTAAGATACTTGGGTCTATTTCTGCTATTTGCAGTTCCTGTTCACATTTAACTGTCCCTGTTCTCACAGATATGCTCTAAAGCTTGAGGAATTCTGACCTTTGGAGTCAAGGCAATTGCTAGAGCACTGGCTTTCATATGGCTGTTTTTTAGATGCAGAAAGTGTTAGTTTTAGACAATAGCTTTTTCTCAAATTAGATTCTGTAATTGTACCCTTTCTTTGTTAAATGTTAGTAGAAATGAATCACGGTGACTACTAATGAAGATATTTCCCCACGGGTTTGTTTTCCATCATAGCCTTTTATGTCATCTTTCCATGCCTCCTAGAGTTTGGGACCAGTGAGCCCCAGGGATCAACTACAACAAGGAAAATAAGCAGCTGCATCCCCTAGACATTTGTCTTGTGTTAGATACCCTGCTCAGTGTCTAGGTACATAGTCCCATTTAATTTTTCTGTGATCCTTTCAGTTTAGACAGGCAAAGATATTGAAATTTAGAGCAGTACCAGAGCTGTAACAGCAACAAAATACAAACAGAACTCTGAGTCTAGACAAAAAGCTTACTACATTAGAGGATAGTACCTGTTTGAAAGGAAAGTTATTTCTCTGCATCTTTAATACTTGTCAAGTACAAATACTGTGCCATATTTTTTCAGCCTGTTTCTCAAGGCTGAAATTATCTTAGATAATTTATAAGATATCAAAGTGATCCTGATTCCCGCACACACATACCTTGGAGACTAGGTCTTGGTTTATAGCTCAGGCTGGCCTTGAACTCTAAGTCTTCCTGCTTCAGCCTTCTCACTGGTATAATTCCAGGCATGTGCTACCATGCCTGGCTCTGGCCAGCTCTTTATTCCAATCTTTTCTCTAGTTCTCTTTACCGTAGAACCCACAGAGTTCCAAAATTTAATAGAGATAAGCTTCGCCCCTCCTCCAGTTCACCTAAATCAGAATTTCTGGTGGGCTTATATTGCACTCCTCAAAGCTCCTTAGGTACTTGTGTTAGGCAGGCAAGGTTGAGGACTGCCCTGTTTCTATCATTTATTGGCTCTTTGGTCTTGGTGAGATACTTAACTCCTTGTAAAATTACCTTGCCTATAAAATGATGAGAATTGTTTCTGAAGAGTTTAAGGAGTAAATTAGATAATGCATCGAAAGTACTTAGATTGGTGATGGTACATTGGAAGATTTGATAAATATTAGCTGCCATTGATATTAGCGTTGATAGCACAAATTCCAAGGAGGAAACAATTGGGTAAGTCTGGTACTGAACTTGCTGTTTTTCACTTACTTCAAAAATATCAAAATTGTACTGTTTGAAACAAGACCAGAAAAGAAGTTGCTGACAGACGCCCTCTCACCCTTCATCTGTAAGGCCCGAGGTGTTCTGTGAATTTACTTTGTACTCATTTATTTTTCTCTTTGGTTTTAACCATACAGAAATGTAATAGCATGAGTGCAGGGACATTGTCTGTGTACTCCACTGCTGTAACAACATTACTCATTTGTGACAGTTTTAGATATCATTGAGAAAGTTGTATTTTAATAAGGAAACGAAAAGCTGCTTTTAATATTCTTGTTATTGTTTTCTGATGGGCACATAATGGTTATAAATCATTGACAGTTACTGACCTCAGAGCTACCTTTTGTTTGTTGATAATAACTTTAAAAGTGTGGAACAAACAATTAAGCAGACTTCACAAAATTTTGTTCCATAACTTTATATTCAAAGTGTAAATTTGTTTTTGGCTTAGAAGGTTGTACTATCACCATAGGGCAATCAATAACTTCTGTAAATGAACAAATTTATCCCTTCCAGGGACAAACAGCACGAGAGAGTAGAACTTCAGATTTTTGTTACCTTTAAAGAGATGCTCATTTAGAGTAATAGAGAGAAAAATGTTGGCTTTTATTTTTATTTTTTTAAGTATAACTCAAGAATCTGGCTTGTCTTCTGATATATGCTCATGTTATCTTGGTAACTTACCATAGTGCTAATTCTGGTTTTCCTACTAACATGTTACATGAATATACACAAATGATTCCCTTTTTCTTGGTCTCAGTTTTCTCATTCTTAAAATGTGAGGGTTAAGCCGGGCGGTGGTGGCGCACGCCTTTAATCCCAGCACTTGGGAGGCAGAGACAGGCGGATTTCTGAGTTCGAGGCCAGCCTGGTCTACAGAGTGAGTTCCAGGACAGCCCAGGCTACACAGAGAAACTCTGTCTCAAAAAAAACCCCCCAAAAAAATGTGAGGGTTAGACTAAACCGTTACTTTATTCTTTCTTAAAGTTAAAAGATAGAGATGACATTTGCTAACTGTGATGTATGACTGTCAGAAAATCTGGCTCTTTGAGGAAGAAGAGTTATTTCAGGTTTCCTTAAACCTCTAAAATTGTATCCTGTGATATTTATACTTTCCATCATACTATGTAACAGTAGCACAGCTTGTATATACTGCTGTGCCTATCAGATTTCATGACATGCTCTGATTTAGGGTAATTTCATGACTCATGTGTCATATTCATGTAATTCCTGAGCCAAAGTAGTATTTTCAACTGATTCATAATCTTATCTAGGGATTCTAGCTCTAAAATAAAGAAAAGCCATCTAGGGAACATGGATGAAAACCATAGGCCAGTATCTGGAAGTGCTTACACTGTAAGGAAAGGCTAGGAAAAACGACTTTAAGGAGCGGTTTATATAAAGTTTATTTTTAAGTTGGAGACTGACCACAATGTGTATGTGTATAGTAGAGACTCATTATTCTTTTATTATACTTAAAAGAAAATCTTTGGGATAAGACACATTTTCTTGGGTACCTTGAATTATGATTGCAGTTCATTTAACAAAGTTATTGGTAACTGGGCAAAATCTGTACCTCCTGTTTTGTTCTTTTTCTTCCAGGCAGCAATCATCAGTAGAGTACAGTGTAGGATTGTGGCTCTGGATCTGCGAAGTCATGGTGAGTACAGCTCCTCCCAGTCCCTTTAATAAGCCCAAACATTAGCAATGTTGGCAAAAATGAACCTAGTACTCCTTTGGATATTTTGGAAGGAATCATAGCTTGTAGGTAGAATACTATAATTATTGTCTTCAGAATAGCTAGCCATAAAGATATGGCTGGAATATAGAACATCCTTACTAAATGCATCCTCAAAGTCCCTATTTCATTACTTCTGATTTTATGATTCCTATCACTGAAATGTTTGTTCATTTGTTTGTTTGTTTGTTTATAGGAGAAACTAAAGTCAAGAATTCTGAAGACCTGTCAGCAGAAACAATGGCAAAGTAAGGAAGCAAACACTGACAGATTGCCTGAGTCTTGACACCATCATAAATAACAGTACAATTTTATTATGCTGCTGGTAAAATTGTTGGACAGTCCTTAACACACAAATTTCATTTCTGTTCTCTCTTCTCTGTTTATCCTTATTAATATCCTTCTTGGTTTATCCAGTCTGGTGGTTATCACACAAATTGTTTAGTTTTGTGCAGGCTTTTGGAAATTTTCCTTCTCTTGGTGGAACTAAATGGAATGTGGGTATGTATCTTTATGAATTCCTGTTTGGAAAAGTAATTGAGTATAAGTAGCCTTGAATGCTTGTTAAAGTAGCCTGCATGTATTCATTAGGAAATCACAGGAAAATGAGGGCAGGCTATAGAAGAATAGCTACTTAGAAACTGGGCCTCTAAGTCAAATAGTGTATATTCTATACTTCTCAGTGTGTTCACTCACCAGGGTCATATGAAAACTACAAAAAATGCAAGTGTATTGGACATATCCCAGACCTGCTGAATCAGTATTTTTAGCAGTAAAACCTAGACATATAATATACTTTAAAATATTTTTATTTATTTATGGGTATAGATAGTTTGCCACATGTTTGCCTGACCCCTACAGAGGCTAGAAGAGGGTGCCAGATGCCCTAGAATTGGTGTTGCAGACAATTATGAACTACCATGTAGGTAATGGGAATGGACCTGCAACTTCTGAAAGAGAAGCCAGTCTTCTTAACTGCTGAACTGTCTCTCCAGCCCTAGTATTTACATTCCTAAACAGTGTAAAGGGGTCTGGTGTAGTCAGTCCCATAAATGGTATTTAAGAGCCATTGCTTTTAATAAGAATAAATTCTAAGTGATTGATCAATCACTTTTAGATTGGATTAACATACCTTTTCTAAGCTTAGATATGATATTGATGTCATATATATATATATATATATATATATATATATATATATATATATATATAAAAAAATAAAGTCTTTGTCTGAATGTATCCTTCATACCAGAAGACAGTATCAGATCCCATTATAGATGGTTGTGAGCCACCATGTATCTGGGAATCCAACTCAGGACCTTTGGAAAAGCTGCCAGTGGTTTTTTTTGTTGTTTTGTGTGTTGTTTTTTTCAAGACAGTTTCTCTGTGTATCCCAGGCTATCCTGGAACTTGCCCTGTAGACTAGGCTGTTGGCCTTGAGTTCAGAGATCTGCCTCCCTCTGCCTCCCCAGTGCTGGGATTAATGGCATAGGCCACAACTGTCTGGCTGCAGCCAGTGCCCTTAACCACTGAGCTATCTCTCCAAGCCCTCTTAACATTTTAGACCCTGTCTACCTTCATACATTTACGACTTTCATAGTAAATGTCCAACTCAGTTAATGTGTATTTTTTTTCTGCTCTATTGTATTGATATATATTAATACTACTTGGTTTTCCTTTTCCAAAACTGTATAAGTCTCCTATGTCGTTCTAGAGACTACTCCTTATCTAAGTTATCTTTGTTCTTGAAATATGTTGACTTTATGGAGTCACTATGGACCCATAGTGCTGGATTCCGAGGAAAAGGGCTTTAAATACACTTAATGCAGTAGCAGAAATCTGCAGCTTTTTTTTTCTTTTAACTTTGGTAGAAATGCAGTGATATTTTGGTAGACCAAATGAGTTAATTGCTGGCTCATTTTACAGTTGATAAGTATCTCTGAGTTTCTTAGAGAAGAGTAGAAAGGACCCTAAAGACAAGGTTGTTGAAGAATGACATTAGATGGCACAGAAAGCTTGTAGTGCATGACCAGTACTTGCCTGGCATTGCTGCATCACCATCGTGGATTATTATGCTCACAAGTTTGGAGCCTGATACTAGTCTTGGATTATAGTATGGTAGAAGATTTCACATGGTAAGACAGCTGTGAACCAGAGAGAACTCTCTTTATATTGGTGACTCTTTCAGTTCTCTAATGCACTAATGAGGCCAGCCACTTATGATCCAGTCACTTTTTAAGTCCTACCTTTTCCTACTATTATCTAGAACAAAAGCCAACAAGAATGTAGACTGAAGTTAAGCACAATGCCTAACTTTTATCAGTGTTTGCTCTTCCAGCGGAGACACTGCAAACTTGCAAATAATTATACTTCACAATATGTGAATTTGAGAAAGGCATTTGTTGATCACAACTACACTGAATAAGTTTTAGTTTTCCTTGCACTAAACACTTTGCCTTTCACAGGGTGTCTTGTCTTTAGAAGCAACACTGCTATAAAGGAAATTTGGATTTTCTTTTTTTCTTTTTTTTTTACTTTTTAATTCTCTTTTCAGCTGAGTCTTTTCATTTGATAGTACTTTACCTTCTGGATATCAGTTTTACATTCACTTCTCACTTATTTCTCAAAGTAACTCCTGCAAATTGTCCTCTGACTTCCACATGTGCCATGCCATACACACACACACACACACACACACACACACACACATAAATGTAAAACAAATATGTTAGATAACAGAAAAAGCTCATAGTGAGGCTGATGTAACTCATATAGAAGCTGATAGTCATCCTGCTACCCCAAACCTTATTGCATTATTCATGGAAAAACAGAGGCTTAGAGTAAATTATTTCTCCAGAATGCCAAGCTTAGGTTAAACATACAGTTGTATATTTATATGATTGTACTAAATTGGTAGTATGATAAAAGGATGATATAAAGAGCGATCAGAAATTTGGGGTGCTTAGTTCTTAACTGGAGAACTAGGTGTGTGGCTCTCTGCATAGATATTTAGGACCATGCACACAGGCTCACATACATGTGTTTGTAGAGTGGTCCTGCAAGTCTTTACCATTTCCCACAACTATTAGTTACAGTCCAACAGAAGGACCTGAGAAAGAAAGCTATTTTTGGTGTCTTCCTCCAGCACTCTCAGATTTCCCCCTCTTTGCAGAGATGTTGGCAATGTGGTAGAAGCCATGTATGGAGACCTCCCCCCTCCAGTCATGCTGATTGGGCACAGCATGGGTGGGGCCATTGCCGTGCACACAGCAGCAGCTAACCTGGTGCCAAGCCTCTTGGGCCTTTGCATGATTGATGTTGTGGAAGGTAAGTTTTTGTAGTATTGGCCAAATGAAACCCGATCAGTCATTTGTAGGAGACCTCCCTGGTACATTATTACCTTGGCCTTAATTTATTCTCAATTTCACTCATCTTGAAGTAGACCCCTATGTCTTTGTATCTTTATAAAATTATACAATCATTTTTCATGTTACCAGAAACTGTTCAACAACACCTTTTTATGGCTGAATAATATTTCTAATCATGTGTATGTATGTCTCTTAGTTTTATTTAACCATTTAAAAAGAAACTGCTTTTTATTTCCTGACTTACCCTGAGAATCTCACTGCTCCTTGTACAGGTTAGCTCTATTTATTTGTGTGTGCCACACAAGAAATGAATACCATTAGTCAAGAACTCCTGAGCGCCATATTAAAAATTGACTTGTGTTAAATTTTGCAATGTTATTAAATTACATCTTTACTTTTACCCAAATATCACTGAATTTTGCTGTTACCAGGAGAAAATATAGTTGACTCAGTGTGATAGTTTTTACCCCTGTGACAAAATATCTGAGATAATCAATTTAAAGGAAGAAAAGTTTTTGGCCCACAGTGTCAGGTTTTGGTCTGTGGTTAGTAGGTCCATTACTTTTATATGTGGAGAGTCAGCATATCATACAGAGGGAGGGAGACTGTACTCCCAGGGCTTGCCCCCAGTTACTGCTTCCTCTAAGTAGGTCCTATCTCCAAACAGCCTGCTCAGTATGCACTCAACAATGGATTAATCTATGGATGAGTTAGTGTCTTCATTATTCAGCCACCTCTCAGTAGTGTGAACATCTGGTGACCAACCATCCATACATGAACCTTTTGGGGAGGAGTTTTCCTGTGTAAATAATGGCGTTCCATCATTGTGAATATGAAGTGATAGGAGTATTGTTCACATGATGATACAGGCATAGGCAAGGGTGAATAGGACTCCAATAGCACAGGAAATAATCTGAAAAACTAACTACTAGAATTCCACTATGGCTTTCAGAACAGGAAAGGATCTCTGAAAGCCAGATCATAGTGAGGATATTATAATGGGGATGTTAATATATGTGTACACACACACACACACACACATCTTTCGTGTATATGTAAAATCCAACACCAGAAGGTGATATCATTTAGCCAGTGAATGGACTAAAAAAATAATTTCTTCTCAAAAGAAGAAAAACAAATTGCCAATAAAGAATTGAAAATGTATTTCATATCCTTAACTGTCATGGAGATGCAAATTAAAACTGTTTTGAGATTCCATGCACCCCAGTCAGGATTCCTGTCATCAATAAAACAAATGATTACTTGGTGGTAAGAATATGAAGAAAGAGGGACCCTTACTAATTGCTGACTGTAATATAGCCACACTGGAAATTAGTATGGAGATTCCTCAAAAATTAGAACTACCATATGACCCAGCTCTACCTGTTTTGGTAGAAGTCAGAATACCAGAGACATACTCATTATATAGCTGCTGTGTTCTCAATAGCCAGAAAGGGAACTTGCCTGGATGTCCAATATAGACGCAATAGATAAAGGAAATGTCATACATATGTGCAAAGAAAGTTTATGCAGCCATAAAGAAAAAGGGAAATCATGACATTTGCAGGAAAATAGATGAAAGTATAAATCATTAGGTGTCTTAGAGATTTACTGCTGTGAACAGACACCATGCAGCTCTTATAAAGGACAGCATTTAATTGGGGCTGGCTTACAGTTTCAGAGCTTCAGTCCATTATCCTCATGGGAAGCGTGGCAGCGTATAGGCAGACATGGTACTGCAAGAGCTGAGAGTTGTACATCTCCCTCTGGAGGCAGCCAGGAGGAGACCCTCTCTCCTGCACTGGGCAGAGCTTGAGCATTAGGAGCTCTCAAAGCCCACCTGCACAGTGGCCCACCTCCTCCCACAAGGAGGAACCTCAGAGAAATAGTACATGTTCTCTTTCATATGTGGAAAGTAAATTTAACATTGTATGTGTGCGAGAGACGGGAGGGGAAGAGATCATCGCAGGAGGACAATGTCTTAAGGGGGTGAGAGAGGGTAATGGATTATATATGATAGGAGAACAAAAGAGGGGACTTAACTTGGGGAGAAAGAGAGCCAGCTGGAGTGGGGTGTGAAGGGAGTAGTCAGGGAGGGAAGCATGAATGCTCAGTAACAAAGTATGACAGACGGGATGGAGCAGTATTTTGTGTACTAACCTAAAAAGGGAAAATAAGTATTTAGTACAATTTGTAAAGCACAAAAACAAAAAAGTTTATTGATGTGGTTAAGATTTTTGTTTCAGGTACAGCCATGGATGCACTTAATAGCATGCAGAATTTCTTGCGTGGTCGGCCTAAAACCTTCAAGTCTTTGGAGAACGCTATTGAATGGAGGTAACCTACAAATCTAAGTCTTAATTTTAAATATTATGTTATAACCTGTCCCATCCTTTTCTTTCCCTCCTTCCTTCCCTCTTTCCTCCCTTCCTTCCATTTTTAAGTCAGCTCAGGTACTAAGATAAATAGGTGAGTTTCCCTTTCTGTGATAGGATGTAAGGAAATATTTTAAAGCAGAGTATTTTTTTAAATGTTTCATAATTGCTGCAGTCATCTGTAAAGTGTGCCTTTCTAATACATCATCTTCTAGGGTGCTAGTAATTATAGGCTACCTGCTGTCCAGCTGGGCTTGCCCTGAAGGTGAGGACTTAGACCAGGTGGTCTGCGAGGCTGCCGCCTCCTCTGAAGCCCCATGGTTCTACATTCACTTTCTGTTTCACATAAATGATAAAGAAAGGGCAGATGGAGTTTCTGTTCTGGAATGAACAGGGCAGGTGGAGATTCCTTTCTCTAGAATTATTTGTGTTTGTGATAAATAAAAACCTTAAGTAGTTTTTATAAAAATTGCTGATAGAATTGCCCATGGCTTCTGTTAAGGGCTGTCGATCATGAATATATTCATTAGTACAACTGATAATTTTATAAGGCTGTATGAAGTTTACTTCATGCTAACGCACATGGTGACTGCAGCTTTTTGTTAGATCCTATGGAATCTACAAAATTACTCTTTCCTTCTGGTGTTATGTTGAGATGAATGCAGAGTAACCTCTCCTTTCTCATTTTTCTTTACTAGTGTGAAGAGTGGCCAGATTCGAAACCTAGAGTCTGCCCGTGTATCCATGGTCGGCCAAGTCAAACAGTAGGTTTTTTATCTCTTTGCCTGGTTAGAGAATGAAAGATAGGAGAGTTAGATTGCTCCTTTGTTTCTGCGCTTACTCTGCCACACTGGTAAATGCCTTCTTTCCTTTAGAGACAAATTCAGGTGATTCTGTTAGGCTAGCCATTTTTGTTTTGTTTTTATAAATCCTAAAGCCTGACAGTGTCCAGTGAGTAAACATTTAAACCAAGTGTCTGCTCCAGTCTTCCTGTGTGTTAGCCACTCTGCTGTCACCAAGCCAAACTCAGTAGCTAGGAAATTCAAGTAGAAAATTCTGGCAGAACTAGAGTAAAAACTAAATTCAAAGGCTGAGCTAAAGTTACTTAACCTAATTGATCTTTCTTGATGGAGTTACATGAGTCCTTTGTATAACCACAGATAAATGTTAATTGGGAAACCATTGTCCCCTAGAGGAGTGCAGGAGTTAGATGAAAATCCTAGTGGCATCGTGGAGTGCTTGTTTTGACCAGGGACTGTGCGGCAGATTCAGTCTACAGTTTTGTTTGTAAGAAATTTGTAAGAATTTCTGAAAAACTACATCTTAGTGTAATTCAAGGAACCCTGGTATGGTCAGTGCCCATTTTTAGTGCTTTAATAGCATTAATTAATTAATATAAGCAGTAATATTTCTGTCTGCCTCAAATTTTAGTAAATTTTTGATTTACAGTAATAGTTGTGTGCATGCATATATACATGGGTATAGTATAATAAATATTTCAATATCATGTATATTTTATCATGATCAATTCAGAATAATTAGCATATCTATCACCTTAATTTTTTTCATGTTAAAAATCACTCAAAAATCTTTTTTTCTGGCCTTTTTGAAA
The DNA here is from genome assembly GCA_021653895.1 of Mastomys natalensis. Classification (NCBI taxonomy): domain Eukaryota; kingdom Metazoa; phylum Chordata; class Mammalia; order Rodentia; family Muridae; genus Mastomys; species Mastomys natalensis. The sequence goes on from JAJTUV010000058.1 coordinate 937,489, forward strand.
TATGTTCTACATTATTGTTAGCTTTAGTTGCCATGCTGTTTAGTTTATAAATTAAAAGTGAAAATCAAAATAAGATATAGATAGATACAGGAGCAGTTTGCCGATGCGCCTTTTAAGTGTCTGCACCTGCAGGCTCTGCTTTCTCTCTCCTCTCCTCTGCCTCATTGCCACATAGAATTTCCTACTATCTAGATTTGTCAAGAAAATCCTTCCACTGTAATCAGTATTGACTTATGGCTGAGGAAATGGAAATTCAGAAAAGTAAATGACTTTTAGGCGACCACACAGCTAGTAGAGATAGACCTGTGATCTAGACTGTGGTGTGTTTGACGTCAAGGCCTGTGGTGTACATTTTATGCTCACAGAAGGTAATTTCAGTAATAATATCAGGGAGAGAGAATGCAAAAGTTTGGTGCAGGTATGAGATTACCCAATATCAATGCCTAATATCTTCAAGTCTGATGCATGTGAATGGTAGTACAGCATTTCGTGAGGAAGCCTCATAGGTTATATGCAGTGATTTTATGTTTATGGTTTTTATGGTTATTTTCAGTGATTTTAAATTTAATTTCAAGTCGTATTTCTCTTTACAAAATACTTAGTTGTTGTGGTGGGAAGGACATGTCCATCCTACAGTGCAGATATGGAGGTCACAGGACTACGTAGGTTGGTTCTCTCTGGGGTGGGCTGCAGGTTGTGAGGCCTGTGGGCAAGCCCACTTCCCTGTTGCACCATCTGTCTGTCTCATGTGAGTGTGTATATGGCTACTGTGTGCCCCTGCAGCTTGGTCGCTCACATTTTTTAATGGCGGTAACACTGCCTTGAGCTTTCTTATCTCTGGGCTTTGGATTTCAAAGAACACAGTGTTTTGTTGTAATGATTTTTAAAATACATTTGTTCTGTATACTTAATGTGAAACTTGGCACCTCAAGTTTAATAGGACTGTTAGCCAATGACGAACATTGTGGATACACCTTACCCTGTTTTAGTGCTAGAAAAGGAGACGTTGCTGTTGATAAAAGTCTCACAGTCTCCCTTCAATTTACAAAAATTATTTTAAAAATACTTTTTAAACAGTGTATCTTGATCATGTTTTTTCTCCTCCCTGAATCCTCCCAGATTTTCCCTACCTCTCTACCCATCCAACTTTATGTTCTTTGCCTCTCTCAAAAAGGAAAAACAACAAAAACCTAAAACAGACTAAAATTGAAGACAAAAAAAAAATACTAGAACAAAACAACAAGTGCACAGAAAAACATGGAGTCCATTTACGATAGGCCTATGGGAAAACCTACTCCTATTATCTGTTAAAGAGAGAGTGAGAGCTGTCCCTTCAATTTCTCTGTCCCCTCCCTGTCCTTTCTTATCCTCTGTTCAGCCTTGTCAAGCTCTGTTCTCAAAAGTAAATTGTCTCTATCTTGTAGCACAAACCCTGCCTCTGACTGCCCTCAGACCTTAAAACTCACAGTAATCCCTGTCAGTATAACTTTTCTGCCAACTCTTCTCTAAGAGGAACCATGGGAGCAAGTGTTTATGATTTTTCTATTAATTATATAGTAAAGAGGTACAATTGTTTGCCTACTTACTTGTTTAGGTTTGACAGATTTATACAGATACAGAAAAAATTGTAGTCACTTACAACCCTGTTCACCCTCTCTCATCCCTTCCTGCTGAAACCCTTTCCCTTGCCAGTGAGTCCCCTTCTTCTGTCATCCCTTGTTTGTGTAAGGGGGCACCATTTCTAAGAAGAAGGAGATGGTAATTATTTGGATTGAATGTTCAAACCTTCAGTCATTGTAACTGCCAGCTTCCGTCAGCGAATTGTAACTCAGAACATTTTACTGTCCTCTTTGGCCATTGTCCTTAACTCTTCAGGACTACTGCAAAGAATTGCTAGGAGAGTCATTTAAAAATACCAATAAAACCACTATCAGTATCCAGAAGATGGCCACCTCCTTTCTATGGGTCCTTACTGGTGTAAGAACTGAAAACTAGCCCCTCACATATAGCCACGGTTGGTCTGACCCCCCCCCCCCCAGCCCTAAACCACACATCTTCCACCCAGGAGCAGCTTGAGCTCTGACTGTGATTATAAAGGCCGTAAGAATATCTAAGATCATTGATAAGACATTCATGAAAGCTTTTTTTTCAATCCAGGTGTGAAGGAATTACAAGTCCAGAAGGTTCCAAATCCATAGTAGAAGGGATCATAGAGGAAGAAGAGGAAGATGAGGAAGGAAGTGAGTCAGTTAACAAGAGGAAAAAGGAAGACGACATGGAAGTGAGTGAAGGTCACATCCTGGAGAGAATGTGGGGAGAAGGGGAAGCCGAGATGGCATTGCTATTTTGTCAAATTAGGTATGTTAGTGGGCAGAGGCCGCACGGCAAGAGAGGGTGGACGTCACTAATGCAGGGTTCAGCAGTTAGAGTGAGAAACTTCCTCTGTTCTCCTCAGACTTCCTCTCCAGGCTCTTCTCACACCTGACCTTTATTCCTCTGCTTTCTTTTAGGGGGGAAAAAAATCTCATTTTGTACCTGTGTCCTATGACTGTCCAGTTCTTTTCAAGGCTTGTGTCTTGGAACAAGCTTTCTGACCTCAGCGTCTGTCAGTCCATCTACATTGTGGACTTATAATGATGCGGTGCAGTGTAACACTTCTAGAAGTTTCTCATATCAAGTCCTAATGATTAAACCACATTTAAAGTTGCTGTGGATGCCTGACTGTCAGTGATGCCTCCTATTGCCTTCTAATTTAATAGAAATCATTACCCAAGCAAACAAACTATGTTTAGTTCCTGTCTGTGTAAGTACGGTTCTGGTGGAGCAATCTGTTTGAGGCTGGTGATGGGTAGTGCTGACTTGTGAGGTGTGTTAGTGACTTCCTAGGGCATATTGTAAGCAACTTCTTAATGCCAGGTAATATTGGTGTTACCACACACACCCTTGCCTTTGGGGTGCTGCTGTTAGCAAGAAGAGTACATCGTTTTAAAGTATTTTTTATTTAATGAGGATCTTTCTGCCATTCTTAAGATCATTGATTAGAATATTTTATTCTTCTCTAGAATTTACAAATATATAAATAATGCCTCATGTTTCTGGGCCTTGAAATACTCTGTAAGGTGAAGGGAGACTTTTCTCTCATACTGCAGCATAGTAGTATCTTAATTCAGAAATTGGACTTGAGAGTCTGAGGCAGAGGGATCACAAATCCAAGGCCTGCCTGAAGTTCAAAATAAGTTTGGAGGTTGGGTGACACTTGTCTTAAAAATTACAAGAGCAAGGAAAGCAAAAAGGGCCAGGCATGTCGGTCAGAGGGAGGCACTCATAAGCACGCAGAGGCCGAGCTCGTTCCCTCCTGCTCTCCCTCCACCCCCACCCCAATGAAGAGGTCCTCCCTCTTTGTTGTATGCCACAAGTATCCACTTCCCATTTCTCCTCAGCTCTCCTAGCTGAGACAATCACTAATCTACTTTCGGTCTGTAGATACGCTTAATCTGAACAGTACATATAAGTGGAATTATGGAATGTGTGGTCTTTTGTGACTGACTTCTTTACTGTAGGTTAGATTTTTCAAGGTTCATCCACGTTGCTGCATACATCATACATCAGTGTTTTCCTTATTTATATGTCTGAAAAATATCAAATGATGAATATATAGATTTTTCTATAGAACTTTTTCCACTATGGAGAGCTGAGGAAATGAGGCTTCTGGTTTCTCCATATAGTTCCCATATTGCTGTCTGTCTCTAACTGTAGCTGTCTTGATGACTGTGAAGTAGCATTTCATTGAGGAAGGTTCTGGTTTGGTTTTTTAGGATAAGAACGTTACTATTTAGTCCATGCTGGCCTCACACTGGCAGCTCTCCTGTCTCCGTACCAGAGTGCTTGGACTTCAAGCAGATTCTGCCATTCCAAGCTCTTGTTTCCCTGTTGCCTACTGCTGTTGGGCATCTTTTCATTCTTACTGCCTAGCTGTGTGTGCGTTCTGTGCACATGACTGTACTTGTTTATCTCAGGACTGTAAAAGAGGCCTTGTGCCCCCCACCAATACTCTTGATACTCTTAGCAGAGGTCGTTTGATTGTGTATCTCATTGTCCACTTCTAGGACCTCTGTTTCCTTTGTCTGTTTTTAATGACACTATAAACTTTCTTGGTTTTGTGGTTCATAAGGCGTCAGCATGCTAAACCTGTGCCACTGAACTGTTTATCTCTAAGTCCCAAACTTTTAATTAGTACAGATTATACTGTTTTGAAGTCAAGAATGAGTTCTCCAGTTTTCTTCCTCTTTTGCAACGTAGGTTGGATATTCAGAATTGTATATAATCTTAGACAATTTTAGGATCATTAAAATATCATCAAAAAATACCATTTAGACTTGGATTCCACTGACTGTGGGTCACTTTGGGTGATGTGGACATCTTAGTCATCCACTGATCTTGAGCAGACAGCATTGTCTCGTCCACATCTAGATTTCTTGTTGTAGTTGGTGTACCATCCTGTCATTGTTTCAATTGTATCTGATCTAGTTCCATGATGCAGGCAAGTATGGGAGTTACTTAGTAGTCCACCTACATTTTTGTTTTTTTGGTTTTGTTTTTTGGTTTTTGTCTTTGTTTTTCAAGACAGGGTTTCTCTGTGTAGCCTTGTCCTGGAACTTGCTTTGTAGACCAGGCTGACCTTGAACTCTGATCTGCCTGCATCTGCCTCCCAAGTGCTGGGATTAAAGGCGTGCACCACCACTGCCCAACTAGTTCACCCAATATTTGATAGCACACTGAGCTCCATTCACCACCCAGTCGTCAGGAGAAGACAGATGTAGATGTGTTTGTCACATCACCATTTCAGAGTGACTGCTCCTGGTCATCATCAACCTGGCAATAAGAAACAGTCCTGTCCTCACAAACGGGCTTGTTCTCTTGATGATGGCTACCACATTTCTCTGATGGAAGGACGGTCTCTGCTTTTTCCTTCACTTAGGTTAGTTTTGTGTGTGTTTGTGTGTGTGTGTGTGTGTGTGTGTGTGTGTGTGTGTGTGTGTGTAGGGGTTTTTTGTTTTACTACATTGTGATCTTTATGGCTCTTTTGCTGATTTGTCCTTCTTACTCACTGAAAGGAAGGTTCCATTTTGGCTCAATAATTATTTGCTTCCTAAATTTACACAAAGTTACCAGTGGTTAAGTTGGACCTTGTTTGTAGTACTGACCATTTAGGAGGTTGAGGCAGGAGGCTTATGAAAGCCAGAAGAAAGCAAAAAGGAGTGAAAAAGAAAGCTTCAGGTTATCCAACAGCTTGCAGTGCTGTCTGTGAGTAGGGTTAAATGTACACTGAGTATCTGGGCTGTAGTTGGTTCTCAACAGTGCTGGTTCCCCTTCCTCACCACAGACCTGGTCTCTGTCCTGCTCCCCGGGGCTCACCCTCAGACTCACCTTGCTTTCATTCCTACAGACCAAGAAGGATCATCCATACACCTGGAGAATTGAGCTGGCAAAAACGGAAAAGTACTGGGACGGCTGGTTCCGGGGCTTATCCAATCTCTTTCTTAGCTGTCCTATTCCTAAACTGCTGCTCTTGGCTGGTAAGTGGTGTGTGTGGTGTGTGTGTGGTGTGTGTGTGTGTGTGTGTGTGTGTGTTTCCTTGGCTGAAATAATCAAATATTTGAAATACTCAAATAGATTGGGTGGCTTAAAGAACTGAAACCTATTTTTCTCACAGTCTGGGGCTGAAAGTATGGTATGGCTTGGATTAAGTTCTTAGAGTTTCTTCCTGGTTCACAGACCTTCTATGCTTTCACATGGCTAAGAGAAAGCAAGGCAGTTTTCTGGGGTCTTTTACAAGGACAATAATCTCATTATTGTGTCAGAGACCACCCACCCCTACAACCTCATTTTACTTTTTGTAGACCCCATCTTCAAATACACTGGGGGTTATGGCTTCCCCATGAATTGTGGGACAATGGGTCCATAGAAGTGTGAGTATCCTGTCATCTAGATGTGACCTCATCACAACTATTAATACTAACTAAAATGGGCATGACTTCTAAAGTGGAGAAACCCCCTTGTAACCTCCCCCTGTGCAGCCTAAACCTAATGGGTATAAACACCTCCAGTTGCTGCATGGTGTTGACCTGCCCTGAGTACCTGGCCGAACCCGACTCCTAGAGCATTCTGAATACTGTGAGAATCGAGACAGTAAAATGATGTTTTCATATAAACATCTGTGAATGTGCATGATTGGGGCCCACAGATAGCTTAGCAGTTAAGAATATTTGTTATTCTTCAGAGAACCTGAATTCAGTTCCCACTACTCATATGGTGGCTCACAACCATCTGTAACTCCAGTTCTAACACCGTTTTCTGACCTTCACATGTCAGGTGCATATGTGGTACACATATATACGTGTAGGAAAAATACTCATACATAAATGAAATAAATAAATCTAAAGAAAATGAACATGATTACCCAGAAACCTCAACCCAAAATTTTTCATCTGTTGAGAATATGGGAGTCAGAGAATTGTATCCATCTCACTGAGAGTGCAATAGTCTTTATAGTTCTCTAGCAGTATTTACTCAGTACTCAGAGAAGCCTATTCCACAAGGCTTTTTCTAGGGAGCTACTCACAGACTCTACTGTTTTGTTCTAGGTGTTGACAGATTGGATAAAGATCTGACCATAGGCCAGATGCAGGGTAAGTCATCCAGAAATTGTGCCCAGGGATCCTTTTCTGGGGGCAAGGAAATGGGCAACCATAGGAGAATTGGTATTCTGAGATGGTGACTGACAGTGAGGGAGCATGATCGTTAGAGCCCAGCTCTATTGGAGGCCTCCTCCAGCCCCAGGTGACCATGGGTGGGCATCTTCCCTTCCCTTTTGTTTTGTTTGGGGGTGGGTTGTTGTTGTTGTTGTTTTGTCCCCACCCCGGGCAGGGTATCTATGGCTATCCCAGAACTCACTATGTAGACCAGGTTGGCCTCAAACTCAGAGATCTTCCTGCCTCTGCCTCCCAAGGTATTTTCCCTTTTTTTTGGAGAGTGATTGTCTTTTTTCCCCCCAACTAAAAATGGGAGTTATTATATTAGTTGTGATCCCTGATGGATTAAGATGAAGTGATTCATCTGGAAATTATTAAGTTTTACATAGGTGTCTAACACTGGGAACAGGCATAATTTTCTTTTATGTTCAGAGTTTAAGAAAGAAAACTATAGGTACCAAAGGGTTTAAAGTCTGTTAGAAGACATCACGGTGAGGAGGGAGAGGAGAGCTTCAGGCTGTGCTGAGTTTTAGATGCTGCTTTCCCCGTAATCTGTATCAGCTGGAATGCTGTTCACAGGTGAAATGAGCATTGGTGCCAGCCTCGAGGGTCACGAGGTGTGGGGGCATGATCACCACACACAATGCAGACATGAGGGGCCGTGCAGCCGTGGAGGTAGCAAGACCACCCATTTTTTGCTCTATGTTAGAATCATATGAGTTAATAATATAAGAGATCTGAAGGAGAGGCAGCCTTGTGCAGGAGGAGGGACATTGATAGGCTTAATGAATGGTATGGCCACAGACTTGGACAGGACATCACCCTAATCAGAGCTAGTTTCCTTACCCCGTGTGAGCTTTAACAGTGGGTGGAATAGTACACTGAAGTCACGAACTCTGCTGCAGAAGAGCTGCTACTGAGCTTGCATTAGTGCCACAAGCACTGCTCCAACTCTCCTGCATTTAAGTGGGAAAACTGGGCTCAGAGAGTAAGACACCCCTCATGCCTTCCCCACCCCAGGAGTTAGCATTAACCACAGTCCTCAGGTGCCAGGCATGCCCTGCTGCTCATGCTGTAGCCCAGCTCAGCTCTGCACACTCTTATATCAAACCTTGGACCAACACACACTGGGAGGCTACGTGCCCAGTTGTTGCTCACTTTTAATAATTGTCATATTAGGGTTCAGAATATAACTCACTGGTAGTGTTTGAGTACCAGGCTTGGGGCCCTAGTTTCAATCCCAGATAGCCCCACACCCAAAATTACTGTAAGTTGTAAGCTTGCAGTGTTCTGTAAGACAGTGTGAGAAAGCACATCTTACAGTGCCTGGTATATTGTTAAATACTCATCTGTTGCCTTTTGTAATCATCCATTTCACTATTCTTAACATAGCTTACAGAGCTCCACATGTGGCCCCTGCTTTTCCAGTGTAGCCCCATTGCTAGCCACTCACAGCAGCACCATGCCAGGCTTCTTTTATTTCTATGGGTAATTGCCATTTCAAGCCATCTCTCCTTTGAGTGGGCTATTCTGTCTGTGCAGAAGCCTGCCTGGATGCTTGCTGGGTCATCAAGATCTTTTGTCAAATTTTTATAGTCTATGTGACTGTTTTCACCCTTGGGGCCACATTGACATAAGTGTGTTTTGCTCTCCCACTGGACTGAATCCTATGAGCACAGGGGATGAGTTTTCTGCCCAAAGTAAATTTACACCAAGTAGGAAGGAAAGTACAGAGGCAAAGTGAACCATGAAAGGAGCAGAACAGGGTCCAGTTACACTAGTCAGACTGTCCTGGGGATGGTCCTTGTGGGCTGCCCAGTGACCTGTGAGATACAGAGATTGGGGGGTGGGGGCTTTTTGTCCCTGAGGTTGCCTGCTTGTTTCCTTTCCAGGGAAGTTCCAAATGCAGGTCTTACCCCAGTGTGGCCACGCAGTCCATGAGGACGCTCCTGACAAGGTAAGTCTGGTGCCTGGTGACATAAGAGGACAACTGGGAGGAATGTGGGTTCCACAGAAAGCAGGAGAAGCCTGTGTTGTGTGGTTTATCTGCAATCTGCCAGCTCCCCAAGCCCCTTCCTGGCGAGTGCCTGTGGCCTTGACTTTCTGTCTGTTCTGAAGAGCTGCTGGTACCCTTTATTTCATCCCACAGCCCTGTGGCTAAGATTTTTGCTACCCCTAAAGCCAAACTGCACCCTAAATTCCATTTACACTCAGATTAATAGAGCTTGTAAGCTTTCTGGAAGTAAACATTGCTGAAGGCCAGTTCCCACACTACAAGGTAAACTGAGGAGCTGTGTGGGGGATTGCAGCCAGTGCTGATAGCAGCTGACGGAGGCCTCTGCTGATTGCAGCAGGAAATACATGGGGCCAGCACTAGTAGTGCTGGTGGGAACAAAACTTAATTATCTGGGGCTAGTACTCTCTGTGACCAGTGAGGAACTCTAAATTTTTTAAACTTCTTGGGTGCTGTGAGAAAGAAACAGAAAATTTACACACTCAACACACACAAACTTAGTGGCTGAGCAAAGCAGGCTCCAATAAGTAAGCTTCAGCAACTTCACACATACATACATACATACATACATACGAACGCATACATACACACATACATACATACACACACATACATACATATATACACACATACATACACACACATGCATACATACATACATACACACATACATACATTCATACATACACACACACACACACATTCTACATACACACATGCATTCATACATGCACACACATACATTCATACATACACACACACATGCATTCATACATACACACACACACACACACACATACATTCATACATACACACACATACATTCATACATACATACACACATACATTCATACATACATACACACATACATTCATACATACATACACACATACATTCATATACACACACACACACAGTTGGTAGATAGAGCAAAGCTCCAGCGTGCAAGCTCTAACAACTTTATTTTTTCTCTTAGCCTTTTTCTACCCCTAAGTCAAAGTTCTCTATGTAAAAAGAAAAATTAACCTCATTCAAAAGTAGATAAAATTGTTACACAGCTGTCGGGCTGTGTGTCTGCCTTGCCACTGGGATGCCAGGAGTGCCAGCACACTGCTCAGGGGTGGCAGAATTCAGTCCATAATGGGAGTCCTTGGTCCCTGTTTCCCTGGGTGGGAAACAGTGGAGTCTGGACGATTTCTGGGGTTCCAAGTCAGCTGTGAACCTGAGAGTTGGGAACTGGGGTTCCCAGTCTACACTTCCCCTCAGGGCATCCACTCACCAGGCAGGAAGGGGAATGCAGAGCCTAGGACAAGAGCAGAACCCAGTGTGGTTCCAAGTGAGTGCTGAGATTATAGAGGGGCTGGGAGAGAGAAGGCCCTCTCCAGATTTAAGCTCTGGTCTTTATGAGGAAGGCCCTCCCCCCACAGTGATTCTTGATGAAGAGACGGTCCTTGCTTGTCCAGACTGCTTTATTTGATGGCAAATATAAATGCATACACCTTCCTCATGGTGAACCAGTGATTAAATACCAATATGGGAAGGGATGCCCAGGAAGAGAAGCTCATTGGCTGAACACTCAGGGCCTGTCTAGATACCTCATTAGCATGGAGAACTCCAGATTTTTATGCTAGGAGACTGATTGCCATGGTCCTCTCAGTGGGGTGCCATGGTTACTTGTTCCAGAGCAGGTGGGGTTTGGCAAGGAGCTGGCCCCACACCTACTGTACTCAGTTCTGAGTTTCACTGGGTTTGGGCTCAGTCGGCCTTACCAGTTCACTTGCCCCACACAAGAGGGAGGTAGAGCAGAATTGTTGATTACATGTTTTCCTACTCGTAACTAACGAAACACTTGTATCTGTCTTTTAGTCTACAAGTTTCATTATAACTATAACAAGCAATAGTTTCTTATGTCCTAAGTTAACACTCCTTGTTCATGACCTTACTTATCATGGTGCACAGTGAGACCTGTGGCTTCATTCCTGTACCTAACCTAGAATGAATGTTTTCTTTGATCATTAATTTATTCCAAGCCTATTTTTCATCCTGGTGCAATTTTTATGTGCTTGTAATGCATGAAAGCTCACTGGAATCCTTTTCCAACCTATGCAGCCTTTGCTATTTTGCAGGAGGAGGCACATTCTTTTTTTTTTTTTTGTTTTTCGAGACAGGGTTTCTCTGTGTAGCCCTGGCTGTCCTGGAACTCACTCTGTAGACCAGGCTGGCCTCGAACTCAGAAATCCGCCTGCCTCTGCCTCCCAAGTGCTGGGATTAAAGGTGTGCGCCACCACCGCCCGGCTCTATTTTTTATTTTAACTTTAAACTTTCTATCAACTATCTTAACTTCTTAAAATTATTTGAATCAAATCAGGAATTCTGTAAAATCACTACCGTAAGTCACCAATTCATGTAAAAAGCATAATTTCATGAATGTTCATCTTCATGTTGATCTGTAGGTAATTTGCCCAATCACACCATGTCAGAAAAATGAGCACAGCCATGACAAACATGGGAAGGCACAGCAACAGCAAGAAGCACTCCTGGGACAAAGTCTCTGGGGCTGTGCCTCTCCAAGATACAGCAGTCACAGCCATGCAGAATGGTGGGCCATCTCCAGAAAGCAGTTCACTTCCCTCTGCAACTCCTCCTGCTGACCTTGTTCCTCTTCAGCTCTCTGGAGCCCTTTACAAGGAGTCCTGGTCCAGGTCCTTTTGCTCTTAAGCCACCCACAGTACTACCCACATAGTGTAGGACTCATGAGGACACCAATGAGCCTCCACAGAACCTTACAGCAGAAGCCCACAGGGCTTCCAGTGCTGAGCCCCAGCACCCACTTTCAGGGGGCCTGAAATGCCTCCTCTTTTCCAGGTAGCTGAAGCTGTTGCCACTTTCCTGATCCGGCACAGGTTTGCAGAGCCCATCGGAGGATTCCAGTGGTAAGTACACAAGTATCTGAGTCTAGCCAGCTGGCCCACCTCAAAACTCGAGACTCTTGGGCAGGGAGTGAATATAATATCTCTGCCTTAGTCCTGCCTGATCTAGGTCACCAAACTGGTGTGTGTTTTCTTGGCTGTATGTGGATTCTGGTCCAGTGAGATCTTGTTGAGCAGTGATTGAGTCATACCTTATCTCCTGCAACTGAGGTGTTGTTACAGCCCTCTGAGGAGGCTGTAATGGGAATCGGCCTTTGACAGAAAGTTATGTTCTGCCTCTGCTGAGCAGAGCTGTGGAGGTCGTGTAGAGGTCTAGATCAGGGTTTCCAATCCCTGCACTGCTGACATGTAGGGGAGATGATTCTTTGTTGTGGTCACAGGGTGTCCTATATGCCATAGCAGCACCCTGGCGTCTGTCTACTATCTTCCAGAAACACCTCCTAAACATAATTCTGCCAACCAGAATCATTTCCAGATGGTACCATTTATCAAGGAAGGCAAAAGTGAAATGAAACATGGCTTACCTAGAGGGAGAGGGAGACAGCCCTCATCCCAGGAAGCTCTCATATTAGGGAGACAAGTTGGGCTTTATGTTGAAGGAGACATGCTGACCACATTAGGTGGTTCTAGGTCACCTCACAAGCATCTGTTCTGCCCTGGAGGAGGCCCTTGCTTCTCAGCCCATGTGTCACATGGTGTCACATGAGGTATCACTCCTGTTGGCCTCTTCTCATAGTTTGATGAGGCTTTGGGGGAACCTGTGCCCTTCCACAGAAAGTTTGAAGAAGAAATGCCTTTTGCCTTAGACAGCTGGCAGTGACAGGAGTGGTGGCCATCAGACCTGACAGGGACCTGGCACAGTGAACCAGGAAAGAGGTGGTCCCTGCTGCCCGTTCCTGTCTGTTAACCATCCACGGACTCGAGGAATCAATAACGAAGACTTAATTTCTCAATAAAGTGTTTGGGGGCTTCTAACCATTTGGTGTCTTAGTTGTGAACCATCCACTGAGGACAGCCCCCCTGTCTAGCCCCATGTGGGGCTGTGAGGAGATGGGACATTGGTGGTCATTAGGGAGGGCTCCCTAGAGAAAGGAGCAAGCTAGAGAAAAGCTTGTGATGGTTAAATTTGTGACAGTTCCCCTTTCTACCCTTGGCAGTGTGTTTCCTGGCTGTTAGTGACCTGCTGTCTACTCCTCCCTCTACGTTGAGCTCTGTTGTAAATACATCGCACCAGAGGCCACTGTGATGCCGCTGTCTCCTCCTCACCATCCCGCCCAGCCATGTGACACCAGCTCCTGTAGAGGGCATCCCAGATGTACAAACCCTTTCCTGTATACCGTTGAAAGCATTGTTCTCCAGGGCCCTTGTCCAACGGTGGCCTGTGCAGTCTGGGTCCACAGCTCTTCCTCTCCCCTCCTGTGCTCCCTGCCTTGCCTAGGATGAAGCCTCCAGAGCTGCTCCCTGGCCCTGTTCCTGGCATCCAGCAGTGTACCCCCAGGCTCAGGGATCTCCATTCCTTGAGGATGTTCTTGGCATGGTCCTGCCCTACCTCATGGGATGGGCAATGCACACACTAGCCCTTATTTTTCCCTTTCAAATAAAACACCAGTCAGGTACCTTTTTCCCAGTCTTAACTGTTCCAAATCTGGAAGATCCAGAGTAACCAGGATTCAGGGAGAGGTAGTGGATAGCAAGTATCCCAAGAAACCAGCCTGTAAGCCAGGTCCAGCCAGTCCAAGCACATGGCTTCCCGTCTGGGTGAGCCCACTGTCCCGCTCCCACATGTCTGGGCACCTGCCCTGGGCTGAGGCCAGGCTGCTCCAAGGGCCTCATGGACCCTGTCGTCTGCACAGAGCAACCCAGGTTAAACACAGCCCACGCACAAAGCCACAGGCTACATTCTGTGGAATTGTTTTTAATGATTGAATTTAACCATTTTCATAGTTGGTTCCTGGAGGTGTGCCAAGTGCCCGCTTGCCTCTTCTAGACCCACGGCTTCTTGATCCATTTGTGGTTTCCATGTCACTATGTAGAGACATCGTGGACTAGCATCCCCAGTCTTTGCCCTCATCCAGCTGCCGCGGCACACTGCTGCCCACGGTGGGAGGGGCAGCCTCCTGAAGCCCATCTTTCTGTGACTGTCTTAGGTGATGTATAGCCCTCTTCCGTTTTTTTCACCCAACAACTTCCTACCCCTGTCCTGCTGCATGGTCCACAGTCTGGGACCGACTTTGTTTCTTTGTTATTTATGATCTTGTTTAAAGAAAATAAATATCTCCCAACCTTTATTTGTCTGAGGAGCTGTCCTTACTTTGCTGATCTGGCTAGGAACAGTTTATTAGATTTAGTTGCTGCCAGACCCAGAAACACCTTTCTCCATAGTCTGTCAGTGTCTGTAGCCACTGCCTAGTAGCCCTTGCTCCTGCAAGTGCGTCATCACCGTGTTCCTATAAGCAGCCCTAATGAAGCTCTGGATAGATGGGTAGACAGTGCTGTGTTACTGAGAGGCCTGTCAGGGAGGGGAGAGAGAAGTCTTTCTCCACAGCCTATCAGTATCTTCCTCAGATGGGATACTGAGATGGGCAGATGTCTTCCTGTCCCGTTTCTTCAGCTGGCCAAGAGGACAGTCTGCCCCTGTGTTTTCCTTTACTCATGGCTTCTATGCCAACACTCAACCAACAGCCCAAGTCATCTCCTGAGCTCTAGATATATGTGTCCATCTGTCCCACAGTTCTCTCCCAGGGGACCAGAAGCCACTTCATTTTGACCTCCTTGAAAGTTATTCTTGAGTGCTTGTTCCAGCTCAGTATGAGGTACGAATAAGCAGGTGTTAGTCGTCCAGACTACAACTGGAATTTCCCTTTCTATACCCAGTTTGCTGCCATGCCCTGCATCTTCTTTATACCCTTTCCCACCCCAGCTACTCCCAGACCCGGATCTCATCTCTTATCTAAATTACTACCTTAGCCTTGCTGATTCCCTGCTACCACCCCTGCCCCAGGGTTACAGTCTACATGCCTACTTTAAGGACTTTAGTTTCCTCATCTGCACACTGTAGTGCACAGCTGCCCCACTGGCATGGAGGACCATATATGACAGAGTAGATCAGCTGACAAAGCTCTGTGACTGGCAAAAGGCAGACTCTTAGTCCCTGAGCCACTGGTGCCGGCCTCACCTGGAGTTTTAATGCAGGTTTTGTCCTTACTCCGTTCTTGTTGAGTCAGATGTGATCTGCATTTTCAGGTCCACCCATGGTGGAGAAGCCGAAGATTAGATGTTCACTATGACCAGCTAGAGCACAGGCACTCTAGGAGAGAAGAGAAGGGCCACCTTCTGTGTACTATGATTGCTGCAACCCATCTTTTGGGATTGCCTTTCCGCTGCATTTCCTGTTGCCTGCAGGGGGCAGCATGATCACTGTGGTTCTTTTCACCAGCTAAAGCCATGATTACCAATTTTGAGCACCATCAAATTTACTTGACATTGAATCCCAGAAGAACCTGTAGGATAGTCGCTGTTCTTTTCATTTTACGGGTATGGAGACAATTATTTATATGGTTCGGACGTGACACTGTCAGGCTCAAACTCAACTGGTTTCTACAGCATTCTGCCTCCTAAGGAATACAAAGGACCCCTGGCAGAAATTATTTGGGAGTGGGCCGATGCAGCCTTCACACCCCACAAGGTCCCAGTGACAAACCAAAATTTAATTCTACCAACGTTCTCCCAGGGGAACTATAGAGTTTATTGGGCTAACTTACATAGTGTGGGGGACCCCAAAGCACCTGGCCTGGATAGTCTTCACCAAGCATGGATGATGGTACCAGGTGAGGGTCCAGTAACTCTTCCTACCTCTTCACATCAGTCAACAAGCCCAGCTGTGAGGATCATTTGCAAGCAAGCAGAGCTGAAATGAAAATGGCAGTTGTTTTGCTCAGAGGAACATCAGCCTAGAAGAGCAGGTCACCAAAGAAATGAGACCTGTGCCTGGTGTATGGAGGCTGAGAATGAATGAAGTGTTGGTTGAGCTTCGTTGGGGATTATGCAATGGGAATGAGTGTGTTGATGTGTTGTATGTGACCATCAAGTATAGGCATTCTATCTGATTTAAAGGTGAGGTGACTAAAGTTCAGAGATGGGAAATGACTTGCCCACACCCACAGCTAGGGTGAGCATCCATGGCTTCTAGTTCCAAGTCCAGCATCCATATAAGAAATCAGGCACAAGACAATTGTCTTTTTCCCCACAAAGTAAAATCACTTCAGTAACCTGTGTAGAAGGGTCAGTGGACCCCAGACTAAGGTGTGTCTGTCAGTAAGAGATAGCTGTGGGGCAAAGTAACAGGTTATCCAAGAGAATCATAAGGAATTAACCATGTACAAAGCAAGCAACAAAAAGCCATATAATTTGAACTGGCTGGTTTTATGTCAGCTTGATACAGTTAGAGTTATGTGAAAGGAGAAAACTTGAGAAAATGTTTAAGATCTGGCTGTAGGACATTTTCTTGATTAGTGATTGATAGGGGGGCTCAGCCCATTGTGTGTGGTGTTACCCCTGAGATGACTGAGCAAGCCAGTAAGCAGCACCCTCTATGGCCTCTGTATCAGCTTCTGCCTCCAGGTTCCTGCCGTTTTTGAGTTCTTGTCTGGACTTCCTTTGATGATAAACTATGATGTGGAAGTGTAACTGAATAAACCCTTTCCTCCCCAAGTTGCTTTGGTTGTGGTGATTTATCACAGTAATAGTAACCATAACTAATACAAATACACCTAACCATAAGTCTGTAAAAATATACATATATAGTTTAAATGAACTCTTCTGCACTGACAACATTCCCTCCAAGAGCCAAAGACCACCTAACAAAAACCCCAACACCAGGCATGAGAGACCCTCTTCTGAGCTGTTGGTCAGAGTTGGCCAAGAGGCTCCCAGAACACCCGGGCAATTACTGTTGCCTTTGGTTGCCCACCAGAGTGTCTATTGTTGCTGATACCATGCATTTCAGAGCCAAAGCCCAAAGACCCCTGAGCTGGGACTGACCTGAATGTCCCTCCCTGATGACTGGCTTTCATGGCACCAGGTCTCATACAAGCTTCCAAAGCAACCAACGGCCCTACCCAGCTATGGTGCCTATGAGTCATACCAGCTTGGCACTATAATCTTAAGGGTGCAGTAGTGACACACATACTTGATATCCAAAAGCTCTCTAAGTGGACTTAAGTCATGTTCAACAAGAGGAAAATCATGCCCAGAACTGGGAATGTAGCCAATGACCCAGGGCTAGGAAAGTCATGGATCTTGGAGAAGAATCTCCAACCACCACTGCCGGGGAGGGGGTCCTTCTCGGGTGGTCTTCTGGCCACACCATCGTACTAGAACAGCATTATCCCCAACTACATTCTAATATATATCCTTATACCCACACAAAGTGCATTTCTTACTCCTCACCAAGAAAACTTGCAACAGAGACCATTACAAAAAAAACATAACCAATCAAAACGCAGAGTTGTGGAACCAGTCCCAAGGGCTCAATCTACAATATAACTCTTGCAAAAAGGGCTCCAGGAACATTCAGAAGAGGGGACAGAAAGATTGTAAGATCGAGAGGATCAGGGAGTTTGCTGTGAGATTGTGTCTCCTAGTCATGTCAGAAGCTACACCTGTAAACTGTCACCATCATGACTGCCTAAACATGAGCTGAACAAGGATGACATAAATCAGACCAACTAAAGTAAATGGCGAAAAGACCATGAGGACTCAACCCTATACAACAATAGGCAACTAAGGAATGCTGAGAATGGGAGAAATAGAACCTCCCCCAGGGAGGAGCACACCAACTGGCTATCCATTACCAAATAGCCCTGAAAACATACTATTATATAAACTGAGTGGCTTATATTTAGAAATATACATATACATATATATATACATATATGCATGTACAACAATTAATGAAAAAATAGGCCATGATTTTGAAAAAGGACAAGAGGGGTTTGGAAGGAGGAAAGGGACAGGAGAAATGATGTAATTATATGATAATCTCAAAAGAAAAAGGTATCTGTGATCTAGGTAAAAAGGATGTGTCAAATTAGGGTCAAAACAATGTGAGAAAGCAATTGTGTTGGTCTTTTGGAGCGAGAGTAAACAAGACAAACTGTTCTGGAAGAGAAGTCAGGAGACCATTATGTTGGATTGAGAGGCCTGCTGACAAATGGAGGTCCGGAGCTCAAGGCAGTAAGAAAGAAGAAACAGAGCTGGAGAAATGGCTCCGTGGTCACGAGCACTGGCTGCTCTTGCACAGAACCCGGACTCAGTTTCTAGCAATCACATTAGGGTGCTCATAACTACCTGTAACTCCAGCTCCAGGGGATTCAATGCCCTTTTGTGTCTTCTGCAATCATCTACATGCATGTGCACATACTAACCTAAATAAATAAACAATAACATACAATAAAGACATAAGAAAAAAAATAAAATGTAAAAAGTTAAATATTAAGAGCTTAAAATAGCTAGGTGGTGGTGGCACAGGCTTTTAATCCCAGCAATTCTTGAAGCAAAGGCAGGTGGATCTCTGTAAGTTTGAGGCCAGCCTGGTCTACAGAGTGAGTCCAGGACAGCTAGGGCCACACAGAGAAATCTTGTCTCAAAAAAGAGAACACACGCACACACATTTAAGACGCAGCAGAGGAAGCCCAGGGCTTCCCCTCCTCCCTTGATGGTACATGTATTTGTAGACTGGGAGCAATTGTAGTTTTTTCCAGCCAGGTACTGTACCAGCAAGCAGAGTCTAATGTGCTGAGCCTGGGTCCAGGATTCAGCAAGTTATGCCAAGTCCTGAGGAGCCCTTGTTCCTTGAGCTGGCTTCTTCTCCCCACAATTTGCTAGAAAACCCTAGCCTATGGCCAGGCATAACATTGGAGCCTGATATTAGCCAACTAGCTGGCATCTCCCTTAGGTGACCTAAGCCATTAACTAGGGGTAAGAAAGAGTCTTCCTGGTGGTCAGTGGAAATGCCACCTTCTGAGGACTGAGGAGCCAAAGTGTAGAATAACAGACACCACTTAAAATCTGAAAGACCCCACACCTCTGAGAACAGGAAAGCAGGCAGTTTGGCAGTGACTCAGGCAGGTGAGAAAGCAGCTCTGACCTGGAAGTGATTTGCCTAAGGCTGCACAGCTGCATGTCCTGGATCAGGCTGGAACTCCCAGCCCAGCATACACCTGACTACCCAGAGCCACACCTGAGAGATGGGCTGACACGACTGTACAGAAGATAAGCCTTGTGGTGGTTTGGATGAGAATGGCCCCCACAGGCTTATTTGTTTGAATACTTGGTCCCAGTTGGTGGAACTGTTTGGAAAGGATAAGGAGGTGTGACCTTGTTGAAGGAGGTGTGTCACCGAGGGCTGGCTTGAGGTTTCAAAAGACTTTCCCATTCTAAGATTCTCTGTCTGCCTCATGGTTGAATCTTAAGATGTGAGCCCTCAGCTACTGCTCGAGTGTCATGCCTGCCTTCTGACATGCTCCTTGTCATGATGGTCATGACCGTAACCTCTGAAACTACAAACCCCAGTAAGCTTTCTTCTGTAAGTCACCTTAGACATTGTGTCTTAACACAGCAATAGAACAGTATACGACAGGCCTGGTGACAGAAGTCGCTCTCATTGCTCAGTGCAGCTTCTTTCTTACTAGACAGGTTGTCAGAATTGCACAGAAAGCACTCCACCTGCTGAGTCACCTCACTGGCCCATGGTTTGGAAGCATCTGAGTAAGCTTCACAGAGTGCGCCGTTGCTCTGATTCACTCAGTCTAACCAGTAACTAACTCTGAGAACCCTGAGCTCAGAGGAGAATAGGCGGTCTCACTGTAGACAGCAGCTCTCGTTCAGACGAGACAGGGTGCGTAGGTGACAGTCATTTGGTAAGACTTCCTGAATCAATACAAGACACATTCAAGGAAGCAGGGCATCAGAACCTCAGAGTCTCCAGCGGAAGTAAGAGAGCTCAGAAAGCTGAGCATGGGAGCTAGGTCAGCAGAGCACTGAAGAAGGAAGGGGACAGATGTGAGGAACAGCGTCTGATTCCTCATTCCTTTCATTGGTGGCTTCAGAGCAAAGCACACCCATGTCACTGGGGAGGAACCCAAACCAAGCAGCCTTGTGCTTGGCACAAACACTCAGACACCACCATCTACATCACTGCTGCTCCTTGGCCTTCAGCAGGAAGGACTCCTCAGGCTTCGCCTATAAAACTTCTGCTTTTGCCAGCCTATTTCAGACCAGCTCCTGTGGGTACTGAGTCCAGTCAAGCACCCTGGCAAGTGTGGAGCTGCATGAAGATGTGGCTCTAACAGAGTCATCAATAGAACAGGGGGCAAGGGGCTGGAGAGATGACTCAGTGGTTAAAAGCACTGCCTGCTCTTCCAGAGGTCCTGAGTTCAATTCCCAGCACCCACATGGTGGCTCACAACCATCTTTAATTGAGTCCAATGCCCACTTCTACTGTGTCTGAAGACAGTGACAATATATACAATACACACACACACACACACACACACACACACATATATATCCACAAAACAGACAAACAAAACACAGGGGACAAGGAGTAGAGCAAGTGGCCCAGATTTAAAAAGGCAAGGAAGTATGGTGAATCCAACAGATTTAGAAGGAGGTGGTCAGGGAAAGCCTCTCTAAAGGGACCTTGTGTAGAATGGGGAAAGCTCTTCTGAGGACCTGGAGGATAGCAAATGGGGAGGCCTTAGAGTGGGAGACTCTGAGGAACAATGTCAGCAAGTCTAGAACGGGGAGCGGGGCTGAGGCACAGGACATAATCAATAGCACTACTCTGGGTTTTCTCCCTTAACGTCATGGAAGAATAGTCTCTGTTAGAAGAGGTGATTTTAAAACATTTTAATGACGATAAAAACCATCACAAAAAAAAAAAAAAAAGAAAGAAGAAGACAATTGTTTTCCACTTAAAAAAAGTCATCCCACGATATCCCCACTGTTGATGGGGATGGACACCTCTGGGCCAGACTCTCCTCCAGGAGCAGCAGCAGAAAGCAGCTCATAGACTGTTTGCAGAGAGAGAGTGAGTGTGTGTGAGTGTGTGTGCACGTGCGTGTGTGTATACTTATGCATGCATGTGTGTGTGTGCTTGTATATATGTGTATGTATATATTATGTGTATGCATGTCATTGTGTATGGGTATATGTGGGTGAATGGGTGTGTATCTCTGTGTGTGTGTGTGTGTGTGTGTGTGTGTGTGTGTGTGTGTGTGTGTGTGTTAAGTGTTAGTGAACTGAACCCAGGCATTTGCACATTCTAAACAATGAGTTTCTATATTGAGCTTATTTCTTTTATTCCCAAGGATGTCTGAGCCCTGGAAACCTCTTAGGCCTCTTTATATTGTCTGTTCTACTCTAAGTCTCACACCTGGAGTAGAAACAGATGCAAATTTGGGGGAGGGTTCCTGGTAAAGACCTATCCTTGACTCCCTGAGGATGCTGGAGGCCTTCCTTCAGGAGGCTCTGCTCCCCTCTGCCCATGGCTTTGGCTCCTGGATCCTCTGACAAGCTGCCATCTGCCAGTGTTTCAGTCTTCAGGGTTGGTGCTGCAGGGTCTTCGGAACTCCTGTCCGTACTCGTGTATCCACTTGTTGGCCACTGGAGGAGATCAGGGAGGGAGGGGGGCTCAGCAGGGAAATGGCTGCAGGGCCGTGCACTGGCTCGCAGGGCATGCGAGCCCAGCCTAAAAGTCTATGGCTGATAAATAGGGCATCAGGTTTATTTTTTAAATTACATTTTCTATAGTGGGACCTGAAGTGCTGTTCCTTTGTCTAGTCTATTCCTGACCGACTGTGCACAATCTGCTGCTTCTGGCATAGCAAGTATATAGGCCTCCAGAAAATCCTGGCAGATCTTGTTAATGGAGAACTGAGTTTCACACTTGTGACGTTCAGTCATTCACTGAAATTGAAGCCACTGCTGGGTAACAGGGAAGAAAGGGTTTGTTTCCCCTGGTGTCCCTGTCACCATGACGGCTGCTTCCTGCTCGCCTTTCTAGCTTCAGAGTGAGGAGCTCTTGAACACAAATGCCCAGACTTATGTCCATCCACCAGGAACAAGTCCACCCATCCTCCGCCGGTCTGGCTTCTTGTCTAACCACTCTCTTGGGTCAGAGCTAAATGGAAGCAGCAGTGTTTGCCTTGATGCAGAGGGAGGGAAGGAACTCCGGTGCTCCTTCCTCTCCTCTGTTTTCAGAAATGAAGCCTCCTGCTCAGACCAGTAAACCTTTGCGGATGCTTGTCTGGCGCAGGCTGCCTTCTTGTCATAGGTCCCAGTCTGCTGGGCCCCTGATTCTACTCTGTCCACACGACTGGTCCTGGGCAGTACCACCAAGTGTTCAGAAGTGAGGCTCTGCCAGTCTCCACCCACTCCCATTTTACTTTTCTATGACCCCTCACCCCATTCTTTCCCCCACAAAGTCAGGCCTTACCCACTTGTCTCCCACCAGCACGGGACAGCCCGCATGAAGTGTGTCACCATCCCCCTCTCCACTCCTGTGCAGGTTCCACCAAAACAGTGCAGCATTCTGAAAACAAGAGGACTCAGGTCAGGGGCACAGGGCAGTCAGTCCAGAATCCTGGACTCCAGGCATGCATGTGAGTAAGGACACAGAATTTATGCCATCAAATAAGGAAACTCTTTTTCCCTCTATGCAGTTTGGAGCAAGCCGGCATTGAAAGTTAGCACTCAGATGAGGGTCACTGCCTCATAGCTTGCTCTGCTCCAGGTCTGGCTTGTGGAGACAAACCACACCCAGCTCTGCTCTTGGGGAGCTCAAGAGAGATATGAAAGGCAGCAGAACAGGACAATGTGCTAAATGCTGGAAGCCAGGCGAGCACAGGCTCATAGGATCACTGTGGACGGATGCCCAACAAGACCCACAGGGTAGAAAAGATACCCACATACACCGCTGGCCGAAAGTGCACCATGGTCCTCCATCCATTGGGACCTTGAAATCATGCAACTAAGAAGCAAAGACAGGACTCACACCTCTGTGTCCCGATCCCATAACCTATGTTCCCTGTCCATGCACTGTTGTCTTATCTGTTGCCTAAGACTCCTTTTAACCATGGCCAGTAACTAAATAGAGCCTGAGGCCTTGCTTTGAGCCTCAGTACCTTAGCTCTGTGAGGAACTAGTTACTGTGGAGAAGCTGAAGGAGACTCAGAGTTCTTACCTCTGAGGAACCAGGGCAACAAGTAAGATGGACATGGAACTAAGACAACCAGTAAGACCACAAGAATATGTTGTGACAGGAATGGGAGACTGTCTTTGGAATTCAAGAAAGATCTGTTTTTATCCGTGTCCCCAGGCATCTGCTTGAAGGAGAGGATGTGCGTTCTGCCCCGTTATACATCAGCACAACCCCATCTTCTAGGGTCAGGCCCTGCTTACCTTAACCACAGGCACGCTGAAGTTGCCATAGATGAAGGCCGTGGCTCCTCCGGCTTCTACGGAGCTCAGCTATCATGCAAGAGGAAGAAGACAGATTGTCCTTCTCTGTCCAGTGCTCATGAACTTAGAGGTCACTTCTGCACAGGCTGTGAGCTGGGGTCCCCTGTGTCAGTTACGGGAGAAATTGTGGGGCTTCCTCACCACAAGATGAGGTTTTGGATTCCTCCCTTACTTTTGCTTCTGGCTACCATCTTGATGGAAGGCTATAATAAGTAGATTCAGTCTTTTTAAAAATATTTATTTACTTTTAAAAAATTACGTGGAGGGACTGGAGAAATAGCTCAGTGGTTAGAAGCACTTGTTCTTGCTGAGGACCAGGTTTGTTTCCCAGCGCCCACATGACAGGTCACAATCGCTTGTATTCTAGTTCCATGGGACCCAAATTCCTCCTCTGACCTCCTTGGGCATCAGGTATGAATGTGACTTACAAATGTACATGCAGACAAAACATCCATATACATAATAAAAGTTTGTGTTTGCCTGTGTGTGTGCGTGTGCTTGCGAGTGTGCATGCAGGTGCTGGGAACAGAACTCTGGTTCTCTCAAGAGCAGTAGCCACTCTTAACGGCTGAGCCATCTCACCTGCTCCTCAAATGTCTCAATTGAAACTATTTCTCTCTAAGAATCTCAATCAGGAAAGGGTGGGAATCATGGGAACTGTTTATTGGCCCCACTCTGGTCCTCAGGCCACTCAGGTTCCTTCCAGGTTACGTAAGCTGAATGTGCTGACTAGTTTATGTCAATCTGACACAAGCTAAAGTCATCTGAGAGAAGGGAACTTTGATTAAGGAAATGCTTCCATAGGATGGGGCTGTAGGCAAGCCTGCAGAGCATTTTCTTAATTAGTGATCAATGGGGAAGGGTTCAGCCCATGGTGGGTGGAGCCATCCCTGGGATGGTGGTCCTGGGTTCTATTAGAAAGCAGGCTGAGCAAGCACTGAGGAGCAAGCCAGTAAGCAGCACCACTCTATGCCTCTGCATCAGCTCCTGCCTCCAGGTTCCTGCCCTGTTTGAGTTCCTGTTCTGACTTCCTTTAATGATGAACAACAATATAGAAGTGTAAACCAAATAAACCCTTTCCTCCCCAAGTTGTCTTTGGTTATGGTGTTTCATCACAGCAATAGTAACCCTAAAACACTGGGAACTGTGTGTGTGTGGTGTGTGTGTGTGTGTGTGTGTGTGTGCATGTGCAGGCAAACACCAAAAGCCAACCTCAGGTGTTAATTCTCAGACACTGTCCACCTTGTTTTTTGAGACAAGGTCTTTCTTTGGCCTGGAACTTGCCCAGGGGGATAGGCTAAATGGCCCCTGCACCCCGTGGATTCACCTGTCTGTCTCTGCAGCACTGGTCTCCAAGCCTAGATTTTTACATAGGTTCTGGGGATCGAACAAGATCCTCATCTTTTACAAGGCAAACACTTTTACCTACTGTCTATGACACTGTCTAGATGACACCCTCTTACCACAGGAGGTATGCTAGTGGGATGCTGGGAGACACACTGGCATCATTGACATAGAGATGATTTTGAATGCCAGCCTCTGAGTGCCCTTCCTGGCTGTGCTGTGGAAACCTGATCAGCCCTCAGGGAAGAGAGATGCTGAGGGGGCATCTGTTCTTCCTAAAGCCAGGTCTTCATTTTGGAGTGCTGTTCAAAGCCTTTGTAGTTGGCATGTTTACCCTTCCACCTACAGCCTCATCTCTACTTGACCTTAGCCAAAAGACCAAGGAACGTTAATAAATCTCCCCCAATAAATGACTGCTTCTAAACGTCTCTTCTAAGAGATAGATGATTGGAATTGTGGCAGGTTTGTGGAGGAGAAAGCAAGCCCTCATAGCCTAAAGGATAACCATAAGGCTGACAAGGGCTGGGACTGAATCCTGTTGGCTCAGGCTAGGGATTTAGAGAGGAGGCCAATTGATTACTTCACTGTTTAAGGGTGCGGACTCTACTGCATACTACAGGTACTTACTGACTTTCCATCTCGCCTCTCTCCCCTCTCAGAATCTAAACTGCTCCTTTCTCTTCTCTTCGCCTACAAGTCCATGAGCTCCCTGAGGGGCTATGCTACCAACCATGCTTTGGGACCTTATGGTGGGAGACAACTGTATTCCTCTTCCCGTGTTGAACAGTCCCATGATCTCCTGGTTTTCTCCATTCCCATAACGTCACACTGAAAGCTTTCTGAGGACAGATGTCTGTCTGGTGTTCCCTTATTCTATGCCTACCTCCCACCCCCATACTGTCTTGAAGTTTACAGAACTTCTAGAGATTTTTGTGTTCAGTACCAGATAAAATCAATATATGAGATCACTATGAAAACCCATACAATAAAATAGTCCAATTGTCCACTAAGTACGGAGCCCTGGACCTCCCAGAGCGAGACTCACATAGATCATAAATGTCGCCACGCGGTTCCCAGACTTCATCCTGTACAGTGGGCTGCTGGGCGACTGCGAAAGAAATTGAACAGGTGACACCAGAGTGATGGCCATGTCCTAATTCACCATTAGTATAGAAAGGGACAAAATGGTGTGTCGAGGACAGCATATGACCCTGGACTACACCAGGTAGAGCGTGTTCGTCTTTGCTGGCAAGTACTCAATATTCTGCTAAATTGGACATTCAGGTTTTGGACATGCACATGAGTGATTTCTATACAAATCAAACAACTGGCTTGTCAAGTAAAAAATCAGACAAGGAGTTCTGCACGTTAGGTTCTCAGTAAAAGAAAGAAAATAGATATTATTATAAAGGATGATTGTTTTATAGAAATATCAAATCATAGATTGGTGGTCCAAATTATTTGCACAATGCACACACCCAATCTTTAATCAAGAGACAACCAGAAATATAAATTACATACCATAAAATTCACTCACTGTAAATACTATTCACTGAATTCTAGCAAATTTTAACAGTTGCCCAAACTTGCCCATAATCTAGTTTTACAAAGTTCCACCTGGCTAACAGTTGCCCAGACTATGTTTTGTCTTTTTTAGTAATTTATGTAATCACAAGGTAATCATAAAATATGCAGGTTTTTATGCCTGGCTTCCTTCTTTAACTTGTGTACCTCTCTCTCTCTCTCTCTCTCTCTCTCTCTCTCTCTCTCTCTCTCTCATGTTTGTATGTGATGTGTATACATATTAATTGTATTCATAGGTTGCATTGTGATATTTCCATGATTTGATCTTGGGAAGGTCCTTTTAATCCTCAAAACTATTTTGAAGGGAGACAGAAGGAGTGCATCTGGGGGAGGGAGGGAGAAATGGGAGAGGGGAGACGGCAGTCCTGATGTATGAGAGAAGACTAAAAATGAATGAACGAATGGATAAATAATACATAAATAAATGCTACTGGCAATGCGGATGAGCAGCTGAGGTCATAAAGAAAGGAGAGAGATTGGAGGACATTCTTCAATGATCAGTCCCCAGGGGAGGTAAGAGACAGGATTTTATTACAGACCATATTCTTCTCCCACTCACAAATTCTGGGGAAGAGGAAGGTGGTGCCAGATAAGAAAATGGATCCAATAATCAGTGGAACCACAGCTTTCAGACAGTCTGAAGACAAACACCTCTGTTCTAGGACCCTACTCAGTTTTCTCCGAGAGCGTTACCAGACCTCTGCTTCCAAGGAGACCGCACTGGTCCCCTGCCCCAGAGACTGGTCATTGACGCCATCGTTACCGTAGCATGGTCGAAGTGAGGCTCATAGTGCCCTCCGATTCCGTAGTTCACCACCTGGAGGTACTCTGCATATGGAGGCTGGATGTCAAGGCCTGTGAGGGCAGCAATGCGGTGGTCAAGGGTTACCAGCATTGGATCAACCGTGTCCTTTAGCCAGGCACTAAAACACAGCAAGGGTTGAAACATAAGTGATCTGATGTTGGAAATACTACATGATGTCTGTGAATGAATGGATGGATAGACATTTGGATGGATGGATGAATGAATGAATGAATCATGGTATTACCAGAGGTGGGGGGAGGGAGGGAGGAGGGAGGAGGGAGGGAGGGAGGGAGGGAGGGAGGGAGGGAGGGAAGGGCCATGAATGCCTAATCTCCCACTCATCCTTCATGTCAGGTCAGCCTGGTCGTCTTGGCCTATGATCTTACCCTCATAGCGAACATTCTCTGAGGCTATGCTGAGCTGAGCCAGCAAAAACCCACAGAACCCAGGACTGTGACTCAGAGAGGAAAATGGGAAAAACCCATCCTTAAAGCCATTGTGCTATGAAGACCTCTCCAACAGAGGAAGCAGAGTGGCAGGAGGAGCAGCCAGGACTTAAAGTGAAGACTGCTGGGTCAGGGGAGTTGAAAGCAGCCTGGAAACACAGCAAGGCCCTGATCCCCAACCAAAGGAAGGGCAGATAAGGAAAAGACAGAGGAATTGCGGGAGAGCTAAAGTAGCAACAGCTTTACTTCTTCTCTGCATGATGATGTCAGATCCTTAACCTTTAACCTCTCTAAGGGCCAGTGTGCTCCTTTATAAATGGGGCTGATGACTACTTCTAGGATTTTAGAAGATTGTAAGAGAAAGACTCAAGGTGATGTTTCATACGGTATGTTACTGACTGCTCTGATACCCAGGGCAGTCTCAACTCTGGTTCAACTCCTCACAAACCAGGACCCATCAAAACCCAATTCAGACTCTGCTCCGGAATGGCATATTTAAGTTCTTAAGAAGTGGAAAATTTGGAATCAAAATCAAGACCCGTGGAAAAATGAGGCCACGTTCTCTAAGCAAAGTCTGCAACACCCTGATGGGTTCCTTTGTTCCATGTACATTACACCCAGATTATTAAACTACATGCTCTTGATTTGCAAAGATACCCAGGACAAAGTTAGCCACTGCTTTCAAAGAAGAAAAAAGCACAGAGGCAAGAAAGATGGCTCAGTGGTTAAGAGCACTTGCTGTTCTTGAGGAGGACCTGGATTCAGTTCCCAGCATCTACATTGGAGAGCTGACAACTTCCTGTAACTCCAGTTCGGGGAGTACAATGCCTTCCTGTGCCTTCTGTGGGCGATGCATGCACATGGTGTATGCTTGTACACAGACAAGCAGATACTCCATGGTTTAGAGACTAGCTTTTAATGTAAAGTGCCCCTGTTAATGGTCTGGATGGAGAATATTTCTCACGGTGTGTGTGTTTGAACACTTGGTCTCCAGGCAATGATACTGTTTTGTGAGGTTGTAGAACCCAGGAATGGGTCTTGGGGATCATGGCCTAGTCCTGCCTCCAGCCCCAGCCTCTGTCTCTACTCAACAGAGACAGAAGAAAGTGAAGAGTTTCCACTGCCCAGTCCTGCCACCGTGGAGCCACCAGCCACCATGCTTTTTCCCACCATGATAGACTGTCTCCCCTCAAAACAGTCACCAAAATCAACCCTCCTCCTCTGTTGTTTCCTGCTAGGTTTTGGTCACAGAGAGAAGTAGCATGCACAGTTCCCAAATGTACCAGACCAAACACATTAAGTTCAAATCATCTGAACCAAAGCTCAGCGCTCATATCCCCTCCTAGAAGACAAGGACACACACCTAGATGTCTAGCTTTCTCTAGGGTGCTAACACCATTTTCTGTGGCTGTGAAGGACACTCCTCCTCATGCTCTCTTGACAGCCCTGTACTCACTGTGCAAAGAAATGGCTGAGGAGAGGGGAGGAGTGGCTGATAGGATGGGATGCTCACCCTGGAGTCTGCTCATGGTGAAGCCAGTAGGCCCAGGGAATCCATTTCTGCCTTTTGCCTGCATGTTGCTAGGAATGCTTTGTATAGGAGTCAGGATTACAGATGTGTGTGGGAACTCATTCCGGGGAAGAAGCAGCAATGCACATTTTCTGCTTTAAGGAGAAGTTTTCTCCAAGCCTTTTCCTAGTGTCCAGATAATGTCCAGATAATACTGCAATCTCCCATCACTGGTATGACAGCATGCAAACTTCTCTTGAGGTTGATTTTGATACTACAGGCTCTCTGGCAGTCCCAGAAAGGTTGCTGCCCACATAGCAGTCAGCTGTGCCCTCAGTCCCAGGCCAGCGTTTCTGCCCACAAGGCCCCTCCTACCTTTTGCTGATGCGGTACTCCACTTGTAACTGCTTTTCCCCTGAAGCCACCACTGATCTCTGGAGCTGGTAGGAAGCACAAGAGAAAGACCAGGTTCTGATGCAAAGGGACAGTCCATCATGACCACAGACACACCTCTCTCTAAAGCATGACAACTATTTTGTACATGGCAGGAACACATCTCTTGCATTTAAAGAGCCAGTACAACTGTGTCTCTAAGGAATTCCTTTTGTGCATGCAAGACTGAGCTGCAGAAGAGCAGAGCAGTCTCTGGTCTCAGTTTGTATCACAGCGTCAGGCCTGGAGCTTGAGCTGGGGTAAGCACTTCATGTTTGTCAAATTAAATGAACACCTCCACCAGCACTGGTGTGCACTCAGGGCCAGCCTGTCCCTTCCGAGGAATCCTAGCCAAAGCCCTTCCTTATAGAGGTTCATTAATAAGCCCAGCTTATGAAAAAAAAAAAAACCCATAGGTTTGAGGTTTGAGGTCAATAATTTAACCGATTCTATTTTGTTCTGAATGCATCTGTATGCAGCATTTATATTTTATTGCAAACTCACTGTCCTAGGGACAGAGAAACGAGCACTCGAGGCCGTATCTGCTTCTGCCTCTGGTTTCTGCGTCAGCCTCCATAAGGCTGAGACTCGGCCTGGCAGGGAGCAGATGCTCAGAAACGTTAAAGGGACAGCTGAGTAGATGAAGCCAGCTCCCCATTCTCTCTATCTCCAAGGAGTTAGATTCAGAAGTGGAACAATAAACTGTGTGCATCCAAAATCCTTTCCCTCACGAACCACAGGCAACTGAAACCCTTCCCTTCGTGAACCGCATACAGTCAATCCCTTCTCCAACACAGCAGCCTTCTCTGCTGCTAAATCTGGCAGACGATCTTGAACAAGCCTGTTTCAGTTCCCTGGACTCATTTCCTCATCAATAGGCACAGCACAGCAGTGCACTCTTGAGAGCTCTTCTTGCCCTGGTGTTCCGCTATCCTAGGAGCCCTCTGTCCTTTCTAAAACCACTCAGAGAGAGGAGAGATGCAAGGAGAAATGCCCTTTTCTGTTACTCCAGGGCAAAAGTAAAGTTTAAAAACAAATCTCCGTCCCCACTAGGGAGTGACTTTGTTCTTAATTCCTTTCACAGTTCTGTCATTATTCTCTACAGACAAGCCATCCATTTTGAGAGCAAGTATTGATTGTGTTTTTGATGTTAAGCACTGTGATGGATGTATGTGATGTATCTGTATATGTATATTAAACCAGACAAAGTCCCTGTGCGTGGACTGATGCTGCAATGGGCAGGCACAGGCTGCTATGGATATACACAGACAGGCCTCTAGCCCCTCCTTCTGAGGGATCGGAATCCTTCCCAGAATGCCTACATTTATGCTGCAATCATACATACTGAAAGAAGTCAAGAGTACAGTGTTCCAGACATTCCAGACAGAAAGAAAGAAGGAAGGAGGGAGGGAGGGAGGGAGAGAGAATGAGGGAGAGAGAGAGAGAGAGAGAGAGAGGGAGAGAGAGGCCTATTTACAGAAAAGATGTGCAGCTGGATTGTCAAGGGCAGAAAAGGTCAGCAACAGCCAGGCTACATAGGTGCGTCAACACTCAAGCAGGAGTTTAAGTAAGAGATTTAGAAAGCCAGTTCTGTTCTTCAAAGATTAGTTTGGGCAGGCACAGCGGCACGTGCCTGTAGGCTCAGCACTCAGCAAACAGATGGGAGGAACCGAGGTGTTTGAGGCCAGTTTGGGCGACAGGACAAAACCTTTCTCCAAGTATAAAATTCAGGGGTCAGAGAGATAGCTCAGTTGATAAAGGACCTGCTGTGCAAGCAGGGGGGCCTGAGTTTGATCTCCAGCATTCACATAAAGAGCCAGACGTGGAGGGAGTCTGTAACCCAAGTGGTTAGGGAGGGGGATCCTTGGAGTTCACAGGCTAGCTGGCTTAGCTGGAGGCTAGCTGGCTTAGCTGGAGGCTAGCTGGCTTAGCTGGAGGCTAGCTGGCTTAGCTGGAGGCTAGCTGGCTTAGCTGGATTGATAAGCTCCAGGTTCAGTGAGAGACGCCATCTCAAAAAGTAACGTGGGGGCTGGAGAGATGGCTCAGCAGTTAAGAGCACTGACTACTCTTCCAGTGTCCTGAGTTCAATTCCCAGCAACCACAAGGTGGCTCATAACCATCTGAAATGGGATCTGATGCTCTCTTTTCTTGTGTCTGAAGACAGCTACAGTGTACTCATACACATAAAATAAATAAATTAAAAAAAATAAATTTAATGAAAAAAATCTTCAAATTCAGTCTGGTACCATACAAATGAGTATACATACATGAACAAGTATAAACACCACACACAAGGCAAAATCATAAGATTCTGGCAGTAATGATTATAAAATGTGTTGGGGAGATAGGACAATCATTAACCCACAAAATGTCTAGTGATAGCAGCCAATACATAAATGGCAGAAAAATTAGGTGCTATACTGGTGGTAACATCTTTGAGTTCAAAGAAAGGGTGGTTTAGTGCACATGGCCCCATAAAATAGTCCTGAAAGGCACAGGTACTCAGAGAACCAATGAAAGCAGACCAGAACTGCAGCCAGTGCTGGAGGCCCTCTGGATGAGGGTCCATGGTTTCCACTGAGTCCTTGAGGAGGACGGGCAGGGTAGATGAGGAAGGAAGTTGATGGGAGGAGGCTTCAGGAGGGAGCAGTGAGGAGTAGGCAGAGAGCCATGGAGGCTCAGGTACCATGGGCACCATTCTTCCACAAGTCCTCTGCTTATTCCTGGAATAATCACAGACCAGGCAGGCATCAACAACCCCAGTGAGAGGTTGCCGGAAAGGGAGAGTGGCAAGTCTGTGCATGCCGAATAGATGACCTTGCTGTGAAGGAGGATTCAGTGAGCATCTCTGGATGGTCATCGCCATGGCAACAGAGCTGTTCTAAGGAAAAGGCTGCTGCGGGCCTGATGCCACTTCTGGCTCTCTGGGAAGCTGATGCCTCTCAGTGGTTACCATCCCCATCCTAGCTAATCATCTCAAAAGACAAAGCAAAACAAACAAACAACAGATCAGACCAAGACCAGCCTGGAGGACTTTCTGCGTGGTTGCTTTTCTCACTCCGACCCAGACTCTCTCAATCTGCTCTCAGAGTTTTCCTTAAAATCACAGGCCCAGTCATGGCCCCCTTCTGTTTAGAAGCTTGTCCCCAGCTCCTCCGTGGCCAAACTCTCGACTGTGGCCTTTGTTAGTGGTGTCTCACTGTCTATCCCTATCAGGGGTCATCTCCTGCCCCGTCCTTTCCGCACTACAGCCACCAGGCTTCTCTCTGTTCTCTGAACATGTCACCCATCAGACCCTTGCAATGTGTGGCTTTGTCTTCCCAGGATACCCTGGCCTTTACTCTCAGTGAAAGAGACCTGCTCCCTCCTCTCCTCCACAGAGCTCCCTCCCACCCACCTTCCTCTTAGGTCACACAGCACGGCTGTCCCAGCACTGTCTTTCCCTTACACCACTGGTTCCCAACCTTCCTATGCTGTGACCTTTTAATACAGTTCCTCATGTTGTGGTGACAACCACCATAAAATTATCTTCATTGCTACTTCATAACTATAATTCTGCTAATGTTATGAACACAATGTAAATATCTGAGATGCAGAATATTTGATATGTGACCCCTGTGAAAGGATCATTTGACCCCCAAAGGGGTCAAGACTCCCAGGTTGAAAATCACTGCCTTACATTGAGGAAAAGTTCCTCACCCCTTTGAAAAAGCAAAAAGTCTAAGTGGGTTATGTTCTGTTGATGGATGACTAAATGTCTCATTGGTTGGACAGCATATTTAAGGACATGATGTCTGGCTAGAAATAAATAATTCTGCACCAAATAATTTTGCCTTTAAAGAAAGTACAACAGGATTGTAAAGGTGAGATGGGGCATCTTTTCTGGATATTTGCCACATTTCCTAGCGGGGGCAAAGACACATCCCTTCCCACTGACATCAGTTCAACTCTGTCAATTGCTGTTCCTTCCTTCCATGGAAAGGATTAGATAGGCCTCTTCTTTTGTGACAGTGTGACAGGGTCTCACTATGTAGCTCTGTCTGTCCGTCCTGGAACTCACTATGCAAACCAGGCTGGCTTCAAACTCACAGAGATCCTCCTGCCTCTGCCTTCGCTTTTACCAGTAATGAGTGGAAGTGATGTTTTCACTTCTGAATAGAAGCTTCAAAAGCCAGTTCACCATTGCCATTTCTGTCCTGTTCCCTCTTCCATGAGACACCAGCAGAGGCTACTCTGCCAGGCTGGGTCCCAGAGCTGCAGCCAACCCAACACAAACATGTAATGTGGTAAACTGTTGCTGTCTCCAAGGTTCAGGGCCACTTATTACCAAGTGTAACTTAGCCTAAGTTTCCTAACAGGAAAAACAACAGAGTGACAACCAGCATACTCTAAACTCCAGTCCTGACTCTAGTGCATGTTTATCTTAAATCAGCTACCCTTTCTGGGCCTCAGTTTCCTTAACAAAGTCATGAAGTTGAATCAGATAATCTGCAAATATGTACTAGTGTTTTACTCCTTGTTGCTGTCAAATTCTTTTCTTCTATTAATTATAAGGAAGAGTTGATGTTTTGGGAAATTTCCTTTGTATTTCCTAATATCACTTTGATATATACAATGATGGTATCTCTGCATCTCAAGCACACTATTGGCTGGATTTTAGCAATTGTCTAAGCTATGATTTCCATATCCCTAAGAAGACATTGCCAGCACAATGTGAATATCTCCTAAATCCCCTGGCACCTCATCTTAATCCTTTCCCACCAGAGGCGAGTACAGCCATGATTCCCCTGCCCCCACACGCTAGTCTTACAGAGTGGTTGGCATTTTGAACTCCTGGACTAAGGGTCTTGCTATGCCAGCTGTCTGTTCTCCAGGCATGAGGGGACACAGAGGGTATTTGGGGATGCTCACCCATGGTTCTGCAAGCTCTCGGATTTTCTGAGCTTCCTCGTCACTGACAAAGTCATGGTAGAGTGCTACGAGGGGCCGCAGGTGGATGACTTCCTTGCGGGCGGGCTGGAGCAGTAGGTAGGGGCTGGAATTGGTCTCGTAGGAGCAGTAGAGGCTGGGGATTTGGTAGTGTGTTGGCTGAAAGGAGAGATTAGACTTGATGTAAGAAAAGAAAGGTCAAGGGACCCATCTCATTAAAGACTGGAATTTAAGACCACGGAGCCATTTGGGAGCTCTTTGGTAAGTTGTATCACCATTAAGGCATCAAATTTTCCCTCAAGTTATCCCGACTTTAGTCAATCCTCCCCTTTCCTCTCTTCCTGAGGAATCTCACCTGGGAGCCCAGGGTCTGGCACAGCCCCTCGTAGGTGTCCCTGGTCTGCAGGTGGGGTACGTTGGGCCTCTGAATTACAGTCTCAGCCACTGTCTGGTGACCATTCTTGGCCAAGAGCCTTTCATATTTCAATACATTCCTGGCCATCCTCTTATTGTCTGGGCCTGGGGGAAACCCAAACAGGGAAATAACACAGGTGAATAAATACTGGCCTCAGGAAGAACTCTCAAGACTTCCTGCAGCTGGCTGTGTTGGGTACGTGCCTTTGACCCCAGCTTCCAGGAGGCAGAGGCAGGAGGACCTCTGTGAGTTCCAGGCCAGCCAGAGCTACATTGTGAGACCTGGTCTCATAAAAACAACAACACCCCAAAAACAAAAAACAAAAACCAAAACTACTGAAGCTTTACTAGCACGCTGTGCTGACACTTTCACACTTTAAATTACAACTCATGTCAGTGCCCTTCCTCCTGAAAGAGCATCTGATTTTAAAAAGTGACTGATCCGGGCCAGTTGGACCTGAGGGATGGCTGCTAACATTATTAGACAGGGACCATGATGGTCACTTTTATGTCGAAAAGAAGTTTCACCATTCATCCAGCCACTCAGTTGCAGTTCACTTCAAAGATGTTCAAAAATGTTCTATGCCAGATACCGGCTGAGCTCCCCGAGCAGAGAGTCTAATAACTACTGGGAAGAGAACATGGCAAGTAAGAGAAGTAAAGGGAACCCAGTCATTACCTAATGTACAGGCTCAACCCGTTCTCCTTATATATTATATTTCTGTGAGCATATGTGTATGGCAGGGGGTGCGCCCATGTGTGTGCTTTTAGGTGTCTCCCTCAGTTGCTGTCCACTTTATTCCTTTGACACATGATCTCTCACTGAACTTGGTGTTCCTTGTTTTTCAGCTAGGTTGTCTGTCCTGCAGACCCCAGAAGGCCACCTGTCCCTGCATCTTCCCTTTCCAAGCCCTGCTCTGATGTTACAGGCGGGGGTGGGGGTCATGCCCAGCTTTTACATGGCTGCCAAGGATCGGAACTCAGAAGCTCATGCTTGCGTAGTAAGTGCCCTTACCCACAGGGCACTCTCCCAGCTCCCAGTTCTCTGAGAAATGGAAGCATATTCATCCTAAGCTCTCCCTAGGTCCTCGGGAACAGCAGTTCTCAACCTTCCTAGTGCTGGGCCCTTTAATACAGTTCCTCATGCTGGACCCACAAGTCAAGAACTGCTGCTCTGGAATGTTCCTTCAGAATTCCTACTTGGGGGCTGGAGGGATGGCTCCATGGTGAAGAGTGCGTCCTACTCTCTCAGAGGACTACAGTTCAGTGCCCAATGCCCATGTCAGGCAGGGCACTGATATGAACTAGAGTTCCAGGGCATCTGATACCCCCTTCTGGAATCCTCTGGCCCCTGCACTCACTCATGCACATTCCCACACACAGATTCCAACATACACACATAATTGAAAACAAAAAATAAATATTAAAAAATTCCTACTGGCCTACACAGAGCAGAACTGTATGGATCAAAAGGGAGCTGGACTTTATCTTACCACAGTCAGGGAATCTGAAGCACGCACTGTGCTTTTAAGGTACCGCTCCTATTGTAGAAGGGCATAGTGATTATTCCTTTCTCATAATAGGAGAAATGAAGCTTTGGAGAATGGAAACGATGTATCCAAACAGCAGTGGACATACCACAAGGCCAGACATGGAAGCAAGTGGCCGTACCCTATTTATCACCAAGTAGCACACAGCTGGGTCATTAAGAGATGGAGATTTTAATGGATCAAGCACAAAGAAAAGAATGTTGACTTTAGATTCTACGTTCTCTCTCTCTCTCTTCTCCTCCCTCTCTCTCTCGTTTGTGTGTGTTTGTTGTGTGTGTGTGTGACATGTTCTTGCACATTTGGGAAGGCACTGGAAGGGTGCACAGGCAAGCTGCAGGCTGAGGTTGTTGTGGAAGTCATCCTCCATTGCTCTCCCGCCTCACTCACTGTGCACTCTCTCAGTTGAAGCCAGAGCTGTTGACTGTGGCTAGTTTTGCTAGTGACCATCTTCTGGAGATCTCTTGTTTCACCCTTTGCCTTTGAAGACTGGATCTACAGGTGGGCCATCCCACCCACCCCACATTTTATGTGGGTTTCTGTTGATCTGAACTCTGGGTCCTCACCCTTGCAAGATAAGTGCTTTAAGAAGAGCTATCACCCCGAGCCTTAATTTTCCTTATCCTACCAATTACTCGTGTGCTTGCAGGCCACCCGCATCGCACTCTTTGTCAAGATATCAAAGAGGAGCACTGCTGGAGCCCTCTCTGTGTCCACAGTGGATTGGTTCCAGGTTCTTTTTAGATACCCAAAATCCACAGAAGCTCAAGTCTGTTTATAAAATAGTGTAGCATTTGCAGATAGCTTATGCACATCCACCAACATGCTTCCAGCCACCTCTGGTTTATTTATAACACCAGACTGCAACATAAATGCTATATACACAAGTAAGCAAATAGTAGTTCCACTCAGTGTAAATACAGTGCTTAGAGAATAATGACAAGAGGAATGCTACATCTGTTCTTTACTGACAACACTATTTTTTATGTATTTTTTTAAAACAAGTTGTTGAATCATAGTACAGACACAGAGACAGATGTGAAGGGCAGAACACACTAGTTGAATTCATGTAAAAGTTATGAATAATTGAAGTTTAAAAGTACTCCAGGAGCTGGAGCGATGACTCAGTGGTTAGAAGCACTGGCTGCTCTTGCATGTGGCTTCAGTTCCCAACACCTACATGGTGGTTCACTACCATCTGTAACTCAAGTTCCAGATGATCTGACACCTTCTTCTCCATGGTCTCCATGGGCACCAGGCATGTGTAGTGAACAGACAAAACAAAATGCCCATATACATAAAATAAACACCCATATAATAAAAATAAAATGTCAAGAAGTCCTCAAATTCTTGGTGACTATTAGTGATTTTGCATCTTACTTTAGTAGCTAAATACTTAAAGGAAAACATAGGAAGCCATCTACCACCAAAATTTTAAGCAAAAATCTTGTAGCTGAGCTATGTAGCGTCTCCTCCTTCTGCTGTTGACATAAGGCATTCCCTGAGGGGCTGAAGCTGGACCTGGGCAGGATGTCTGCATAGCCAAGTGAGCTCCGGTCTTAAGGAAGAACTGATAGCTCTCAGTAAACTGTCACAGAAGTGAATGGCCCTCTGAGTCGCTCCCTCTCACATACACAGTGCACATTGATTTGATTCATTCCTGGGTTTCCTTCCAAAACCTGGGTCTTCAGACTGCCTCTGCAGAAACTGGCTCTTAGCCTGCACTTGTTCTCCTTGAAAGAACAAGTTGGAAAAAGGCAGGCTGACATCTTTTAACCATTTTCCCAACTAACTCATGAATTTCCCCCTTTCAGTGAGCTGTGCTGGGGAGGAGGCTCACAGAGCACGTGCTGTCACCATGAAGGAGCCTGAGTTCAAACCCCCAGCACCCACAACATGGCTGCCCACGCTTGAAATCCCAGCTTTTGCGGGGGGGTGGGTGGGGTGGAGGGGTGAAGACAGGCAGACTGTTGGAGTCAAACGGCTTAGACAAAGCAGTGAGCTTCAAGTTCAGTGAAGACTGTCTCTAAAAATAAAGTGGAGGGACTGGAGAGATGGCTCAGTGGTTAAGAGCTCTGACTGCTCTTTTAGTGGATCTAGGTTCAATTCCCAGCACCTCCACAGCAGCTCCCAACTGTCTGCAACTCCAGTTCCAGAGAGTCTGATGTCTTCTGATTTCCCCAGGCACCAGGCACACAAGTGGTACACAAACATACGACAGAGAAAGTACTCATACACATAAAAATACTCATAAGGGAAAAATAAAAAATGAAATAAAAAAATAAGATCTCAATAAAGGAAGACACCCCATACCCTTCTCTGCTCTCTGCATGCATAAGCAAAGGCATGTGCACTGGTTCATGCATACACACATGCATACACACACATATATGCACAGGCATGTGCACTGGTTTGCACATACACACATGTGCACACATACATGCACACGGGGAATACACACATTTGTGTACACACATATACACACATGCATACACATGCACACATACATATGCACACACATTCAAACTTTACTTCACAGGAATTAAAAGGTTAGGAGCAGAGGCGAGATGGGTCGCCTTCTGTCTTAGTATCACTTACTGTAGACAAGGAACTCTCGGGAGAGGTTGAGGGCACACGAAACATTTCCTACCTTATTGAAAAAGAAAAGAAAGAAAATGTCAACTGAAATGATATTTTCTCTAATTAAATCACTTAATAGTTTAAAACACTATAAAATACTCCTACAACTGTAGATAATAAAATTCACTGAAAAGAAAGGAAGGAATGCAGAGGATTCTTTTTTGTTTTTAGTTTTTGTTTTTGTTATTGTTTGGTTGTTTTTTAATTTTAGCAGCCCTGTGACAAATCAAGTCTCCTTGTTAACAAATACATTCTTACTACCCTTACTATCAAAGGCAGAGAGAGAAACTGGGATAAGCTTGATCAGGCTTGGTGCAGAGCTCAGGGGTGAACTGCTCTCCTCGTATATGCCCTGAGTTTAAGCTACAGTACCAACAAAAGGAAAAAGGGGGCAGGGGAACAGGAGGAGGAGGAAGAGGAGGAAGAGGAGGAAGAGGAGGAAGAGGAGGAAGAGGAGGAAGAGGAGGAAGAGGAGGAAGAGAGGAGGAAGAGGAGGAGATATATAGAGAAAAATTCTAGCAAACACACAGTTTATCCTTATTCCCCAGGCTTAGTACTTCCTAGAGTCTAGCCAGTTAGTGGGAAGGAAGCAAAAGGAAAACTAAAAGGAACACTGCCTGATGTGTAGGAATCAGCCATCTGCAGCCACGCAGCCTTGACCTCCTCATGGTCAAAAGGATGTAAGTCTGACGAAGAGAATCCCACACAGGCCGGTTTCTGTCTGTCTCTGGGCGCTGCACAATAACCAGCTCACCAGAATGTACAGAAATGGAATTCCTTGTAGTTTTAGCATACTAATGTTTCATTTTAGTGATAAAAGCAATAATAATCACACTATAAAATATATGAAGAATGAGATAAAAAAATCACTCCACTGAAGCCCGCCTACTCAGGCGCTTTGACTCTGTGCACTTTTTATGTAGCTTCAGTTGTATTTTTTTTCCTGTCATTATTGTTTCCTTGTAATTTTGCACCAGGAATACTTTTTATCACAGCACGGTCTTCATAGAAATCACTATAATGGCTGCATTTCAAACAACATTACAGATGGTGAACATTCCGCTGCTGTTGGAATTACAAATTGTTCTCATTCTTTATTACTGTGAGTGACTATGTTCTATACTTAACGGAGGAGCGGTTCAATAACCTAAGAGTATTCTGTACTTGTCAGATGCTAATGTAAGGTCGTAGCTTTTAAAACAAGCACCAATCTCTTAGTCTTCTCTGACCTCTACAGGTAAGGAAACTGAGGCTCGGGCAGATAAGTCAGTGGCTCAAATTTCCACAGAATTTCAACCTTGTCTGTGTGACTCTGCGGTCTACAGCTTAACAACTGATTTAATTGTTACTACATTTTTTTCATTAAAAATATATTTTATATGGTAGTCAAAGGTTCAAAGTGAAGGGTGTCTACCAGATGTACTGAAGAAGTGGGGAGCATAAATCATTTAAAGGGAAGTCTTCTTTGTTTTGTTAATTTCAAGTAGGATGGAACAGGCCGCGAGTGTTCACAGGGCGAGCTGGGGAGGGGTGTGTACAAATGACCTCATAAAGTTGGTGACACTTGAGCTGAGCCTGTCAGATGGGCAGAATTTCACCAGGCAAATTGATGTGACATGGAGCGGTGAGGAGAAGGGAGAAGTCTGTCACCAGATTTGCCGAAAATAAAACAAAACCAATCACTGGGCACTGCATTTGTAATCCCATCTTGGGAGTAAACTGCTTTAGTCTGCTTTCTCTGATTCTCTTTATGCTGGTCAATTTTTTTTTTTTTTGGTTTTTCGAGACAGGGTTTCTCTGTGTAGCTTGGCTGTCCTGGAACTCACTCTGTAGACCAGGCTGGCCTGAACTCAGAAATCCCCTGCCTCTGCCTCCCAAGTGCTGGATTAAAGGCGTGTGCCACACTGCCTGGCATTTTTTTTTTTTTTTTAATACATAATAGCAACTGCCCAAAGTGGTAGGCAGAGCACATAGCTAAGATCCATGTACCATTACCATGTACCATGTACCCCATGTACATGTCCATGTACCATGCACATAGCTAAGATCCATGTATCACGAAAGACCACGGAGGGAGCAGACTGTTAGCTGCTCTGAGGATTAATCTGTCTTCTCATCAAGGGTTTTGATCACATACATGCTCTCTTTTTTCTCAGGAAGACAGAGAGAAAATCCATTGCATGGGGCTGAGGTGCGGTTCTGTAGTAGAGCGCTTGCCTACCACACCCTAGGCTCAATTCACAACAACAACAGGGAACAGCTGGATTATTAACTTTGGATGGAAACGCCATGGAAACTGCCAAATGGTGGTGTTTTTTCCAACCTACTCTTGAGGACTGTACAATGGATGAGAATGAGGACAGTCATACAGAAAGATGGAAGCTGCTATATTTTGAGCGAGAGATA
Organism: Mastomys natalensis; assembly: GCA_021653895.1. Taxonomy (NCBI): domain Eukaryota; kingdom Metazoa; phylum Chordata; class Mammalia; order Rodentia; family Muridae; genus Mastomys; species Mastomys natalensis. Next base: position 978,766 of record JAJTUV010000058.1, read on the forward strand.
TCTCTGTGTGATGCAGCAGGCAGGAGCAACAGTACCTAGGAAAGAAGAGAGCTGCAGGAGGCCCTCGGTTGGTACAACGGATAAAGATGTCACCTCTGAAGCCAACAATGGCCATGTTTCAGCTGGAGTCAGTGTCAGGTGGGAGAGGATAACCAAACTTCTCCCTTCATAGCAATAGTATGTTACCTTAGCAGTGAAGAATCATGAGCTACTGAGAGACAATGAGTGCCCAGCACTGACTGTGGTCCCATCAAACACCAGTGTAAAGGAGAGACTGTGTTACAAGACAGGTCAGTTACCACTCTAGACTTAGATTCAGATGAGGGTTCTAAGCCCACCTCTGTGAGTAGCCTGGAAGGTTAAGATTTTTTTTTTTTGAAGCTTGATTTACTTATATTCAATCTGTGGTGATAATAAAATAACAGCCTTACACTTGGTCCACACACCCCCCAGGAAGTTTAAAGAAATCAAAAAGTGATATAGGACACTGTACCAACTGTGCGAAAATGAACTTTACCATGCTCCTACCTGGAAACAGGCAAAGGCCAAATAATCCAGGGCATCCTCCAGACTGGCCTCATCCTCTGTCTTCCACTCTCCATAAGATCTTCGGAAGAGACTGACAGCTTCCTCCAGCCACGGAATGGCATGGTAGTAATCCCCCATGTCATAGGCCACCTTCAGTTCACAGACAGAGACAAGGAAATCATCTGAATATGCAGAGTAGGAGGCCCTTGGATCCCAGAAGACTAGCCACTCTCAAGTTCATTTTTATTCAGTTTGGTATCTATTATCTAACGATAGTGTGAGGCATTGCGCTTACCAAAGAAGGCTGGGTTCTGCATTGGAGGAGTCTATGTTTTAGGGGATGAGAGAGATGAACTCAAGTATGTGCAGGAGGGGGCAGAATGGTTCTGAGGCGTTAACACAAATGCACAATGCATGGAAGCGTGGAGGAGGGGAGAGACTTCAGGTCTCAGCAAGTTTACAGAGCGGCACCTGACCCGACCTTTCTCAAAGAAGGAAAAGGATTTCAGTGAGCAGGGGTTTTGGGGAAGGGCCTTCAAGATGAGAGAATGGCAAAGTTATCATTCTGCTCACAGAATTCCCTGGGGTCTAGCATGAGAAACCAGGAAGATGAGCACAAAGGGTGTGCACCTGGCCTTCTACAGGCATGACTGTGTTCTTAGAAGGACATGGTGGTAGCTCTGTGGGGATGAGACATATTTAATTTATCCAGTACTTTCTGATTATCATGCTGTGGTGCTCATTACCCTTGAAGTACTGGGTCAACGAAGGCTGTGAACAAACCAACCCCCAGCACAGCACAGTCAACACTGTAACGACAGCAGACAGCGGGAACGCTGTGGGAGCTGAGCAGGTCAGTTCTGATTAAACGTTGGCATGGCAGCATGTCCCAGACACAGCTCCTGTCTCCTACCAGCTTAGAGTTAAGTAGAAATCCAGACCTTTGGGGAGGATTTCCTGGAAGTCAACGCTGAAGCAACATGGAATTATAAAGTCACCAAGTGGGAAAACTCTCACCAAATGACTTCACTGGGGTGTACCTGCCAGTCAGGGCAGGCCACAGAGATGCTGCTCCTCTGCAGCCGGAATAGCAGAGCAGCTCCCAACTCAGGCCTGCCAGGAGCTTCTGGTATTGTTTTGCTCATTCTCTACCCATTTCTAATTTGTGAAAAAGGTTGAACTGAATAATAATAATGATAATAATGGTGTTGATGATAACTTAAACTTTTCCAGTTAAATTAACTGTGTATGTTGTGTGTATATGTAATGTGTTTGGTATGTATGTGTGTATGTATGGTATGTGTAGTATATATGTGTGTAGTGGTGTGTGTGTGTGTATGGAATGTGTATGTGGTATGTATGTACATGCGGAGGCAGTGTATGTGTGTGGTGTGTGTATGTATATGATATATGTGTATAGTATGTATATGTGTACTGTGGTATGTGTGGTATACATATGTGTTATGTGTGGTATGTGCATGGTGTGTGTGGGTACATATATGTTATTTGTATTATGGTGTTTGTAGTATCATATATAATGTGTGTGTGTGTGTGTTGTGTGTGTGTGTGGTGTGTGTGTGTGTGTATGTATGTTAGGGGGAAGTGTATGTGTGTGGTGTATGTATGTAGTATATATATGCATATGTGTGATTGTATGTAGTATATATATGTGGTGTGTGTGTGTGATGTGTTGTAGTATATTTATGTATATGTATAGTGTGTGTGGTATATGTATGGTGTGTATGTATGGTGGGGGTAGTCTATGTATGTGGTGTGTATATGTATATGGTATGTGTGTAGCATGTATATGTGTATATGTGGTGTGTATGTATGTGGGGGCAATGTATGTGTCATATGTGTATATGGTATATGTATGTAGTATGTATATGTGTATGTGTATATATGTGTGTATGTATGTGGTATGTATATATGTGTTGTATGTGTATATAAGTGATGCTGGAGATTGAACCCAGAGTTCCATGCATGCTAGGGAGCTATATCCCAGTCCTAACCATTTATCTGATATTTTCATGGGGAATTTCAAGTCCTCACAATATGGTGGATCGACATAACTGAAATTCTTTCAAACACAAATATGTAGACATTTTAAACAAAATACACAAAGCACTTACATGTTTCCAAAGGGAAAAAAATCTTTAAATGCCAGGTGGTAGAAACAGAAATTTAGCTGAAAACTTAAGCAGCAAGTGCATTAACAGATACTTAAGCTGTGTAGGATGCGGGAGGCTGAGGCCAGCCTGGGCTACAGAGTGAGATGGAAAGAAAAATGATCACAAGCAGCCAAAGGATGCAGTAAGAATGCTAACAGCATCCCTTCCTCATAGTAGCCCAGATGGCAGGTAGTCTGAGCAAATACCAACAAGAGACTAAGCCATTTATGGCAGATTCAGATAATAGATCTATAAAAATGAATTACTGGGCCAGAGAGATGGCTCAGCAGTTAAGAACACTGGCTGGTTTGCAGAGGACCTGGGTTGAATTCCCATTACTCATATGGAGACTCTCAAGTGTTTATAACTCCACTTCCAGGGATCTGACACCATCTTCTGACATCTGAAGGCACTAGGCATGACACAGTTCACAGACATACATGCGAGCAAGACACTCATACATAAAATAAAGTAAGTCTTTAAAAATGAACTATTAATACATATGACAACAGAAATGCATTCTAGTATAAACTGCAGAGTGAGGAAGCCAACCCTAGAAGATAATGTCCTGCACGAGAGGACACTGGTGACCTGGGTGGCAGTGAGGTGGTAGGAGAAAGAAAAAATGTGTAATTAAAAATAGCCACATTTAAAAATGAATTTCACTTCATTTATAGATATAACTGCACACACACATATATGACAGATCGATAGATAGATAGATAGATAGATAGATAGATAGATAGATAGATAAGACTGCTTTTGATGTTGTCCTAGGTACCGCCTTTACATTTGCAATGCATTATCTTTCAAATAAATACAGATAAATTTGAAATGCATTGTCTTTCAAATAAATAAAGTTTTGCAACAAGACTTTCAGGAAGTTAGCTTACTAAAATTTTCAGCATATGACTTATGATTTTCAATACATGGCCAAGAGGCTCCATTCATGAGCATTTACTGGTACTGTGCACCCAACTACTTGAACTAGCCATGCACATGACAGGAATCCTGTTCTTCTCAAGACTGCAGAGAGAAAAGCAGTAAACAGGGAGCCTTCCTCTGTGTAGCTCTAGGAGACTGATTCCCCAAGCCTGGAGCTACGGACCCATGAAGCACACTGTCAGATCAGTTAAGGAACATGGGTAGACAGGAAAAAAAACAAACCAGTAACCCTTTCCTGCAATAAGCATCTTCTAAAGGAAAAAATAATACCACATGCCTTTGAAGGTAAGGCTGGCAAAGAGTATATTATAAAACAACTCAGTATGAGCAAAGATACTAATACCTATGGGAGATTCCTGAGGTCTATTTCTTCAAGTAACATCAAGGTGCACAGCCTGGGTTGTTTTACACTAACTTAACTGAATAGTTCTAAGTACTTAGGGAACATGACAAAGGATTCCAGAGCATCTCAGTAGGCCCTTTCTGATGCTCTTTCCTTCACATCACCATCTGGAACCTTCTCTTCACCCTTTCCTCCACTTTCCACCCATGGTTCATATACGGGCAGGGTTTATAGTTAGAGTTTTGGAAAAAAAAATGATGATTTTTGCCTAGTCCATGTCTATCAGCCTGTGTGTATAATTGAACCGTTTTGTGTGCAAAAGATGCATCTGAGTTGGTCAAGTGCTTGGCTAGCTGCATGAGACCCTGCACTGTAGAAACGAGGCATGGTGTATCTCAGCACTGGAGAGGTAGAGGCAGGAAAACCCTGGCAAGTTTAACACCAGCATGGGATACACACCCTGTGTGCAGTCTTAGTGGTCTACCCTGGCATTACCTCCCGTATAGGGAATACATAAAGACAGCTGAGATACAGTTCATCCACCAGAAAGTAGAATGAGCAGTTGGCCCTCTTTGCATGTCACCTTGCCAACTTGGAAGCAGTCATCCGCTGTGAGAGAGAAGAGCTGCCTGGGACTGTACAGGTCAGTGATGGAGGAGCCTGTGACCCTCTGGAAGACGCCTCGGGCCAAGCCCTTCACGTTGAGCATATATACATCCTGCAGCCGCATCAGGGCCCTTGCTGCTCCCTCGAGGTCCTCAAAGGCAGGAAGGTCTTGCTCTACCTTCTCATAACCATCCTTCAGAGCTGTAAAAGTAGAAAGACTATGACCCCGCCTCCAGACACAGGAGATGGACATTTATTCCACGTGAGACCTGACTACTACTCACAAAGTACCCTCAGTACCAAGGTCTGGAGCACAGTGGATTCTTTTTGTTAAAGATTCTATGTGTTTATGTATGTGCATTGTGTGTGATGTTGTATCATGTGTGTATACATGTGCATGCATGAGTGTGTATATGTACATTTGCGTGCCTGAGTGTGTGTGTGTGTGTGTTCGTGTCAGTGTAAACCTCAGAGGCCACAAAGGAACAGCACATGGGATATCCTGGAGCTGGAGTTCCAGGCAGTTGTGAGCTGCTGGGATGAAGGCATGGTGTCTGAATTGGGTCCTCTTGGGAGAGCAGCAAGTGCTCTTAACCACTGAGGCATCTCTCCAGCCCTCCAGAGTAGATTCTTAATATGACTATTAGAGTGAAGGACAGACATTCAGAACAATGGCGTGGAGGAGGTAAAAAGAAAAAAGGTGCACAGCTTGGTCGTATTGCTTGACCCTATGTCTCTATAATCTTTCCCTTTAGCGAGAGGCAACTCATTTTCTTCTTAACTGCCCCAAACTAACAAACTTCTTACAGTACAAGGAAGAATGGATTAGGAAAGTGATTTTTTTTTTTACAGGTCACATTACATTAATCTAACTTTTAAGTTCAAAACCTTGAAACAGAAACTACTAGAAGGCCATGACGTTCTGCACATACATAAATACATAAGTACACATATTTAACCGGGTAGATGTACACTCTTCAGTTGATTGTAGTGACGATCAAGTGAGGTAATAGATGTGAAGGTGTCTTGTTATCTAAACTCATAAACCTATTAGCAAGGGACTAACTATTGACTTCAAAGGGTGTAGGAGTTGAGGTGGTTTCCGTCTGCTCTGCTAATCCTCATTGTAACTCAACAGAGTCTCTCTCCTTCCCACCGAGTCAGGAGCTAGAAGCTTCCTCCTGTATGTCACAGCCCTCCTCATTACCTCGGATGTTCTCAGTGGCCTCCAGGCTGTGTACCACGTTCCTCCAGTCAGACTGCAGACGTTTGATGAGAGTAAAGGCAAGTAGAGGATTCACTACAGGGACCTTCAAGTCCTCGTGCAAAGAAAGCACCTTGTCATAGAATCTGAAGGAAATGAGAAAGGATTATCTCACCTAGACACAAATGTTATACCTCAGGAAGGCTGCCATGCTGAGAACAGCTAAAACTAAGGTTTGAGGCCAGCCTAGCCCACAGAATAAGTTCCAGGACAAGTACAGCGCTTAACCTAAAGAACTTCTGTCTGAACCCTGTCAAGCCCCTCACCCCAAAAAAAATTCCATGGTATAAAAGAACTTGTGCTTATCACTTTGTACCTTCAAGGCAACTTATTAAAGAAAGTATTCAGTTGGCCTTATAGTTTCAGAAGGTTAGAGTTCATAATGGCAGAGCAATGGTATGGCATGTGGAACAACAGCTTGAGAGCTCACATCTTGATCCACAAGCATGAGGCAGAAAGAGCACACTGGGAATAGTGAGATTTGAAACCTTAAGCCTGCCCCCAGTGACACATCTCCTCAAACAAGGCCACACCCCCAATCCTTCCCAAATAGTTCCACCAACTAAGGACATCTTCACATCATGAACCTATGAGGGCTGTTTTCATTCAGATCACCATAGTATCTAAGTTCAATACTCTTTGTGTGGATGTGTATGCTCTGGGGATTTAACCTAGACTCTGTGCATGAGGTAAGTACTTTACCCTGTATTACATCATTAAGTCTCTTTTAAGTTTGAGATAGGGCATCACTAATTTGCCCAGGATGACCATTTGGTAGCTCATGCAAGCCTTGAACTCCTGACTTCGACTCCCAGTTAAAGGCCTGTGATAATCAGACCCAGCTCCAACACATGTCTCTATGATTGGAATAAATTCTTCTAAACGCTAGGAGCCAAACCTTGCATAAGACAGTGAAATTGGTCCCAGGGACTACGGTCCAGTGGGTGACAAGACACAGTTATGTTGGAGATGCAGCACTAGACTAAATAATAAGACCTAGAAGACAGCAAGGGTGGCTAATTTGGCCAGGGCAAGTGAGCGTGGAATTGTTAGGACTTGTTTACATGAATGAATCTGTGAGAGGATGGGAAGGAAGATTCAGAAATGGAAGTAACTGAGACAGAGAGGCCAAGGAGGAGGTCACTTCAGATGTCAACAGACAAGAAGAGTGTAAGTCATCATAGTGACTCTAGGGAAGAGAAGGGGATGGGTTCAAGGGAGCAGTCTAGGAATCAGTTCAGAAACTGGAAGTAATCACAGCAGGAACAGAGAGGGAGGCTGTCCAGCTCACTTCCATTCTTCCAATGCCATGACACGAGCAGGAAAGGCTGGACATGGTGGCATCTAATGAATTTCTTCCTGGGTGTTCTGCAAGTGTTCATATAGGCAAAAGATGCTATACTATGCTTACTCCATGTCTAACACAGCGATGGAATTTATATGATTGGAATCTATTGATCATGTTGAACACAGCAGGTTACAGGTACCTCTTATCCTCTAAGACAGTAGTTCTCAACCTGTGGGTTGTGATCTTTTTGAGGGTCAAATGACCCTTCCACAGGGGTCGCCTAAGACCATTGGATATTTATATTATGATTCATAACAGTAGCAAAATTACAGTTATGAAGTAGCAACAAAAATAATTCTATGGTTGGGGTCAGCACACCATGCGGAACTGTATTAAAGGGACGCAGCATTAGGAAGGTTGAGAGCCGATGCTCTAAGACCTTTATCTCCTTGTCCAAAAATTAATGTCAAAAATCAATATACCAACAGTAATATTGGAAGTAGACTGTATGAATGAGCACAGGAGCTCACGAGTCTTTTGAGGAAGCGGGCAACCTTGCAGATGGAATGGTGTGAGACAGAAGAATGGAGGGAGAGATGCAGTGGAATCTGAGGATTTCTAAAGAGCAAGGCTCTCAACTGAGTAAGGAAGCCAGCAATAGAGAAAGACTTGTGCCGAAACTTCCAGGTAGTCAAATGTTCAACAAAAACTAAGGAACAAGAATCTGGTCCTGGGTGACCCAAGCAGGACACAGAAGCCTGGCAAGTCCCATGGCGTCTCTGATCACAAAGACAGAGCTGCTGGTGAGCCGTTCCTCTGGGGTTTTAAATCCAAACCAGTTTGTGCAGAGCGGAGAGCGGTTTACTGCCCGTTATTTCCTGCTTGGGCTCCATATGGAACCACTTAGTGAACTGCTAGACAGAAAAAAACGTCCAAGCATGGGCCCAAGCCAAGCCCAGCTTAAAAAGTGAAGTGTCCAGGAACAATCGAGTCTGAGCGCAGTGATTTTTACAAGGCAGTTGGACAGGGAGGAGCTGGGAGGAACCCTGAGGCTAATTCTGACCCAGCCACCAACCAGTCTGCTCTGTGAGGTGAAAGGCTGATCCACTCTACACCTCTTTGGGTCCTTTCATTTTCCACTCTGGTGCTTCCCATCACCTTTCCCACAGTGGAAACAACAGACCCTAGGTTAAGGACAAATGTTTAAAGGCATCTGAACAAGCAGAGGCACACAAGGAAAGCACTGAGGTACAGGGTGTCACTCCAAGTTAATCAGCAAACACAAGCTCCGTCTACACCTGTCTTCCTTGCATTAAACCACTTTGCTTCAGACCAGGGTTTGCCTTTACTGCAGCACATCAAGCAATGCAGTGTTCAAATATGACTATTTTTTCCCTTTCACACAGGAAAGAAAGGGGAGAAACCTATAGACTGATACCCGAGGCTGCCTAGGAATGCAAACTTGGCTGTATGCCCAGCGTCTGAGCAAACAGCTCCTTCCCAGAGACTGAGTTACGGGACACTGAAGGCAAACCTCAGGCTTTCCCAAATGGCTTTTTGCTTTAACAAATGCTGCTGAGAGTGAGAAATCAGATCCTTTCCTTCAAGAATCTGCCCATAAAATTTGCAACCCAATCCCTGCAATAAGCTTCCTGGGTAGGTTACTCAACCGCAAGACATGGGCCATGTCAATTTGATATGTTTCTCCTTTGAAATTGAGAAATGGCTTTGCCTTCATTCAGCTGAGACGTTCTGAATGCTTCATTCTGAGCCCAGAAATCATTCCCTCTTTCACTCTTTGTATTTCTTAAACAGCACCAACAAAATAAAGGAGAGATGGACTATGCCCCCATGCAGACTGTGTGCTCTGCTGGTACGCAGCGATGGGGGCTCTAACTAGCACACTTTCTATCCTTTGGAGGGTGCGAGCGGCTTCGGCAGCCACAGCCACTTCATTTCCTGATTTAGAAACTCAAAGAATATAAAACGAGGGCCTTAGAAATAACATTCCAACTTACATAAAATCACCAGAATTGAGACTATAGAAAAGAGAGCTGAAGCGCAGCCCAAATTCTCATTTTTAAAAAGCTAACACTCTACTCGGTCTTTAGAGCATGACCGGAGAACAGAATCGCAGCCTCTAGAACACCAGATTAAGCTTGATGAGATTAAATGTTCATAATCATCTGAGAAAAGAATCTAGGATTTTAAAAATTCCTTTTTAAATCTTTTTGGAATCCCAGCTAGTGCTTACAGCTGGCAGGGTTAACACTTAGTCACTGAGCAGCAGTGGTCCGCTCCTGTGTTGTCTGATTCACAGCAGCCTTCCGGCCTTAGCCTCCCCGCTGTGGGAGTCTACTTGATCAGCCAGCCTTGAAGAGTTATAAGGAGTTAACATTTTCTCAGCAACTTTCTATATGCTAAGCTCAATGATAAATAACTTTACCTGGGACGCAATCATTCCAAGAACCCTATGGGAATAACCATTAAGCATTATTGTATAGATTAGGAAAGTAAAGCTGAAAGATATAAAGTAGTCAGAGCCAAGAATTCAGAGTTCTGCTGAGCTCCTGACTCTAGACTTTGAGCCACTCTGCACCCACTATGTCCCACACATCTTTTTTCCTGCATTAGCTTTCTCTTCCTCCTCCTCTTCTTCCTCCTCCTCTTTTTCCTCCTCTTCCTTCTCCTCCTTTTAAATATAGACAGGTCTATTTTATTAGTTTTTCCTAAACTTGTCTCCTGCTTACAGACTGTTTCTCTTAGTGAAAGAATGTGACCTGCAGTTTTTTTTAACAAACCAATTTGATACTGCAACTCAGACAAATGCTTGCCGGAATACAAGCCATCACGGATGGCTATTGAAGAGCAAACTGCAGGATTAAGCCAACTCTTACGAAACCATTTTTTATAAACATTTGTGTGAGTGGAGAAGAGAGAGTTGGCATGGGGGATGAATTTGAAGTTTAAAGTTAAAGCTAGAAATGAAATGATCTGCATGTGCTCTGTCTAGACAAGTCTGTAAGAACAACTGGATTTATGTGGAACAACTGTGTCTTATGGTTCGTGGGCTTCTGAGTGTCCAAGGCAAAGAAGGCACAAAGCATGTTGGTATCATATGCAAACACCCCTTTTTCATCTTAGACACCGATTAGTGCCCTAAGTCCCACACTTTACAACAGTTTACCTTCCAGGAGCTAACACTACTTCGATGACTGCATAGAAAATAATGTTGGCTGTGCGTTTGTGCCTGCTACCCTGAGCATTACCCAGAGTGAAATAGCTTTTCACAGTGTTTTCTTGGAGTCATTTTCACATACATACAACCTCTTAGCTACTACTTATATTCAGAGAGCTTTTACCTGTGGAAGAGAAATAAGAGCTGTAATGGCCACCGCACCATTCTACTGTGTCAGCAGTAACTTGACAAGAAGCCGCTTGCCACAGCATTTGTGAGATCCAACTGGATTCTAGAATCTCCATGCCACCTACACTTTTACACAGAGTAACAACTTGGACATGTGAAAGTGGATGGTGGGGTGTTGCACCCCGGTGTGTGTGTGTGTGTGTGTGTGTGAGAGAGAGAGAGAGAGACAGAGAGAAGAGAGAAAGAGAGAGAGACAGAGAGAGACAGAGAGAAAGAGACAGAGACAGAGAACAGAACACACAAGAGAGAAGAGAAGAAGAGACAGAGAGACAGAGACACACAGAACAGAGAGGAGAGAGACAAGAGAGACAGAGAGACACACAGAGACAGAGAGAGAAGAGAGAGACAGAGAGACAGCGACACACAGAACACACACGAGAGAGAGGGACACACACACGACACAGAGAGAGAGAGAGAGAGAGAGAGAGAGAGAAGACAGACAGAAGAGACAGAAAGACAGACAGACAGAGAGGGCACGACACAGAACTCCACATTCCTCTTCAAAGTGTCTCAGGGTCCCCACTCCATGACTGTTGAGTCTGGAAGGCACATTGGGCCTCAGCTACTCCTCGCCCTGCGCCGGCCGCTGAGCGTCCCCTCAGGACGACGCCCTCACCTGGTCAGGTCGCGCAGCCGCGCCTCCTCGCCGCGCAGGTAGCGCTTCAGTGTCCCCAGCAGCCTGCGCTCGGGCGCCAGGGCGCGCGCCACGCTGGTCAGCGCGGAGAAGGTGTCCTCCCGCCCCGCGGCCGCCCCGGGGTCTCCGGCCCCGAGCGCCAGCAGCGCCAGCAGCGCCGCCAGCCGCGCCCCTGGGCCCATCACGGGGTCGCGCGTCCCTCCGCGCTCCCGCTCGGCGCCGCCCCGGCCCGCCCGCTCCCGCCTGCAGCCTCGCGTCGCCCGCCCCCGGCCTCCTGCCTCCGTTCCCTCAACACCAGACACACCTCAGTGCCTGGCTAGCTGCTAACTCCACACTGATTCCACCGTGCCTGTCACACTTGGGGAAACTGAGGCAGAGAGGATAAGCAGCGACTTCTCGAGTTAGAGCCGTGCTGTGCCATCAGCCAAATTCCTCGTGTGGAACAGGGGAGAAAAACACAAAAACATCTGGATTATGAGGGAAACTCCAAGAGGTGACAGATACAGCATGGTGACAGAAGCAGGTGGCAGGGGAGAGAGGAAAACTCTTCACAGAGGACAGGATCTCAGGCAATCTTGAAAGATGGCTAGACTTACAGAAGCTGAAACTCTGGGATCGAGTCACCACATAGTCACACAAAAGGATCATCGTTATGTTCTCTTGGGCTGCTTGTTTCTTTCACCCGATACCCCATTGCCCAGCAATGTTCATTCATCTACTCATTCATGTAAGTGTTCAGTAACATCTGTGCTACAGAAGGTGCGGATGCAGCCCGCTACTCATAAAGGGAAATGGAAATGCAAACCACCGTAAAAACAGGTCATGGGCAATCACAGACTGTGCAGTGGGTAAGGACCTGAAGAGGGGCCCCTCCTGGCATGCTCTGATGGGGAGAGGGGCTTCACAGAGCCAATGTGTGTAGTTCTAACCGGATCCTAACTTTAGGCCATCCTGGATTATCCTGGTGGGCTCAGTGTAGTTGCCAAGGTCCTTTTAAAAGGGCAAAGAAAGATAACAACAGACAATAACAGCAAAGGCTTGATGATGCTGCCTTGCGACTTTGAAAGTGGATAAACAGTCTGTGAGTAACAGACTGTAGGCAGTTTCTAGAAGGTTAAGAAGACTGGAGGACAGATCTTTCCTAGTCTACAGGAAGAATAGATACCTGCTGGCACCTTAATTTTAGCTCAGTGGCACCTATTTGTTACAGTTTGAATTTGAAATGCAACCCACAGGTTCATCCTCTTGAATACTTGGTAAAAAGCAAGCTATGGCGCTTTGGGGAAGGCAGGCTTACACACTCCGCCAGCGTTCACTAAGGCTCTACTTCTGGCCAGAGCCATCAGGTTTCTGTCTGCTGGGTAATGTGCACACCAGCCACATATTCTAGCCACCACCATGGAGCAGGGCCTGCCACCACACATTCCTCTTCATGATGGATCCCATGAGCCAAGGAAAGCTTTTCTCTGTGTCTATCAGATATTTAGTCACAGTGGTGAAAAAAGTCTAATACATCATTTCAGACTTCTGAATTCTGAGGCAGTAGGTTAACAAATCTGAGGTATTATAACTTGTCTAAGCAACAGGAAACTTGGTCAGGTGAGATGGCCAGCAGCTAAGAGTGCATAGGCACCGCTCTTACTGAAAGCCTGAGCTGTTTCCCGCACCCGAGCCCATGTCAGGTGGCTCACAATCACCTGTAACCAGCTCCAAGGCATCCAACTAAGATGATTGTGTGGTTTTTTTCCCCTTACTTTCTTGACATAGTGTGTTATATAAATTGATTATTGTATGCTAAACCAACCTCGAATGCCCGACATAAATCCTCTTAGGTCACAATGCACATTTATGTTAACATGTTGCTGGAGTTTGTGATATTTTATAAAACATTTTTATATCTTTATTATAAGAAAAGTTAGCTTAAGTTTTCTCAAATTATTTTTGTCTGGTCTTCATACCAATGTAAAACTAGTTTCAGAGAACACAGTGGATGTGTTCCCTCCTTTCCTACAGTTTAGAAGAATCTGGAAAGGATGAAATTCGTTCTTCTTTGAGTAGCTTGAAGAATTCACCATTGAAGTCAGTTAATTCTAAACTTTCTTTTGGGAAATATTTTGGTTCTTGATTCATTCTCCATGGCAACTGCTTTTGGTTACATGGCAATTAAGTCTCTTAATGTTCTTTCCTTTAGGATTGCTTTATTGCTGAAGTTTGTCTCATTGCCTATAAAACTTCATGTTCACTTGCTTTTCTTCCGGCACCTGAACATTCTGTCCTCTGTGGAAAATGCCCAGCTCTTCAGTCAGTCTTGTATCATTCGCTCTAGCTAGCTTCAAAGGATTTTCTTTGTCGTATTGTCTTTGCTTTTATCTTTCAGCAGTTTAATGGCTAGGCATCAAACTCTTGAGTTTGTCCTCTTTAGAGGTCACTTCAATGTTGTGCCTTTTATCAAATTTGGGAACTGGTCTTACATTTATTTTTATTTCCTGATAATTGTCTTGAATTTCTTGAATATATGAATTTGGTATTTCCTATCAGGTTTCTGAGGTTCAGGTTATTTTTTAAAGTGATTTTTTCTCTTATTCACATTATACACTTTCTGTGAATCTGTGTTTAAATATGCCAGCTCCTCTGTCATCTCGATTCTGCAATCAGTCCTAGCGTTTCTATTTGGTTCCTCCTCTTTTCTTCCGTCTTTCTCACCTTTCTCTTCATTTCAAGCATGCTCACCTGGCTTCCTTAGAGCATCTTCTAACATTGCTTTCAACAACTTCAACACTTGTGTTTTGTCTTCATCAACATTTACCCGTTGCCTTTTTGTTTGTTTTTCTCTTTTATTTCCTTTTTATGTTGATTGAGATTTTCTTTACTCTTTGTATGCTAAGAATTCTTGGATTAAACACTAGACAGTTGGAATTTTATGTCCTACATGTCTCTGGCTCTTCTTTACTTTCTCTCCAGCACAGCATTGTTCCAGGTGGACTCGGGTCCCATGTGACTTTCCTCTGTGGCTACACCACCAATGCTACTTCAACTGCAGTGACATTCAGATGCATCCAAGTTGTGCACACAATTGGGCAGTTTGGGATGTGGATAGTGGTGTACCCTGTGTCTCAGTACTCAAGTCTATGCCATGGTCTTAAGCATCAAATTCCACAACCATACCGATTACCATTGGGCCCAGGAATTACAGAATTTCACTCCTGAGGCCTTCCCCACTGTGGCGACACTTGCCAGTTCCTTGTATCCCCTGACCTCATTTTGATTCTCTGGCCAGAAACCTGGGGCTTCAGTTAACCCACCCTGACATTGTTTGCTAGAACTGGATACAAGTATTAGGAATTCAGAGTCCTCAAATACTCCTGCCTCATGCATTTACTCTAGGTTTTTATAGCTGCACCCTGTGGGAAAGACAGGATAAAATATACATTTCATCTTTCCTAAAAGAATATCCTACAGCATAGAAATTCTTTTGAATTCCTTTATTAGGAAAGATGTTTTTGAATGTTCTTAGGTCTCAAGTTCCTTTTGGTGTTTACAAGCTGGTGGGTTTCTTGTTTGGACTTTATGTTGTAAACCTAGGCTATCCCTATTTTTTGAAGGTCATAAAATGAAAAGCATTTCTAGCTTTTGGGAAATGTTACTTTTTTTTTTTTTTAGAAAAAATAATTAAGAAGAAAAAGATTGAGGAAAATATCATTATTTTCAAGTAAGTATGAAGGTAGGAAAATGGAGCAGCATCTTCAAAAACAGCCATTCCTCTGAGCTCATCCTGTGCCCCTCCCTCCCTCCCTCCTTCCCTCCCAGTGTGCTGCCTTTTGGTCTTGTCATTTCTGGCTCCTGCCACACTGTTTCCTGACTCATTAGTAATTTCTGTCTACCTCCTTTTCATCCTTTGAGTCATCTCCTTGGGGACATTTTGTCTGCAGGCTAAGTTAAAGTTCCATATTTTCCATTAAATACACACCCTATATTTTTCCATTAGAAGAATTTATCATTCTCATAGTTCTTGGGTTTTTTTTGTGGGAAATAGCTGTCTGCTGCCACTAGATCATAAGCTTTGGGCAGGCAGGACTGCCTAACAATAATTGGCATGCACTCAAAAGGAAAGAATAAAGTAAAAAAGCATTTAGGACAGTCCATCCGCCTCTCTCTTCTTTAAAGAGTCATTATCCCATCCTTCTGTTAAACTTTTTATGATATCTCCATTTTTTCTGACAATTAATCCATGGAGTATATATTAGTTAACTCTCATTTAGTGCAACAAAAATACCCGACAAAGCAATTTAGGAAGAGTTTGGCTTACAGTTTCAGGGATACATACAGTCCATCATGGCCATTCTCCCATACTTCCTCTGGGGCCGCCATCATCCACTGCTTGGCCTCAGCTCGCTTTCTTATTTTTAGTCCAAGACCACTTAGAGTTAAGATGGGTCTTCCTGACTCATTTATCCTAATCTAGATAATCCCTTACAGATCTATGAGTTTTGTTTCCATGGTGACTCTAACCATCATTGGGCTGGAGAGATGGCTCAGCCATTAAGAGTACTTGTAGCTCTTGCAGAGGACCTGGGTTGGATTTCCAGCACCCACAAGGCAGCTCACAAGCAATGTGTAAGCCCAGTTCCAGCGGATCTGATGCCCCTTTCTGGCCTATGTGGGTACCAGGCACTCTTGTAGTGTACACACATGCATGCAAACAAAGCATTCATACATACACACAAAATGGAAAAAATAAATCTAAAAAGTTGAAAATTAAGCATTATGAAATACGTATTGCACTTTGCAGTTGAGGTAAAAGGGCTCAGCTGCAAGAGAACAAAGCCTGAGCATGGGCAGAGTCTACCAGGCTTACTTCTGTGTTCTTTAGTGCATCATTTATATTTTACTATGTGTGTATGGGTGTTCTGCCTGTGTGTCTGTCTGTCTACCACATAGGTACCTGGTGCCCTTGGAGGCCAGAAGATGGCACAGGTCCCCTGGAAGTGGAGTTAGATTGTGATCTGCTATGTGTGTGGGAACTGATCATGAATCCTCTGAAAGAGCGGCTGGTGCTGTAACTCTGGGACTAGAAATTTTATATTTTAATGTGTATGGGTGTTTTTGCCTGCAATGTATGTCTATGAATCACAGAATACTCAGTGTCCTTAGAGGCCAGAAGAGGCTTTATTTTTTTTTAATTTTATTTTTTTGCTTATTCACTTTATAACCCGTCCCAGTCACCCCCTCCCACAATCCTCCCCATCTCTTCTTTTCTGAGTACCCCCTCCTCCTGTATCCCCCACCCTGCCACTTTAAGTCTCTGAGAGGCTAGGTGCTTCCTCTCCCATTGAGGCCAGATGAGGCACCCAGCTAGAAGACCATACTCCATATACAGGCTGCATGTTTTGGGATAGCCCCCACTCCAGATGTTTGAGACCTGCATGAAAACCAAGCTGCACATTTACAACATATGTGCAGGGAGGCCTAGGTCCAGCCCATGGAGGTAGATCTGTGTAGACTAGGTATGCTCCACGGTTGGTGATTCAGTCTCTGAGAGCTCCAAGGGTTCAGGTTGGTTTACTCTGTTGATCTTCCTGTGCAGTTCCTATCTCCTTAGGGCCCCCAATCCTTCCCCCTATTTTTCTATAAGAGTCCTCAAGCTCCATCCACTGTTTGGCTCTGGATGTCTGTATCTGTCTGAGTCAGCTGCTGGTTATCAGCCACCGAAATAGCTCAGTTGGGAGAGCGTTAGACAGAAGAGGCTTTAGATTCCCTGGAACTGGACTTACAGGTGATTGTGAGCTGCCATGTGGATGCTGGGAGTTAAATGTAGGTCAGCTGGAAGAGTGGCCAGTGCTCTTAATTGCTGAACCACCCACCTCTCCAGCCCATTTCTTTAGGTTGCTCATGCTCAGTTCTGGGGTAGCCTCTCTTTTATATCCAATGGGCCTTTCTAGGAAGTGACTTCTACTCACTTCTCTTTTCTCTATATTAGAAGAGGAAACACTAATTCTGCTACCCTGGCTCCCCGGAGGCGCAATAATGGAGAATCAAGTCAGGTTTGAGAAAGCCCTCTTAGGATTGTTCTTCAAGTTGAAGAACCTTTCGTACAAGAAGGACAGTGCACAGCCACTGATCATGACATTTAAACTATAGTTCGGCTACATAGAGAAACCCATCTGTCAGAATTAACTTAGTCTTTGGTCTTGCAGGTGGCTCAGATGCCCTGTCTCCAGAACCTGAACAGCCAGTTTATTAAAACACAACACCTCAAGTTACATTACCTTTCAAAGTAGATAGGGTCTTTCCAAAGAGATATTCTCACACTGACCCCTAGTGGAATTTAGAAGCCAATACACATCCACCATCCTTGGTAAGCATTTGTATTGGCTTAGCAAAACTCTTTCATTTAGTGCAGTTAGACTTCCAAGTCCATTAGTTCTACATGTGCAGCTTTAACAGTATTGGAAACACTTAAGAAAATGGTGAATATATTGAATGCTTAAAGATGTCTTTGTTTGTTTTGTTTTGGACACAGTGCCTCACTTTACAGCCCAGAGTGCCTGAAATCATGGCAATCCTCCCACTTCATCTTCCTAAATGATGGTCTATAGGGCTAGTTCCAGAGGCTACATAGAGAAACCCCATCTCAAAAACAAAACAAAACAAAAACCCCAGAATATCAATTGTCAGATTGATGCCCCTGGCTGTAACAAAACAAAAACCCCAGAATGTCAATTGTCAGATGGATGCCCCCGGCTGCGTATAAACAACTTAATCATACAAGGAGTCAGGCAGGCAGTGGTGGTGCACTCCTTTAATCCAACACTTGGGAGGCAGAGGCAGGTGAATCTCTGAGTTTGAGGCCAGCCTGGTCTGCAAGGCTAGTTCCGAGGCTACACAGAGAAACCCTGTCTCAAAAAAAAAAAAAAAAAAAGAGAGAGAGAAAAGGAAAAAAGGAAAAAAGAAATGAAAGACAGGAAAAGAAAAGCCAACAAACACCAGAGGACTTCAGAAAACTTTCCTGTTTGCAAAAGGAATTCAGAGTAGCCATGGAGGCAGGATTTACTAGGTTAAAAAAACAAAAGTTGGGCTGAAGAGATGGCTGAGGTTGAATGCTTGCAGTGTGAGTATAAGGACTGGAATGGATTCACAGCACACATGTAAAAAATACTGCTGTGAATGCCTGTACCGCAGTCCTGGAGTCGGGGAGACAGTAGGATCAATGGGGCTTATTGGGCTCTAGTGTAGTGAGAAGAGGGTGTTACAAAACTCTAGATTCAGTGAGACACTATCTCAAGAGAATAAGGTAGAGCGATAGAGGATATCCAATGACTTCCTTTGACCTTCCTACAAATGTGCATGCAACACACACACAACGACACAGAAATGCCAAAATTCAGTGTAGAAGGAAGGGGGAAGACTCTCCCAGCTTCAGTAGTTTTCCATCTTTGTCTGGCACCATTTTATTCTTAGTCTACTGACATATTTCTCTGTTATGTTATAATGTGTTCTTGTCTTAAATATGTGTTACAGATTTGCAACTTCTTATTTGCTGCCTCTCTCTTCCCACCCCCCTTTCACACAATAGTTTAAAGGGATCTGAGCATCAGTCCCAGTTGCCTCTGTGATCTCTGAGCACTCACTTGTCTCGGTGTTTTTCTACAGTGGGATTTTTATATTCAAGTAGAGAGGGATGCCCCATCTGGCTGGAGGCCTGAGACTCATTGAATATATTTTGAGTAGACATTCTCAGGTACTTGGTGGAGTGTATTACTTTTCCTGTTGTAATAAAATATCTCACATCAACTTAAGGAAGGTTTCATGCTGGCTTACAGTTCAAGGACATATATTGCATTATGGTGGGGAAGCCATGGTGGCAGTCAGGATAGACTGAAGTGGCCTGCCTCAGTGACCTTTTCCTTCAGGAATGCCTACCTCATAGGGTTCTACAACCTCAACCAGAGCCACTAGCTGAGGACCAGGTGTTTAAACACATGAGCCGTGAGGGATACTTCATATTCAAACCCAACAGGGGGAACTGCAAGGATAAGGAGACGCTTGGTTCTTACCACCTGTACCAGTGTGTCCAACTGCCCAAAGGTCTCCCTAACTATGGAGAGAAATGTTTGGAGTGGATTTGGGATCCTACCCCCAAACACATTCTAAGGTTTTGTCCACCAGTAGGAGGCATTCATATTTGGGAAGAGTGGACCACTGGAAAGTCTCCTCCACCCCGTTGAACCTCACCTGCTTCATCTCTTCCCCACTGAAATCAGTCTCCCTGAACCCCAGTTTCCCTGTCCTCAGGCTATTATTTTAATATGAGTTCTCAACCCCTGGGACTTCTAGATGAGCCAATCAAGAAATAATTCCACAGAATGCTGAGGCAAAATATAAATTAAGGTTGCAAGCAAACTCTAGGGTAAGTTATGCCATATTTTAAGAAGCTCAGTTTGGACAGCAAACTTCATGAACTATAATGTGTCTGAGACATAAAAAGGCATAGACACTCATGCCTATAAGAGACCTGTTATTTTCTGAGAACCATTTCATTTGGTTAAAACACAGAAATCCCACACAAATACATAAAGTGCAATTCTCACAGGCTAACAATATACCCTGTTATTTTTACAGGGAAAATGAGATATTGACAGAAAGTTACAAAGGGCACAATTCTGAGCTCTATAGAAAGGATTACATTCTTAATTTGTGTTTTATCTGTCAATTCAATAATGTACACCAAGTTTGTTCTAAATTTTTTTAGATCCTCCCTTCCCCCCGGGCCCAAACCCCAAACTTTTGGGGGAAAAAATTTAAAAATTTTAAAAATGCCCTTTAAATTTTTATTTTGGGGGGGTTTTAAGGGGGAAAAAACCCCAAATTTTTACCTTTTCCCCCAAAACCCCGGGAAAAAAACCTTGTTTAAAATTTAATTTTGGTTTTTTTTTTTTAAAATTTTTTAAAAATTTGGAAAAAAATTTTTTAAAACCCCCAGCCTTTAAAAACCCCGGGGAAAAAAAAAACGGGGGTTTTTAAAGGCCCCCCCCAAAAATTTTCCCCTTTTTTTTTAAAAAAAGAAAACCAATTTAGGGGTTTTAAAACCCCCCTTTGGGGTTTGATTTTCAAGGAAACCAAAAATTTTTCCTTTTCCTTTAAAAAGGGGGTTTGGGGAGGGGAAAAGGTTTTTAAATAAAAAATTTTTTTTTTTTTTTTTTAACAAAAAATTAGGGGGAATCCCCTTTTTAAACAAAACCCCTTTTTGTTTTCCCAGCTCCCCTTAAATTTTTTTAAAAAAAAAAAAACTTTTTTTTAAAAAAATTCATTTAAAAATTTCCAAATTACCAAAAATTTAATTTTTAAAAAAAAAAATTTTTTTAATTTTTTTCAAAAAAAAAAATTTTTTAAAGATTTTCCCCGAAAATTCTTTTCGTGTTCTTACAGTAGGTATTGTTTAGTTTTTTTTTTTTTTTTTTACAACCTTATTCCCTGTGGTGTCTTCACTAGAGATAATCAGGGTGCCATTAGTGCTTCTTACTTTGATACCTTTAGCAAAAATCCCAATGAATAATTTATGATTTGGTAAATGAACTCAATAGTTCTTTGTTTCAGAGTCCAAAATTCTTAATTCCTTGAACTTTTTCCTTGGAGGTTATACTTTCCAATCTTGGTTTTACTTCTTTTAACTTTGTTCTTTATCTTCTCTCATTCTCACATGATTGTGAAACAACAACCTACTAGGAATTGAACCCATGGTTCAATTGAACCTCATCTCCTAGAACTGGGCTTCTTTTTAGTGATAACTACTGAAGGAAAAACAATACAGGCTTGCTGTCTGTGCATCCTAACACACACAAGTGAACAGCCTCGCACACAGTTTACCCCCATTACAGCTTATGTTTGTACTTCTCAAGCATTGCTTAGACCATCATTACTGGCCTTTATATATACTGTTTGTTGGTCTATTGTTGATTATTTCCACTTTATGATTTGGCTTTGCTCCATCAATAACAACATTTCTCTTTCCTTTTTTTGTATCGCCAGGGATCAAATGTAACCTTTACTTTATCTGCAGGCTAGGTAAGTGCTTTACCACTGGGCTATGTTCCAGCCTAATTCTTTTTTTCCTCAGAACTCCAGAAAATACTTGTTTTGATTAATTTGCTCAAAGAGAATATATTCCCATACTATTGCTGAAAAAAGGGAAGAGATAAACAATGTAGTTATCATCCCAAGGCCGAGACCCACAGGCTGGCACTCCTATCTTGAGCTGTTGTTAAACTTATCCTGTTAGGCACCTGTGCACCCATTGTGTCAAGTTCATGCTAAACATGCTCAGACAGACTCAAGAATGTAGACAAAAATCAAACAGTCTCCTCAACTTACACACTCTGGGAACCTTTATACATAGTTGGAACTTAGCTTTTCAAGGTAAGAGCTCAAATGTCAGTAACTTCACTTTAATATGACTTATTTCTTGTATATGCTAAAGCACTGAAACAAAAATGTTCTCTTTGTAAGTGAATGGCAATCATGACGTGGCTTTCTTGCTATAAACAGGCTGTCACATCACTTTAGTTTCATTTTGTCCTTGGGCCACTGGGACACAGACACTAAAACTGAATATGCATGTTTTTCCATGTATAGCTTTGATTATACCACTTTGTAGAATACATGCTATTTCCTAAACTACAATTTACACTCCTAAAAGTCAATAAAATGTTTTAAACATTTTAAGAATAAAACAAAAAATTCTATATACTACTTCTTTATCACAGAGCCTTTAAAATAAACTCATACAGAAAAATGGCACTGAACTAGCTATCATCTATAGGCACGTAGGACCCAGCTCTAAGACAGTAAGGAAGGAACACAGAGCCACAGTGGCAACAAAATGTGACAACTATGCTTGGAGGATATAAGCTCAACCAAAATTATCCTCAAGCTGCAACAAACCAAACCATGGTTTAATTAACATCCTAATCGGCTTATGCTTATACTATTTATTTTTAGGAAACAAATCATCTAACGTCAGTGCTGTCTCCTATAGGCAACTTTTCTTAAATGATTATACCCGAAGGCTTTGTTACTGTTATCATAACTATAACGTGTATATTCTGTAAACTATGTAGGGAAATATAGAATTTGGGAAGCTTGGACAATAATATTTTTCTATTAGGGCTTTTCAGAAGGTTAGAGAGTCAATCACAAATGAAGTTCCTGAAAACTGTTTTGCATTGAAAACGATGAAAAGTATTTATATGATCAGAAATTCCAAAGCCAGCAACATACTAAAATACATTGACCTTAGTTTTAAACATCAGTTTCAGTGTTTCATAATACCTAAAATTTCCCATCCAAGCACCATGCTTAGCCTTGTTTAGCTTCTGAGATAAAATGAGATTGGATATTGAATCAAGGTGGTATGGCTGTAGAAAATACTTATTACTTGATGTTTCATTTCTTATTAAAATTAGCATTACCTTATCAGATAAAATAAAATTGGCTATAAAAATGTAATTCAAAAAAGACTGCCAAATAAATGCCATGCTCATTCCACAGGGCAGAGTTTTTCACTTATAGGTTATGATAACTGAATCCTAGCATGAAGACTCAACTACAGTTACATTAAGCCAAATTTTATTAAGACCTTTTTCTACAACCATCTTTAGAATCAACAAATTTGTTTCCTATAGAGGAAGCACCTATATAGTTTGGAAGATTTTCCTTAACTATCTGAAAATGGACTGACGGGATCATATTCAACGCAGGAACATTGTTTCAGTACACACTAGACCCTGAGAATGCACTGAGGAATTTGACAAGAATAAAGCCATGAGGAGTGCTGCCACTACTGTTTTATGTTCAGTAAACATCAGTCTTAAATACATACAGTAAATGTACACCACACCAAGGGCACCTGAATCAGAGGTGCAGAACCACAGACTGTAGCATCTGTCCTAAATCAGAAAACCTAAATAAACTATCAACATTTTTTTGTTTTCTTTCTTTCTTTTTTTTTTTTTTTTTTTGGAGACAGAGAATTACTGTGCAGCCCAGGCTGGCCATAAAGTAGCTAATGCACCTCCTGCCTCAGCCTCCTAAGGTCTGTAATGACAGGAATATGCCACCAAGCTAGGTTTCTAATTTGAAAAACAGTATCTACAACATAAGAACTTTCCGACCTGGGCAGGAACAGTGCTCCCAGCCACACACACATCTTTAAGAAATAATTTCCTTATCTAACCCTATAGTTATATAATGTTTGACTTCTTTTAAACCATGCCATACACAATTACAAGCTACGTAACTAAGCTTAACCACAGTTGAATAAGAAAACTCACTTTTGTATTGTTGTGATACAGGAGAAACAGCGTGCCACTGGAACACTTCCACTGTAATGACTGTCATTTAAGACTATGAAAATATCTGACTTACATCCAAACATTTTCATTTCAAATGTATATAATCTATTTAGCCGAACACAGGAAAGAAAAGGGGAACAATGACTTGGCAGATGAGAGAATTCTGACACAAGCTTCACTGAGTGGAGTTCCTGGAGGTTTCGTTCCATATGTCAGCGCAAAGTCATAACGTACTGCTGTGCCCTACACACAACGCCAGATCAGTGCATTCTTACTGGGCTCAAGAAAATTCTCTATCAGAGCGTCAATGAGTTTCTTTAATTCTTCTTCCAGTAAGGTAGTGTCACTGAGGGAAAAAGACAAAGAAATTTAAAATTCTTATTTTCATAGCCTTCACATTTATTTAAATCATTTCCACTTTTAAGGAAAGCACATCTCTGATAGGACAACTAAATAATTGTCAAGCAAAATAGAAATTCATCCAGTTGAAATAAAACAAAAGAAGACTCTTTAAAAATTCATATACAAAACAACAATCACAAGCTAAAATTGAACTGCATTACTAGGTGTCTTCTGGCCCATGATAAAGTATGAGTTCATAATGGCCAATGAATTTTTCTAGGTTGATCAATTTAATAGCTCAGAACACCAATAACAGATATTATTTAAAAATGAGATACTGAAGGACATTCAGTACAGAAGATATGGAACAATACTACATATCTTTCAGGTATCAGAAAGCAGTCCTGCACTCACTGGGAAGGCAGAGGCAGGTGATCTGTGTGAATTTGAGGCCAGCCTGGTCTATATAGAGTTCTAGGTCAACCAGGGCTATATAGTGAGAGTTTGTTTTAAAGAAAAAAAAAAAAAAGGCTGGAGAGGTGGCTCAGTGGTTAAGAGCACTGATTGCTCTTCCAAAGGTCCTGAGTTCAATTCCCAGCAATCACATGTTGGCTCACAACCATCTGTAATGGGATCCGATGCCTTCTTCTGGTGTGTCTAAAGACAGCTAAAGTGTACTCATATGCATAAAATAAATAAATCTATAAAAAAGAAAGATACTCTTTTTTTTTAAAAAAAAAAGGTGTTTATTAGAAAAAATAACTATACACTTACAAGTATTCCCTATGAATCATCACTGAAACACTGCTACAGGCCAGACATTTCTAGAGAAGCTTCTGGTACCCACTTTCATGGTTTTTTATAAGCCAGATAACAAATTCATTTTTTATTACTTTAATAATTCCAGATTTTAATCTAAAATTATTTGGATAATTATAAATTCTGCTCCAAACATAAAGAGGTCCTTTTCCTCTCTAGTAGAAATACAACTTTAGTACATGGGTACAGGGAAATACAAACTAACACACCCTAGTTGTGTTCTGAAGACAAAAAAGAAATCATCCCCAAAATTCACTGGCCAATGAATGACATAATGAAAGAAATACTTTTAAATAACTTTTGGTATATTTATTAAAAAGATCAACAAATCTGTGACAAACTGAACCCATATTTTTAGAAAATGAACTGGCAGATTATGTAAAACCATGGCAGATACAAAAAAAACAAGATTTAACATATCATTTCTTTATACTAAATCTCAGTCTTCCCAAGAAAGAAATTCACTACAATTTTGAAATTCAATTCCCAGTGATATAGCTTCTTTGGGAAAGAACCTGGCAGTTTCTCAAAGGGTAAAACATAGTTACTTTAGGGTCCAGCAATTCTACTTCTACATATATATCCAAAAAGAAAAAATGGAAGTACACGCCATACAAACTCAATCACAACTGCTCATAATTGTACCATTCTTGATAGTGTAAGAAGTAACAGTCTGCATGTCCACTGACAAGTGGATTTAAAACCACAGTATAACTCATACAGGGGAATATTTGAGGAACAAGAATGATTTTAGCCACTAAGGACCACATAATGTATTTCATTTATATATAAACTGTCCTGTTATGAGTTGAATGTGAAATGTCCCTTACAGACTCAGGTGTTATATACGCTGTCTTCAGATATTGGTGTTATCTGGAGTAGACTGTACCTGAAGGTAATAGGTCCCTGGGCTGTGCTTTTGAAAGTTTTACCTGATCTCTTCTTCCTCCACATGTGGCATTATCCTTGAGTCCAGACAACTGTGAACCAAAACCTCAAAAGCACTGCCCCAAATAAATCCTCCCTTCCTTCTTTTAAAGTGTTGAAAACATGAAGAAAAACCAGCATAAGCAGATCTATAGGAAAGGATGATGGATCAGTGACTGCTTAGGGCTGGAAAGGACTCCAAAGGAACTCTTTTTGGAGTTATAAAAATGTTCTAAAGTTGATTGTAGTGATGGTTACACAGCCCTAGATATATTAAAAACCATGAATTTTACACTGATAAGTTGTATCTCAATAAAGCTTCTACATATATATATATCCAAAAGAATCAATTCTCACCTCTGGCCAGGTGATGCACACATCTCTGCATAATACTTTATCTTTGGTTCTGTCCCACTTGTTCGAAGAGTAGCAACACAGCCATTTTGAAAAGTAAATGTAATCATTTGGCTGTTTTTACTCACAGGCAGTACCTATGCAAAATGCAACAGTTTACACCTATATCTTCATTTTCAAGAATTATAAAATGCATCACACCTACATGAAGTAGTTAAGGTGTCTAAGTCATAGAAACAAAGTAGACTGGTGGTTGCCAAGAGTTGGGAGATGGGTGTGTAAAGTTATCTAATGAGTACAGAATTTCAATTTATCAAGGGTAAGTTCTAGAAATCTGTTGTATAATAATATAAGCATACTGTATGTTTTGAAATTTAAGATTAAAAAAGAGTACATAAATTCCTGAGCGAGATGGGTTGGTGGATCCCAGAGGGAGCTGGAAGGAGGGAGTGGGGGTAGATAAGATCAAAATACATTGTACACATGTATGGAATTTTCAAAGAATACAAAAATTATTTAAAATGGGTAAGATGCAAGCATGGATTAAATACATTATTATAATACTGAAACAACATATGAACGTTACATATGAAAACTTAAGCTAACAGTTATTATCATAATTACAATAAAGTGAATGTAAGAACATATCATATAAGTATCTATTGAGCATCTACCACGGAGGTAGGCACTTGGAGAGGCATCGAGGAAATGGACCTGCTACCTGCAGTGCAGCAGTGACATAAGTAGATATCACCCAAAGAAGGTTACATAGTAACTGATTATGTAAAAACTGATTATTGGCCCTGGAATTCCTAAGGAAGGTGTAACATTTGCCTTAAGTCTTAAGCCTCAAGCATTTTAGGTAAGGGCCCTGTCAACATCAGCTCTTGCCTTAATTAAACCTTAAGTAATGGTGAGGTATAAGCCTACAGCAGAAAGGAGAAAAGGTAAACTGAGGCAAACAAGTTGACCAAAATTACAGAAAAACCTTAAGGCATATGTATTTAAGAAATCACCAGTTCCTCTATTTGTCTAGAGGTATGGAGAGTCGGGCTGACGCATGCTACAATTAGAAAGCTGCAGGCCTCTGAAAGCAGCACTTAGACTTCATCCCACATCACCACTGCACATTCCCTCTCTCACTTCCTCTTCTTCCTCGTCCTCTTCTCCACGCCCACTTTCCCTTTGCACCAGCAGCACAGATGGTTACTTGGGGAGTGGTAAGTATCAAGTCAAAGAGACCAGCCAGTGCACTTAAAAACACTCTAGCACAAAACAACAGGTCCTACCCTCAAGAAACTAGAGGCCACTCTTTTACTATACCATGAATTATGACATTGTTTAAAAGAAGCTTTTTTTATTGCTGTTGTTGTTGGTTTCGTTTGTTTTTTTAAAAAGGTGTTTGCCAAGGGCTTCAACTTCTAGCTGAACACACAGAATGCTGGGAAGGTAGTAGACCTGGAGACTGCTTAGAACAGCTGTTCTTTATCTGTGGGTTTTGAACCCTTCAGAGTTCACATATCAAATATTTACATTGTGATTCATAACAGCAGCAGAATTACAGTTACAAAGTAGCAACAAAATAATTTTATGGTTGGGGGTCACCACAACATGAGGCTGTATTAAAGGGTTGCAGCATTAGGAAGGCTGAAAACTAGTAGCTTAGAAGGTTTTTCCCAGGCCTCCATTTATAGGACCTTGCCTGTATGTCTCTCCCATCTGGCTGCTTCTAAATTAACCACTGTAAACTAGTAAACATGAAGGTTTAGATCTTATGCAAAACTTACTGCAGCTTTAGATTATTTTTGGTGTCTTGAGTCATTAAATTTTCTTCATTGTTTGTAAAAAGATAAGGTACTTACTGATTTCTTATTTGGCTGGCTGCTATCATATCCAGTGGTTATGTCCCGTACATGCAAAATAGCAAATCCCCCACAAAACTTTGGATATTCCTCAAAATTGCGAATCCTTTCAAATATGGTTTTGATGGTAGGTGGATCATAACACAAGAAATATGAAGTTTTTGACAAGTGGTAACCATATCTGCACAAAGATTTAAAGCTGAAGTCAGATTCTAGGTAACTTTTGGGACATGTGCATATTAAAGAAAAGCCAACATAATATTTTATAGAAAGTGATACTGAAAATATTAATAGTAAAAAAAATATAGTCAGGAAGTGATGGCATATGCTTTAATTCCAGCACTCAGGAGGTAGATGCAGGCAGATCTCCATGAGTTTGAGTCCAGCCTGGTCTACAGAGTGAGTTCTAGGACACCCAGGGCTGCATAGAGAAATCATGTATTTAAAAAAGAAGAAGGAAGGAAGGAAGGAAGGAAGGAAGGAAGGAAGGAAGGAAGGAAGGAAGAAAGGAAGGAAGGAGGAAGGAAGGAAGGAAGAAGGAAGAACCTGTTCCTCAAAAACAAACTAAGGACCCCAAATCAACCAACCAACCAAAAGAGCAAGCAAGGCAGGTCTGTTGTGTGAGATCCTGTGAGAACTTACATTTCATACACTTTCGTCAGTTGCTCCATCAGTGTTACCTTCCTGGTATCCAGGAAAGAGGCCATTTCAGCAACAACAGCAGCTGCACTCACTCCATCTTTGTCCAACACAGAGGTTCCACACAGAAAGCCTGAGGGTTAGACGCTGTCTTTAGAAAAGGGGAAACTTCTGCTACACTTTCCAGTTTTGCACTTCCTCCCTGACCAGGGAACTGAAGATCACAGCATCAAGCCAGGTGTGATAATGTATGACTCTATCTCTGCACTCAGGGATTGGAGTTCAAGGCCAGATTAGGCTGTGACAGCCAAGATCTTTTCTCAAAATAAAAACAAAAAATAAAACATTGACATGAACCACAAAATACAATGACAAAACAAAAACAACTACCCAACTCCATCAGAGTCTAGTTAACAATGTATTCAGGGATCTTTAAGTTCTTCTCTGATGGAAAATGTTTTCAGTCTTCTTAGGTAATCAAAGTTTTTAGGAAGAAAACATAACCACAACTCGTGCTTACACCACGGCTACAGAAAGCTTTTAGCAAGTCCTTCTCTGTAATCAGATTTGAGGGGTTTTCATCTGATGATCGACTGTCCGCTTGAAGACATATATGCTGCTAGGCATGCATCTCTGCATTTTTGCAACTCAAAATTATAGCCAGAAGGTTGGCTTGGTGTCCTTTTCTTAGTTTGTTTTTGAGGAACAGATTTCCTTCCTTCTTTCCTTTTTTCCTTCCTTCCTTCTACAGAATTACTATATTTTAAATGCTTTCAACCAAAAGAAAAGAGTATTAGTATTTACTACATACCAATAGACTCTTCAAATGCAAAAAGGACTTCTTTTCCATGTTCTAGGAGGTCTTTTATCCTACTTCCAATCCATTTAAAGCCTGGTAATGTTTCCTGAAATGTAGAGGAAGCCACTCCAGTTAACTGACTCTGATGAACACATATTAAAGAGCTTATTTCTAAATGTACACAGCTCCTGCATAGTGAGCTTCTGTCACAGTACTTGGTTCATAAAAGTTTATATAGTGGTAGATATAGAGTCTCAAGCTACCATAACCACACAGACACAGGCACAATTAATGACCCGCTAGCAGAGCAACAGGTGATTTACATCCAATATAACATGTTTATAAGTAGTGATAAATACAGATTCAAAATGACAGGTGTGTGTGTATACACGTGCTACAATCATCTGCTGCCTATTAAGTACTGTAATGGGTGCTTTACACCATCCCTTCTAATGCTTACAAACATTACTGCCACTGCAGAAGCTTAGAGATTACTGTTCCCAAGACTGCACATAAGGGATGGAGGCAGAGTTTGATTATATTGATTTCCTGAAGCAATTGCTGTCCTTTAAGCGCATTATAACCTTAATATGAGCACTCGTGAAGGATGTGATTTAGTCTTCTGGGGTAATCAAGGCCTTTAAGTTTTTAGTGACATAACACAAGCACACCACATGCTTGAACTTCCTGTACCATTCACAACACTGTGGCATACACAAAGCCTTTACCAAGCCCTTTTTGTAATAAGATTTGAGGGTTTTTCATCTGATGAGTTACTGTCCAATTGCAAGACATACCCTGCTTTAAAGCCAATAGAGAGGACGCATCATGCCCACTAATTCTAGAGCTTACAATCACTAATCCGTTTCCTAATTTACTTTTCTGCTTTCCCTCAAAATAACAACAAAAAACCCAATAAATAGAAAAGCCAATACCACCCTCAGTAAAAACAAACAAATTTATAATATTGCTCCTTAGAATCAAGTTTCTTTTATGCTCAGGATATATCTTTTTGCTGTACACAAGGAAAATGTTAACATAATTCAGAATCTTAGGCTTGAATAAAATTCCAGTATCTTCTAATTTTCTGTGTGTTTCACAAGCACAATATTAATTTTCTTCTTTTTTGTTATGTATGATTGGTGTGTATGTACACACATGCATGTTCATGTGAATGAGGGCATATGTGTGCCACAGTCCACATGTGAACTTTAAAGAACCTTATTTAAAACAGGGTCTCTTCATTGCTTGCTATTATATTCACTGAGCTTCAGAAGGATTCGCCCATCCCCAAACTCCATTTTGTCAGGAGGATTGGAATTTCATGCATGCAATACTGCATGGGTTCTGGGGATTCAAATTCAAGTTCCCAAGAGTGCAAAGCAAAACTTTACCCACTAAGCCATCTCTCCAACCCAGAATATTCTTTTACTTGTCTAAAAGCTAGAAGAAACTAAAAAATTAGAAGATACTGAAATTTTATTCAAGCCTAAGATTCTTAATTATGCTAACATTTTCCTTGTCGATAGCAAAATATATATCCTGAGCATAAAAGAAACCTTATTTTAAAGAACAATATTATACATTTGTTTGTTTTTACTGAGGGTAGTGTTGAATTTTCTACTTCTATTTCTTGTTTTTGAAAGAAAGCAGAAAAGTGAACTAGGAAAGAGATTAGCGATGCTCTAGAATTAGTGGGCATGATATGCCCTCTCGATTGACACTAAAGCAGGGCGTGTCTTGCAATTGGACAGTAACTTATCAGATGAAAACATCTCAAATCTAATTATAATTAGTAGTTAGATCTAATTAGTATTATGACCCATAGCCTGACAACAAAGATGACAGACAACTTAATTGACATTAGTCCAAGAGGCTGCAAAAAACTAACTGCCTGTCATAAGTCCACAGTCACTAACTGCCTGAGGGTCACAAAACAATGAGAGTCGCTACTTAATTTCTGGACATAGAGTCACTGGGTCTTAGTTTGCAATTTAGAGTTACACTTAAGGTAACAAGTCATAATTCTGTATTTGATGAGAAGAAGCAAAGATTCAATGAGATCTATAGTTTTCTGAAGTCTGCTTTGCTGATAAGATTTTCCCAGTCTAAAATGTTATATGTTCCCATATGTCATTCCCAGACAATACTATATGGAATAAGAAGTGTTAGTTTAATGTCTAAAAGAACATTTCATCTTAGTCAGAAATTCACATACTGGATGATTTTGGCTAGGGTATCTAAATTATCAAAAATATCAAGCAAGCATGAACAGAGGTAGAAAACACGTAGAGTTATCAATGAGATCAATGAAAGTCAGTTTGGTGCATAGATATCTTTTCAGAAATGTTTAGCAAGGTAGCACACAGACTTCTAATGAAGTCCGCATCATTCTTACTTCAAAATGAAATCCTTCTTTAAGTGCAATTGCCTTTAAAATTTTAGAAGAGACAGTGGTGGCTAGCATGTAAACATTCTTCACATCAGCATTTGGTTTGTTTTTCTTCCAGCAATCAAACATCCACCACCCAAACAAAGCCGCCAACTCATTTCCTGTGAAAACCTTCCAACGACCACTGCAGAGAGAATAAAAATCAACGTCAAGACCTGCATAGCTTCTTATGAAAACTTTCTGACTTATAGCTTCAAATCACCTTCCTTGAGATTGGAAACCCCAAATTCTATTATATGGAATTTTTGACAACATTTATTCCATCTTTTGGTGTGTAGTATACATGTGTATCTCTGTGTGTACACATGTATGTACATATGTATAGAGGCCAGAAGTGAACATTGAGTAATTTCCTATATTATATTTCCACTTTATTTTTAAATATAGTTTAAATTTCATTTGTTTTTATTTATGTGTATGTTTGTGTTCTTGTTTTTCTGTATGTGCACATCTCTGTAATGCCTGTGGAAACCAGAAGAGGGTGTTTGATTCCCTGGAACTGGAGCACAAACAGCTGTGAGTCACCTGATGTGAGTACTTGGAACCAAACCCAGGACTTCAGAAAGGGAAGGACATGCGCTTAATCACTAAGCCATCTCTCCAGTTCTCTTGTCTTAGTTTTTGAGATAGGGCTTTCAGTAAACCTGCATATCATCAATTCAGCTAGGCTGGCTAGCCAATGAGCTCCATGAGCCTCCTGCTCTGTCCCCACCAGGGCTGTGAATTCATACAGCACCTCACCTGCTGTGTCCTGAAAACACAGCTGTGTTGTAGTCACTTACTACCTCTGGCTCGTAGACTCTTTACACGCTCCCTTCTATGATACAATCCTCAATTCTTGGGAGGAGGAGGTGATGCAAATGTCCCATGTAGGCTGAAGCTCAAATTACTTACTTCTCCTGAAGTTCTGCCACGGCCAGCCGGTCTGCATCAGGATCTGTGGCTAGCACTATCCGGGCATTTTCTTTCTCTGCCAGTCTCAGGGACAGTTCCTAAAACAAGTGACCCCAAAAGGCTAGATTATACTAAAGAACCTAAATCCAATGTTCTTGTTCCTAAAAGTGGGCACCATGTCAGTGATATGAATTTCAAAGCATGCAGTCTAGAGAGATTGAACTAAAGCCATTTTCTACAGAAATTTCAAACAAAACTCCTTATTGCTCTAATATGACTTGATACTATGAAACTTGCTGCAGAGCACAAGGAAAGCATGTAAGTCATCTCTGATGTATCACTCAGACCCATTGAGTCTGGTGGCTGATAGGCTAAGAATAATTTAAATTTAAAAACAATACCAGCACAGATTCTCCTTCTTCAGGGTTTGGACATTTAACAGTAGAAAAGTCTGGATCTGGATCTTTCTGTTCTGGGACTGGAATTGGAGGTTTAAAACCAAATACTTGAAAAGCCAACTGCACATAGTCATGTCCAACTCCATGAAAGGAGGTATGTACAAATTTCAAGGTGGTCTTTGAATTTAAGTCCCTGTAAAGGAAAATCACACACACCCTTACTTACCATTTACTAACCACTTCCCTATAATAAACATTTATAAAATAAATAGCAAATATTTCATAATAGCTTTCAAAATACCCATAAAGAGAACACCCAATATCTATCTATATATATATACTTGGCAACAGATTTCAGCATGTCAATTCTGTCAGCCTGGCTTTGCTTCTTCAAAAAATCATATTATTTTGCACAAAATACTTTAGTATTTAAGAACACAATTATCTCATCACATCTAAAAACCTGAACAATAATTTTTAAATGTTGACTAATATCTGTGTTCACATTTTCTCCAAGTGTCTAAAAATATCACCTGGTTGCTATGTCTCTCAAATCTTTTTTAATTTGTAAATGTTCTTTCACTATGTCTCCAAACCTTGCTCTCCCCACACCATGTCCCATATCTTGGTTTGCAAATTATGCATCTTTTTCATAGTTTGTTTTTCTTTTTTTTCCTCCCTCCCTCTTTCCCGGTCTTTCAGACAAGATCTTTTAAATGTCTCCAGCTGGCTTCAAACTCTCTATGTAGCTGAGGATGACTGTGAACTTCTGGTCCTCCTGCCTAGTTTGTGCATTGCTAGGGATTCAACCCAGGGAGGACTTGGCCCACACTCGCTCTATTAATTGAGCTACATCTCAGCCTTTGTTTATATTAGTACATTCCTCTGATCTGTTTCTACTATGAATGGGTCACTGAATCTAGAGGTAACATTAGATTCTATTCCAATTCCTCTGGCAAGAATAGATGTGTATTTTCTACCAAGTCACAAGAGGAAGCCCACAATGCCAATTTCACAGTTAGTATTTATCAGTGTCCTGTCATCCTCACTCATCCATCGGCAATTCTCTATCAATTTATTGCCATTATAAACTTTGGGGATGACTGCTAAGGTTCATTATAAAGATAACAAAATTGTGATGTTTTAATTGTATTCTTTCTTCATTTAATAGCTGAATTTTGGGAAGCTAGATCAGTGGTAGAGTGCCTCTTTAGCATGTATAAAGCTCAGAGTTCAATCTCTAGAACAGAAAAAAATGTAGCTTTTGTTCTTTGAAAAATGTTCCTCTTTCAGTCAACTCTTTAACTCTGAAATGGAATTTAAACATGGAAAATAAAAATTATGAGAATTAATCAATTTTAAAAGTGAAGATTCACAATTCATTAAAAGCCCTTGAATGAGTGATTTTTAGTCTACAAATACACACTAGTAACCAATAATGTGCTTTCTCACTATTACTAACAACCACTGATATTTTTTTTTTCCAATTAATTACAGTGATTCTTCACTTTGATGACTTTGTAGTCTTTGGTTAGTGACATGCCACTCATGTTGGTTTGTGACGTGTCCCTCATATTAGTTCTTCTATGTTTTTAACATGACCGAAGTATCTCCTAATATATTAGAAGGGATGGGGGAGGCAGGAAGAGAGGGAGGGAAGGAGAAAGAGAGAGGGAAGGAAAGAGAGAGGCTGATTGATTCTGACACCAAGCTCATTTAGGACACTTTCTATACCAGGCCTGGATATATGTTAATCATATTCTAAGGTTATCCTCCAGTCCCACTTGAATACCTGTAAAAACAGATCTTTTTCAGATCTTCCATGTATTTCTTGCAAATGTCCTGCAGAGGATCTTTCTTCAGTGGGCTGGTGTCCACTAAATTATCATTCCAAGAGTCATTCCAGGGTTCCACACACTCTTCTATACATTTCAGAATTTCTTTATCATGTGGAGATGTGATCTGAGCACCAGTTTCCCAATAAACCTATATGATATATAAATATAGCCATACTTAGTTAAAATGCTTGTTAGGCTCTTTCTTAGCTATAGTAGAGAAGATCGCTGGTATTCTGAAGAAGAATATCAAATTAAGCAAGTAAATATGTCAATATTAGACTAACACTAAAATACATTGATGGTAATGATTTCAGAGGGACTTGTCAAAAGAGAATCATGTATTATTTCCATCCTTAGAATAGTAATAAGTCAATATAAAGCATCATATAACCACATTATATGCACACACTAGTGTCTAATCATATTCTTAGATGTATTAACTATATGTTGAAGATAATCTATAAAAATATAAAAAAAAAAAAAAAAACCATGAAATGGGCTGAAGAGAAGGCTCAGCAGTTAAGATCACTGGCTGCTCTTGCAGTGGACCTGGGTTTGGTTCCCAGTACCGACATGGCAGCTCAGAACTATCTGTAACTCCAGTGTCAGGGGATCTGATGCCCTCTTCCAGCACTGCACTGAGGATACTGTATACATTCAGGAAAAACATTTATACACTTAAAGTAAATCTTTAAAAACAAAGAAACTATGAAGTATCCACAAAGATTTACACTATTAAATTCAGTTATAAGTAACAGAAGAAATTATTTACATTATAAATTAATGTATCAGAAAAAATAGATAATGTTAATTATCTATATACATTTCAACCAATTTCCAATTTATCAAGCAGCTGGAGGGGACTTTGCTTAGAAAATATTTATGCTAATTCTATCATGGATATGGCATGGAGCTCTGCTGTTACACCCTAATAGAAAAAGAGCAGAATACATTTGAGTGCATATACTTCATATTAAGCTGTCAAAGCAATGTGACGAATTATTAGACTTAAAATTCTTCTATCAACAACAGAAACAGCAGGAAGTATACAAACTCACAGAAATTGATTAACTCATTACTGAATTAAAAATAGGTCAAAACAAAAATCAAGAAGAAAATTTAAAACCGCTTAGAATTAAAGTCTTTTCCCGTTCCAGCTTGAGTGAACCAGGCTCGTGGGCCAGTGACACCCAGAAATTAAGAGGTTTTGGTCGCGGAGGGCTGCTCTGCGGCTGTCATCATGCCACAAAAGAATATATTGAATTGCATCGCAAACGATATGGATATCGTTTGGACTACCATGAGAAAAAGAGAAAGAAAGAAGGTCGGGAGGCCCATGAACGTTCAAAGAAAGCAAAAAAAAAAATTGCCCTGAAGGCTAAGCTCTACCATAAACAGCACCATGCGGAGAAAATACAAATGAAAAAGACTATTAAGATGCATGAAAAGAGAAACACCAAGCAAAGGATGATGAGAAGACTCCAGAAGGAGCAGTGCCTGCCTATCTGCTGGACAGAGAGGGGCAGTTGAGAGCAAAAGTACTTTCCAACATGATTAAGCAGAAACGAAAAGAAAAGGCGGGAAAATGGGAGGTCCCTCTACCCAAAGTTCGTGCCCAAGGAGAAACAGAAGTACTGAAAGTTATTCAAACAGGAAAAAGAAAAAAGAAGGCATGGAAGAGAATGGTTACTAAAGTCTGCTTTGTTGGTGATGGTTTTACAAGAAAACCACCTAAATATGAAAGGTTCATTAGGCCAATGGGTCTACGTTTCAAAAAAGCCCATGTCACACACCCTGAGCTGAAGGCTACTTTTTGCCTGCCTATACTCGGTGTGAAAAAGAATCCATCATCCCCATTCTATACAACCCTGGGTGTGATCACCAAAGGAACAGTTATTGAAGTGAGTGTGAGCGAGTTGGGCCTTGTGACACAGGGAGGCAAGGTTATTTGGGGAAAGTATGCCCAAGTTACCAACAATCCTGAAAACGATGGGTGCATAAATGCAGTCTTGCTGGTTTGACAGTGAAATCATACAAGTCTTTCCATTTACTACGGAAGACTACATGCTGTCAGGAAAACACCATCGCTGTGACCTTTCTGAACTACCATGCAGCCTTACGCCATGTGCAGTCATCAAGAAGTATTTATTAAGGTGTAAAGGAAAATAAAACATTCTCTATTTTATTAAAAAAAAAAAAAGAATTAAATAAAGGTGAAAATACAACATACCCAAACCTCTGGGACACAATGAAGGCAGTTCTAAACATTAAAACAAGCAAACTAACAATGAGACAGCTCATATTAGCAACACATCTAAAAGCTCTAGAACAAGAAGAAATAACAACCAAAGAGTAGAAATAATCAAACTTGAGGCTGAATAAATAAATAAATAAATAAATAAATAGAAACAATGATAAAAAGCAATCAAAGCATCAATGAAATGAAGAGTTGGTTCTTTGAAAAATCAACAAGATCAAGAAACAGCCAAATTAACCAAAATATGGAGAGAGAAAAATCCAAAGTAAAGATGAAAAGGACATTACAACAGACACTGAGAACATTTAGAGAATAAGGACATAATTTAAAAATCCGTATTCTACTAAACTAGAAAACCTAAAAAAAAAAAAATGGATGAATTTCTTGATATATAACCTACCAAAGTTAAACCAAGATCAAGTAAACAATTTAAACAGATCCATAACCTCTAGTAAAATAGAAGCACTAATTAAAAGTTTCCCAAAATTTCCATATTTTTAGGATATTTGTGTTTACTTTCATGAGAAGTTTGTTAAGACATGTGTGTATCCCCCCCCTCTTCAGATTTACAGATGATTGTGAGCCATCACATGGTTCCTGAGAGTTGAATCGGGGTCTTCTGGAAGAGCAGGAGTGTCTTAAGGCTGAACTGTATCTCTATTCCCTCTCAAACTTAATTTTTGAGACAGGGTCTCTTGCTGAACCTGGATAGAGCTTCTTGTCTCAGATGGACTGTCTGGCCAATGAGCCCCAGGTTCCCTGCCTCTGTCCCACAGCACTGGGGTTACAGATGCACACTGCCACGCCCAGCTATGTGTGCTGAGGAGCCAAGCTTGGGTCTCATGCTTTCAGAGCAAGCACTTTACCCACAGGGTCATCTCCCCAACTCCATATGTTGTAATATATATGGTACCCTAAAGTCTGTGACTTCAGCTCACTTCTTCCTGGAGTTACAGATCTCTACATCCAGCTGCTCACAGCACATCTGCTTACCTGGTTAACTCATGATAACTGAAACTTACATGTCACAAACTGAATTAATTATGCTTCTTCCCTGCCTTTAGGAGTGGGCCAGGTCCCAAATCTTTTTTTGTTTTGTTTTATTTTGCTTTTTGAGACAGAGTTTCTCTGTGTAGCCTTGGCTTGGCTGTCCTGGAACTTGTTCTGTAGAGCCTGCCTCTCCCTCCCTAGTGCTGAGACTAAAGGTATGCCTCACCACTACCCAGCAGGCCCCAAATCTTAAATCAGTATCAAACCTTTCTCCCATTTAAGATAGAGCTTGGTGTGTCTGGAGTCCTCCCAAACAAGAAGGAAAATGTAAGAATGTGGGTCCATCTCCAAGAAGCCTGAGACACAGTTCAGTACTGTGCTGTGGGCCTTCCACATGCACCTGTCAAGCTTTTTACCTCTGGCACTCTACTTCTGATCTTTTGTCAGAGAGACTAATGTAGCAAGTAGGTCCTGTGGCCACTGAGAAGCCAGGGCAGCACAGAGAGAGGGGAGAGTGAGCTCAGGATAATATTTCCCTGACTCTTCCCATTCAGTCTTTATATTCTTGATATACAACATGACTTGATTTCTAAGATTATAGAGAGGATATATTTGGGATGGGATGGAGGAACCAAGGAAAAAAGAAGTAAAAGCCCCAATGAAAAGACAACTGTTCTGTACAATCCTGGGAATCAGTAAATACCATCACAGGTACAGTCTGTGAGAGCCAGCATCAAAGTTTTTATTATGTTTCCAATGCCTGGCTTTGTTCCTCAGTATAGAAAATATCGAGTATATATTATTCAAGTAAAAGTTATAAAATAGGCAAAGGTTAGGAGTCCAAGGCTTACCTTGTACCCATTGTCCTCTTTGCGGTTATGAGATGCAGTAATCATCACACCTGCAACTGCTTTGAGCTCCTGAACTGCATATGGCTGAAAATAAAAAATAAAAAATCCTAGCAGCATTCTTCCACTTTGCTTGCTAGATATTCATACATTTTCTATGAATGCTACTTGGTTAAATTAACACAGGAGGACACTTAGATATCATAATTTAAGATCTCCCTGCTCCAGGTTTGATGGGTAAGGTCCTTCTCTAACACACACAGTTCAACAACCATCCAATTATCACCCTGAATGGCCTTTCCTCTCAATCTCCTATTGCTTATTGGTTTAAAAATTTCTTATTCTTTGTTATATGATAATATTTAGTAAATGCTACACGACAGACACTTTGCTGGACTGCAGATACAAATGGCACATATAATTACAAATAGTTGGAGGTGGAAGTAAACTTAGAAACCATCTAATCCATCACATGTTACATGAGTTTTATCTACATTATACAGTCATTAGGTAGAAGATTCTTTTGTCTTCTAATTTGAAGATCTTTACATATACTCTGCGGCCTCCATGGCACATAAGTGTCAGCTCACCCTTTTCTTGATTATTTCTCTTCCATGGATGCTTCCTTCCTGTTTCCACCATCATACTGACCACTCTTCAGACCACAGAAGGTGGGGGAGGGGAGGGGAAGGGAATCGGCAGATGTCCCAGGTCTGATCACACTAGTCTATTCCCTTAACTTGATTCCAGAAACAGTTTCCAAACCCATACCTGATCAGAGTTCCTTCCCCCAAGATACTCTGGCTACCCTTAGTCAAGGAAGACAACCCTTGATTTGAAGTCATGGTGATAAAAGGGAATAAATCTGGACAACTAATATTACCTTAGCAATTACAATAGAATAATCTATAGATATTATTCATTCCTTAAACATTTGATAAAACTTGCATATAAAATCATCTGGACTTGCTATTTTAAACTTGAGAATACTTTTAAAAATACCAACTATATTTACTGAATAATTATAGATCTTATTTAAGCTTATTTCTTTCAGTTTTGATGTATCAACTGTTACTCTACAAAACTAGCTATTCATCTAAGTTTGCACATTTATTTGAATTACATTGTTAGAAATACTATGATTATCTTAGTCTCTACTGTATTTATTACACACTCCTTTTGTTTGTGTCTTATATCTTTAGCACTCCACAGTTTTATCAATAAATCTTAAGTTACATTTATTTAGTTATTTTGGGGACACATTCATGACATGAGAATGGAGAACAACTTGTAGAACTTGGCTCTCTACTTGTACCATGTGGGCCCTAGGGACTGAACTCAGGCTGACAGGCTTGGCACCTGGAGCCATCTCTTCAGCCTAGTTTTGTCTTTTGTTACTATCTTACTTTTATGATTTCATTTATTTTAATCTGCTTCACCATTAACATATTATTAGAACACAAGCTTGGTATCTTAACATCTATTCTTTTAGCCGGGCGGTGGTGGTGCATGCCTTTAATCCCAGCACTTGGGAGGCAGAGGCAGGCGGATTTCTGAGTTCAAGGCCAGCCTGGTCTACAGAGTGAGTTCCAGGACAGCCAGAGCTACACAGAGAAACCCTGTCTCGAAAAACCAAAAAAAAAAAAAAAAAAAAAAAAAATCTATTCTTTTGCTAACACATTCACTAAACTTATAAATTTCCCTCAAAGTAGGACTTAGTTCTACCTTACAAGTTTTGTTGTTTGTTGTTTTCATTACTGTTCAGTTTTAAAGACACACAGTCTTTGCTTTACATTGTCAATATACTCCCATTTCCACTACCACATTTTTGTCAAGTAGCACCAATCTCCTACATGTGTTCAAATTTGAAACCATGTATATCAATTATAACTGTAACACAGTAACTAGGACATGATCTATTAACTGCACTAAGTGCAAATGTGGTTGGTGGCTCTTTAGTCCAAATCACTATGTATATAATAGATCTCTCAGGTCAGTGGCCAATCATATCAGTCTTTTAAAAGTTTGTTGGTGACTGGTCACTGTCTGTTTTTCAGCTCTCAGATGGAAATGCACACAAAACCCACCTCAACCAGCTAACAGTATGCTCAAATCTATGTGTCATTTTTTTCCTAATAAATCAATTTCTTAAATAAGATCATTAAACATCTCACAATGACCATCAGCTGGTCAACTTATGTAGACCAACTTATATAGACCAAGCTCAAAGCAAAACTATTTTTCTTCCTTTGGTTGGATTTTCATTGGATTGGACATATATATGGCAAAGATTTGAACCCTAATTGACTTAAGAAATCCCCTGAAGAACATCCCGCTGAGTAATGACCAGAGCATACTTACTACGAAAGGTGTAGGAACGTATCTTGAAAAAAGGTAAACAGGAACATCTTTAGCAAGCAACACTGCAGCAGTGAGTTTAGCAAGCCTAAAAAGAGAGATTTCATTTAGTCCTTCCCATATTTTAAAAAACTAACCTTCTGTATAATACATGTTTTAGAATAGAATTATTCTGAATTTTGAAACAGGATCTTCTGTAGTAGCCAAAGCTGGCTGGAACTTTTACGTAGGTTTGTCTCAAACTCACGATCCACCTCAGCCTCCCTTATGTGCTGCCATGCCCAGCCAAATAATTCTGACCATCACTAATTATTTAAGCTTGATGCTCCAACTTGAAACTGTTAAGCAAGGGTTTTTGTTGCTGTTGTTTGCTTGCTTGTGTTTTTTCTTTAAGGAGCTAGGGATATGGCTCAGTGGTAGCTCACTAGCTTAGAATGTACCAGGCTTAGGTTCATTCCCAGACACACATACATAAAACAAAAATCCCTAACCCTCCAAATATAAATAAGAAAACTGAAAGGTCTTTAACAACAAATAGAACTGACACTACAATTCATTACTTCTCATTCACGTTTTGGTAGTGATAGCTGTTTTAAACTAAGAAATAAAACTTGTAAAAGGCAACAAGATCAAAGGACAGACAAACTCCATAAAAAGATACTACAATTATCAACTTATGAAAAGATCCTAGAGCAGGATAAGCGAACAGAAGCTTCATAATTACTCCTACTCTGTTCCTATAATCCTTCAATATATACACTACCAGTATTTGAACTTCCGATATCTTAAGAAGTTATACTTCTATAAAATCTAAAGCTTATCTCTGAAGTGCTTTTTTACTTCTACTTCAGCTAAAATTGTTCTCAAGCTTCAGAAAAACATATAATCAACATTAGCATGGGATCATGCTTCTATACAAAGAGGTCTTGTTTCAGATCTCCTAGCACCAGAAAAAAATATTAAATATTTTGCCCCCATTCCAATGTAACCTTTGCAGTAATTAACACTGTACCTCTGGCTGCTACAGCTGCTAGTCACTTGACCCCGAGTGTCATAGCCAACAACAAAGCCTCTCTGCTTGAAGTCTGAAAAACATCTCTCCAGGTATTTGTACATCCCCTGAAGCAAATAAACAGAAGATTAGTTCTTGATCAGGCATCCACCTTAAGTGCCCCCATCTCCCTTTCAGCTGAAGATGAACTGAGGGCCTCAAACAAGCTAGGCAAGTGCATTGCCACTGAGCTACATCTCAGCCTCAACCTCTGAACTTTACAACTCAAGTCTCTCGTTTTTCTTCAGCTGCTTATTGACTCAGAACTGGCTTTGGTGTTTATAGCCATGCTTACTAATGTGGGAGCAATACTGCTCACCCATGAATATGAGATGGCAGTCATTTCTCAGATTTTCAAATACATTTAGTACTACAGAAATACCAATTTAGTAGCCATAACTCCAGTACAACACACAAAACATGAGAGAGAGAAAAAAAATGGGTCAGTAAGAGGAAAAGGGGGCATGTCAGAAAGAACATTCAGAAGTAACCAGGGAAACTAGTTTTTACTGCAAGGCTCTAGAGGACAGAATTTTCATCATCTCACTGTGTAGCCCAGGCTGGACTGGAACTTGCTATGTATACCAGGCTGTTCTCAAATTCACAGAGTTCCATCAGCTTCAATCTCTCCCTCCCTAGTGTGGGGACTAAAGGTACGCATAACACCCAGCCAAGGAACTCTTCATGAAAAGGACTGTGTCCTTGTAGACACATAAATGATTTCCAACATATATTTGGGGCAAAACAAAAGATCAAAATTGGGTCTGCCCTTTTTGTTTATGAAAATACCTTCCTGAACAAAATAGTTAATTTTTTAAAAGAAGGGTACTGAAGTGGACACTTAAGGGTTCTTTGGAAAGTCAGTTGTGTCTGATGATGTTTTACTGGGCAAACACGTGAATGAGTGTTTTCTTGAAGCAAACACAAGTAAAAT
The DNA here is from genome assembly GCA_021653895.1 of Mastomys natalensis. Classification (NCBI taxonomy): domain Eukaryota; kingdom Metazoa; phylum Chordata; class Mammalia; order Rodentia; family Muridae; genus Mastomys; species Mastomys natalensis. The sequence goes on from JAJTUV010000058.1 coordinate 1,022,081, forward strand.
GATGTTTTGCTAAGGTGGACACGTGGAGAAACGTTTCATTGAAGCAGACATAGGTAAGATGATGTTCTGCTAAAGCAAGCACATGAAAAAGGAGTGTTTGCTAATAACATGCATGTATTGGTCTGCCTTACATTGTATAGTTGAGCTCCATTTGTTGGGACACCATAGAGAGAAATGTACCAAAAACTTCTGGTGGTGTGCTGTAGCTTCTTGTTGCTGCAGCAGACTTCTGCTGATTGGTAGAATGATGTCAGCTGAGACAGACGTGCTGAGGCAAGGCATGTGGAGAACAAGTGATGTTTGGAGGGTATAAATAGAACACAGGGGACTGAGAGAGGCTTGGCGAAGCTTGCTGGTCCTTCGCTGATTTTTGCTTTGCTGAGAGAGGCACAGCTGAAAACTTCTCCTGGTGTCCCTGTTGGCTTTAGTCGGAATCCCTCCTGCTGACTCATGCTGATTCAGCTTGAGGCCTGGCTTTTCCTGCTAAGTTGTGCCACCATTGCTGCTATCCGGACTCTATTGAACTGGACTGCTGGTATATCCCTGAAGTGTTTGGAAGTGAATCAAGCTGCTGCTGCTAACCTGTGAACTGAATTGCTGATTTCCTGACAATGCAGATGGGGGTTGCTTCAAAGAACCATCCCTAAACAGGTCTGCTTCCCCATATCCTTTCTTTTCCACCACCTCTAGGGAGGTTAAAGCTTTTAAGAACCATCATTATAAGTAGGATTTGAAAAAATTAAAGTTACAAGGTACCTCCAAATTTTTAAAATAATAGAGTGAGAAAAGTACATATACAATAATACATATATAATAGTATAAAAATAACATGTATAATATATGTAATACTTGCCTGTGTTGACTGTATTACTGTAAGATCATTAATGTAGCAAAACCCTGCTCCCATGGCAGATCGAAGTCCTGCAGTCCCAAAAGTCATCCGGCAACAAAGACGGTCACGCAACTCTTTGTTCATCCCATTCCGCAAGAGATTTTCAATCTGTTCTTTTGTTTTGGGATTCTGTTAAAAAAAAAAAAAAAAAAGCAGATCTAATTGAGAACATAAAGTGCTAATACTAAGACTGTCTGAGGGTCCAAAATGTAGACACATAAACCTGATCCATTAGATTCTAAAGTTACTTATTAAAATTAATATATACTATAAAATACAGCATAGCATGCACACACACACACACACATATATATACACATATATAATAAATATGTATATATGTGTGTGTGTGTGTGTATATATATATATGTATATATATATAATTTATTAAAAATCCTTCCACTAACTTAGTCCTCAAGAGATACTGAGTCTTCAAGAGAGGCCCTACTGAGGGTAATTTACATTTATCTATTTTTATATAATCCTAAATTTAAGAACTATAAATTGCTTTTAGTCCATTAAATTAAGAGTCTATATTAAGCTTTAAAATATACAGACAAATTATTGGATAAAAGCTATTAAAATACCTACCAATTACCTACTTAACTAGATCATCAAATCAAGATAAACCAGGCATGGTGGAACATGCATCAATGGATATAGTTCTAATCAGTATTGCTAAACAGTAAATCATCTTTAGCTCAGTTCTGAGAAAACTCTATAATGCCAAGTACTAATGCAGGGGTTGCAGGATAACAGTAACAAGATGGCTTGATGAGTAGAATACATACTGTTTTTCCTATCCATTCTTGTCTATCTCCATCCTAGACTTTACCAAGACCATGTATTAGCTACTTTGTGTCTCTATTGAATATCTGACAGGGAAAGAGCCTATCAGGAGTCTAAGGGCAGCCTGACTACATTGCAAGCTTGAGACCCAAGAAACTAACAAAGTAATAAACACACAAAGAAAACCCTTACTATTCTTTTAAAACCACATTCCACTCATCTATAGCACCAGATGACCATAATGAGATTTTAGATTTCAAGTATGTCATGTTAGATTTTCATTAAAATGCAAACATGACTTGAAAGACAAGGCATGCCAATATCTATAGTCAGAATTTTAGCATGTGCAGGGTCCTGGATTCAATCCCTAGCACAAAGAAATAAATAAGCAAACAAACAAAAAGACCAGCAGATTTCAAATTGAAATAAAATTATGAGAAAGCCTAAATTCTAATATTCTTTATGGGAGGACCTAAATATTTAAAAATCCAAAAGGAACCATAACTTCTCTCAACAAAGTTACTATGAGTTGAGTTTGTAGTATTTACATTTTCTGCATTGATAGGTAATATAATGCTAATTAATGCTCAGAATTACAAACCAAGGCACCTGAAAGGTATTCAATGCTAAGTGAACTTTGCACTTGCACATAAAACATTATCAACACATAATTTAAACCAAACAGTTTCTGGTTATAGTAGAAACTAAAGTAACTAGAGTTTGTGGGCAAACTAATAAGACATGGCAATTCTATTAACTGAATTTTCTTATTTTTTTAGACTGGCTCTCATGTAGCTCAGGCTGTGCTTAAACTCACTACATAGGCAAGGCTGGCCTTGGACTCTTGATTATCCTACCTCTGCCTCTCAGGTGCTGAGATTACAGGTATGTGCCACCATACCTGGCTCTAAGGTTTTAATCTGTTTAACGCTGAAGGGTGTTCACGTGTAAAACCTAGATTCAAGCATTTTCTGTTTTGTAAATGGCACATACTAACATCTACACAGTCTGGATAAAAATATGAATAGCTATTAGGAGAAAAATCTAAACAAAAGAATATTTAAGCTACTAATGAACTATCCCAAAGTTAAAGGTATCATCAGATTTGAAAAAAGTAAAATGACTTGGAAACTGTTAACATCAGGCGTTCAGAGCAAAACCTGAATGGCCTCTCTCTGTGCACAAAGGATAACTACTATTTCAAATTAGTAAGACTGTAAATTGGGATGGTCTTTTCAGAGTAACTGCAGCAAAGCATCAGATTTTAGATTACATATGCTTTTGACCCATGGATTTTTGTGCTGAAGCAATAGTTTCACTTTATGTAATTATCGACACCAGAATGTTCACTGCTGCATTCTTGCTGGCAGCATTATTATCACTATCACGGATGAAGAAAAAAGGATTCACAGAAGGACCCAAGAGCACTGAGCTAACTGGGCAGGATTTAAACACATTTGGTTGCACATTTGGTCTGGTTCTAAGTACAAAACAATTGTACTGAGCAGGTTAATAATGTGTAAAAACAATTCAACTCCAGGTATAAAGTGAAACAGCATCCTTTTTTAGAACAGCTACATAAATATACAAATGATCCACCAGTAACTATGAATTGACTGAATATACTTCTTAATGTTAAATTGCATAAAAATGAGATAAGACCTAAACATCTCCTGTATTACAAATCTCAGATACTGTACTAACTTAAGTCCTATTTCTTAAAAAGCTATTAAGTTTGAGAAAAATAAAAATGAAGAATCATGATACATTAAACACAGTAAACCTGTATGGAAAAAAGTTAAATGATTATGGTGACAGACATCTGAGGTCTATTTTAAATTCACATCTCTATTACTTAATAGCTAGATAATTAAATTAATTTATTAATTAAATTACTGGTGTTATAAACTTGGAAAAAGACTTAAAAAGCTATGTAATTATACATAGCTTCTATTTTTCAGATAATGAAACTGAAATTGTATTTTGTTGCTAAAAATCTTTAAATAACCAGGACGTCAATAAACAGTAACAAGGACCTAAAGTAATATTAATTATTTTAAAATACAATTCCAATGTATATTTCAGATATAAAAAATGAAAAGGCAGGCAGAGAAGTATATAAAGTATTTTCACTAGTATAAAGGGAGCGTACATGTATACCATACAGACATATTTCATGCAAAAAAAGAGAGAAAACCTAAAAATACTGGTTATCCCTGAGGGAAATACCAGGAGTAGAAATTGAGGTGAAAAGGTTACATTTATGTTTTACAGCCTTAATAGTGTCTAGAGATTTCTATCATTTATTGTAACTACTAGTTTTGTATTTATAATGGATGAGTCTATTGTGAGTTTATGTGAATTCTTTTTTCATCTCACAAACTGCCCTTATTACATCACTGCCTAAGAAGTCTATTTCTATTTACCCCAGATAGCGAGAAAAATGGTACACTGAAGAAATGATTCCATCCACGTCCAGCTTGGCAAGTCAGTGCATTTAACTTGAATTACTTGTAAGAGGATGGGCAACTTCTAGTAGCCTACTAAGAAGACTTTCCCTCCTGGCAACTGTTAAACACATATCCTCAGGAATCAGGGGAGGTTCGTTGGTTATTTATTTATTTATTTAGCAACAGAGCCTCATTATGTAGCTCTGATGGGCCTAGAACTCGATATGCAGACCTGGCTGGCCTTGAACTCACAGAGATCCAACTGTTTCTGCCTCCCAAGTGCTGGGATTAAAGGCATGTACCACCACGCCCAGCTTGACTGTTGAATCTTCATATGGCTAAAATGAAGAAAAGGAAGTAACTACTTACATAACACTTGCAGAATCTTTAAGTCCAAATGCAAATATGAAGAAAGTGATCTTTTAGTATCAGTATTAGTTTTTTTAATTTGTTATTAGCACATGCTATATATAATGTGTATCATTACAACACTTTTGTACATGTACAAATTTCAATCCTGTTGTCCTCCTCCTTCTCATTACTCCTTCCTCTTTTCTACTCTCACTGATTCTTTAGCCCTGTCTTCTACTTTCATATTTGGACTTACATTTTTCATTTATTTTTGGTGACTCAGTGAGTTTCACTGGGGCTCTTTATAGGTACATGAGTGAGGGTTTGTTTACTGGAGCATGTGCACCTTACCACTGGCTACACCACTGAAGAACATGGCTTTCTGAAGATACTCTGAATACATAGAAACGTTTAACAGTTCTTACAACCTTTCACAGATAAGAAGAAGCTACACACTTAGAAGCCCTATGGAAGCACACCTCTGGATGTATCTATGAGGGTGCTTCCAGAAGGCTTACTTCAGGAAAGACCTATCCCAAATGGAGACTGCAGCATCCCACTGGCTGAGGTTCTAAAACGGAAAAAAGAAGCTGAGCACCAGCTCGTGCTCTCGCTCCCTCCCCCCTTCCTGATTGTGGATGCAGTACACTCAGACACCTCCTTCACCTGATGCCATGCCTTCTCTGCCATGATGAGTGCTCTCCTCAAACTGTAAGCCAAAAAAAAAAAAAAAAAAGTCTTCCTTAAGTTGCTACTTGTCAGGTATTTGGTCACAACAATGAGAAAAGTAATTAATATACTGCCTATTTTATAATTCCTATACAACTTAAATCTACTTAAGAATATCTGAATAGTAGATCTAACAGCTTAACAGAATAACAATCTGAACCACACACTGTATCATTTAGAAGATTAGAAAAAATATTAAAGAACATGGTATCAATTAACAATCCCAATTCCTGATATTGTTATTCATTAAAGGGAGCCTTCTATAATTCAGTATGTCTAAAATTACAAAACTTTAAATGTTCTTAAATATCTCGGTCAGAGATTTGTGTTTTAACAACAAATACCAGATTAATAAAATAATAAAGAATTTTTTAGTTTATGTCTAAAGAGAAGCTGAAATAGGAACCTGCAATCTAAAAACCTGATAGGTGAACACAGCTGACATTTACTTCTGGAGGTCAGCCAGCTTGGAGATCCATTTCCAGAGGCCTGGAGCAGAGCAGGGGATCCAGTCAGATGACTGCTTATTAGCTTCAAAAATAATCATGCTCTTCCCAATTGATGCAAGCTTTATTAAACACTGGTCAGGAAGATGGACACTGGCCAGGCCCATACCCGGGATCCCCAGAGAAATGGCCCAAAATATAATCATGTTAAAGGAGTGTTCCCCATGTTAAAAAAAAAAAATCTGTGTATAATTCTAAATTTAATTTCCCCATCTTTAAATTTTTTTTTTACTCAAATTAGCATTAAATTGGCCTAGATAAAAAGCTTGGATGGTTATACTCATCATATAAAACAAAATTTACTTGAAAAAAATCATTTTTTCTGGGGAAAATAAAATCCAAGAAATGAAAATGTTAACTAGGCCACAACTGGAATGTAAGTTTTAAAATACAATTTTGTTATCACTTAAGTATAATATTGGATAGGGAAAGATTAATGTGAAAAGTTAAAAATGTCCATTATTGTACTTTAAAGCGTTCCTGGGGACATAGCTCACTAGTAGAGTGCTAGCTTAGTGCAGAGGTCCCAGCTTTGATCTCTAGCAGTATAAAATCAAGAATATAGCTAGAGAGATGGCTTGGTGGTTAAGAGCACTGGCTGCTCTTGCTGAGCACCCAGGTTCCATTCTCAGCATCCACACGGTAGCTCACAATAACTCCAGTTCTAGGGGATATGATATCCTCTTCTGGGCTTCTTGGACCTTTAGGCATGATTATGGTACACAGACATACATATAGGCAATATATCGGTACACATAGAACAGTAAAATAATTAAAACTAACTAAATAAAAATACCTATTTACCAAGTACATGCTATGTGCCCTATTTAGAAGATACTATTGGTAGTAAGATGATCTTACAAAGCTTAATATGTAGCAAGGCAGAAAGATAAGTAAAAGGGCAGTTTTCACAGAGAGTATGCATGGGTTCTGGGTGATACATCAGTATTTGGACTAAGTTTTTAAGCTAGGATGAACAGAGGAAAGGGGTCTGAAGGAGGCAAGGTCTCACCTGATAAGTGAAAAGTGAGTATAAACTGAATGCTGGAGGAGATGGGGACAAGCTAGAAATAGAACCATAATGATTTCAGTATTATATTTACAGAGTTTGCAGTGACAGCCACACTCAGCACACCAACTACTTTCTCCCTACTAGACTGGCTCTTCACAGGAACTCAGAAAATACAATTAAATCAAGATACCATTTTCATCTGATTTTAATTCTTAGGTGAAAATGGCTTCATTACTTAATTTTAAGAGTTTCTAAGAGCAGAGCTAGGGAAGAAGGATGAATTTACTATGGCTGGATAATAAATCATTCCACTTTAAGGCCGAAATCAATAACCACTTACTATCTTCCACAGTTTCTGTAGACAGGAAGTGTCTGAGGCCTCTGTTGAAAGATTTGCTTGCTGGAATCAACTCCAGTCTTGTCTGTCATGTATCTGACAGTGATGATAGCTGTTAGCTAGGACCCATGCTATTAAATGGAACATCTACAAAAGGCATTCCTTGTAGCCTGGGTTTCCTCACAGTGCTGGGTTCTAAGGGCAAGTGTCCTAAAAGGAAGCCAGCCAGGAGCAGCTCTACCACCTTTCCTGGCTTAGCCCTGGACAATCAGCTGACTTCCACTGCTCCTGCTATTTCTTGAGGTTGTGACAAAGACTCACCCATGTTCTGGGAGAGGAAACACAGATTGTGACTTTCAACTGAGGTGTGTCAAAGTCATGCAGAAAGACAAAGAATGTGAGATGACGGAAGTAAATGACCCCAGCTATTTTTGAAAGCTGTAACTTGCACAAAGGGACTATAAAACCCAAAACTTAAAAATCTGAAATACTGCTTATCCCAAGATTTTTGGAGAAAAAGATTACTTAGCCAGTAGCTCAAAATATTAAATAGTTTTGATCCAGTTGTTCTATTTCTAGAAATTTATCCCCAAAGAGAAGTATAATTAATCAGGAATTCATGTTAAGACTTAGTTATATGTCCTTAGTGACATAGCTGGTCTGGTTCATGGACAGCTTAGTCTATATGTGACTGTCTCAAAAACAAAACAAATCAAAACAAAAACAAACATACCAAATATTTAGTTATAAGGATACTCACTAAAATAATGTTAATAGTATTAACTAATATGTAAGTAAACTACATATTCTATAGAAAACTTGTGAAATAAAAAGTCTAACATAAGAAGAAGCTAGGGAGATGACTTAGTTGGTAAAGTGCTTTCCCAAGCATGAAGATCTCAGTTTGATCCTGGGCATCTATGTAAAAAGCTGGGCTTAGTGGCATGTACTTTTTATCCTAGTGATGGGAGGTGGAGACAGGAAGATTCCTGGGGCTCAATGGCCAACCAGCCTAGACTAATAGGTGAGCTCCAGGCCAATGAGAGATCCTGTTTCATAGGTTGTAGATAACATTACTGAAGATGACACACAAGGTCATCCTTTGGCCACCAAACTCACATGCACCTACAACACCCAAAAATACACATGTACCTACAAATATGAACAAGCACACATATGCACATACATACATTAAAAGGTATAATGATACATTCAACTATCATTTCTAAAATCTTATTAAATTTTAATGATATGTGAGACACTCAGGATATCTTAGGAGAGGAATGTTTATAATTCCAAATTTGTAAAACAGTTTTATATACATATACATACACATATATGTATGTATTAAAATAAAAAAGTGACTTTTTTGTTAATGCTCTTATTCTTTTCTTTCCTTGTTTAGGGTAACATAATCAGGTATAATTATAATTATATGTAAGCTTAGAGCATACATTAATACCAAAGTTAATCCACAGACTGGTATTATTCATTAGCTTAAGAAAGTTCACAGCTATAATCTGTGCTTCAAAAACTGCTGCTGGACTACTCTCTTTCCTTGGGTAACTTCAATCCAATGGATCTGAGAACTAAATTATATTATTATCTCAGTCCTCTTTAGTCTTCCTATTATCATTCTATCACTACAGGCTTCATCCTCAATATTTCCTGCTGCTCTACCACTGCCCTATCTTGTAGGTTACTGATTCTCTTTTTAACTCTGATTTTACTAAATTTGTTCACCAGGTTCTTAGTTTTGGCATTATTTTTTGTGTTATTTCAGAATCAGAACTTACATTCAAAAACATGCAAGGTTTTGGATTATTTCCACTTTTCTGCCTAATTTTTAATTTTATCTTTTTGACCTCTTAGATTTGGCAATCAACAGTTATTTTAAAGTCTGCATATCATAATTTAGCATGAAGTACCTCTACAAGTCAATATGTAGCACATTTGTTTTTGTAGGGAATTGTTTATGTTGACCTGTTTCTTTATGAATCTGGCTGACTCTACACTGGGTATTATATTTGTTATTAATAGGAACAAATTGAGGCCTGTAATGAAGGTGTTTCCTGCTGAAGCCAAGCACTGTAGCTGCAATCCAAGCAAAACGACCAGCAATTCAAGGTCATTTTTGTCTACAGAGTAAGTTTAAGGCTACTCTGGGCTATTTGAGATCCTTTCTTAAAACGACAAGAGAAAAAAAATGAATGTACTTCCCCTTATATAGATTTCTTTCTTCACTTTTCTTGGGTCCCTGAAACCAACAGCAATCTAAGCTGATTTTAGCCTAATTTTCAGGCCACTCAAATGACTCAGACCTGGGATTTAGTCCATTTAGTGCTGACACTGAATCCATAAAATGGTCATATGGCAGCCCTTTGAACTATCATTCTGAAGTAGCAGTTCTGGACTCTAGATTCATTTTTTGCCTGTTTATAAACCTTTTAGAGCTCAGTGCCAGGAATAGGTTACTCCTTTTAGAGTTGTTGGCCACTAGAGTTCCCATAGACCTCCTCTCCAAACATTATAGGTTACCACTGCTCTTGTTTACCCCTAATCCTTGATTTTATTTATGGACTTTGTTGCTGAAAATTTGAGTTGTTGAATATTTGAGTCATAGAATATGGAGAAATAAAGCTGGTATTGACATGGAAACTTCATCTCTACTGGCTAATTTTCACAGTGATAGAAGGTGCTATGAACACAACTAGAGGAGAAAAGTAATCATCATTCATACCCAGCTGTGAACACCCTGAGATCTATAATAATGACTGGCATGGCAAGACATGCCCCCTGGTGGAATAGTGGCAAGAACATCACAGGAACAACCAATCACTTTCTGATTGGACTGAAGTCCCACTCCACAAGATCAAACCCCTATCTGGCACCATTACTGGGACAAGAACCTATGGCTAGTCCCTAAGGAGAACCTACTATTCTGCTATTCTGCTAAATGAACATAGTAGTAAGTCAGCTTCTATAACTCACCATTATACCTATAGATTAATGCAATTCCCAAGAAAACTTCTATTTGTAGTAGATAGTGATTAACAGACACCTACAATTGTCTAAACTACAGACAAGAAGAGAATGCAAAATATTAGCTGTAAGTGGAAGCTCACCCTCTCCTCCCAGGGCTCGGGAATTATTGCAGAAGATGGGGCAGGACAAGTGTAGGAGCTCAAGGCAGTGGATTATTACAAGGAAATGGTGTCTTCTGAATACAGCAGTGCTGCTGCTCATATGAACTCAGAGCAGTTGCAACAATAGGAACAAAACTTAGGAAAGCTCAAGCCAGACTAAATCCCAGCATGGAGACAGGTACTGGGCATGAATCCTGCTCTCAGCTTTGCAACTTTTGGCAGTTGTTAAGGAGAGAGAATTTTCTTTAAAAGTGTAGACCCTGGTGGGTGGACCAGTCTCCAGTGGAAGACCACATATTCAAGAATATTTGGGCAACACAAACTAGTCTTAATGAGTATTTTAAAAAATAAAAGACACAAAGTCACACAGTTGGAAGAGCAGTGAACTGGGGTGGATTTGGAAGAGTTAGGGGAGAAGGAATGACTATGGTCAAAACACATATAAAAACTCAAAGAACTAATAAAAATTTAAAAAAAAATAGAAATGGGAGGAAGCCTAAATAAAGCTATACATTAAATGACATCTTTACTATCATTCAAATTAGGGTTGCTGCTGGTAGGTTTTTTGTTTTTTGTTGGTTTTTTTTTGAGGGGGAGGATAAACCAAGTTTTCTACTACTGAACATAGTACCTGCCCCTGCCCCCTTAAAATCTTTTATTTTAAGAAGAATCTCACTAAGTTGCCCCAGCCAGCCTTGAACTTGAGCTCCTTCTGTCTTAGCCTCCTATGTAGCTGAGAGTACAGGCCTGAATTACCAGGCCTAGTATCAATTAGGGTTTTGTTTTTTTTTTTTTTTGCGGGGGGAGTTTTGGTTTTTAAACAAGAAATATTTTAACATATTCAATGAAAAATGGTGATTTATCAAGTAAAGTAGTACATTATTGGTAAAGTTAGAATTATATTTTCCATGAAAAAAATTTATAAGAATAAGTTTAAAAGATGATCTTAGAGGAAAAATGTGGAATAAAAGGGCTTCTTTCTTTCTTTCTTTTCTTTCTTATTTGACAGAGTTTCACTGTGCTCCTCAGACTGATACCAAAACACTAAGTTCAACTGATCCCCTCGCCTCCATCTTCAAAAATACACACACACACACACACACACACACACATACATATGTATATACATACACACATACAGACACATATATGTATATACACATATATTTATATATATACATACATATACACACACACACACACATAAAATAATGACTCAGAAAAGTGAAAAGAATCTATGAAGACAATTTGTAGAAAATCAAGTAAAGATTTAAGTATATGAAAACAGTCTCATTTTTAAGAAAAATAGAAATTCAAATAAAAATATAGTTTTTGTTTTTTATGGTAACAGAAAAATATTTGATACTGAACTGTGGAGTCAAGAGTTTGGGAAAGTGACAGATGGTGATGGAGCATGAATCTTAGCATTCAGGAGGCAGAGGCAGGCAAATCTCTATGAGTTCTAGGCCAGCCTGGTCTGCAGAGCGAATTCCAAGACAACCAGGACTACACAGTGAACTCCTGTCTTGAAAAACCAAACCAAACAAACAAAAACGATTTGAGAAAGTAAGACTCTATCTCCCCAGTGTTTGGATTACCACATTTAGCTGCGTTTACATTGTTCCAAATGGAACTGTTAATTCACACTGTTAACAAAGTCTGAGTAGACATTATATTGATTTAATAAAGAAATACATATTTCTAATGAAAAATAATCTGGGAAAGCAAAGACTTTTACATATTAAGGGCAGAAGAATAAATCACCCATTATGGAGAGTAATTTGGCAAAAGTTTATGTCAAAACGTTAAATGCATGAAACCTAAATTCAGTAATCAAATTTCTGAGAAGTGATACCATTAAGACACATAGATGTGTCTGAAGATGGTGCAATAGAAACATAATAGTGATGATAATAACAAAATAAGGAAAAAAGAAACATAACATCAGTTAAGACTGAAAAATTAATTTGACTCATCAACTTACTAAAATCCTATATCGCTCTTAAGTGAATGGAGCCCTTCTACAAATACACTGATGAAAAGTATTTTAAATGGGAAAAAAAAAAAAAAAAAAAAACAAAGGGTAAAAGACCAGTAGGGTACAGGTTAAGTATCTATGAACATATACAAATACTGCTTAATGGTTCTTGATTTTAAAAAAAAATAGCTGGCTATAGGAAGGCAACAGCAACAGAAAGCAGCAAGTATCTTTCATATCTATGCATATATGGCCTATTGTTAAGTAATTAATAGATTTATAGATTGGAAAGCTGGATGTGGTGGCACATGTCTATAATCTCTGCAGTGCAGAGGGAGGCTGGGGCAAGAGGACCTCTAGTTTAAGAGCTACCTAGGATATACAGCAAATTCAAGGGCAGCCTGAGCCATGTGGAAAAATCCTTGTCTCCAAAAAACTATGTAGAATGAAAAAAAGCTAGAAGTACAAAAATGTGGTAAACAGAAAAAAAATCAAGTATACTATGCTAACAGGCAAGGAAAAATAAGACAAACATACTGACAAACATTATTTACATTAATTTTGTGAATATATTTATAGACATCAAATATTTGGTTATTTACTGGGGCCTTCCCTCCTAAACCTTCATAGCTATGTAAAAGATAAAAACAAAAACAGTTTGCTGTTAGACATAGTGACTATGCTTTCAATCCCAGCATTCCAGAAGCAGAGGCAGACAGACCTCTATAAGTTTGAGGCCAGGCAAAGCTATACAATGAGACCCTGTCTTAAAAGCAAAATACAACACGATCACAGTTTGTATCAGCCTTTCTATAGAGGTTCCCTGGAATAAAGTCCAGAGACACCTCCAATGTCTAGTCATATGTTTTTTTGGACAGGTCTGTATTGCCGACATTTGAAGAGTATTTAGTATTGGATAGTGTTCTAGGCATTACACAACAATAACTGTTTTCTTTTTAAACTTTTAAAAAATGCTGGTGGTTACAGGTACAGACTGTATCTAGATGAACATAGTCATCTGGAAGATGAACATAGCTGTCTGTCATAAGAATGAAAGGCCTCCAATATTCAAATGAGTACTACTAACTCAGATCATATTGAAATAAAGCTTCCTTTTGTAGAACACTTAGACCTGTCGGCAAAAAAAAAGAAGAGCATTCACTAAGCTTTATCATGAAAGTGTGCATTACAGAAATGATACTATAGGGTTCAAGGTGACCAGTTTTGAAATTTCTATACTCAGGTAGGACCACTCATAAGATAAGATCTCAGATCTTAAACTATAGTTCATTAAAACAAAAAGTACAGTTTTAACTATTACTTAAATATTAAATATGGGATAAAAATCTAGAAGCAATCATATGTTTGCTAAGATTCTTAATTAAATAACAGGTTTTATGAGACCATTATGACATTAGCTATCTACTTGAGCCAGTTCACAACTTGTATAGAAATTAAAATATGATCTAATGATCATAAGGACAAAATAAAATCATTATGTAAAAATGTTTGTGGGATTTTTTTCTTTTGACACCAAATATGTGGTTTTATAACAAGCATTTAAAAGCTGTTTTTGTTACAAAGTATTAGACAATAACCAGCAGGGCAACACTCACCACTGCTTCAGTATGCATAGTTTTTACTTAAACATAACTATTCTCCTAATTAAACCTAAAACTATTAGTACCTTGATTTTATCTGTGATGTTAATGAGAATGTCTTCCATCCCCACTCCCACAGGCTCATGTTTGAAAATCTGGTCCCAGCTGACAGAACTCTGTGCGAAGGATTAGGAGGTGTATCATTGGGGGCAGGTTTTAAGGTTTCAAAGCCCACACCATCCCTCTTGTCTCTTTCTCTGGTTATGTCTCAAGGTGTAGTAAGCTCTCACCTACTACTCCAACCATACCTGCCTGCTGCCATACTTCCCACCATTAACGTCAAGGACTTTAACCATGTAAGCCCAAATTAAACACTTTTTTTTATAAGTTACTTTGGTCATGCTGTTTAACACAGTAATAGAAAAGTGACTAAGACAACATAAATTGGTTAAATCTTGGTGAACTGGGACAGTCTAGTTTGTTGGGACTGCCAGAGCTTTTGCCCTAAAGTTCCAACAGTGTCTTTCTCAATATCAATCATTCTCCACTTCTCAGAATATAAGCTGAGTATCTATGACTTTACTTAATTCTGCCACTATATCTCCACCATCAGATCAGATCTGAAAGATTAAAGGGTTTAGTGTTAGGACCTAGGTAAAATATTAAGGCCTAGATGGAATGTTATGGCCTAAATGGAATGTTAAGGCTTAAGTAAAACATTAAGGCCTACGTAAAATGTTAAGGCCTAGGTAACTGTTACCTGACTAGCCTATCATTATAAGGAAGCTTTCTTATATGTTTCTGCTGTTACTAAGAAACTTTCTAATGCCAAGATTGATTACATATTCTGTTATGTTTTGTGCCCTTGGAAACCAAGCATGATAGAAATCAGTAGAACTGTTTTGTATATTTACCCACAATAAGTTTGGACCCAAACCAACCACCTAACAGCACTTCCTGCACCTATGTATAAGCTTTTATGATATTTGCCTTTATAAGCTGCCCCTGGGATGGACCCCAACATAATCAAAACACCTTCACCAATATAAGAAACTATTTGGAATAAGACTTCCATTTTGAGTAGTGGTCTAGTAAACTCTAAGTTCCCAAGACCTCCCTAGGAACTGACATCCTACTTGGCAGAAAGAGACATGTATGTGGGTAACTGACATCCTGGTTGGCAAGTTAGGACATGAATGTTAGACAAGTCCCATCCTAGTAGACAAGTTAGAACATGAATATCAGACAAGGCAAGTCCCCTGCCACAGTTGACTATCCC
The DNA here is from genome assembly GCA_021653895.1 of Mastomys natalensis. Lineage (NCBI taxonomy): Eukaryota > Metazoa > Chordata > Mammalia > Rodentia > Muridae > Mastomys > Mastomys natalensis. The sequence goes on from JAJTUV010000058.1 coordinate 1,037,151, forward strand.
AACCAATCAGAGCAGGATAAGTGTAAAACAAAGACATGTTTCTAAGGAAATATCTATCCCTAAATCCTAATTGATGAAATAACATGGCACAGATGTTTATGGATTTAGGGCTTAAAAATCCTGCAGGATCTTAATTCAGGTTCATGGTTCAATTACCAAATCTGGACCATGGCTCTGGTCAGTGTTCATATGGTTTGTGAGATAATTCCTGGACCCCAACATTTAGTTCACAGTACTGTCCCCATTTTGGAATGTGAGTGTAAATTCTAAACAAAGGATTATAAAACCATAATAGGGAGTTCTCACTGATCAGCTCCTCATGTTCAAAACTTCTAGAATGCCTTACAAACTTAAGAGAATAGTTTACCAGCTTATTATTATAAGAATGCAACTCAGGAACAACCAAATTGAAGAGATAAGTAAGGGAAGAAGTTGGGGGAGGAGGATGGAGCATCCGCTCTCTAACTAGTACTCCTCCTAGCACTTTGGTCTCAGTGATTCAAGAGTTGTTGCAGAGCCCAATTTCTAGTCCCCTGACCTTCCTTCACCAAAGGTCAGCAGTTAGTGAAAGGCAAAAAGGTCCACAGGTCATTCTGGTGACCAGCCCATTCTTGGACCAGCTGTCCAAGGGCTCCACCTAATCATAAACTCAGATATGATCAAAAGGGGCTGTTATGAATAACAAAGGATACTTCAATAACTCAGGAAATTCCAAAGATTTTAGGAACACTGTACTAAGAACCAGGACAAAAACAGATGTATTTCTTATAACATAATACCAGATCATAGTAAATCTGAAGCCAAGGAAATATAAACATGTTTTTGTATATGTGCATATATTACATATGTATATATCTTAGACAACAAAGAAGAGAAATGAACTTCCTGGTTCTGTAATGGATGGCTATAATTAAAAAATAGAAAAGAAAAAACAAAAAGAGAAAAATCACCCATAGTTAATGAATAAAGCAAGGAAAAAAAGACACAAAAATATATTACTCTAAAAAGCATATTTTTAAGATGAAATGATTTGTCCTACATACAAAACCAGAAATTGTGGAATTAGTATTGGGCTTCTGAAAATATGATCAATAAAAGCTAATCACATTTCTGTTATTTGGCAAAAAGAATTAGCTTCCTGTAAGGCCAAGTAAACTCTAGCTATGTATCTGATTAGCTCAGTCTAGTCTCAAACTTGCTACATAGTTAAAGAGAATCTTCAACTCATGATCCTCATGCCCCCATCTCTTAAATGCTGGGATTATAGACATGAATCACAATGACCAGGTTCAGCTGTTCTAAAAATTTCAAGCCTGCTCAGGGAGACTCCCATCCTGCCACCAACATCTAAAGGAGACTTCATTCCAATGGCAGGGCTCACTGATATTGTCATGTCAACCACCTAACAGAGGCTTTCTTAAGGAAACTTCCTTTCAGCCATGATAGCTTCAGGTAAGTTTCTACAGTTACTGCACATAACCTTACCTATAGCTGCCCACCTTCCAGATGTCCTAAATTTGGCCTGGAAGGAGTACCTCCCAAGCACCCCCATAGCAGGTAATGCATGCATACGTGTGTATGGCTATATAAGCAAAGTTCTTCTCATTCTCCTCTGAGCAGACCAAAACATCTCTCTTGTTTACTCACCCCTTGGTACTTCAACTTTGGCCCCAGTAAAGCCTCACCTGACTGGTGTTACCCCCTTGCAATTTGAAGACTGAGCTTGTAATAGGAAAAAGAGACAACTCCTGGGCTCTCAGTCCCAGACATACCCAGCAGCTAGAAGGAGTTAAGAAGGCAAGAGACTGTAAAGAGCTGAGACTGCAGAAAATCAAGGACTGTAAAGAGCCAAGCCTGGAGAAGAACTGAAAGACCCAAACACTAGAAAAGCTATAGAAAGCTGCACAGTTCCTAGCTCTGGCTGCCAAGGAGCTAAGCACTAGGGTAATGAGATGCCAATGCACTAAATTCAAGTTTACAGCACCAACTGTTGGGTTCTGGGCTAGTAGTACTTAAAAGAGCTATAATACCGAGAGCAAATAACCCAAGAGTAGCAGCACTCTTGCTCAGAGCTGCTGGCACTAAAGAAGTTATACTTTGCCTATTCATGATTCCTATTTTAAGCAATAGAACCCTCAGCTGACTGGCAACAACACAGCCTATAATTAAGTGATAACTAAAAGCAAAGATAATCAAGAGTGGCCAATACTAAGACATTCAAATGTTAGCGTTAGCATACAAGGATTTTAAAGCAGCTTATAGTATCGCTCAATGACATAAAGAAAAGAGGAGCCATCTCAGAAGAAAATTAGACAATACAAAAAAGAAAGACAGCAACATTAATTTCCCAAGTTGTAATCCACCCAGAGGTTGTTTGAGATAATTACTCACATTTCTGAAATTGTCTTTTTAACCCATATAAAAACTGAGGCTCAGAGAAGAGTCAGTACTTGAATCCAAAGTAGGCTTGAACTGCTGTGCCCTTTAGGGTCTAACTCCCCTTTTAGCTGAAATTACACTTGATTTAGTGTTAACTGTTGGCTGATGAATCTAGCTGTGGTATGTAATTATGATGAAGAAGACTGAGTTATGGCATAGTCTACAGATAGAAAGGTGGCTATCAAGCTTTTACATTAAGATGCTCATAGAACTTTTTAGGGATTTCTCTCTGCTTTTAAAAGAAGACAAAATGCTAAAGAGTTTCCATCTTGTAAAACAATAAGATCTTGTTAAATTTAAAACAGGTTTTTAAAAAATAAATTACAGATGCATTGTAAACTCCTCTAATCCCATTCTCCACCTTTCTTCTGGGGCATATCTAGGAAAGAGAGGATTTTCTCTGAGTTTCTTTAGTTAAATTTTTGTTGTTGTTGTTTTAACTTAAAAGTAATCCAATTCCTTTTAAAAGATCGCTTTAAATTATTTCAATGCCAGAAAACAAATCAAAACAAAATATTACATGTAAAAGGTTAATGTATACTGCCCATCTGGGGATCTATCCCATATACAGTCACCAAACCCTGACACTACTGTAGATGCCAAGAAGTGCATGCTGACAGAGCCTGATACAGCTGTCTCCTGAGAGGCTCTGCCAGAGACTGACAAATACAGAGGCAGAGGCTAGCAGCCAACCATTGGACTGAGCACGGGGTCCCCAATGGGGTCCCCAATGGGGTCCCCAGTGGAGGAGTTTCAGAAAGGATCAAAGGAGCTGAAGGGGTTTGCAACCCCATAGGAAGAACAATATCAACTAGACCCCCCAGAGCTCCCAGGGACTAAACCACCAACCAAGGAGTTCATGTGGAGGGATCCATGGCTCCAGACGAAAATGTAGCAGAGGATGGCCTTGTCGGGTATCAATGGAGAAGAGGCCCTTGGTCCTGTGAAGGCTCCATGCCCCAATGTAGGGGAATTCGTGGGTGGGGAGGCAGAAGTGGGTGGGTGAGTGGGGGAACACCCTCATAGAAGCAGGGGAGGGGGTATGGGATAGGGGGCTTTGGGGTGGGGGGACCAGGAAAAGGGATAACATTTTATTTGATATGTGAATAAAGAAAATATCCAATTTTTAAAAAGGTTAATTTATAATCTTTAAAAATGTGGGTGTGTGATCCTTTCTCTAGATTATTTGATCTCTAAATATCATACATAATTTTCAGAAGTTATAATTTCTTCACAGAATACAAGTTAATAATAAAATATGGCAAATACAACTTTATCATGCTAAGTAGTTATCTCATATTTTATAAGAGTTGTTACAGCTGTAATTTATATAAAAATTTTATTCAGATTTATATAAAATAAGTGATCTACTCTTGTCTTCCAAAATATCAAAGAACTTTTATGAAACTTTAAACAAATTTTTTAAATAAGAGAGCTAATAGTGTACCACAATTCAAACAAATATGAATTTACTGTTGGCTCTTGATGCTGGGGATTATATCTGAGCCCTGCACATGCTAAACTAATGGGCTCTACACTGCACTGAGCTATACTCCCAACACTCAATCTATTTTTGTAATTTTCATGCCATGGAAAAAATATACTATAAAGCCACTGAGAATGCAGGCATTTTCTAAGTATTGATTCTTTAATATTGTTATATTTTTCAAATGTTTTATAAAGAGAAAATGATAACACCACCAAGAATTTTCTATCACTAATTCATATACTAAAAGGCAAACCACTATCCATCTGGCTTTATCCATGTTTCCTCAACATTAGTTTCAGAACTTTTCTTTACACATTTTTTATACATTGGGTTTATTGAAGATATACTTTACACTTAAACCATTAATAATTCTGTCCGTTTAAGGGTTCAATTTAGTCAATTTAAACAAGTATATAAACTCACACTACACTACAATACTATATTGATCACAAAATATACAACTATCAGATCTCACATTAAAAATATTTGGCACAACAAGGTAAAAAAAAGACATAAATTAAGGACATACAATAGTGTACTTGTATCTTTATGCAGAGGCCCTTTTAAAAGATGTAAATTTGTACTATTCTTTTCACTTCAGAGTGCCAAATTTAGCCACTACCCTATTGATGGGTATTGAAAGTACAGAACTTGAAGGCCCTCCTTTGTGCTTGAGGTTTGGTCCCCAATATGGCACTTTTGAGAGGTTGTACAAACGTTAAAAGGCGGAGCCTAGTGAGAAAAGTCTTTGGGTCACTGAGGTTTTCCTTTTAAGAGGAACTCAGACCCCTTTTACTTTTGCTTCTTGGATATGAGGTGAGTGGTTTGTTCCATCTGCTGCCCTTCCACAGGCCCAAAGAGGCAAGGCCAACTAACTGTAAACTAGATCTCTAAAACTGTGAGCCCAAATAAATCTTTTTTTATAAGATGGGCATCTATAGTAATTTGTAATAGTGATGTAAAACTGACTAACACTATAGGTTTTAAACTTTTAATTTTTCTGCATAAAAATGAAACATTTCAAAGAGAAAAATTACATGAGAAAATTCTGCTGCAAAAAACCCCACTTACATCAAAGAGATTTTCTAACAAGATAAGCTCTGGTTAGCTGAAAACTGAAATGCTTTGTATCTGAGAAAATATTTTTCATTACATTATTATGGTCTTTCTACTCCTTGGGACATTAAAATATGACCATTTTTATACTTTGATAAGATACAGTACTTCAATGTCTAATCTTGTCAACTTGATGGGGTTTGGAATCAATTAAGAAACACACCTTTAGTTTGTAAGGGCATTTCCTGAGAGATTTAACTAAAGTGAGAAGACCCTTCATTATAAATGTGGGCATTATTCCATGGGCTGGAGTCCAAGACTAAATAAAAAGGAAGAGACAAGTTAAGTACTAGCATTCATCTCTGTTTCCTGGCCACAAACGTAATTTGCCAGCTGCCTCATGTTCCTGCTGCTATGCCTTCCATGTCATGATAGACCATACCCTCAGAGAAACATCAAAATAAACCCTTCCTCCCTTATGTTCCTTTTGTCACAATAATGAGTAAGTAACTAATATAAGTTATTATTGTTATTATTTTATTTAGTTGAAAAGTTCCTATACAGGATTGGTGACAATAAGCTCATACTGAATCTCTGCCCATTTAGCACTAGACCAAATCACTTTCTCCCAACACCAGAGGGCAGCAACCTCAGTACTAAGGAGCAATTTCAATAGTTATTAGGAAGGCAGAAAGCATCATGAAACAAAGCACACAGGCCTTAACCCAAAGTCATTGTATGACCTCTTGTTGTGTAACAGTTTCCCCAAGATTGAAACATTGCACCTTTCAAGAGAGCTCCTTAAGCAGGTGGGTACAAAATTTAAAAACATTTCCTGAAACCCACCAGATCCTCTAGGCTCCTCCATACCAGAGTAAGCAGAGTCAAGCTGTAAAGATGACTCTGAGACCAGACCAACTGCCTGGAAAAAGCAGAAACCAGCCCAGGAGCCTGGAAGAGGTTTAGATAACTTAGGCACCTAGTAAGAACACTCTTTATCTGGCAGGTTGGGCTGCCTGCAGGCTGTGTAGTGTTCCAGGTTCTCAAGCTTTGTGAGCTGTCACCCATGCTGGACATGGGTGAGTCATCTCTTTCCAGTCATTTCTGCTCCTGTAGGAAACTCCTCACCCATACTCTTGTAAGTACCCCCAATAAAACCCATTGGTTCTCCAAGCTGGACTTTGGTGGTATCTGTACTTTGATGTGTCCTGGGTTTCCTATCTGGAGGGAGCAGACTTGTGTGTTTCATCTCCCCAGGAAGTTTTTTCATACAACACCTACGCATTTTGTTGTTCAGTCAAAATGAAATCCTATCTACAACAGGAATGATAATGAGGACACTGTGCCAACTGATATAATACAGTAACAGAAGGCAAAGCATTCTATGACTCCACTCATATAAGGTACCCAGAATAGTTAAATTATAGAAACTGAAAAAAGAATGGTGGTTTTCTGGGGAAAGAGGAAGGAAGAAACATATTATTTAATGGGCACAGAGTTTCAGCCTAGCAAGATGAAAAATTCTGAAGGTCTGTTCTACAATAATGTGAATTTTTTATGGTAGCTAATGAACGATATATATCCTTAAAAATGACCAAGAGGGTAACTTGTATGCATTTCCACCACAATTAAAAAGTTAAATGCTGTGTTCTATCTTCTGGTTGATTATCAAAAGAGAAAATAATATAATTACTAGGCTAAGATGCTCAAATATTGTTTACTTTAGACTCTTCTAGCATATACCTTGTGCCATCTGGAAAGATGAATTCAAATAGAATTTCTTACTTGAGCCTCATCAATTAATTATTCAAAATCAGGTCAGGTAATATTTTAGTTTGCTTCGTTTCTGGTAAATAAATTTCTATTTTTTTTTTTTTTTTTAGCTCAGGGTGGCATGCCTGCTAGGCAAGTACTATACCCCTAAGCTATACCTCAAATCCTATTTCCTTCCTTCTTGCTTTTGCTGACCTACCCATTCTGCCTCTTTCCTTTAGTTCTTCATAGATGACTGCTTAATCGCCTTTCTGATGTTGATAAAAATGACATGGCATCTTCACTGCGTAATTAGCATCTTTAAAAAACTACTTATGGCATAGACATTGTGTTCCTTTATTTCATGATACACTGTAGATCTAGTGTATAACTTATCAACCAGGATTTCTTCACAATGGACTCCTGCAGTAGTTATTACATAACAAACTTTTCTCAGGGCACCTATTTGTTTCTTCAACTTTAATACTCATATGTGTGTGTGCGTGTGCGTGTGCGTGTGCGTGTGTGTGTGTGTGTGTGTGTGTATGTGCGTGTGTGTGTGTGTGTGCATTTGGTAGAGGAATCACTTTTTTCTTTCATTTCCTAGACCTTATCCTTATTTCCTACTGCTTTTTCACACTATCTTTTCTTATCTGATGATGAAATAATTTTCTATTTTTAATTTATAATTTTGGGGGGTTTTAATGTTCCCATTGTAATGTTCCTATTGCTTTACCTTGTTCATACAAACTGTTTTCTTCATATAGATTGATTCTTAGTTATCAATAACCACAGATTTTTTTTCTGGAAAGTTGGCATAAACTTTCTCTGTTTTGTAAATACAATATGTTTTCTGCCAACATCTTCCTAACTAGAATAGTCAGTTGGGACTTCTAGTCTGCAAGTTACTGTTCTGAGGATTTTATTTACACAGATTAAATTAATCTGTGTAATTAAATTTAAATTTTTTCAAAAGCATATGTAACAATCGAATTTTTAAAAGTAAAAGTGCTACAGTTTAAATGTGGCTTGTATCTCAAGACTTCCCATATCAAAGACTTGGTCTTCAGTATGAGGTACTGAGGTAGAAGAAGCTTTTAAGAGTTGAGTCCTAGTGTGAGGAAACCCTAGGGATTTTCTGGATGAGTTCTAACAAGAGTAAGCTGTAATTTATAGAAGAGAGGAGAGGAGGTAATAGGAGAGAAAATTTAACAGCAAGTGAGCGAGGCTCCCTGCTCCCTGGCTTCCTGCCTCACTGTGTAATATGCTTTTATATATGCTTCTGTCATGACTCCATCAGGCATAAGGCTCTAACTCAAGCCAAACAAATGTGGCTACCTGATCCTATGCAAACTGAGCTAAATAAACCTCCTTTCTTTATACATTACCCAGGCTCAGGTACTTACTATATAATAAGATAAGCTTGAGGAATTAATTCACAGCCTTTTGTTCTGGTTAATTTGTCGAAAACTGTTCTGTTGTTAAACATCTGAAAATCACTGTCTTAGATTGATATCTTTTATTTCTCTTTCCAGGCTCTTTATAAACCTAACCTATCTTCAACTTCATATTTTACTCTTTCTTAATACAGATCTACACTGAGACCAGATTATTCTACTTATTATTTCTTAAACTGCCACGGCAAATTCCTGCCTCCACATTGTTGTTAATATACAGGACATTTGTTGTTGCTGTTACAATCAGCAGAGCAGCTCTGCCCTGTGTTTCAGTCTCCCTTCCCTATCCACCCATCCATGCTTTACCAGTGTTTACCATCCTAGATATAAACTGTTTACAGAAAATTAAGATTCACATTGGAATAGAATCAAGAGAAAGTTGTGATGTTAAAGAACCCAGCTTTTAGGCTAGGACTGCTTGTCTGTAACTTGACAACACATGAAAGCCCTGAATGAAAGAAATAGGAAGGAGGTATGAGCCTTACCCTAGAGCATAGGAGAACACATTGGTAATGGAGTTCTCTGTGCACAGCTGATAGGAGGAACTCCTTGACCCCTGGACTTATGGGGTTAGAGTAATAACATAGCCTCACACAGAGATGGATGCATTTACTTGTTACAAGCAGATGCTGTTAAATGTTATGTTTTATTCCCTGTGATTTGGCTTTATAATAACCAAAAATCTTTGAATTATTTGGCTTTTCCTATGGTTATCTACCAAATGCCTGAATTAGAAATTAATCTACTGCATCTATATCATAAACTATAAGTTAACAAAAAACAGTATTCTTAAATCAGCCATCAGTTTTTATGACCTTGAATTGACTGAACTCATTTTAAAACTAGGGAAGCAAACATACTAAATAAAAGCCTGGATGCCAGTATCCAGGTTGTATCCATCCAAGTCTGGTAAATCTGCTGATAGAAAGCTGGCCTACAGCAGCTACACAAGAGTACCCTGTCCCCAGTAAATCTGATTAAATATAAACAAATAAAAAACAAGAGTCTCACTCTGTTAGGCTGGCATGGAACTCACTATGTAGCCCAGGCTGGCCTCAAACTTAACTGCTCTTACTGTTTCAGCCTCCCACCGTTGAGATTATAGGCAAGAGTAACACTATGCAGGGATTATGTTCTAGCACTGTTTTCTTTTTAGCATTTACATATACTCTTAATTGCTGAAGGCCACTAATGATATACTACCGTTCTCCAACAATCTGGTCTTCACATACCTTTCCAAAGATTTCTCTCCATGTACTCTAAGTTCCAGCAGACATAAATGTGTTAACTACACACATTCAATTTACTATCTTTCTGACTGTCAGTCTTCCCTCTCCATCTTAGCAAATCTGAATGTTAACTAATTGAGAAAGTTCAACATGAGTAACATCTTTTTTCATGAAGACTTTTAGATGTACACCAAACCACCAAAGCTAAAATTAGTAATGTTGCTGACTATGGCAAATAGCAAATAGCCCTGAGACCAATTTATGACTTATCACATGCTTCATCAATCTTCAAGAATCAGCAGCACTATTGGGATTCCTTGATTGGTATTAATCAGAGATTGAGCTCAGGCTCTCTGCATTAAAAGACTCTAAGTATGGTCAATGTATAATGAAAGACTTAAATTTCATTTTGTACTCTAAATTCTAGTGGCCTTGGACTTAGCCTAGCTTAAGTACCAATCTATAGTAGATAAACCGTTGTTTCTCAGATGAAAGCATTATCTCCCACTAAGAAAGAGATCAGTAACATATAATTAATAAAATTATTTGAATCTGTTTTTCTGTTAAGGCACTTATTACTTGTTCCCTATATTTTATTTGGGAGTCTTTGTTTTATCCTCTTATGTTCATTGAGGTCTACATTTATTTCATTTTCTCTCTCATGCAAGCTTTCCCTGTTCTTTTTATGTATATTCCATATTCTCATAAAGCCTTCTTTGAGCATCCCACTTCATGATCACTCTCACTTTTGAACTCCCATAAGCACTGAATGACTGAAACCTCGTTTATTGCTACTATAACCGTTGTAGCATTGTTTTTATGTGCATTTTACAGTTCTTAAATATTTCAGTATATCTTGGCAGTATTTGGGCATAGCACAGACAATAAGTATTAATTCACTCAACTGGGGTATTTATTAGGAAAATACAGACAAAGCTGATACTGAAAGAGAAAAGAGTGTCATTATTTTTAGTGTGGTGCACAAATCAGCAAAACTGGTATCAATCACCTGGAAGCTCACTAAGGCTGTCAGGCCCCACCCTAGTGGTCTGGTCAGAAACGCCTCTTAAGATTCCCAGATGATCTGTTAGCACTTTCAGGTTTGAGAAACATTGGTTCAGACTCTAGAAGAATGATTAGAACATCTAAGAAATAGATGACTCAGTAATAACACAAACTTTATTGTAATTGCTTATTTGCTGGACTTCCTTATCTACTAACTAAAGACTTGCTGACAGCAAGAACTCTTTCTATCTTTCTCACCACCAGTATTTCCTGGCTGGCCTAGAAATATTTGGTACTCAGTATTTGGTTGGGTTGTTTGTTTTGTTTCCCTTCTAGAATGCACAGATACCTGGGGAAAAAATGAAAATAAACTTTTTCTGAAAGCTAGCTAGGTAGTTCTTGTGTTAAACATAATCTCACATACTTCCATATAAACCCTTTAACTCAGTTTTAATCAGTTTTAAATGTGCTGCCTTCTCTGTTTTAGCAGCTGTATCATATGCACTTGACAAAACAAACACTTGGATTATCATCCCATCCTCCCAGACAACCTCCAAGAGCCTCTTTTACAAGTGAAAAGGATGCATTTTAATTCTAGCTTTCACCAACCCACCCTCTATACCTTCACAAGAGGAGGGAGAGAGCAGAAAGGATGGCATCAGCAATTCTGAAATTCCTAAGAAATTCCTAAATATCTGGTCAGAATCTGCCTTTTAAGATTTGAGAAGTGCAAACTCTTAACAGTACAACTAGACTATTCTAGATGTCTATGGCCACAATTCTTTGAACAGGATACTTGCAATAAATAACTGCCGGCGGAGGAATAAGAGGAGAACCCTTGTCACATTCAATAGCAAAAGGTGATACCAGAAAATAAGAGTGAACTAGACTAGCGAAAAGCTAGCCAGCGATTACCTAGTGACAGAGGGTGGAAACACACCAGAGCAACACCAAAGCAGATAGTGAGTGGTTAGTAACGTTCAAAAAACGTACCAGAAGCCACTTTCAGGTTCTACAGAGAAGGAAGTCAAGGGAGAAAGAGGAAAGGCGATGGATACATAGTACACGGAGTATAACTTACAATGATGAGGATGAAGTATTTTTGACAATGAGAGATGATACGCACTGGAAGGGAAGGGGTAGCAGGGGAGGAAGTCGGGCTGCGGTGTTGCCTACCACAAAAGAAAGCGACTGCAGTGGTCCCTGCCCAGCCCAGACCGCCCAAGGGAGGCAGCCCCTGCATAGGTGAGAGGCATCGCCCAACTCCACTAGCCCTGCGCTGGCTGGAGCCATCTCCCCTGGAGCCTGCAGGAAAGGGCGGACTGTGGGAGGGTGGGCAGGAAGAGGGGGCAGATGCCGGGGTGACCAGGTACCCACCTTGTCCCAACGCAGCCACTGCCCGATGGCCGTGTCTAGCTGGGGGTCTCCAGTGAGGTAGGGGGCGTGGAGCAGGTTAGAGTTCAGGTCATCATCTGCGTTCTCAGCCATGGCAGACACACGGGTTTGCGGGCCCGAGGGGCGGGCGAAGACACCGAGTCCGGGGGCTCTAGGTGCGCTCACCAGGGTCCAGGAACCCCCTCCTTGACGAAGGGCATCGGAGACCAACCGCGAGCTGTTCAGTCAGCGCCAGCTCCTGCCGCAGCTTCAGCGAACCCGGAGAGAGGGCGGAGACAGGACAGCCGCCTCCCAGCAGACTAGCTCCGGATCTCAGCTCGAACTGACTGAGGCGGGCGTGAGGCGAGAGAACAACAACAGTCCCAGATGTCTGGGTCGCCGCCTTCGCCCGCGCCGCCTTAGGCCCCACCCCCGCGCCGCCCGCGCCGCCCCCGCCCGCCCTGGCCCGTCCAAGTGCCCGAGGCATGAGGCGCGAGCCCGGGAGCGCGCGCCCGGCACCTCCGCAGCAGCGATTACTGTCGGCTGAGGCAACGGTGCACAGCTGGCTTTATTTTTCTTACGCCGTTCCTGTTCCTCAGCTGTCTTTCCCTTATCACCCGCCCCACACTCGCACATGTGTCTCCACCTGGTGTCCCTGTCGTCTCAAGCAGCCCGCCTCTGCACTCACTAGGAGAGTCCCCGGCGCGCGCAGGCCCCACCCTCTTCGCCTCAGGGCTTCGTCTTGCTTGGGAGCCGAAAGTGGCGCGCGTGAAGCCTCATGGGACTTGTAGTTTTTCCAGGCTCCCTGCGTTCCATACACCGTTGCCTTCCCTTCTGTCGGAGAGAAAAAGCACCAACCCATCCATGGCTGTTGTTCCCTGAAGCTTCTTACTTAGGTTGTGCAGTGGTGGTCTCCTACTTCAAGGTACAAAAAGGAATGTCGTAAGGAACAACCGTATCTATTTGGTGCTTGAAAGTTTATGAGTCGTTTTTTGTCATTTCATCCATCCTGTGTGGTAGGTTGTACGTATATTCCATTCCCACTTTACACAGAGGGAACTGAAAGGCGAACCGAATTTTCAGAGCAGTAGTGTTCCTGAGAAATGAATGCGGGTTTCAGTCTGTCACATAACCTCAGCTGGCAGTTGGTTTTGGTCGGCTGCAACAGCAGGATAGAGGTAGAGAGAATATAATGTCTGGAAAATAGATAAGAATGTTGTCAGATGATGGGTCGGTATTTAACCCTATTTTAAGAATGTTCAAACATCATAAAATACATAAACCAATACAAGTAGAAATACAGAGGAACAAAGAAATGAATACCCCCAAATGGAAATAATTTCTTCTCATCTTGGCTTTCTTTCTTCTATAAAATGTGAGCCTTTCAAGTCTCATTACTTGATGCCAGAGAAATACTGAAGCCTTATATGTGGACCACTCTGCTTTCTTTGTTTTTGAACAGGGTCTACCTCTGTGGCTCTGGCTAACCTTGAACGTGATATACATCAGGCTGAAACTGAACTCACAGAGATCCACCTGCCTCTTGAGTGCTGGAATTACAGGGGTGCACCACCACACCTTGCCAATTACCCTCACTTTCTTGGTGTGATTTGACCAAGTATATTAAAACTCTCCCTCATCAGCTTTTTGTTCTTGTAAGGAGTATATAATATTTATAGCATGACAGAACGGGAATTGAAGAGATGCTTTTAGAGTATTTTGAGCCTCACAGATAAAAGACATAATAAACCCAAAATATTCCTTTTATTACTTTAAGGTGCCATTTGCTCTAATAAAATCCAAACTACTAGCATAAAATAATTGTACTGAGGGTTTCTGAAAAATAATATGTCATTGTTGGGAGTTGCAGTTTTGCCTTAAAAACGGAGAGCATCTTTTAAGAGTTTATGGGGTTCTTTTAACCCCATAAGACTGGGGAACAACCATGTGCCAAGAAAGAAACTGGTCATCCACTATGATCAGAATTATTATACAAAACAAATATTAAACATTCGCTATATATTAAGAATTATGCTAGTTGGGTTCAGAGGATGACTCAACTGTTAAATACTAGGCTGGCAATCAACAAGACAAGAATTATGCTAGGAGCTGAGATTACAAGAATGTAAATAATTATTTCCTTCAAGGAATAAAATCTAGGGCTGCAGAGATGTTTCAGCTGTTAAAGCTAGGCTTACAACCAAAATCCCAGAAATAAAATCTGGAGAGACAGGATATGTGCAAGAATGTTTAGTCCGTGATAAAGCGCTTGCTGCACACAGTGGGAATGAAACCACCAAGCAGGAGGGACCTCCACTGGGATTTCAAGAACAGAAAATAAACAAACTGACAAAAAAGTAGAGCATTTCAAATCCATTGATGAGTGGTTCTCTAGTCTCAAGTACGAGGTTGTTTAAAATATATTTTATATTAGTGAACATAATTCCCAGCGATTCCGAATTTTGATATGGCCAAGGTACCTCGATAAAAATATCTATTGTTGTAATCTAGATGGCCATAATCAAAGTACATATTAGGACCAACATGTTGGCATCCTCTGGAAGCATATTAAGAATGCTAATTTTCAGTACTTAACAAAGTACTACTGAAACAGACTTACATTTTAACAAATCTAGTAATTAATATTTAAATATTGTATGTAGTAGTTTTATGAGACAATTCTTTTTAAATGCCAAGTAATAGAACCAAATCAGCAACTTTCAATATATGAAATGATATAGGACATATAGTGAAGACAGGAGAATACAGGCTCTATCTTGTTAAATACCCTTTTCAATCAATGGTTCCTTACTTTTATCAGCAAAATTCTAACAGATATTACTGGTTAACTAAGTCTTACCCAACAGGTTAGGCTTATTGTTAGACACTGAAAGGTAACCAAGGAGACCCCCAATTCATTAAATCTGAGAACATTGTTTAAATGTGTACAGAAGGGGGACGTCACGAAACTCTCAGAAGCTTTCCATTTCTATTGGGGTTTGTCCAAAGCGTCCTGTGTTTTCACTGTATTTTTATTTGGTAAGTTTGTCAACTCTGTGATTATGAAAGTGAGTTTTTGGTTTTCAGGATGGAAATGCATTCTGAGAAATTAATTGTGAGGCAATTTTATCATTAGGTGAACATCAGAGAGTGGTTATACCATTATTTTGTGAGGAAAATCTTATGAAACCACTGTTACATAGGCAGTCCTCTTTTGACACAAATGTGACATTGACATAATTGTATACTATAATAACTATGTATACATTTTTGTTATGCCATATGTATATATCAGTTATATGTGTTATATATATTTATAGTTGTGTCATTGTGTCAGTCAGCTTTCCATTACTAAGACAAAATGCCTAAAATAAATCAACTTAATAGAAAAAAAATGGTTAATTTAGGCCTACAATGTCATAGACTTTAGTCGATAGTCATTTGACTCTGTTGTTTTTAGATGTGTGGAAAAGCAGTCTGTTACATCAAGGAGTAAAGAGTAGAGCAAAGATACTCACCTCATGGTGGCCAGGAAGTGAGAGTTAGGAAGACGCTTGTAGGTCTCATATGTCCTTTAAGGACATGTCCCAGTGGCTGATCTTCAGTTTACAATGGAAGCCCAAAGAAGTTGTTGGTTCTGATAATGGTAAAGGAATGTAGCAGCTACAGGATAGATGAATTTACCAACAAGAATGAGAGCAAACTTGGGGCCGGGGGAGTTTCCTTCTTTCATGTCTTTTATCTGGGCTGGTCGTATCTAGGCTGGGTCTTCCTGCTTCAGATAATCTAATCAAGGAAATTTCTCACAGAAGTGCCCAGTGGCTTATGTTTTATTTGGCTCCAGATGCAGTCAAGTTGACAAGCAAGGTCGTTAGCTATCACAACCATCCCCTCTAAAGCCTTGCCAGGTCCTGGATGTGACACACTAAATACAACTCAGGAATAAGATATTAAATCCTTTTAAAATTTAAGATATATTATTGTGTGTACAAGCATGATGTTGTGTGTTGTAACAGCATATGTGTGAAGATCAACATACTACTGTGGGAGTCAGTTCTCTTATTCCACCATGTGGGCCTTGGAATGGAGCTCAGGTCATCAGGTTAGGTGGCAAGTACCTTTACTTGCTGAGCCATCTTGCCTGCCAACCAAGACATTAAATCTTGAAGAAATCTGTCATTTTGTTCTGTGACCACTGTGTAAAGAGTATATTCTCTTCTTATTGCTTACTGAGACATAAACCCTAGTTAGCTTTGTATTAATAAAGGGTGTGTGTGTGTGTGTGTGTGTGTGTGTGTGTGTCTGTCTGTGCACGTGAACATGTGTGTGTGCACGTATGCATATACCTGTTCGTGTGTGTGTCTGTGCACTTGCATGTGTACATGTGCATGTGTGTGCATGTAAAGGAAGAATTATGTAAGCAGTATCCTCCTTTCAGGCCTCTTCTGATGCCAGAAGTCATAACAATAACAAGCAGAAGGGGATCTTCATGTAAGGGCAAATGACTGGAGGCACAGCAGGGCTACAGCGAAGCAAAGTGACAGACTCAGGGTGCCAATTATAAGGAGGCCCTTGCTCTCATGCTTGTGGAAGTGTAGATGGTGCCTGTGTGTGAGTGCCTCAGTCCATTTTCCCTATCTATCTTTAGATATGACTCAGATGCCATATAATCTATACATTTAAAGTATACAACTTAAATAGATGCATATATATACATACACATACACACATAAGAATTTTAGAACAACTTGAGAACATTTTTCTCATCCCTTAATCCCTGTGCCCTTCACTATCAGCCTTCTTATCACTCAAGTCTTTTGATAGCCCCCCTCCCCCGCAATTGAAGCAACCACAAATTCATTTTTTATCTCTATAAAGATTGCCCCATTACAAACATTTCCTCTAAATGGAACCCTGTCACGTATGGGTCACTGTCATTGGTTTCTTTTAATTAGCATAATTTCTCTAAGATTTACCCATTTTTGCTGGGCATGGTGACTCATGCCTATAATCCCAGCACTTTAGAGGCTAAGGTAAGAGGACTGCTGTGAGTTAAAGCTAGCCTGGGTTACACACTGAGTTCAGGCCAACCTGGATTACTGTATGAGACCCTGTTTCAAGAAAAGAAGGATCTGTCAATCTTGTAACATGCTCAGGCTTTTTGTTCTCTCTTGGTATCTCAGTAAATACAGAGAAGTATTAGATAGACTCTTTCATGATAAAAACATGCAATAGCCTCCGAGCTCAGAGAAACTTTGCATCTAGAAGAGGTCTATGGTTAACCAACACTGTAATTAATGTTGCAGTGCTGGGGTTGGTCCTCAATAGGATGAAGAACAGGAGGAAAAGGTCTGTGGTTGCCATTTTCATCCAGCACAGTACTAGGGTCTAAGTAATGCAACTGAATAACAGCATAAAAAGATGCCAAAGGCATTCATATTGCAAAAGAAGAAATAAACTATTCAGTGGTGACATGATCTGAGTAGATAAAAATTTAATTAGAATTGATAAACAGATTCTACAAGGTTTCAAGCTATATGATCAACATAAAATGGAGCCTAAACACTTGAACTATGTGGAGATGAAGTTAACAAAACAATTTGCAATAGCATCAAAAAGAATGAAATGTTGAATAATATTTTAACAAAATAAGCACAAGACTTGCATTCTGAAATCCACTGAACACTGTTAAAACTGTGACAGACTTATGACCAGAAAATCCCATATTCATATATTTATGTGAAGGTAAAGTTTCAGAAGTTATGCTATGCAAAACCTTTCACTTCCTTGTGATATTCTTATGTGTATGTTTGCTAGTTATTGTTGACTTATGTGGCCATATTCATGAGATCTTAAAAAGTATTTTCTTGTGATGTATTTGCCTGTGTTTAAAACAATTCTGTCCTCATAAAACGATTTAAAAGGTGCACCCTCCTCTTTTGACAGTTGAAAAAAATTGCAACAGGTTGATGGGAAGTGTAACACCATTCTTCTGTGACGTCTCAGGACATGCCACCTTCACAGTGCCCTGACATAGCCACCAACTGAGACATTTCACCTTTAGGTTTTTTATTTTAGTTACTATATTTCTGTTTATAGAATTACTTTAGACCCTTACAAATTTGGAATCATATTTTCCATGCTTCCTAGTTTCTACAGAGATCCCTTGCAAATTTGGAATCATATTTTCCATAGCTTCCTAGTTTCTACAGAGATCTTCAAACCTTGAAAATATATATTTATAGTCAGTATAGTTGTTGGTCATCTAAAATACCTATGCTTCAGGGTTTTTTTTATCGCTTTTCCCTAGATCTTAAATCATAGGATTTAGTTTTTGTATATATGCATATGTTGGACATTATATTTGGAAACTCATTTCTGGGAATAAATTTAGACTTACAGCGAATGTTCTCAGCTCTCAGGAGGATTTGCCTTGTTCTCGGGAGTTCAGCCATGTTGAGGTTTGGAATACTCTGCAATTTTCATGAGTTTCTGAAAACTAATTCCACGTACCTTATTATTCTAGATTCATCTCAATGGATTGGGACCCTGATGATTCTGAAGAGGTTTTCCTGTCCAGCTACCAACTTTGTATAAATCATGGCTTTATTGGTGTTTCTTATTTGTTCACTAGAGTTTTAAAATTAAAGCCACAATTTTCAACACTGGCAAGTGCTTTCAGATCAAAATAGCTACATTCTATTCAGTTTCTCTCTGGTCTAATATTTTCCCTTTACTTTCGGCCTGTTTTCTTTTTTTTTTTTTTCATACTGGCCTGCCATTTCTCCTTTATAACTTTTTTTTTGTTGTTGTTTTTTCGAGACAGGGTTTCTCTGTGTAGCCCTGGCTGTCCTGGAACTCACTCTGTAGACCAGGCCGGCCTCAAACTCAGAAATCTGCCTGCCTCTGCCTCCCAAGTGCTGGGATTAAAGGCGTGCGCCACCACCGCCCAGCCTCTCCTTTATAACTTTAAAGAAGGTTAAAAAGTATTATTCTTCGTATTATTAGCAAGATGGTTACCACAAATAACCTCGGGGGGTACTATATTTTTATAATTATCTAATGAATGTAAAATATTATTTGTTAGGATTACTTACTTATCTCCCTTTTTCTCTTAAATAAAAACTGAAATGGATACCTTTGTGCATCAAGCTGGTTTTTTTTTTTTTTTGTTTTCTGAATTATTTCATTTATCTAAATTATCTCAATTATTCAATTACAGGGCAATATACTAAAAATATTTCAGAAACTTGATTTCAAAGACCTGGACTAGTTTTGGGGAGATTAAATTTCATGGTTTTATTCTTTTTTAATTAGTTCTTTAAGAATTTTGTAGAATATGTTTTGATCATATTTATTTTTATTATATTCACCCCTCCCCCACCTAATCCCAGATCTAACTCCCTTTCTCTACCCCCCAACTTTGTCCATCTATGTACATATGTGTGTGTATGTGTCTGTGCACTTGCATGTGTACATGTGTGTGTATGTGTGTTTGTGTGTGTGTATGTATGTAAAGGAAGAATTATGTAAGCAATGTCCTCCTTTTTAGGCCTCTTCTGATGCCAGAAGCCATAACAGTAAGAAACAGAAGGGGATCTTCATGTAAGGTGTACACACACACATCCATCAAGTCCAGTTTATGCTGCCCATGTATCCCTGGATGTGTGGCCTTCCACTGAGTCTTTTTAGTCCTGTCATAAAAGTAATAATAATTTTTAAACCAAGTAGAATCAATTAATCTTGGCTACTTAAATAAATAGTGCTCAGGCTCAGGTAGAAGATGGACTTTTCTTACTTTCTTTTTTAAATGTTAATTCTTACATAAATTATTTAAGTTTGACTTAATGTGACACATACCTTACAATACTTTTCTAGGCATCCTGGACTCAAGGATAAAAGACAGGTAAGCCTGGGCTCTGCCCTTATGAAGATTCAAGTAGTAGAGTTTACTAAGGTCAGTAGGATGAGTCCTTTAATAACAGTCGTCCTATTATGAGACGACAGAGGATGATAGACATCCTTTGATAGGATCTCTGAGTTCAAGGCTAGCTTGGTCTACAAAGTGAGTTCTATAAAGGCCATAGAAGGCATTCTGGAGGAGTAAACAGCTGAACTTGGTAAGTTTTGAAGTCAAGTTCTCTAACTTTATCACTGGTTTTCAAGATTGCTTGGGTTTTCTAGGTCTTTTGAAACATTGGAATATAAAAGCTAAAATTTAGGTGAGGAAGCCTGCTGGGGTTATGGTTGAAGTTATATTAAATCTTCAGGTCTATCTGGGATAAATGACATCTTAAAAATACTCATTGGGCCCCTGGTGGTGACACATGCCTTTAATCCTAGCACTTGGGAGGCAGAGGCAGGTGGATCAAAAGCCAACTTGGTCTACAAAGTGAGTTCCAAGACAGCCAGGGCAACACAGAGAAAACCTGTCTCAAAAGCAAACAACCGAACCAAAACAAAACACCAAAATACAAAGAAAACCTGTCTCAAAAACAAAACAGGAAAAAAAAAAACCCACCTAATTTTGGGAGTTTGGGAGATAGTTCAGTCCCTAAAGTGCTTTTGCCTTACAAACATGAGGACCTGAGTTCAGTCTCTAGCACCCATGTAAAATCCAAGTACACATGCACCTATAATCCTCCTGCTAAGGCTGTGAAGACAGATGGTCCCTGGTGGCTCTCTGGCCCGTTTGTCTAAATTGGTGAGTTCCAGGTTCAGTGGCATTAATCTCTGGCCTACACACACACACATATGTATCTCTCACACATGAACACACACATATACACACACACTGAAATGTCTAATTCTTAAAAGTGACATATCTGTTTTTTTAAAGACTTTTCTTAATTTCAGCAAAATAAGTCTTAAATGTATTCTTCAACATTTTACACTTCTTATACATATGTAAATAGTTTTGTTTTCTAGTCTGGATGAAAAATAGGGTTGGCAAACCTACCACACCTTTTATTGTAAATGACAAAATCAAACATCCTAGATTAAACAGAAAACTGAGTTTTACCACAGTACAAGTGTACCTTAAATGTCTTTGAACTATACATTTAAAACAGCTGATAGAGTAAATGTTATGTCACATGTGTTTTTAAATTAACTTTTATATATATTTAAAAGAACCAAGCTTCTTTAGTTGAGAGTATTTGCTCAAGTTCTTGAGACGGGTAGGACTGGACCTAGCTCCAGGCACCCATGTACTGTCAGGAACTCACTTCCCCCCAGTCTTCCCTACTTAATCTTCAGAATAAGACACATATGACTGACTACACACATCTCCAGGAAATGCCATCCTAACTAGCAATCATAAAATAAAGAGAATGGCCTCTGTAATGTGTGCTCACTCCCTCACAGTGATGACAGGAGGAAGTAGTGTAACTGACTCAAGCTGCAAGATCCTCTAAGATGGAAAGTGAAAGAGGAGCCTCTTCTCAAGGAAGCTCAGAGCTGGTACTGGAATAAGGAGAAAGGAAAACAAGCAGATAAAAAAGACAAAAACAAAAACAGATGCTTCCCTACTGATTTTATTCATCATTCTGGACATTATACCTCTCTCTCTCTCTCTCTCTCTCTCTCTCTCTCTCTCTCTCTCTCTGTCTGTCTCTGCCTCCCCTCACCCCCGTCAAATCATCTTTCTCAGTTCTTTCAAACCCCAGTTCTCTTTTATTTATTCACACTCTTTACACTGTGTACCTAATTTTGTGCCACACAGTCTTCAATACAATAGAAACAGTGATATGCAAACCAAAGGTGCCCTTCCTATCACATGGATTATTTGCCCCCTGACAAGCGGCATTTGTTACCTTGATATTATAACAGTTCTAAGAACCATCAGTAAAGTTTCGTGGTTAGTGAAAGAAAATGTTCAAAAAGTTTGCTTTATTTGAAAGCTCAAAAATAAGCTTCCTTTTTAAGTGCTACGCTAGCATTCTTCAGCTAGAAATTTTGATATATGTATCAGTATGAACTTTAAAGTCCATTTGAAATTCATTTTCTTGCCCTAACAATGGTTCATTTCCAATGAAATATAAGATCCAGCTTCTAATATAATGTGTGCATAGTGTAGTGCACGTGAGCAAAGGGAAATTGAATCTGTTGGAGCCAGCTCTTGTTTAGAGACTGATTTTATGATGAGAGTTCCTCAGTCTGATATATCTTGGATAAATGGCTAATTTTTCAACAGAAGGAAAAAAAACCTATGGGTTACTGTTAAGGTGAGGAATAAAAAGCTATAATTTACTGATGATTTTATTGCTTGAAAATGACTATGTAAACCAATAAGTTATACACATAATTAAAAGTTTGTAAAGCTATTAAGTATACATATATATAAAATTATAAGTTTAAACAAGTTATATGCATATATAAAAATGCATTATTAATTATATGTCCATACATATTATACAATATCTTATAACAGATAGTTAGGAGATTCTCTTTTTGTGTTATGTGTTTGTGCCTGTGCATGTGCATGGTGTGGGCGTCCCAGTGCATGTGGAGGCCAGAGGTTGACATTAGGTGTTTTCCTCAACCATTCTCCATTGTAGTTTTTGAGGCATTGTCCCTGAACCTAGAGCTCACTGGTTTAGCTAGACTGGATGGTCAGCGAGCTCCATGGATCCCCCTGCCTCCACCTCTCCAGCAGAGGGATTACAGTTGCACACTGCACATCTGGCCTTTACATGGGACTGGAGGGTCCTCATACTTGTATAGCAAGTGCCTTACTGATTGAGCCATCTCCCCAACCTCATGAATTTTATCTTTACTTTTTCTATCCATCCTTTAGTGAAAGTCATCAATGAGACTAAATATATTTAACATCTATAGATGCATTCAGCTGTATGTGAC
Organism: Mastomys natalensis; assembly: GCA_021653895.1. Taxonomy (NCBI): domain Eukaryota; kingdom Metazoa; phylum Chordata; class Mammalia; order Rodentia; family Muridae; genus Mastomys; species Mastomys natalensis. The sequence goes on from JAJTUV010000058.1 coordinate 1,059,812, forward strand.
CAAAACCAAACCTAAATGAACTCCCCAAAAAAGGTGCATTTTCCTTTTCCAAGCAGCACAAGAAGTCTCTGGAAAGGCAGACTGTATGTAGATGGTAAGAGAGGTCATGTTTCCTTTTGCCTCTATCTGGCACGTTGTTCCTATTCTTACAGTCAGAAGATGACCGTCATCTTTGACACCATGTAGACATTATAGGCAAGAATGTGAAGGGCAAAAGGTTCATGTCAGTCCCCTCTGCCTGCTGGCCCCCTTTAAACTGTTTCCCATGAGTCCTTGGGCTCCAGGGGAAATGAACCAGCATGCCTAGCTGACTGATTCCCAGGGAACTCAACTGGCTGAGCCTCTCAGGTCAGGTTACTTAGGTGATTCTTGTTTAATTTTAGTTATTAGTTTTATTCTGGTGTTAATCATCTCTATCAATTTCGGTTGTTACAAATTAGATGGAAAGACTTAGCCATCTATTAGAAATTTCTTTTTTAGGTTATCTGTGCAACAAACAACAAAACACACCTCAATGGCTTGTAAACCACAGGAGTGAGTACACAATATCTCCAGAAACAAAGGTTTTGCCTTGATCCCACTCCCGGATTAGTTTAGTCAGTGGCTCAGACTCTTTGTCACTTCTATCCCCATAAAGGCAAGTAGCTAGGCCATTTCAGGCATCATTTCTGACCCTAAACATTTCCAAGGGCAGAAAAGAATGATGTGTGGTTTTTATTAACCTGGGAAACTTTTTTCAGAAGTCCTTGGCAAACCTATACACCTGCATAATGACTCCACGGCGAGATGCATGAGCCCACATGAGTGCTTTAGATAAAACATGATTCCTTCCTGGTGGGCTGGGCGGAGGGAGCCGTAGGCAGGAAGATGGAACCTGTGTAAATATGGAGTCCTGCCAGCACGAGAAAGGAACAAGTGGTATATGCAAACACTCCAGCAGTGTCTGTTAAGGTCTGGGATGAAACAACAAAGAGGAGAGAAAGGCTGAGTTGGAGACAGAAAGGCTACACTCCCCTAAGTTTTTAAGTGCACAGCAGCATCAAGATACCCCAGAGAAGCTAGGCAGGGCAAAATGACTGCAATCTTCGCTGGTTTTTTAGCTTATGGCAGAAAGATTGCAAATTCAACGCCATCTTGGGCAACATGATGAGATGTAGCCTCCAAATAAAAAGGAGGCCATGGATGTAGCTCAGTGGTCGGGTACTTAGCTAATGTGTACAAGACAGTGGATTCAGTCTCCATTACTGCAAAAGCAAAAGAAAGCAAACCCTAGGGAAGGCATCGAAACCTCATATACCACCCCCTAGGAAACTGAAGAGGAAATGAGTTCGTGCAAAGGGTAGCAGGTACTTAATTCTCATGGTGGGGTACATAAACCTGACATTAGAGGAAATAATAATTTGGCCTCATGAAGTATCAAATTACTGTTATAAACAATGTCCCACGAATAGCCCATTTCTTCTACGCTATGTGCTCCCAAACACTTGGAGAAATTATTTCAATGTTTGATCTCAGTCAGGGGAGAGTAAGCCAAGATGGTTCTGTGAACGACCTACTTTTATTTAAAGTATTCTCTGTAGTTGAAAAAAAGTGATATTTATCTAGAGTGATTGATATTTTCTTTAAAACTTTCATGAGTCATTTTGGAAATATTTTTCATGAAATCTTTAAAAACCTGAAGCAGTGAAAGCAAATGACCCTAAAAATTGGCAATATGCCTTTCAAAACTGGTTGAGCCAGTTCCCTTCCTCCCTTGTAAACTAAAGTATTAAATAGTTAAAACCAACCACAAAGATTGTGGTTTATTTATTACATATATTCAAGATGAAAGGGGATATAGTCTCAGCAAGTCGGCTGGGAATAGCTCAGATTCTGTAGCCAGCCTTACCGTATTTCCTCCCCGCTCCCCCCCCCCCCGCCCCCAGCCCTTTGAACATGTCTTTTGGTTACCATGGGAACTAGAGGTCTTAGGGAGAAGAGAGTGTTCTGAATACTGGACTACGCAGGAGAAAGGTTTGGGTACAGGTGTAGAAAGTGGTTTTAGGCAAGGAAATAATGAGAGCTGGGGTCATTGTGGATGCGTTTGTGCTAAGCATTTCACAGTATTTTGCAGAGAAGTAGAAAAGATAGCCATTATGCTAAGAAATATAACATGACACAGAGAACCTAATGCTTGGTGGAGCAGTTCTGTGTGGCCACAGTGTTGCTTTCCCTGCACCACTGTTTTAGTCTGCTGAACATGAGTGGTGGGACCCAGCTCATCCATCATCACACCCTCTCCCTATCATCAGACTATCTCCAATGCAGGGACATGACTGCTTCAGGATTTGCGCTCCTAGAAGGGACATTGCAGTCTCCAAGTTGCAGAGTAGTCATGGGGTATTAAGCTAGCTTAGCTCCTACAGCCCTGAAGATAAGCAATAACTGCCAAGCTGAGACTTGCTTAGAAGAGGACTATGCTGGGTGGGCCTGGAGAGATTGCTCAGCGGTTAAGAACACTGGCTGCTCCTTCAGGAGGATGCTAGGTTCAATTCCCAGCACCCACCTGGCAGCTCACAACTGTCTGTAACTGTCCCATGGAGACCCGATACCCTCAGACAGACAGACAGACAGACAGATAGACAGAATACCCACTTAGCAGTTTATTCTGTTCAGTTCTGCTTTGGACACAGCCACCTCCTGGGGTCCCGATGCCACATGTGCAGTTTTAGAATTAATTCTGGCTTGTGCCCATCACAGAGGAAGATCCAGCCTTCATTTTACATTTAAAAAATTATTTTAAATTTTTTATTAGGATTTTTTTATTTGTGGAAGTGGAGAACTGAGTGCCACAGCATGTGAAAGGACAACTTTCTTGAGTCGGTTCTCACTGTCCATGTGAGTCTCAGGGATGGAACTCGGGTTGTCTGCTTGGCAACCAACATTGTTACTGACTGAGCCATCTTGCCATCCTGTAGTTTTGTTATTTATTGCAGTACTGACTTGAGTGGAAGGTTAGCAGCATTCTCGGTCCCTGAAAAAAACAACTGGAAATGTCTCCTGCTCAAAGCTGCTGCTGACTCACTGAAGCTCTGGAACTGTTTCCCATGAATCACTGACGGATTGTGTCACTTATTTTTTATAAATCTGCCCTCTTGTCTTGTTTCCCTTTATTTCCCTAATCTCATATTGCAGAAAGGAAGTGTGGCGATGCGGAACCCTTGGAAAGTGCATCCGCTCTGCAGCCCCAGCAGCGTGTAATTTGAGCGTTGTGATCCTTGACTTTTATTCTTTTCTACTTGTTCTCAGCTTTTCATTTGACTGTTTCCGTAAGCTGTCTTTATAATGCTTGAATTGCAAGGATACACAAAAGAAGCTGTTTTTATGACATACTAAGGAAAGGATGTTATGTTCCAATTTATAATAGCAGCCTTGGAGATACTTTATTTCAAAAAGACTGAATGTATTTCACTTAGAAGCAGCTTCAATAATTAAATTTAGGGTACCAAAAAACCCAGTGAGTACTTTTTGATTCTACAGTATTTTTATTTAGATAATAATTCAATATACTTTTACTGTGTTGATGGCTTTACATATTAATACTCTGTTTTCATTTAGTCAAACAAGAGTGGATCTGCATGTTGGACTGTCTTCATGATGTTTCATTGTTTCTTTTTACTGTATTATGGCCTATTTAAAACATTTTTGTATTTGCTGAATTAGTAATGAAGACTCACTTGCAGCTAATATGCAAATATTTAAGTCTCAGAGCAGGGAGCAGGTCATCTGTTTCCTATCCCCTCCCCACAGACCATCTGTTGTATTTTGCAGAACACTGGTTACATAATCTACATACTGTCTTTCACAGAAATCACTTATTGACCAGACATCTGATGTGTCCAAGGTAAAGCTGTACAGTATATGTTGTAAGACATTTTTTAAAAAAAAATATGATATTTGATAATTTTAAAATATTTTGTACCATATGGAGGAGGTAGGAAGTAGACAGGGAGGAGATAGACCGGGAAATAATAGACAAGGTATTTATTGTAAGACAATCGAAAGGAAGGAGACATCTATAAACACAGATATATCTTAGGTAAAGTTCATTCTTGTCTCCCCATGTTATCTTCCCTTTGTCCAAGGCTTTTTCCTACCATTTCACCCAAGTGATTGTGGGTGTCATAATTAATTACCTGTAAAGACTGGTGTCTTGGGCTCCTGTCGGTTAGCTCATCCTCCTTTCACCTCGAATCTTGACTAGTATGGTTTGTCAATCAAATGTTTGTTAATGAGGCTTGAGATAGAGCCCCGCTCCCTAAAGCATGTACGGCTCTTGCAGAGGATCTGAGTTCAGTCCCAACCACTACAATCAGGCCACTCACAATCACCTTTAACTCTGGCTCCAGGAGTGATCAGATATCTCTGGACTCTGTAGGCACTCACACTCGTGTGTAGCTCCCCCCTCTCCCTGCTGACACACACACACACACACACACACACACACACACACAGAGAGAGAGAGAGAGAGAGAGAGAAGAGAGAGAGAGAGAGAGATTAAAAATCAACCTTTTAAAAAGTTTTTCCTTTTAATTTGTATTTTTAAAATTATGAATGAGCCAGGGCAATGGGACAAACTACGCAAACTACAATCCCAGTACTACAATCCCAGTAACATGAGAAATAGAGGCAGGAGGGCCATGAGATCAAGACTAGGCTTGGCAAAGTAGGAAGACCCTGCTTCAAGATGATATGAGGCTGCCCTTGGCTGCACTGAGTGTGTTTTAGTTTAGATAGGAGAAGCGTGCTTTGAGTGATTCATTTCTTTCCATTTGGCTGCAGGCATCTAAAGACCTCTCCGTTAGGTCAAGCACTGAAGTAACCAGGCAGAGGCTCTCTGACCATACATAGTAATGAATACAGTCTGCAAAAAATAGCTTGAAAATGTCACTGAATGAACAGATGGCTACAGTTCTCCACAATTAGCCACAAAAAATCTCCAGAAAAGAAGGGAAAATTGCATCGCCAAAGATTCTGCACTGTAATACTCAAGTGTTCGGTTCCATTTAAGAAATAATAAAATAATTATACAATCTAACATTTATTACAATAAATATAAGACACTTATAATTTAATTTTAAAAATCAAATGTGTGCATTGTAACACTGCCTCACTGACCTCTTATGCTTTTTGGTAGCCCTAGTGTTATATTTGTAAGTTAAAAGGGTCAGTGGAAAACTAGGTAATATCTAAATATTCAGCTTGTTCTTTGATGACATTCATGTATTATAATAAACCTTCATGGGACTTCCGGTCTGGGCCCAGGCGCGGAGCAGATCCCGGGTGGGCGGCAGCTCTGCACCGAACCTCACAAAACCCAGCAGAAGTGGGGCACCCAGGAGCTCTAACCCAGGCAGTATCTCAGGTAAGGAGACAGCAACACCCACCCCAAACAGGGAGTAACTGGGACCCACTGGGACCCAGGAATTTCACTCCTGGCCAGGAGCACTGGTTCCTTCCGGTCTGGGCCGAAGCGCTCAGTAGATTCCAGCAACTCTGCACCCAGTCTCACAGAACCCAGAGGAAGCGTGGCTCCCAGGAGCTCTAACCCAAGCAGTTTCTTAAGCAAGAAGGCAGCAACACTTGCCCCAAACAAGGAGTAACCGGGACCCACTGGGACCCAGGAACTAACTCCTGGCCCAGAGCACTGGTTCCCTTCGGGTCTAGGCCCAAGCAGTAAGCAGATCTTGGGCCCCAGCTCTAACCTCAGCAGCAACACCCAACCCAAACATTTCTGACACAACCAAGATAATAGGAAAGACAGGCTCAAGTCAGATACAGCGCAGGTAGCACCAAGGAGAGCCAGATGGCAAAAGGCAAGTGCAAGAACATAAGCATCAGCAACCCAGGGCACTTGGCATCATCAGAACCTAGTTCTCTCACATTAGAAAGTCCTGAACTCACCATATCACCAGGAAAGCAAGAGTCAGATCTAAAATCACTTCTAATGATGATGATAGAGGACTTTAAGAAGGACATAAATAACACTCTCAAAGAATTCGAGGAGAACACAGGTCAACAGGTAGAAGCCCTTAAAGAGAAGTCAGAAAAATTCATTAAAGAATTACAAGAGAACACAACCGAACAGGTGAAGGAATTGAACAAAACTATCCAGGACATAAAAATGGAAGTAGAAACAATAAAGAAATCACAAAGGGAGACTACTCTGGAGATAGAAAATCTAGGAAAGAAATCAGGAGTCATAGACGCAAGCATCACCAACAGAATACAAGAGATAGAAGAGAAAATCTCAGGTGCAGAAGATACCATGGAAAACATTGACACAACTGTCAAGGAAAACACAAAATGCAAAAAGTTCTTAACACAAAACATCCAGGAAATCCAGGACACAATGAGAAGACCAAACCTAAGGATAATAGGTATAGAAGAGAGTGAAGATTCCCAACTTAAAGGGCCAATAAATATCTTCAACAAAATCATAGAAGAAAACTTCCCTAACCTAAGGAATGAGATGCCCATAATCATACAAGAAGTCTACAGAACACCAAATAGACTAGACCAGAAAAGAAATACCTCCTGTCACATAATAATCAAACCACAAAATGCACAAAACAAAGAAAATTTTAAAAGCAGTAAGGGAAAAAGGCCAAGTAACATATAAAGGCAGACCTATCAGAATTACACTAAACTTCTCACCAGAGACTATGAAAGCCAGAAGATCCTGGACAGATGTCATACAGACCCTAAGAGAACACAAATGCCAGCCCAGGCTACTATACCCAGCAAAACTCTCAATTACCATAGATGGAGAAACCAAGATATTCCACAACAAAACCAAATTTACACAATATCTTTCCACAAACCCAGCACTACAAAGGATAATAGCAGGAAAGCTCCACTACAAGGAGAGCAATCATACCCTAGGAAGACCAAGAAAGTAATCCTCCTCCAACAAACCCAAAAGAAGATAGCCACACAAACAATGCCTCCACTTTTAGCAAAAATAACAGGAAGCAACAATCTCCTCTCCTTAATCTCTCTTAACGTCAATAGACTACATTCCCCAATAAAAAGACATAGGCTAACAGACTGGATATGCAAACAGGATCCAGCATTTTGCTGTATACAGGAAACCCACCTCAGTGACAAGGACAGACACTACCTTAGAGTAAAAGGCTGGAAAACAATTTTTCAAGCAAATGGTCCTAAGAAACAAGCTGGAGTAGCCATTCTAATATCGAATAAAATTGACTTTCAACTTAAAGATATCAAAAAGGATAAGGAAGGACATTTCATATTTGTCAAAGGAAAAGTCAACCAACATGAACCCTCAATTCTGAACATCTATGCACCAAATACAAGAGCACCCACTTTCATAAAAGAAACCTTACTAAAGCTCAAAGCACACATTGTAACTCACACAATAATAGTGGGAGACTTCAACACCCCACTCTCACCAATGGACAGACCATGGAAACAGAAACTAAAGAGAGGTACAGTGAAACTAACAGACGTTATGAACTAAATGGATTTAACAGATATCTATAGAACATTTCACCCCAAAACAAAAGAATATTCCTTTTTCTCAGCACCTCATGGTACCTTCTCCAAAATAGACCATATAATTGATCACAAAACAGGCCTCAACAGATACAAAAAAAAATTGAAATAATCCCATGCATCCTATCAGATCACCATGGTCTAAAGCTGGTCTTCAATAACGACAAAGACAATGGAAAGCCCACATTCATATGGAAACTGAACAATACTCTACTCATTGATAATGGGGTCAGGGAAGAAATAAAGAAAGAAATTAAAGACTTTTTAGAATTTAATGAAAATGAAGACACATCATACCAAAACCTATGGGACACAATGAAAGCAGTGCTAAGAGGAAAACTCATAGCTCTAAGTGCATACAAAAAGAAACTGGAGAGAGAGCACACACTAGCAGCTTCACAATACACCTGAAGGCTCTAGAACAAAAAGAAGCAAATACACCCAAGAGGAGTAGACAGCAGGAAATAATCAAACTCAGGGCTGAAGTCAACCAAATAGAAACAAAGAGAACTATACAAAGAATCAATAAAACCAGGAGCTGGTTCTTTGAGAAAATCAACAAGATAGATAAACCCTTAGCCAGACTAATCAGAGGGCAAAGAGACAGTATCCAAATTAATAAAATCAGAACTGAAAAGGGTGACATAACAACAGAAACTGAGGAAATTCAATAAATCATCAGATCCTACTACAAAAGCCTATACTCAACAAAATTGGAAAATCTGGATGAAACGGACAATTTTCTAGACAAGTACCAGTTACCAATGTTAAATCCGGAGCACATAAACCATCTTAACAGTCCATAACCCCTAAAGAAATAGAAGCAGTCATTAAAGTCTCCCACCAAAAAAGTCCGGGTCCAGACGGTTTTAGTGCAGAATTCTGTCAAACCCTCAAGGAAGACCTAATACCAATTCTTTTCAAATTATTCCACAAAATAGAAATGGAAGGAACACTACCCAATTCATTCTATGAAGCCACAATTATGCTCATACCTTAACCACACAAAGACCCAACAAGAAAAGAGAACTTCAGACCAATCTCCCTTATGAATATCAATGCAAAAATACTGAATAAAATTCTCTTGAACCGAATCCAAGAACACATCAAAACACTTATCCATCATGATCAAGTAGGCTTTATCCCAGGAATGCAGGGTTGGTTCAATATACAGAAATCCATCAATGTAATCTACTATATAAATAAACTTAAAGAAAAAAAACCACATGATTATATCACTTGATGCTGAGAAAGCATTTGACAAAATTCAACACCCCTTCATGATAAAAGTCTTGGAAGATCAGGAATTCAAGGTCCATACCTAAACATAGTAAAAGCAATATACAGCAAGCCAGTAGCCAACATCAAACTAAATGGAGAGAAACTTGAAGCAATCCCATTAAAATCAGGGACTAGACAAGGCTGTCCACTCTCCCCCTACCTATAGTACTGGAAGTCCTAGCCAGAGCAATTAGGCAACAGCAGGAGATCAAAGGGATACAAATTGGAAAGGAAGAAGTCAAAGTTTCACTATTTGCAGATGATATGATAGTATACTTAAGTGACCCCAAAACTTCCACCAGAGAACTCCTAAACCTGATAAACAACTTTAGCAAAGTGGCTGGGTATAAAATTAACTCAAACAAATCAGTAGCCTTCCTCTACAGAAAGGATAAATTGGCTGAGAAAGAAATTATGGAAACGACACCATTCACAATAGTCACAAATAATATAAAATACCTTGGTGTGAATCTAACCAAGCAAGTAAAAGACCTGTATGACAAGAACTTCAAGCTCCTGAAGAAAGAAATTGAAGGAGATCTCAGAAGATGAAAAGATCTCCCATGCTCATGGATTGGAAGGATTAATATAGTAAAAATGGCTATCGTGCTGAAAGCAATTACAGATTTAATGCAATCCCTATCAAAATTCCCACTCAATTCATTACAGAGATAGAAAGAGCAATCTTAAAATTCATTTGGAATAACAAAAAACCCAGGATAGCAAAAACTACTCTCAACAATAAAAGAACTTCTGGGGGAATCACCATCCCTGATTTCAAGCTGTACTACAAAGCAATAGTGATAAAAATGGCATGGTATTGGAACACAGACAGGCAGGAGGATCAATGGAATAGAATAGAAGACCCAGAAATGAACCCCTATACCTATAGTCACTTGATCTTTGACAAAGGAGCTAAAACCATCCAGTGGAAAAAAGACAGCATTTTCAACAAATGGTGCTGGTGGAGATCAACTTGTAGAAGAATGCAAATTGATCCATACTTATCTCCTTGTACAAAGCTCAATTCCAAGTGGATCAAGGACCTCCACATAAAACCAGCTACACTGAAACTAATAGAAGAGAAAATGGGGAAAAGCCTTGAACACATGGGCACAGGGAAAAGTTCCTGAACAGAACACTAATGGCTTATGTTCTAAGATCAAGAATTGACAAATGGGACCTCATAAAACTGCAAAGCTTCTGTAAAGCAAAGGACACTGCAATAGGACAAATCGGGAACCATCAGATTGGGAAAAGTGCTTCACCAACCTTACATCTGATAGAGGGCTAATATCCAAGGTATACAGAGAACTGAAGAAATTAGATTCCAGACAATCAAATAACCCTATTAAAAATGGGGTACAGAGCTGAACAAAGAATTCTCAACTGAGGAAACTCGAATGGTTGAGAATACCTAAAGAAGTGTTCAGCATCCCTAGTCATCAGGGAAATGCAAATGAAAACAACACTGAGATTCCACCTCACACCAGTCAGAATGGCTAAGATCCAAAACACAGGTGACAGCAGATGTTGGCGAGGATGTAGAGAAAGAGGAACACTCTTCCATTGTTGATGGGATTGTAAGCTGGTACAACCACTATGGAAAGCAGTCTGGCGGTACCTCAGAAAATTGAACATAGTGTTACCTGAGGACCCAGCTATACCACTCCTGGACATATACCCAGAAGATGTTTCAACATACAACAGGGCCACATGCTCCACTATGTTCATAGCAGCCTTATTTATAATAGCCAGAAGCTGGAAAGAACCCAGATGTCCTTCAACAGAAGAATGGATACAGAGAATGTGGTACATTTACATAATGGAGTACTACTCAGCTATTAAAAACAATGAGTTCATGAAATTCTTAGGCAAATGGATGGAGCTAGAAAATATCATCCTGAGTGAGGTGACCCAAACACAAAAGAACACACATGGTATGCACTCACTGATAAATGGATATTAGCCCAAAAGTGCACAATACCTAAGACGCAACGCATAGACCACATGAAACTCAAGAAGAAGAAGGAAGACCAAAGGGTGGGTGCTTTGGTCCTTTTTAGAAGGAGTATCAAAAGATTCAACCAGAGCTCCCAGGGTCTAAACCTCCAGCCTGAGAACAGGTAATTGAGGGTGGCCTTGTCAGGCATCAGTGGAATTGAGGACCATGGTCCCCAAAAGTTTGGATTCCTAGTATTGGGGAATCTGAGAGCAGGGAGATGGGTTTGGGAGGATGTTCAGAGCTCACCCTCATAAGATTAGGAGGAAGGGGTATGGGAATACAGGGTTTAGGGGGAGAATGGGAGAGGAGATAACATTGAAAGGTAAATACGCAAAATATCCAATAAAAAGAAAAAACATAATGGGTCTGACAAAAAAAAAAAGATAGCTTACTTATTTCAAATTATTTTCAAAAGTTTCTAGGAGATGCTAATTGGCTAAGATCTTATTTTAAGCTCTCCACAAAAGAATTTAAGTCTCTGTTTAATATTCTCAAGAGAGGTGTAAATTCTAATTTCCCTCAACAATTAATTGACAAAAGAGGAGTAATTTTACAAAAGGTAGAAGAAGCTATTATTAATCAATATATTATATAGACTGATTAGTTGTTGGCTGTTCTATAACAGTCCTTTGATAAAAGAGATTATTAATGTAGATTTATATTTCTTTAAATAGTGTCTTTATGACTCTCTGAGTGTGGAAGAAGCGGCTGCTGGCGCTTCTGCCCAGATTTTACAAGAACTCTGAAAAATGGGTTTTAAAAATAAAAGAGGGAGAACTGTTTCCCCCCAGAAGGAGTCTCCTGAAACACTCTCCATCATGCCTTGTTTACTTTTAACTCTCTAAAACTGAAAACTCATGGCAAATCTGCTGCTGACTGCCTCTGGCATCACTGAGACCAATAAAAACTATGCCATAGCTATGTGGAAGGTCCCTCTTACCCTTAAATGGAATGGCCTGGACCCAGTTCTCATATGGGGCTGAGGACTGATATGCCTGTTTGATACCACAGAAGGCACAGCTAAATGGCTGCCAAAAGTTTAATGGAATAAATAGATACTCCCACAAGCAGGCTAATATAAATAAGATGAATAACAATTCACCTACAGGGAAATCTCCCTGAGAATTCCCTTCTTTTTCCTTTCCAGGTAAAAATGAAATACCCGTGATGTCTGCTGGTAGAAGTTCTAATCCTGATGCTGGCCTCTGGACTTATACTACTCAGATCTTTGGTGGTCTATTGACAAGGACACCAAACAGCTAGAGATTGACATCACTAATCTGAAGAAATCCCTGTTTTGCTGTCTGAAATGATCTCCAAAAATTGCAAAGGACTTTATTGGACTTGATTTACTTTTTTACAATAGAAAAAGGACTATGTACAGCCCTTAAAGAAAATGTTGCTCTTACATAGACAAAACAGGGATGGTTAAAGAGAACATGAAAAAGGTCAGAGAAGGCCCTGAGAAAAGACAGAGAGAGAAAGAGAAAGATGAGAGCTGGTACAAGGATTGGTTTTCAACTCTCCATGGTTGTCAACCCCACTTCCTCCCATCTTGGGACCATTAATTGGGTTAGTTTTGTTGATTTCTTTTGGTCCCTGGGCCTTAAATAGGCTGACTAACTTTGTGATACAACAGATAGATAATTTGGTAGCAAAACCTATTCAGATACATTATCATAAGTTAGCTATGGAGGACCACAAGACCCAAGATGAGTTACTCTATCCAGGGTATTCCCAAAACCTATCTCCACCCAACCTAAAAGAGGGGACTTCCGCCCCTAGACCAAGCAGAGAGGGCCACCCAGAACCCTCTCTGACTGGCGATCTGAATTCTTGCTTAGGCTGTGAAGCTAAGCACTGCAAGGAATATAAATAAAAGTTAAAAATATCTCTCTGGGTTCCCTGAGGGACAAGCCTGACTGCATAGGGATTGATGTCAAAAGTATCCCCTCTCCAGGAAAAAGACATCAGGATGAATATGGCCCTCATGCCTCACTGGACAACGACAGGAGGACTGGAGCTATTACAAGGTCCCCTTCAATTATTGGAGGTCAGGCCTCTACTCCCGCCTTCGCAAGTATTAGAATCTCCAAGGTCTTCTATACTTAGAGAAGGGAGGAGATGTCAGGGCAGCCCTGCTTATACACTGAAGGCCTAAAATCATCCATAGGCCTAAAATCAGCAATAGGCTGACATACATGCTAACACAAAGTCTTGGGTCTCTGTGGAAAAACACTGAAACAGATGGCTATAAGCTATTATAAACAGGCAGCTTTTGTGGAAATTTACCAGCCTGAGTATGTCATGCCTGCCTCGACCAGCAAGTAAGACAGACTTGCCAGATCCTTTTCAGACAGCTTTATTTTAGGAACAATCTTCATTCATCGAAGGGGAACGGGAACCCCAAGCAGCAGAAATGAGCTGCTTATATATCCACCCAAGGAGGCAGGCTAGGCGGTGTTTCTCTCAGGATTGGTTAAACTGCCAATACCTCATTAGCATAAGCCCTAGGATAGGTTAGGGTCAATACCTCATTAGCATAAGCCCTATGATAGGTTAGGGCCAATACCTCATTAGCATAAGCCTTATCGGGAGAGGCTCGAGGCCAACGCATGTGTAACAGGCTTGTTCATACAGGAAGCTAAGCTGGCCATGTCAGAAACCGGCGCCATCTTAAATCGGCTGCCTACATGAGTAGTCATAGGTCTTGTAAATAGGCAGCCTCAGCAGACAGTACCAACTTAGATAAGGACAAGTGAATCATAGGCAGAGTCATAGTGACCTGTCCCCTGAACCTTCACCCAGCTGATACCCTGTTCTGAAAGGTATCTGTACTCCCCTGAACACCTATGCTCCGGTGTCATTCCCTTCCCCACACCTGCCTTTTTGTGTTTATAACCTCTGTGTAAATAAGTAAATTACAATTTGATTTAAATAATTAAATAAATTTTAAAAAAGTTACAAAAAAAAAAAAAAAACCCCTTCATGCAGTAGACACTGCACAGATCACTCCTTTAGCCTATTTGTTGAGAGTAACAAGTTGCTTATATATGTATGCAGTTGGTCTAAGAAGTGATTCACTGCTCCAGACAGGGCCAGAATCCTTTCATGAGTTGGTACTTCAATTGTTCTGGAAAAGAAATGCTCTCATTTTACAGAGGTTGTTAGTCTTTTGTGTACTGACTGCCTTCCTCTTGCACCTTTATGCCCATCCTCCAGCCCACTCTGTTTCCTCAGAAGGTCAGTCAGTGTAGAATACCTCACAGTCTTCCTTCCCTTCAGGCATTCAGTGGTAATGGAGCCACGGAGAACAGCAGCAATAACAGAGTGAGGGAGGCTGGATTGTCACCTCATTTATCCTGTGTCTGGATGACTCTCTTTACACAGCCTTGTCCCTCTGTAGTTCCAGCTACTGCTCATCCCTTCAGGTTCATGAATGGCCATGTCTCCCCCACCAGGCTCTTGCTAGCCTGAGGATATTGCCTGATGTTTATGTATTTTCACCCTTATATAAAGATAGTCTCTTTATTAGACTCTCCTCATATGATCCAGTCTGAAAGGCTTCTCTTTCCTACTGAGACCCACATCAATATTCAGAAGTGGCCGATGATCAAATTCCTGCAGATAATAAAAAAGGTGAGGGCAATGACAAGAGAGTGAGATGAAAAGAGTAAACAAGTCCATTATCAGGGGGACCTGATGCCAGTCCCCAGGGACCTGGTGTCTGCAACCTTTCCCTTCCACTCCATGGAGTTATTATTAGATTATGGCATCATTTTATTACTGTGAACTGTATACTCTGTGGCATACAGGCAAGTCATAGGAGGCCCATCAACGTTTGAGTTGAGTTTTCTGTTACTTGACACAAACCTGTGCTACAGTCATTTCATGCTGTATAAAACTGCATAAGATAGACTATGACTAGATGGTGAGTAAGCTTTGGATGTCATTGTCAGAGACCATTGAACTGTGCAGAACTCATCCCCAGGCTTCCTTTCCTCCACCCCTACTGGAAGTCTGAAGACAAAGAAGCCTGTGGAGCTCCAGAGACAGGCTGACATCAGAGTTCATTCAGATAGTGCCATCAAAGACCTCACTGTAAGGACATTTTCTATCAAGGTGTTTAGTTAGGGTTTTTGCTGTGAAGAGACACCATGACCAAGGCAACTCTTATACATAAAACATTTAACTGGGGTTGGCTTACAGTTTCAGAGGTTCAGTCCATTATCATCATGGTGGGAAGCATGGTAGCATACAGGCAGACATGGTACTAGAAGAGCCAAGAGAGTTCTACATCTTGTTCCAAAGGCAGCCAGGAGGAGGCTGTCTTCCACAAGCAGCCAGGAAGAGGGTCTCTACAAACCCTCAGACCTCAAAGCCCACCCCCACAGTGACATGTGTCCTCCAACAAGGCCACATCTATTCCAACTAAAGGCCACACTCCTAATAGCTCCACTTCCCGTGGACCAAGCATTCAAACACATGAGTCTATGGGGGACAAGTCTATTCAAACTACCAACACAAGGTATAAAACAGCAGTTGTACATTTAGTGGAAACATACATTTATTTCCAGGTGCTCCTTCAGGATGTTCCTTCCCAGCACCCTTGGCACAACTTTCCTTGCTTTTCATTGGCATAAATCACATCACCTGCCTATCTTTGAGCGAGTAGCCAAGGCAAGGAAGTAGAATTTCACTAATTAATATAAGTCTGAGCCATAAGATCAGGGGCTCTGGTCAGGAGTGAAGTTACCATCTCCAGAAGCACCTGGGGGGGAACATAGCTAGGAGGATAATAATAAAAATCAGAGCTACCAACAGGAAACAAATGGATATGACATTGTCTTAGGGAGATGACTGTACCTTGTATAGCTTACCAGCTACATAGTAGATCATTTCCTGCATAAACTAGTTATATAATTTTTCCTTCTTCTTTAGGAAGTTCATGGGACTAATCATAGCTCTGCACTGATTATCTGTGTGACTCTGGAAATGTGTATAATTCTGATTACTGAAAGCTATTTTTATGAAACTGAACCCAGTTACCATTTAGCTTCTGTAAAATTAGTGCTAATACTATTTGTCTACCTGACAAAATTGCTGGGAGGCCCAAGTGAGATGGGAGACAAGAAAACATTTTGATCCATGTTGGTTATGTGTGTGCATGTGTGCATCTGTGTGCATCTGTGTGCATTGTGTGCATCTTGTGCCTGTGTGTATGTATGTGTATGTGAGTGTTTGTGCTCATGTGTATGCAGGTGTCAGGTGTCAGTACATGTGTGGAGGTCAGAGGAAAACCTCAGGTATTTTTCTTCAGAAGCTGTTCACCTTGGCTTTTGAAACAGGGTCTCCTATCGGCCTGAAGCTCACCAAGTAAGCTAGGCTGACTAGCCAGGCAACAAACCGCAGCAACCTCAGTGCCTCCCTAGCACTGAGAGTACAAACATGAGCCGGCATGCCCAGCTTTTCTATTGAGGAGCTAGGGGAGAAACCCACATCCTCATTCTTGGCTAGTAGGCACCTTACTGACTAGACTATTTCCCTCACCCTCAGATGTTCTTCCTGGCACCCTTATTTTACTGTGCTAGCACTTAAGATTTTAAGTGTTCGATGCAGTATTGTTGCCTGTAGTCACAGCAGCATTGCTGTGTCCATTCTCTGGAGACTGTTTTGCTCTTTTTAGTGAACAAATTAAACACTCCCAGCTGGCTTGAAAATACTAGATTGCTAACAACCTCCCTAAGGTGTTAGCCTCTTTGCTTTTCTTAAAGGATTTCCCTCTGAGCTGCTAGGAGACAGAGTTACAGTGGCTTGAAGCTTTTCTCCACTCCCCTGGCAAAGAACCAAAAGCACAATCATGTGGTTAGGCAAAAGTACTTCATAAGTTCTTTTGATGAGCACTTTTTGGTTCTAGACACAAATAAACCATTAGTGTGAATTATCACAGGTATATTGGGCTTCTGTGCAACTACAGGTTGCAACATTTATCATGCTAACTTCAAGACATTGTACACACACCTACCAACATAAAAGGAATAGACCACTTAAGAAAATGCTAAGCAGTTTTAATTTAATAAAAATGAGCTCCGGTAATCAGAATAATAGGAAACATGATAATGATGCTTCCTCGCTGTGGCCGTGCATAGCTGCAGATTACACCAAATAATCCCAGAGTCTAAGGCTATGATGATTCTCTCTGGGACATTTTCCAAATACTTCTACCTTAGCTCCAGGCCATTCTTCAATTGATCAATGAGTAAGGGAAGGAAGGAACCTAGCCTACATGTTTTGATAAAAATATCACACATACACACATACATATGCGAGAGTGCATACACACACACACAGAAAGAGAGAGTACCTACTAGCCTAGGTTAACCTGCTTTGAGTACCTAGCAGCTCCCATTATTCTTATGCAATGCCGTATCCCATAGAACCAAACTATTTCAGGGTAAGTATATCTCCATCTACAGCTTCAGAATCAGTAAACATGCTTGGATCCTGCAACTCTAAAGTGAAAGTACTTCTTCTTGCCAAGGACCTAGGTTCAGTTCTCAGTACCCATATTCGTGGCTTACAACCATTCTTGACTCCAGCTTCAGGGGATCAGATTCCTTCTTCTGGCACCAGACATGCATGTGGTACACACATATACAGCTGGCAAAACATTAAAGATATGAGAGATGTGATGAGATAATATTTAAGTCTATGTTAAATTTCTTTTCTTTTCTTTTTTTTCTCTTTTTTCTTCTTTCTTCTTTTTTTTTTTTTTTTTTTTTTTTTTTGAGACAGAGTCTCACTGCATAGTCCAGACTGGCCTGGAACTCAATATATAGACCAGAAACTCACTGGGATCTGCTTGCTTCTGCTTCCAAATTCTGTAATTAGAGGTAAACATCACTTGTGATGGCTATTCCCAGTTATCAACTTGACTATATCTGGAATGAACTACAATCTAGAAATGGAGAGCACGCCTGTGATCCAGATCTTGAGGCTGGAAGATACAGGTTTTTGATCCAGATCTTGAGGCATAGTGGTCATGAAAAGGCTTAGGCCCAGACAAGGTGATACTTGCCTTTAATCCCAAGAGGTAGAGGCAAGTAGATCTCTGATTTCAAAGCCAGACTAGGACAGAGCAAGTCCCAAGTAAAGAACAGCATAGATCCAAGCATGGTGGTACACACTTTTAATCTGGACCATACCTTCTGCTGGAGGCCTACATAAGGACATTGGAAGAAGTAAGAGCTTGCAGTTACTTGCCAGCACATCTGTTGGAACCCACTTCTTCAGGATTCCAGCCTCTACAGAAGACTAGCTGAAACAACTAGCCTCAAGGGACTGAGCAACTACCAGATTCCTGGACTTCCCATCCACAACGGCCCATTGTTGGGTTAGTTGGACTGCAGGCTGTAAGTCATCACAATAACTTCTCTTAATATATAGAGACATTCCATACATTCTGTGACTTTAGAGAACCCTGTGAATTTAGAGAATACACACCACCATACTGGCTCCTTGAATTCTTGATAAAATTTCGTAGAATGGAAAAATCCCAAGATATGTATGGAAAACAAACAAGGTAAAGGGTTTTTCTAAGAAAAACAGTCAAAAGAAGAGTCATGCAGCATAGTGACTCAGAGAAAGAGACAGCTTTGAGCCCTGCCCCACCACTCAATACCTCTGTGACTTTGGGCAAGTCACAGAGCCTCGTGAACCTTGTTATTGCCATCTGCTTAATGGTAATAAAAATTAGATTTTTCCAAGTTGCTCAGCAGTGGCACATGTCTTTAATCACAGCACTTAGTAGGCAGAAGCAGGTGGATCTCTGAGTTTGAGGTCAGCCCTGTTTAGAGAGTGAGTTCCAAGACAGATAGGGCTACACAGAGATGTCTTGTCTCAAAAGAAAAACAACAGCAACAGCTTCCACAAAGATTGATTATAGATGAGGTAATACAAGTAAAATTTAGCATAGAGGCTGACAATTACTTAAGACATGGGTATCATAAAGACAGGACAAGAGCAAGTAGAGAATCTAGGCTGCCATAGAGGAAGTAACATCCCAAGACACTGTTCATTTGTTCCAATGATGTTTACTTGTGGCAGAAGCACAAATCTTACAAATATGTAAACAGTGCGGGGACACTCTGTGCGTAGACTGCTATGTCGCATTCATGTGTGGCCTCCAGGGACTCCACCTGAGTGGGGTGGCGAGAGAATAAAGAAAAGATGGACAGATGGACACATGGGCACACAGAAAAACTGGGTCAGCTGCTAGAAGCCAAAACACTCTGAAAGGACAGTATGCTTATTATATGGAGTCAACCAGGGAGGCAGGGTTATTGCACCTAGCTGAATAAGGAGGCAGGATTATGGTGTACAGCTAGATTAGGGAGGCAGGTTTAGCTCATCTGGATGGGAGCAGTTTCTGCAGGTGAGCAGTCTTCAGGCCATAAACATAGTGGTGGTCAGAGATAGAAAGCAATGGTGGATATTTTCTGCGCACACTCACTCACAATTAATATCCATACATGGACCAAAGGAAGGCTTTTCCACTTCCCTCTGAGCTGCACCCAAAGGGGAAGGTTTTACCATTCCTCCATGGGACTGAAGCTTTGGGTCATTAGCATGGCAGTGTCCATGTCTACAGCTACACATTCATTCAGGACTTCAGTCAATCATGGCACCCTTCCCTCCATACACTACAATATTTTCTTCCATCTTTGTGTCAGAAGCAGAGAAGGCTTATTTTACAGTGCTTTTAGGATAAAACGTCTTTATCACTTATGTTATACATTCATTAATAAAGTTTCTCACATTTTTTATTGTTATTCAAGTACCGCTGTGATCCACTACTGTAAATAATCAAAAGCCAGGGAGTCAAAGACCTTGTCTTCAACATTCAACAAAGTTAGCAATGTTTGTCATGTGCTGGGCTCTTTGCTGAACCCTGGAGGAAATGTGGTAAGAGGAAATAGAAATTTCAGCAATGTGAAGAAAGGAGACAAAGCAAATGGGCAGTAACCATAAAGCATGGAAAATGTCTTGTTGGGGTGTATAGGGCATTGTAGGCTTATTTACAGGAAGTATACTTGACTCTAATCGAGGAACCAGACCAAATTAAATATTGTTTTCCTCCTGAAATAAAAGTTCAGTAGAATATCTGAGAAGTAAGTAGGAGTTAGTCAGGATTGTGCCTGAAATTATTTATAAGTCAAGACAAGCTCTCTTAAATAGTGAGCCCTTGCTACAGTGTAACGGCGATCATTAACTCTACAGAAGTAGGACAGCACCTCTGGTATTGGAATTTCATTCCTATCAACAGAAAGT
Organism: Mastomys natalensis; assembly: GCA_021653895.1. Classification (NCBI taxonomy): domain Eukaryota; kingdom Metazoa; phylum Chordata; class Mammalia; order Rodentia; family Muridae; genus Mastomys; species Mastomys natalensis. The sequence continues at coordinate 1,079,988 of JAJTUV010000058.1, forward strand.
AAGACAAAGGCTAGTGATCCAGAGGCCCAGGGTGAATGGACAGTAACACCGCGAAATGACCCAGAGAGACAAAGGAATGGGAAGCTCTGAGGTTAAGGGAGGAGTGTTCATTCCTCAGTTCATAAACACGCAGAACAAAGGGAAGGATGGTGGGAAAATCAGGTTCCCTGTAATGTAACAGCTCCTTTTCATTTTGCGATTTGGAATAAGAATTTCCCTTTTAGAGACTCTAGTCTCTCCAACTGTAAGCTGTGTGGGTTGAACTGTTAGAAAGAAGTCAAGGAAAAGCTGCTATGGTCTAGGGATCAAAGCAGGCAGAAGCACAGCATTGAACAGCCTAGGCCTGTGGTTCAGCAACATTGGCACTTGAGACACAGACTGACTAAAGCCCAGAGGAGTGCAGGATATGATGTTGAGCATAGGAAACTAGCTACCAATTCTAGAATGGGAGCTACCTCTTCTAGATGTACAGCTCAAACCTTAGTGAAGACTTTCAGAGACAGCATGGTGTGATTTCAAGTGGTTCCCTCTCTGCTTTCTGCCCTTCTGTCCTAGGGAACTCTGGGAAGACATGGGGAGCAGGAGGGAAGGGATAATCATGTAGATCATGTAGAAGCAGGGCCCAAAAGACAGTTGTGGTATTTCAGTAAGGAGCTAGAGAACAATCTTCAGAATACTATAGTGAACATTAATCATGTCAGTACAATGCCCACCCTTTCTGCTTCCGGTACACCCCCACCTTCATTTATAACATCAATTCCCTTGCACTAATCTTGTCATTCTTCACCTTAGCAAGAGGATAAACACTTCAAACCAGGAAGAAGAGAGACTTTTTGTCAGTTGGAAATAAAAAGGCCAGTCTCTCTCAGATGGCAAAACTTCAAGACAAAACCAAAGACTGCTGGTAGTCATGTCCCTTTCTGTGCTGAAGAAGTCAGTCCAAGACTGCAGCTGAGACTTGGAAAAGAAAGGCAGGTGTGATGGCAGTGGGCAGATACGTGAGGACGAGGTATGAAGAAGAATACAATGAGAGTGGTACACATCCATAGCCCCAGTCCTCAGGAAGCGAGGCAGGAGGATCAGGAGTTCAAGCCTGTGTTAGGCACTACAGCAGCCTGCCTCCTCACCTCCTTCCCCAGTGCAAGAAGTGAAGCTCATCTGGACTGTGTGTGATTGCTAAGCCCCACTTCTTACTCCAGGGCTGCCTTACATCTCTTGTGCCTCTCCGAGGCTGTCTGTGCCTCTTGGTTATAATCTGCAGCATTCTAACAAACACCTTTTATAGTTCTTCCATACAGCAGCCTAGGATAATTTATTTATTTATTTATTTATTTATTATTATTATATCTTTATGAGACAGAGTCTCCATGTAGCCCAGACAGGCCTTGAACTCCTGATCTTCCTGCCTCTACCTCGTGAGTGGTGAGATTACAGATGCCCCACCAACCGTATAAGACTAAACAGCTTTCTTAAAATAAGAGAGAGAGAATAGATTAAAAAGAATATTTGTAAAAATCAGAGTAATATATGTCACATACAACATAACATTCTCAGAGCAGCATTTCCTCTAACAAGGTACCTAACCTAACAGGAATCGTGAGACGTGGTATATCTGGGAATGAGGAGCAGTAACATCTCTGAGGGAGAATTAATTTTGTGATCCAGATACAAGGCATTGAAACATGACTCTGTCCTCTCTTTACACAGAAGTGCAAATGCTGAGAGGAGAATATTCCACTTAACAGTCAGTTCTAAGGAGTCTGATATCTACAAGTGTGTTTGCCTGCAACATGATGAAGACCTCTTAAAGACCATGAAACTGTTCTCATCTTTACCAAACACACTCCAATTTTCTCTCAGAAGAGCAAACCATATATACTCCCCTTTAAATCTGCATCTGGTGTTTATCCCCACCCAGATAAGACTACTGGGAGCAGAAAGTGTGCCATAGGTCCCCCAGGCTTAATATTTTAGGATTTAAAAAAACAAGAGGAGTTTATTCTCCCTTCTTTATCCCACTGAGAAAAAAAAAAAGCCATAAAACAAAAGACTGCAGTCAAGAGCATAAAATAATTAGTAGCCAATCCTGAAAAGGCCATACAGTCCTCAGGTTTCAGATACTCAGCCTTCCAGGTGAGGCCCTCCCGGAGTGGATCAGGTGTTCTTCTGTTTTGAATTAAACATCATTGAGGTCTACAGTTGAAAACACAAACTCTTAATCTAGTCCTAGATAGACAAACCTCAGAGGGAGTAAAAGGTCAGCAAGGAGAGAGTGGTCTGGGTTCTATGGGAGATCAGACTGGAGAGATGGGAGAAGGGATTGTGGTGTCAGTGGAGACCACTAGAGCAGCCACAGGAGGGCTGTGTCCTGATCAATAAATAATGGCAGATTGGTCAGCTCACCTACTTCTTAGACATGCCTGGGGCCTACAGGTCGCAGTCTGCTAACTCACACCAGCTCTTGAATCTCAATGTAAATGCTATTTCTTTTGGAAGGCAGAGTGAATAAGCACACAGTTATGCTGGCTACAGGCTGCATGCTCTGAGGATATACTGAGTCCATCATAGTTCCAGCAGATTTTTACACTTAAAACTTTTTTATCTTATTTTATGTGTATGAGCATTTTGTCACATGTATGTCTGTGCAAAATGTTTTCTACCATAGGTGTTCTCTCTTTCTTTGCCAGAGTTTGGGTATGAATCTAGAAACACTACCCTTTCCCCACTGCTAGTCAACCACCCCTTCCAGTTCCTTCCTCTCTCTCTAGTTTCCATCTCAAAATCTGAATCTAATCCAGGAGCCACAACAGGTGTTGGGTTTGCCTCTCAGCAAATCCTGAATCTTCGCTGGCAGGGCCTGAGGGGAGGGGCATGCTTTTGAACCGCTCAACTGGCTACCAGAGCAATGTCAAGATTTCTCTGATGTCTCCAGGGGCAGGTCTGTCTCCTTTTTTTTTAAGTCTGCTCCAAGCTTCCCCAAACTGAGGGGTATTTTATCTAAATTTACCTTGGGTTTCCTAAGGATTCTTTGTTTTTTAGCTAAGCCTGACATAGTCCTAATATACATGAATGTCAAGGCAGGCTCAAAAGACTTGCCCCCTTACCTGAAGTGGGTCCAGAGGAGCTTCACTTTTTCCACTGGGGAAGGGGTGAGGAGGCAGGCTGCTGTAATGCCTAACACAATACTTGGTACACTCAGTACTGTTTATCATAAACATGCACAAGAAGCCTCAGTTTGAGGTCAGTTGCATCCGCTCTTGGGATTGACATCATTTAGGCATGTGTAATGTGACAGTCGGCCTCATGGCAGCTGCTGGGAGGTGTATAGCTGCCTGCGGGCCTCTAGTTGCAGTACCTTCTAGAATCTGCTACAGTGTTACCTCAGCCCTACCCCACCACCCTCATTACAGTCTCTCTGGCCTTTCCCCTCACCACTGGCTCCTCAAATGGGCAGTCTCTGATCCTGATCATTGTAGCTAAGTCTTTATAGAGCTAAATGGAAGACTTAGCCTCCCATTACCAGTTTTTCTTTCCCCGACTTTTAAAATGGGGGTCAAGACTGCATTACAATTTGAATCTCCCAGGAATCTACTCAGGACAACTCATCCCTGGATCCTCCACAAATGTTTCCCTCTGTGAGATTTCTAGCCTTTCATCCTCTATCTGGGTGTCTGCTTCCTGGAGGACCAAGATAAGCACTCCAATATAGTAGGCCCAATTCACACAGAATTTCCTCTGCTAGGTGGAGGACTCATTCTAAGGGAAGTAAAGAAATAAACAGTGTAAGTCCAGTAACAGAATCTTCAGGATCAAAGAGTGAGCTCAAACTCAGCATCAGGTTTAGCATGCAAGTTTGGTTTTTGGTTTCATCATGGTGGTATAATCATCTCCCCAGTGACTTGCATTTAAGAATTTGTGGAGGAGAGCTGCAGCTGAGGCATCACTGAAATACAGAAAAGCTGTTTTATTGAAAACTGTGTGTCAAAAAGACATTTAAAAAACGGGTTTGATGGACCAGAGAGGTGGGCTTAAGAGTACTGGCTGCTCTTTCAGAGGATCAGAGTTCAAGTCCCAGATCCCACATGGCAACTCATAACACTCTGTAATTCCAGTTCCAGGGGATCTAGCACCCTCACACAGACATAGATGAAGGCAAAACATCAATGCACATGAAATAAAAATAAATAAATTATGTAAATATCAGGCTTGAGAAATGGCCCAGAAGTTAAGAACATGTGCCGTATCAGTGCAGATGACTGAAGTTAGGTCACCAGCACCCTTGTCAGGTGGCTCACCAGTAATTCCAGTTCCAGGGGAATGTGATGCCTCAGAAAATGTGCTTGAGTGCACCCCCACACACCCACACACCCCCACACCCCCACACACATTTTTGCACACATGCATGCACCTGTGTGCACACACAAAACAAAAGCACAGTAAGAAGATATTTTGAATCACAGCAAGAAGATATTTTGAATCACAGACCACTGGAGCTACAGAGATCATCCAATCTGCTGTTTGCAAAACTATGTTTCATAGAGGGTTTTTTTTTTTTTTTAAAGATTTATTTATTTTATGTATATGAGTATACCACCATTGTTCTCTTCAGACACACCAGAAGAGGGCATCAGACCCCATTACAGATGGTTGTGAGCCACCACGTGGTTGCTGGGAATTGAACTCAAGACCTCTGGAAGAGCAGTCTGTGTTCTTAACCGCTGAGCCATCTCTCCAGCCCAAGTTTTTATGAACCTGGGGCAGAGGGTCGCATGTAAAACCTAGTTCAGAGAAGGGAGAAGGTGATTGAATTTTATCAGAGGGTCAAGGGGTGGGCAGATAAATAAATGTAGGTCAAATGGCTGATAAGTGGATGAACTAAGATGAGAATCCTGAGTTTCTGGTTTGTGTGACTTTATTTTGGACCTTAGCTATTGCTTCTGTAGTGTGTTGGCTATGGGCCACCCAAAATGGAAAGAATTTGGGGGTCATGATGTGTGTTTTGTCTCTGTATTCTTACTCCTTGGAGAATGGCAGATTAGATTTGCCTTTGGATGCAGCTGCATGACTCTAAACAAATATGCTTTTCCCAGAATCTGGTTTTCATTACTTTTATATCCTCAGGCTTACAAGTCGGCTGGGATGAGGATACCAAGAGACCTGCCTAATGGAAGAAGTCTGTTTGCTTCTAACTTACAATATGAACAACCTCAGCAGGCAGATCAAAGCCCATGGAAACTTCTACTGCCCTCAAGCAGTCTACAAAACAGTACTTCTGAGAGACATTTAAGACATATTTAGTACGCTCCTTTAAAAAGTCCATATCAAATACTTCTGGCCAGTGTTATGTGTTACATCTGTCTCTGGGATTCATGTTGCAGAGGGAAAAAAAAAAACTCTGAAAAATCCCTCAAAATGTCGATTTCACCTACCCAATGCTTAGAAACTTGCTTGTTGATAGAAACTTGTGTTCAAAGAGTATCTGTTTCCATCATTCATAACACACTTAGGAAATGCCTGGAACAAAGCAGGTCTCAGTTGTGGTACTGACTCTGCCAAAGTTTATAGGCTTGCTTTTTCTTTGAACTTCAAGTCCCTCATCTACAAAATAAGAGAATTAGAATCAATGATCTAGAGAGGGGAAATGATTATAATGTATACATACCTTGCCACATAAGACATGGCTATGCCATCAGGTCTCCATGCTTACAAGAGCCCTACCTTTATTTACTTATTCATTCATTCATTCATTCATTCACATACTTATTATTCACTCACTTCTCTGTTTTATCTTTGTGGGCTGTTCTGCATGTATGTGTATGTGCACTTGCCTGGAGTATGCATGTAGCTGCCTGAGATCAGCACTGGGTGTCTTCCTCTATCGGTCTCTACCTTATTTCTGTCCCCCTTTAGAGACAGGGTCTCTTACCGTGCCTGGAGTTTACCAATGCTGCTGGGCTGACTAGCCACTGAGGCCCTGGGATCTGCCTGTCTTTGACCTCAGAGTTATGGGTGCACACTGCCTCACACAGTTTTTATGTGGGGATGAGGATCTGAACTCAAACCTTCATGTTTATGCAGCAAGCACTTTACCCTTCAAGCCACCCATCCAGCATTTAATTATTCTTTTTGAGACAGGGTCTTGCTCTATAACCCAGTCTAGCCCCAACCTCTATCCTCCTGCTGCCATTCAGAATGATGGTATTAGAGACACACACCAGTACTCCTAGTTCTCTACAGTTAACTTAGTAGTTTCCTGTTACTATCTTCTTAATGATTTTCAAAAATGGGGGCCATATTTTTATTTTATAATGGCCATGAAAATTACATAGTCTATGTGCCATTATATCTAATATTTAAATCAGTTTAATAAAAAAAATGTATATATTTGCAGCCTATGGACAGGAAGTTGAGAATCTGGTTCAATAAATTGCTCAAGGTCACATGAGAAATGATTAGCAGAGCCTGGTGTTCTAGCTCAGTCCCTCTGTCTCTGACACCTCTGTTCTTCCACTATGCCAGCTGCCAGTGAAAACATTCTGCATTTCTAAAACCTTTTGTTCTGTAGACTACTAGGTCTGTCTCACTGTTGGAAAAAATAGTTTTATTGATCTCATTTACTGTCAGACTATATAGTGGTCAAGTGAATTAATGAATAATAGACTGAACATCAAAGAATGATGGGTCTAGAAGTTCCTCAGAGTCTGGCACACATCATTCTACCATTTACTAACATGTGACCTTGGTCAGCCCAATTAACTTCTTTGAGTCTTGGTGTTTCCTCAGAGGTATGTTCTGAGGATTAAACAAAACAATGTCTTGCCTAATACATTTTAATCCCTTAATAGGCCACTACTGTGCTTTATTGATGTAGCCAAACAAGATTTGCTATCATGAGCTTAGAACTTCAACTACTGTAAATTATTTGATTTATTCATAACCAGAACAAGAACATTACACTTCTTCACTTAAAAAACCAACAAACAAACAAAGTAGGTGGGCTAGTTACAGATCTTCACCTCTCCTCTCATACCTCCAAATCCAATACCCTACTTCCCATCCTCAGCTCAGTAGCAGGCCACCTGCTGAGGCCTTTCCTCACTCTACCACCCCTCCCAGGGACTAAGCAGATCCCGATAAAACACCCTACTTTCTTCCCTTCTGTGGACTCCATCAACATCCCTAAGTATCAGCTCCCAATACCTAGAAACAAATTTTACCTGAAATCAGCAGTGGGCACACCTATGAGGACCCCAGAAAATTCTACCAGGCAACACACAGCCACCACACTCTCCTAAGAATCAGAAAGGGCAACAGAATTCAAGGAACAAAACACCCAACAAAGTCAAGACCAGGTATCAGCACCTACATTTAAAATCTTCCTCAACACAAGTGTCTGACACTAGTGCAAAACCATAGGCAATAACAGTCAGGATGGTATGTCCTCATTAGAGTCTAGCAACCCTACCACAGCAGGCCTTGAGTATTTCAACATCACTGAAGCACAAGAAAAAGACCTTAAAATAGCCTTTATGAATATAATAGATGGCCTTAAGAGGAAATTAAATTCCTTAAAGAAATCTATGAAAATCAAACAGTGGAAGAAAATGACAAAACAGTTTAAGACCCGAAAGTGGAACTATTTATAAAGAAAACCCAAACTGAGGGAACTCTGAAAATAAACAATTTAGGAACTGGAACAGGAACCTCAGAGGCAAGTTTTGCCAAAGGAATACAAGAGGTGGGAGAAAGACTCTTGGTCACTGAGACACAAAAGAAGAAATTAATAAAAACAAAATCTAGCATGAAACATTCATGAAATCTGGGACACTATGAAAGACCAAATCTAAGAATAATAGGAATAGAGGACAAAGAAGAAAACCAGATCAAGGGCACAGAAAATATTTTCAACAAAATTATAGAAGAAAATTTCCCTAACCTAAAGAAGAAGATGTCTATCAAAATGTAAGAAGTATACAGAACACCAAGTAAATTGGACCAGAAAAGAAAACTCCCATCATAAATGATAGCTAAAACACTAAACCTACAGAACAAAGAAAGAATATTAAAAGTTGCAAGGGAAAAAAGACCAAGTAACATATAAAGGCAGATCTATTAGATAAATAACATCTGACTTCATAATGGAAATTCTAAAAGCCAGAAACTACAAATTCTATGAGATCATGGTTGCCATCCCAGAATACTATACCCAGAAAAACTTTTAATCAGAATATATGAAGAAAATAAGACATTCCATGATAAAAATAACTTATGCAATTCTAGTCACAAATCCAGCCCCATGGGAGGTCCACCCTAATGATGTTAACTACACTGAAGAAAACGAAGGAATAAATAATTCTAGATCAGGAAATCAAAAGAGGGGAAACACATATGCACACAGTCACCACCACCACAATACCAAGAAAATATCAGGACTCAACAAACACTGCTCACTGATATCTCTGAACATCAATAGCTTCAATTCGCCCAATAAAAAGACACAGACTAACAGAACAAATCCAAAGCCAGGATCTGTCCTTCCACTTCACGCAAGAAACACATCTTACCATCAAGAATATACATCAACTCAAAATAAAAGGATGGAAAACATATTCCAAGCAAATGGAGCAAGCTAGTGTAGCCATTTTAGTATCTGACAAAATTGACTTCAAATTACAATTAATCAGAAGAGATACAGAAGGATACAAAGGATACTACATATTCATCAAAGGAAAAATCCACCAAGTAGACATTGTAATTCTTAATATCTATGCATCAAACACAAAGGCACACAAGTCTGTAAAAGAAACACTCCTACATCAACTCTCACACATTGATAGTGGGAAACACCAATGCTCCACTCTCACCATCCAGAAAAAACTAAACAGAGAAATGCTGGAGATAATTGATGTTATAAAGTAAATGGACCTAACAGATATTTACGGAACATGTCACCAAACACAAGAGTATACCTTCTTCTCAGCATCTTCCAGAACTTTCTCCAAAACTGACCACATACTCAGACATAAAGTAAGTTTCAACAGATACAAGAAAATTCAAATAACATCTTGCATTCTATCTGAGTAAAGCTGAATTATCAACAACAGAAAGCTTACAGACTCACAGAAACTGAAGAACTGACTATTCACTGAAAAATAGGTCAAGACAGAAATAAAGAAATATGAAGGCTTTGTAGAATTGAATGAAAATGAATACACAATATACCCAAACTTATGGGACACAATGAAGGCAGTTCAAGGAGGCAAATTCATAGCACTAAGTGCCTACATTAAAAGAGGCTATAGAGTTCTCATACTGTAATATAACAGCACACTGAAAGTTCCTGAATAAGAAGAAATCACACCCAAAGGGAGTAGACAGCAAAACATAATCAAACTTAGGGCTGAAATCAATAAAACAGAAACAAACAAATACAAAGAATCAATAAAACAGAGTTGGTTCTTTGAGAAAATCAATAAGATTTGCAAGTTCTTATTCAAATTAAATAAAAGGCAGAAAGAGAATATCCAAATTAACACAATCAGAGATGAAAAGGGGGCATAGTTACAGACACTGAGGAAATCCACAGAATATTAAGGACATTCTTTTAAAAATCTGTATCCAAGTAAATTGAGAATTTAAAAGAAATGGATAATTTTCTCAATACACATCCCTTACCAAAGTTAAATCAAAATCAGATAAGAAATTTAAACAGACCTATAACTGCTAAAGAAATAGAGCTTGTCATATTAAAAGTCTCACAACAACAACAACAAGCCCAGGGTCAGATGGTTTTAGCACAGAATTCTACCAGTTTTTCAAAGAAGAGTTAATGCCAATATTCCACAAATTATTCCACAAAATAATAGAAACAGAAGGAACAGTAACCAATTCTCTATTTACTTAATATAGTACTTTAAGTCTTAGCTAGAGCAATAAGACAACTGAAGGGAATCAAGGGGATGCAAATTGGAAAGAAGTCTATGTATCTTTATTTGCAGGTGATATGGTCATATATATACATGGCATATATATATATGTATATATATATATGTATATATATATGTGTATATATACATTTAAATATAAATGTAAATACAAATATATTTATATATAAATAAATAAATACCACAGGGAAACTTTTACAACTGATAAACACTTTTCAGAAAAGTAGTTGGATAGATAATTAACTCACAAAAAACAGTAGCCTACCTATGTATAAATGACAAATGGACTGAGAAAGAAATCAGGGAAACAAGCCTCAAATAATATAATATAAAAAAATCTTGTGGCAACTTTGTCTTAGTCAGGGTTTCTATTCCTGCACAAACATCATGACCTAGTAGCAAGCTGAGGAGGAAAGGGTTTATTTAGTTTACATGTTGCTGTTCATCACCAAAGGAAGTCAGGACTGGAACTCAAGCAGGTCAGGAAGCAGGAGCTGATGCAGAGGCCGTGGAGGGATGTTACTTACTGGCTTGCTTCCCCTGGTTTGCTCAGCTTGCTTTCTTATAGAACCCAAGACTACCAGCCCAGGGACCACCCACAAGGGCCCTCCCACCTTGATCACTAATTGAGAAAATGCCTTACAGCTGGATCTCATGGAGGCATTTTTCTCAACTGAAGCTCCTTTCTCTGTGATTACTCTAGCCTGTGTCAAGTTGACACAAAACCCAGCCAGTACGAACTCTAAATAAACAAGCAAAGTATTTGTAAGATAAAACTTTTTAAGACAATGAAAAATATTATCAGAAGATGGAAAGATCTTCCATGCTCATGGATCAGTAGGATTAATATAGTGAATAGTCATCCTGACATCTTCAAAGTCAATGAAATCCCATCAAAATTTCAACACAATTCTTCACAGATCTTAAATGGACAATTTTCAGATTCATATGAAAAAACAAAAACCCAGCATAGCTGGAACAAACCTGAAGAATAAGAAAAACTGCCGGAGGTAACACATGTAGTGAGAATTTTGGTTTCTCTAAAAACACAAAAATCTTACATTTTTGTTTTAATCCCAGATGTGGGATATGGGGATGCATCAGACTGTCCACAGCAGCTATGATTTGTCTCATGCTCTGTCAGGGATGTGATTTTACCAACTAAAGATAGTTTATGTTTGGAATTCTGGGAATATTTCAGAGGGTGTAAAATGCCAGAACCCCAAGAGGCAGAGGCGACTGCTAATTCCTCTGATACTGTGGTTTATCAAGTGGTCATGAGCGAAGAGATGGAGAAGAAGAAATTAGATATCCTGACACTGACGATTGGACTTGCCCCAGAGAAAGTGATGCCCCTAATCATAAGGAAGTACTTTAACAAGATTGACACTTCCTTTCCCCTCTAACCTTCTTTCTCTCCTATCTAGTGTTGAGGGCTTGGAAGGTTGAAGAAGGGTGGTAGGAAAAAGAACCCAACCAAGTAGCCAAAAGTCCAGTTACAATCAACATTCTTGATTTCAAAGTTGTATTAGAGATCTATAGTAGTAACAATTACATATGGTATTGGCACAAAAGCAGACATGATGTTAGATGGAATCGAACTGAAGACCTAGACATAGGTCCACACACCTATGCACACCTGACTCTTGATAAAGAAGCCAGAAACACACACCAGAAAAAAAGACAGAATCTTCAACAAATAATGCTGGACAAACTGGACGGCTGCATATAGAAAAATCCAAATAGATCCATACTTATCACCCTGCACAGAACTCAACTCCAAATGGATCAAAGACCTCAGCATAAAACTGAACACACTGTACCTTATAGAAGAGAAAGTGGAAAATAACCTTGAACTCATTAGCACAAGAAAAGACTTTCTGAACATAACACCATTAACACAGGCACTAAGATCAACAACTAATAAATGGGGTCTCGTAATATTGAGAAGCTTCTGGAAAGCAAAGGACACCGTCATTCAAACAAAGTGGCAGCCTACAAAATGGGAAAAAGTTTCTCCAACTACACACCCAATAGAGGGCCAATATCCAAAATATATAAAGGACTCAAGAAACTAGGTATCACAAAAACAAATAACCCAGTTGAGCTCATGCTTACATTTTACTTTCTAGCATCTTTGGTACAGGAAGGTATTCTGCACACTACCAAATGAGAAATGCAGATACCAGTCCAGCCAAAAGCTTTTTGATCTGCAATGGTATCTTACCTGTAAGATATATCCTAGGCCATGGTGGTACAAAGCTTGTGGGAGTAGCCAATCGCTGATTGTACTTAAGGTCCACACCACAAGATGGAACCCATACCTGACACTGCTTAGTAACCAGGACCCGAGACTATCCCAGGGACTTAGTGGTAAACCGAATACTACTGTTCTAAAACAAACCAAGAAAACCCAAAACATAGCAATAAAATGACTCCTTAAATGATATTCTGTTATACTCATAGATCAATGCCTTGCTCAGCCATCATCAGAGAGGGTTCCTTCTGCAGCAGATAAGAACAAATGCAGAGACCCACAGCCGGACATAATGCAGAAAGTGAGAGACCCTGGCATTGGAAGTCATGGAACACCTGGAGGACTGTCTTTGGTCCACTGAAGTTACATTGAAGATACACATCGGCCAACAGGTATGGACCAGTCAGAAGAACCAACCCTCTGCTTTGATGCCCATTCCTCTGGATGACTTTGCAGTCATCACTGCCAGAGAGACTGGGAGGGGACTGGGAGAGGGCCAAACACAGGTCCCTATTACCCATTCATCTTCCAAGTTTTGTAGAATCCATCTCTCTCCCCTGTAATTCTTGGAGGGTTCCTCCCCTATTCAAGCAAACTCTTCTCCTTTAGAAATTTATACAATGGAGAAAGAAATCTCCAAATATCTTTCCCATGAGGTAAGGAAAACACTTCAAAAGACTAAATGTTTTTTCCAAGTAGGAAATACGTCTTTTTATTAACTCCACAACAAGAGAATTGATTGAGTGACTCAATTATATATCTTTCTCAAACTCTTCATTTTCTTGACAGTTCCCATGACTGCTTTCCCTGAGCCACTATATTTCACAACCGATGCTGTTATGCCAGCTCTTCGTGCAACCAGAGAAACAGGCGGGGGAAGAGGGAGGGCACCACAGATTTCATTACCCATTCTCTTCAGTTTTTTAGGTGAGAATCATAGCAACTGTTTGGAATTCCACATGTCCTATCATTAGTATCCCCTTGGCAACCATGACTGTGGCAGGTAGAAAAACAAAACAGACTTTGGGAATCTTGTGTAGAGATCAGTTGAGTATATGTAATGGCACAGAGAGCATGATGCTAAGGTGTTGAAACAGTTTAGGACACTTGTGTCCCTAGAATATGTAAAAAGGAAGAAAAGGACATAAATAATGAGCCAATATTCCGCCCCCACCCCTTTCCTAGAGTGTTGAGTGTCAGCATTTCTAAGGCAAAATTCTATGCTGTGAAGGAACCGCTGCTCTATAGGGCTGCGCCATCTAGCGGCTAGTTCTTTCTATTCGGTAACCGCAAGGCTGTTAGCGTTGCTAGTCTCTTAGGTTTTTGTTTTTAGTTTGATGGAACCAGTTCATTATTATTACCCGATTCCCCTGTTCTAATGGACACTAGCTTTGGAATAGGCTCAGTGTTGATGCAGTTCTTAAGGATAAATTGACTCATTGGAAATGGAGAATTGTGTATAGAAGGTTTTTTGGGGGAACACTCTGGGATGATGGGGGGAAAGAAGTAAGGAAGCAGGAGTGAGCCGATGACAAAAGCTAACTCGGGTGTGGTTGTGATGGAAGCCTTGGCTGACCCTGGAGTTCTGGAACTGAGATGGCCCCTCAGAGCTATAACAAGCTGAAGCGATGAGGTTAGACCATCTTATCTATTAGTTCATCACTGGTTGTCAGAGGCCCCCAGGAAGAGGCATCCCTTGGTTCATGGCACTGTGTACCAAAGGTGCGGTTGTTCATCACATACTAGCTTTCTGTCCCGCCTCTTTCCTCTTGACTAACCTCTGACTCGCTTCTGACTCGCTTACCCCCAGGAGCTCACTCTCTGTCACGAGTTAACCACTGCTACAAATGTCTTCTCCGATTTCATCAGGCAGATCGTGTTCAGGATCCTCAGTAGCACTTGAAAGAAGAATCTTTTTCTACACAGGTTGGCTCTGAAAGCCTTGCTTTGTCTGCGCCTCCTGGGCTTACACTGATATGTTAATATCAGGATCCCAATGAGAACAGAGACCAGACTCATTGGTGCCAATGCGGGGAGTCAGGGGGAGATCAAAATTCTCGAAGTCACATTCACAAGACAGACTTATTTATGTTCCTAAGGGTTCTATAATTGCCCTCCTGAGAGGCTCCAATTAAAGTAGCAACATTTGTTTCTTCTGGCAACATTATAAGTGTTTTGATCTTGACCAGTTGTGTCGGGAGAGAGAAGGGTAGATGCAAGACTACTAGCTGTCCATCAAGCTATGCTCTCTTACTCAAAAGTAGTAGACTGGCTGCAATGTGAGTAGCCAGACAGACCTCCCGGATCAGCTTCCTTTGCAGCCTGTTGGAGGATAAGCCCTTGTAAAAGGGCCTAAGCAAAGAAATGTATGCCGCTTTTGCCATGTGTGTTTTAGAGAAAACCTCTGGCCCTGGACTTCTATTCTCTGTTTCTCTTCACTAAATACAAAAGCTGCAATCAGAAAGACTCTGAGGAATACGTGTTAAAGCTGGTTGAAGTCAATGTCCTGGGTCACTGGATACCAGAGCATGGCAGCACCCTCAGCCTACACTGGTTACCACCTGAGGACCATACTTGATTGCACCTCCTAATCAAGTCTTACTAATTCCTCCTTTAACTAATCCACTTACAGAAACATCCACAAGTACTTCCTTTTCCTCCTTTTTTGGTATGTGCATGTACATGTTTGTGTATGTGCAGGTGGAGACCAAAGGATAACTTTGGCTGCTGTTTCTCAGCCGCCTTGTTTTATGAGATAAAATCTCTTATTGGCCTGGTGCTTTCCAAGGAGGCTAGACTAGATGGCCAGTGAGTCCCCGGGATCTACTCGTCTCCACTTCCCCAGTGTTGAAATTGTGAATACATGCTGCCATGCCCAGCCTCTTTCAAAGGCAAGTGCTTCACTGACTGAGCTATCCACCAGCATACTTTCCCCTCTATTTGTATTTTGTTTGTTTTTTAAGACAGGGTTTCTTAGCCCCGGTTGTCCTGGAACTCACTCTGTGGATCAGGCTGGCCTCAAACTCACAGAAATCCACCTTCCTCTACCTCCTCAGTGCTGGGAATAAAGGCGTGAGGCACCACTGCCTGGCTTCTTTTCCTCTTTTGGCCTTCACATTAGTATCTGTCCCTTCTACTTTCTGGTACTTAACTTTTTGGCTTATTACTTACTTCTATTTAGTGTTATTGTGTTCTTGTTTTATTTCATGTGTCCTTCCCCTCATCCCTGTTCCTATAACCAAGGCTGGCTTTGAACTTCCTAAGTAGCTGTGGTGGTCTTAACTCCTAATCCTCCTACCTTACCTCCCAAGTGCTAGGATTGCAAGCAGGTACCATCCCACCCATTCCATCTTGTCTCTTAAACTTGAAGGCTCTCTTAAGATTGGAACATTCTGCTCCTGTTTCCCAGCTAGCACAGCTGTGATGGATGCTGATGAAGTCCTGGAAAACTCTTCCTCTTCAGGGAGTAATTCTATCATCAGCTTAGTGCTGCTCCTTCCCCAAAGACTGGCCCTGAAGCAAATGTGAGCATGTTTGGGCATTGGAGGGAGTACCCCTCTAATCACCAGCAAGCCCAACATGGTAGAAAAGGAGAGCCATGAAAGGTAGAACTGACATGGTGGCAAACCTCAGACCCTCTCCTAGGAACCACCCTGCTGCTAATTCAACCAAGAGCACATCCCGGTGAGCTTCTTTTTCACTGTGCTCTCCTGCAGCAGCTCATGGCTGCTGGCCCTCTACACAGAACTGTCCTCCGCTGACCAGAACCCCCTCACCTCCTCCTCTAGTCTTCCCATCTGAGCCATGTGACTTACAATGATGAACTGACAAGTTTAGGGGTACAAAAAGGTCCCTTACCTCAAAAGAGTGTATGTTTTGCAGATATTTTATGGCCCAGTCACGTATGACACTTCCCTGTGCATCAGACCAAAGCTAGACACACCCTGAGATGCACCTTGTTAGGCTCTTCTGTCCCTTGCATGTTTTTTTTTTCCTGCCAGGCATCCCTCACCAGGAAACATTTGTCTTGGATTCTTCTAGCATCACTGGCATCAACCCTTTGCTCTCAAAATGACTTTCTCAATTAGTTCTGGGGAAATTCAGATCTGGCCTGTGCACACCACAGGCATGATTGAATGGTTTGTTCTGAAAACACTTGGTCAAACATAAGTGAAATAATTTTTTGAAATAATTATAGGAAATATCTGCTATGTTATACTATTGTGAGATATTAACACCTGAATTAAAGACATGTAATTTCACAGGCCGGCGTCTGCTGTGTAGCAGATGCCCTCAGGAATTGCTTACTTACTTATGTATCACATCATGCTTTGGCAATGCTTATGGTAAAGTATGCACGCAATAAATTTATCTGGTCCATAAATGAGTCTCAAATTTTGCTTTGAGTGCCAAGATGGTGTTCTAAGATTTGGCCAGCAGGGGGCAGAACGAATGTAGACAAAGATCTGATGTTCTGATTCACACATCACTATCACGGGACAGTTCCCTCACAGTTGGTCTGGGGTCAGTTTGACAGAGGGCTGAGAGAAATGCCTTCATCAAAGGATATTAGAATGTTAAATCTACCTCTTAGAATTCTAGACTTTTGTTTAATTTGACCCTCTGTAGTGAGACATTCCTAGTTTGTGAATTCAGACATAGTTCCTGGTCTTGAGATCCCTCGAGTTGCCTCATCTCTGCAGGGCCTGTTTGAGCCGTGAGCTATGCTGTATTCATAATCCTCCCTGTGCTTGTGTTAGTATACATCGGGTTTCTGTGACTTGCAAGTAAAGGAACTAGAATTATCCCAAGTCTCCTGCTGCGTGTGTACGTGCTGAGCCTCCTCCGCAAACCTGGACACTGGAGTCAGAGAGCAACCACACTGCGCCAGTTTTGTTCCTTCTCCCCAGGTTCCAAGAACAGTGTGTCTGAATGCCTCTGCTCCAAGCTCTCCTTGTCTTACCTTCTCCATTCAGTCTGCCAGCTTCTTCTACATTTCAAAGCTCAGTTCTCTGACTGCGGCTGATCAACCTGCGGTTACTCTCATTTCTCAAAGACACTTAGAGCTTTCTTCACCTGACCACTCATTGCGGTACTCAATGGCACTGAACTTTTTTACTTGGATGTTTAGAGTGTATAGCCTCTAAAATCCTACTGGCTATAGACTTCGGAGTCTGTTGTCTTGCCTTGTCCTATGTCCTTAAGGAAGTCACCTCTTCCCTCTCAAGAAGAGATAAAGAAGAGCTCAGAATACTTTTACAGAGATCCAACATGACTACTCATGGCAAGATGTGCTTTTTAAACTTTCAAGAAACACAGAACCATTTATTTTATCCGTTTTTTAAAGATTTATTTATTTCTGTTTTTTGTGTGTGGACATTTGCCTGCATGTATGTCTGTGTGCCATATGCATGCCTGGTGCCCTCAGAAACCAGAAGAGGACATTGGATCTCTTATAACAGGAGTTAGGTGGTTGTGGGCCATTCCATGAGAGCTGGGAACCAAACCTAGGTCCTCTGCAGGAGCAGCCTGTGCTTTAACTGAGAAGCGTTTGGTTTTACTGTGTCAGGGTAGAAGCAGCTTTCCTGCTCTTTATAATGCAACTCTCGTATGTTGGGTCATATAAGTCAAGTGTAGACACACCCCCACTGAAGTGGAAAGGGAAGAGCACCTATAATCCTGCGCCACTGAGATAACTGCTGTCAAAATCCTTTGAAAGACTGCTAAATACAAATATGTATATTTCAGTGAGGCCTTCTGGGAAGCACTCAGAGATCCCTCAGATGGAAATCAGACACAGCAGTGGGTGGTTCCAAGTCTGAGCCCTGGAACAAATAGCTGGTAATGAATTCCCTCACCATGCTGTATGAATTAGGTAGAACCATGTGAAACAACTTGGTATTCACCTGCTTTTGACCTACAAATAGCAATTTTACATGCTTCAGCCTAATCAGTGTATACGGACATAAGACCAGAATCGGTAAGGCATTTACATTTTCAAGTCTAAATATTTCATTATACTAAAGAGAAAAAAAGAAAAGGCCAAAAAGAGAAGTATCCAGCTGTTTTGGTTAGGGGTTTTTAGTGCTATATGCTAAGCATCATAATCAAAAGAAACTTGGAGGGAGGTGAGGGCTATTTCATCTTACATTTATGTAGTTATTATATGTTAGTACACTGTCTCTGTCTTCAGACACCATATGAGGGCATCAGATCTCAATACAGATGGTTGTGAGCCACCATGTGGTTGCTGGGATTTGAACGCATGAAGGGCAGTCAGTGCTCTTAACCGCTGAGCCATCTCACCAGCCCACATACTGGCTTTTTCCTCCTGACTTGTTCAGTTCGCTTTCCTATATACCCCAGTCTACTACCCAAGGTACTCACAGTGGGCTGGGTCCTTCCACATTTAATCATCAATCAAGAAAATATCCTACAGGTTTACCTACAGGCCAGAATGATAAGGACATTTTCTCAGTTGAGGTTCCCTCTCCTCAGATGACTCTAGATTGTGTCAAGTTGACAAAACCAAAGCCAAAACAAACAAAAAACTACTAACCAGCATAACCAGATAATGTTTATACCACTTTAAAAGTAAGATGCCAACTGGTTCTCCCGTTGAACCAAAGCTGTTACACACTGTATCTTTAAACATGGCCATCTTCTAGGTGTATCATCAGTCTCCTAGAAGCAAGTTTCAAGTTGTTATTAAAACATTTCTCACAGAATTCGGAGTAGAAGCTACACCCGAGGAAGAGAAGTCCCTGGGATTGGGGCCATGACTGGGAAGGCACAGTGACAAGACTCAAGAAGCATATGACCATATCACTAAAGAGCTCATGACTCTGTGCTTTGCAGTCTGTCTTAAGATCCAGGAAGTGCCAGAGCAATGCATTAATACAGTGACATGTCTTTGGTAATATTTGTAAAAGATCTTTTTCAACAGCCCCCCACCAAGTCCCTACCAAGATAGGGCTTGCCTAGGCTGGTCTTGAACTCCTGACTTCAAATGATCCTCCCCACTCAGTCTCTTGAGCACTATGATGATAGGCATGCATTAATGTGCTTGGCTGAATGTTCTCCTGGCCTGGATCTTACCCGACACGGGATTGAAAAGTCCTAGGAGAAAGGACCAGAGTTCCTGGATTCCAGTCACGGGACTTGTTCTGTTTTCTTGGCAGATGAGGCAAACCCCACAACTGTTAAGAGTATTTAAAGAATAAAATATGAATCAATACAAATAAGTAGCATTCTCAGTTTTATCAAGGTTTCTCAGTTGAAGATCATACATTAAATGATTATATATCCAGAGCATCTTCCTGCCCCATTTCCCTTCACCACAGCTTCCTCTTCTACTTGCTGGTTCTCCATACTTCTATATATGTGTTCATGGGCTCCAAGTTTATAATGTGCACCCGTGTCTGGAAAAATGTCTCATCCACGAGACCAGGACAATCAGCTTCTCTTCCCTGGTCCCAGTGATGACCTAACTCTCTCACCAATTTCTTGTTGATCTTATATAGATAGAGACACCGTGGCTTGATAGGGTTGAGAGGAGTTCCAGAGGCCTAAGAAGACAATCCTCAGGCATCATCATCTTTCATTGTCTTCAGACACCTCACATTAGATCATAGACACGCGGTTCTTGATATACACATGATAGGGGTCACTACGTTTGTCCACTTTGCGTGAACGGGTATATCCCAGGATAAGACTGCCCACGGTGACAGCAAATAAGAACATGACAAAGAGAATATACATGTAGGAGTTGTCATTACGACCAGGAAGGTTAGCCCGACGATCCTCAGTTTGATTGTCTGGCCCTGGTCCTGAGCCTGACCCTGGCCCTGGTCCTGGCCCAGGCTGGCAGAGCAAGTGACTGTGAAGGGTTGTGTTCAGAGCCTTCAGCACAGCATGGAGGCTCTTGTACCAGGTCTCAGTCCCATTGGAAGTCTCCATAGCAACAGAAATTGAGGTATGGGAAGAGCTGGATTGTGATCTGATGGTGAGAGAAGAAAGAGAAAGGAAGACTCTGTTACCCACGGCCATGAACAACTTCCCCACTTTGCATACCTAGGCTAGAGCCCTGTTACTATCATCTCTTCTCCATTCTTCTGGTCCATCTTCTCCAAGAGGCCTCAGGCTCAGTGATGGGAAGTGCTAAGTGGAATTTCCTCTCTGCTGTATCTGAGAAATTATGGAAGCATCCTGCAGTGCATGTGGAATAGTCTTTCCTGGCCACTGAAAGCCATGTTACTCTCTTTTTTTCTTCGATTGTATAAATTCACTAGACTTTAGGCCTCAAGAACTTTAGGAGTTATTTAATCTAACTCCTTCCATTTTATACACAGGGAAACTGAGACCCAAAACAAATAAGTAGCTTGTTCTCAATTAAGGAGTAGTAAATGCTGTTTGTCTATTTTCAGGAGACCTTAATAGGCCAAACACCATAATACAATGGCTGATTCCAAAGCTCTCATTTGCCTAGGTACAACTGTCAACAATCACTATTATTACCTATATACACCAAACATGATTATTATCTATCAGGGAAACCCCATAGTTCTAACGGTGATAAATACTTATAATGACTCGATGCAGAATTTGGGGAATAGAATAATAGAGCAGCACCGCACCGGCACCCAAGACTGGCCTACGTTCCATGAAAGGCCTTTGAGGTCCTCTACCATTCAGTACTTGTACCCTTGTCTGGATCAAGGAGGGAAAAGAACACAGAGTTCCTGAATTAAAATGTAAGAAGCAAGAAATTTGAGTTTTCCTTTACATGGGCCAGTGGCAAGCAGGAACCCCACAGTGAAATGAATGACTCAATGACTCACTTAGCCGGTCATTATTTATCCGGATCAGGGTCTGTGCTGACGCCTTGAGGAGGCACAAACCCAGTCCTCACACTCACTGACAACCTGATATGATTCAAGCAACAATCCAGGAGCTGCTTAAAGTGATTAACACTGACCAAGGTTTAGAGACTTCCCTGGAAGGGCCTTATTTGAACTGGACCTTGAACTCTTCTAAGATGTAAAGAAGGCAAAGATGGTAAAGAGATAGGCAAAGGAACACAAACAAGACAGTACATCGAACTTCTATAGGAATGGAAGATATTATAAAGAGGTCAGAATGTTAGATGGACAAAAGGAGAAGACAGGATGTGGGATGGAAGAACCCAATGGGGCCAAGTGCTAGGGACTGTGAGTGTCATGTCAGGTGTTGGAACCTGATCCTGTAGTTGGCTTTAAGGATGCTGTGGCATTTCGAGAGGGTAAAATGATCAGATCTGTGTTTAGAAATAATCATCTAGTTACAAAGTGACCTGGAATGGGTAAGAGTTGAGGCAGTCCAGTAACAGGGGTCTTAAGACATTTAGGAACAGGATGCTGGACCAGGACAGACATGACAAAGTGGGAGCAGGGACAGATCTGAGACATGAGAGGGATTTGGGAAGAGAATGACTGACATGAGGGTTGACGGAGGAAAGGCTGTAATTAAATTTACAGATAGACACAGACAAACAGCATGGATCTAGAAAAGCCCACTTGGAGGGAAATTAGAAGTCATGACAGGTGAGCTTTCTTTTACCTATCAAAAAGAGATTGTCGCCAGACAGTGGTGGTGCACGCCTTTAATCCCAGCACTTGGGAGGCAGAGGCAGGCAGATTTCTGAGTTCCAGGCCAGCCTGGTCTACAGAGTGGGTTCCAAGACAGCCAGGGCTACACAGAGACACCCTGTCTCGAAAAACCAGAGAGAGAGAGAGAGAGAGAGAGAGAGAGAGAGAGAGAGAGAGAGAGATTATCAGTGGGAGTTAGTTGTTTAACCATGAGATGAAGTTTCTGTTGCAAGAGGCAAGCAAGGTTCTAGAGATTTATGCCATGGCAGTGTGAAAATGAGTAACACTACTTAGCTGAGCTAAGAGGGCAGGTTTGGGGTTATGCATTTTTGACTATAACTAAGAAGACTGTCATCTCCACCCTGCTTCTCAAGCTTGCAGGAAGGATGCACTCTTTTACTGCGTTGGAGAGGATTAATGTGCTTTTCATTTTGAAAGGCAAATACATATGCTCAGCTTTTTGGAAACTGGAGGCATCCACACAACGGTGGTAAACCCTCCCTGCTCCTGGTCAGTTTTCCTTGGAAACGGTTTTTACTTGGCACAACACAGGAAGGATAACTCGGATCTGGAGAACTCACCAAAGTTCGAAGACTCTAAGACATCTTTGAGGCTCTCTTCGTGGATATCCCAAGGCCCTTCAGTTCCTTGCAGGATGCATCTGGATGCACCAGAGACCTGGTGTTGAGAGGAAAGGCCCAGAGCTGGAAACTGGGGAGAAGGCAGAAGAGGAGGAAGAGAAAGGAACCAGAGACAAACCTCAGAACCAAGGGTGGATCACCCAGTTTCCTAAGGGTTGCACAAGCAGCTTTCTGTGGGTTCTGACCCCACCCCTATTCCTCTTCCCTTCCTGCAACAGCTGGCTCAAGCCGGCCTAGAGTTGTAGTTACAGAATATGCAGTGGCCAAGGGACATCTGATTGCTGTCTTCTCACTCCAGGCTCACAACATCTTAATCAATTGACTTTGTGACAATGGAACAACCTAAAACCCTTCTCTTCTTCCAGGGTGCTGGTACCTCAGTAGGAGCCTTTTAGAATCCCAAGGCAAAATGGCAACTTGTAGTTTCACAGAAATGAGGTATTACTAATCAAATCTGTTTGAACAGACAGCATATGGATGTGTCCCAGTGAGCTGTCGAGATGGCTCTGTAAGTAAAGGCACTTGCTGCTGAACTTGATGGCCTGAGTTTGATCCTGCAGTCTACATGGCAGAAAGAGAGAGCCAACTCCTGAAAACTGTCCTCTGACCTCCACATGCACACACACCCCAATAAATGTAATAAAATGATTAAAATGAATGTGTCCTAGAATTAACTCTCTGTAGCATGGCTTTGTCATGAGATTAAAGAGCATTATGTAAGGTTTGGCTGTAAATCACACAGAGAAGTGGTAACTTGTGTAGCACAGGAGCTGGCAGGCCTTCAGAGTCCACCAAGGCTAAACGTCCTCATTTGACAGTCTTACAGTAAAGGAAATGGAAGCCCAGGCAGCTGTCTTGGTCCAGCTGCTACTTGTGTGACCCTGGGCATGTGATTCCTTTTTTTTTTTTTAAATCTCAGCTTCTATCTGCATCTGTAAAATGAAATGAAGGGGTCATGGTCAGCTCAAATATCCTGTGACATTATGAATCACAGAGCCATGTTGTGAGATCTTGGGAGACTGGGTTGGCTGGTGGAGGCAGCCCTTGGGTAGCCTTCTAGAGGACTTCAACCCAAGACAGAGAGGCTACAGAGTCTTCCCAGAAGGCTAAGATATTTCTGAGTCTGGGGATTGACTTACACCTGACATTCCAACCTAGGTAAGGTGAGGGCCAAATTGATCCTCTTGCTCCTTTTTCCTTCTAGCCTCTTATCTGCAAGGGTGGTCTGGCCCCGGGGGAAGAGACAGACTGTGTGGGAAGTTGGGATAAGAGGCAATGAAGGACAGGGTGGAATTCATGAGTGAAGTCAAATAAACTATCACCATCAGACCTTCCTGTCAGAGCCTCTCAGACCACAGAGGTCATAGTACATATCCTTAGGTGCTGGGTTTCAGGTGGGGACAAGACGGCAGGTGCTAGGCAGCCTGTTGGGGTAAGGAGAGGCAGAGAACTGAAGAAGGGACAGACTGGTTGCCTGTGACCTGCCAGTTGGTTCGAAGGGCAAAGACAGAAACATTGGGTGTTTTGCTTCTCTTCCTTGAGTCCCTGGGTTTCAGCTCCTGAAAAGTCATTGGTTATCAAGTTTCCAGGATGGAAGAGGCAGAACCCTGTTGTAGAGAGGCCTTTGGTAAAATAGACAATGGGCTAGCTTAGTAAGAAGGCTAACAGCTACTGAGCAAACTGGAAGCAAACAAACAAAAAAGAAAAACTAAGGATTGTCAAACTCTTCTAGATGTGACCCTGCCTTGGCTCCGTCTCCCTGTGGCTCTCCCAAAGTCTGTGACCATGACAATGAATTCCAGGCCATGAGCTCATCTGAGCTCTTCAGACAGTCCTTGTACTCCTACAGCTCCTCTTTTCTTAAGCAGGAATTCTTTTGCACTTTCCATCTACTGGGCAAATGCATTCTTCAAGAGCCTGTTCTGTGCCACCTGTTTAGAGCCTTTCCAGAGACACCCTTCCCCTACTCAGTAACTAGTTTCTCCTTTTGTTTGTTACTAGAGTGCCTTCAAAACAGCCTCATTAGAGAACTGTGCTGTTTGGAATCTGTGTGTGAGTATAGATGTGAGCCCAGTGTGTCCTTGCACATACGCTTGGGGGTTTCAGGGCAGGGGCCTGGGCCTCATGCATTTCTTTATTCTTCAGGCCTCTTTATATAGTGATTGCCAAAGAGAACTCATGACTCAATCCCTCTCCTATAAGACAATACCCTCCCCAACTCATCCCACAACAGATTTGTGGAAACAGTTTTCAATGTTTTAATAGAAAACCAAAGTAGGAAAGACTCCAAGTTAGACCAAAACAGGCTGCCTTAGATAAAGGGGAGACCCCTTGAGCAGGTGGAATGGGTCAGGAGAGGGAAATTCTGAGCCTCCTTTGGAAACCCAGACACTTCCCACATCTAATCTGAGCCCATTTATCCAAAGGGCAAACATTCTTGGCCCCCAAACACTGGTAAATGGTTTTGCAACGCGCTTCCCCGTGTACCTTACTGAAGGTGTGGCCATCCACACCCACAAACGGCACACAGACAACCAAGTCTCAGCCTGTGATCTCGCCTTTCAAGAGTGCCTCTTATGGTCCCAGTCCTGGCTGTGCGTCTGGCTATGTGACCTTG
The DNA here is from genome assembly GCA_021653895.1 of Mastomys natalensis. NCBI lineage: Eukaryota > Metazoa > Chordata > Mammalia > Rodentia > Muridae > Mastomys > Mastomys natalensis. Next base: position 1,105,073 of record JAJTUV010000058.1, read on the forward strand.
AATGCTGCGTTTATTTCCTCTGAACCATATCTGTAAGACGTAATTACCAGTGCCCAGCTCACCTCGTGAGAACTGGAAGAGACAATAGGCGGGAACGTGTTTTAGAAAGAACTGGGAAGCCTGCTCACATGGTTCCCCTAGCAGTCCATGGCTCAGTTCACCTCTTCTTACCAAGAGCAGTCATTCCACGTGCCTGCCCCCTGCTGTGCCCTCCCACCACCCAAAGACACCAGGGACTTGCCTCCTCCATTGTGTCCCACACTTTTTGATGAATCCTGCAGCCCACAAGTGCCTTCTGTCCTGTGAGAATTAAACAAACATGCCCTGAGGAGTTTGAACTGAAGGAAGTTGCTAATCGGTTTTCACCTTGGAGAGTCACCAGACTTTAAAGACAGTTTTTAATGCCTCCAGCATAGCACCCCCTCCGTTTGGAATTGACAAAGTGGCTGAGTGCCAGAGAGGATGAGTTTATTCAATATCTGTACGTGAAATAGAGTCCTGGACTAGGAGTGAGGAAACACTGGTTTTAATTCAACATGGCCCCCGGCGGGGCCTCAGTTTCCTCCCATGCAAATTAATAAGGAGCAGGAGGCAGAGATTAGGACTTTGCTTCCTGAGCTCTAACACACTGGCTGAGACACCTCCCAAACACTCCCCTTTGCCCTAATGTGGATTACATGGGACAACTGTAGCAGGAGACCCATTTTACAGGTGGTGACCTAAGAAAGCACAAGGCACAGAGCCATGGTTGACCTGCTCCAGTTTACACGACCTGAAAACTAGAACTCTAGACTCCTGACTTCCAACCTGGACCTGCTACTAGCAGCAGAAGATGCTTCGGCCAGTCTGGGGATTTCCGAGGTGAAGTAGAATGGGCTTGTAGTTCTGCAGAGCCCGCGGCTTTGATCGAGCAGGACTGACTTCTGGAATGTTACTTCCGTGCAAGTCCCGCTGCAAACCCAAAAGTATTCTCTTATTAGTAGGAGAGGAAGAGCTTTTGCTGCCTGGGAGAGCACCTTCGACTGTGTATGCTCAGCAAAACTCCCTATTCCCTGTGTTTCCTGGGAATACGCGCTTTTCTCCCTGGGGAAGATCTACTCTGTGTTTTAGTAGCACCCCACATCGTGTCCTCCCTCTCAAGGAAAACACCGAACCCCCTGCACGTCTTGCCCAGACTATGGATAGCTTTTCCAATCCTGTGGCACCTTACCTGCCTCTGCGATCTGACTCCAGTGAGCGCTGCAATGATGCCCAGCAGTGCCTTTACAGCTCTGCACTCCTACTGGCTCTTATCTCCCTTTTCCTTCCCAGGGTGTCCCTCCTCTGGCCCCGCCCTGCTTTAGCACACTAGCTTCAGCTGGCTGGCTTGGGGCGCTTCCGCCCAGCTTCTTGGCCTCACCCGGTTGTGGGGAACCACCTGCTTCCTGGATCCCAGACAGAATTTGTCTCGTTGTGTCTCTGTGTCTCAGCCAACCTAGTGAAAAGCTGATCTCCACAAACCCAGACCAAGCGTTAGGCTTTGGTGGAGTCGGACGTGGCACCTGTGTAGCTGTGTGGCACTGGGCAACTCCTCTTTGGGGCCTTGGTTTCCTCTCTGTGGGTACCACCATTCCCGCACGCGTTCTTCACCGGCTTACGGTAGGGTCAGAGGTGTTTTCAATACCAACACCGGAATAGCCAAAGAAAACATCTAATTCTAACACAAACCCTGTTTTCAGTTTGCAGACGCCCAAACTGGGGAGGTGACTTATCTACACTCAGCAAGCAAGTCAATGGCAGAGCTCAGGCTCAGAATCCACTGTAAGCCAGCAGGCGCCTCCTCCCTCAGTAGTCGCTCACACACCACTTCTTAACTGGTGTCTGTCCCAGAACACTTGTTTTCCAGCCACTGGGTCCACATTCAAACTGTTGCTGTTGATATTACAGGCTATGTAGAAGAGAAGCTGACAAGTGTCATTTTCCTGTTGATGACAGAAACAGGGACCAGCCTCTCAGGGACTCTGTAGCAACCACTTATCCAAGCTGTCTTCACTAGCGGAGGTCACACAATCAACACATTCTGATGAGCAACCTCACACCCTGGCAAAGATCTACTGCAGTATTTCCAAGGTGGGCAATTTCAATTACGGAACTCTAGGATATGATTATCTAATAAGTGCTTAGGGAAAAACAAGATGTGCCACATGGAAGGCATTTTGTGCATAATTGCTAATCTCCTTCAAAATACATCATTATTGTGTTGTTTCTGTGGAACGTGTTTCTATCCAGCCCGTCCTCCCTAAGCTGGAAACTGCTTCTCAGAGCAGACAGTCATCCTGATCACCTCTTTCTTTTTCTTTTTTTGGTTTTTCGAGACAGGGTTTCTCTGTGTAGCCCTGGCTGTCCTGGAACTCACTTGGTAGACCAGGCTGGCCTCGAACTCAGAAATCCGCCTGCCTCTGCCTCCCAAGTGCTGGGATTAAAGGCGTGCGCCACCACCGCCCGGCCCATCCTGATCACCTCAGTGTGCACTGATTCCAGTCTACACACCGAGGGCCATGGGCTTCTCCTGGGAGGTTCTGATTCAAAGATCTGGAGTGGGGCCCAGAAATCGGCATTTAAAAAAAATAAGAGTCCAGCCTGGGGGTGACAGGGCATGCCTCTAATCTCAGTGCTGAGCTGGCAGAGGCAGGCAGATCTCTGTGAAATTTGAGGCCAGCTAGGTCTACAGAGTAAGTTTCAGAACAGCCAGGGCTACACAGAGAAACCCTATCTCAAAAAAACACACAAACTAACAAAGAGAAAAGAAAAGAAAAAGAAAAAAGAAAAGTAAAACAAGATTCCCAGTCTCCCAATGATGCTTAAGACAAGCCTTGAGGGCGCCAGGCACACATGTGATGCAAAGGCCATACAGCTGGGCAAAATAATCTTAGATATAAAATAAAATAAATAAATCTGAAAACAAGAATTTAAGACTAGCCTTGGGTGCAGAGTGGTGGTGACCCACTCAGGAGGCAGAGGCAGGCAGATCTGAGTTCAAGGCCAGCCTGGTCTACAGAAGGAGTTTCAGGACAGTTGGGGCTAAACAAAGAAACCTTATCTTAAAAAAAAAAAAAAAAAAAAAAAAAAGACTAGCTTTGGTTCAGTCAAGGTCCTCTGCCTTTCCCTAGTTCAGGAAGAGTCTTGCATTCTTGACATAGGGGAGCAACTAACTGCCCATATCAGAAGACACAGACATCTGTTCAATAACATTTCAGAATCCAAGATTCTGATTCATACCATCTTAAGAGTTCTAGAGTCATTTAGTATAGAACCTAAGTGAGAAGGTCTCACAGCTCTCCAGTCAGTCCCGCCTAGTGAATCCTCTGTAGTTCATGTTGTCACGAGGCTGTCCAGCTTCACCAATTTTCACAGCGTAGAAGCTCGTTGTCTCAAAGCAGGACATTGGCTCTGGCTGTCAGGATCTTTCTGTTACAGAAGGCAGCTGACCAAGAAGCTGTTGGAAATGGTCTGAGGGGCCTCCTTCCCCCAGCTGTCCATACTTTCCAGGCTTCCTAGGAGGCTAGATGCAATGACGTGCACCAGGCATTTGGAATGTGTGCAGTAAGGCATTGTTCCTTTGATAAGAAAGGGAGCAGAGTGAGTTTCAGAACAGCCAGGGCTACATGGAGAATCCCTATCTCATAAAACATACAAACTAACAAAGAGAAAAGAAAAAGAAAAAAAAAAAAAGTAAACCAAGATTCCCAGTCTCCCAATGATGCTTAGACGAGCCTTGAGGGCGCCAGGCACACATGTGGTGAGAGGAACTCCCTCATCCACAGAGTCTTCACGTTAGGATGGGGAGCTTGAAGGAGAGGGAGAGGAGATGGAGGCTAGGGGGAAAGACTCACCTAGGATATACCACCTTCAAGTCTTAGCTTCAATGCCCCCTTCTTGTGGAGTCCTTTCTTAACCACTCTATTTCCAAATTCGTTCTCTTACTCCCTAAGACTCTTCTGTTTTGCTTGTCAATAGCACTTTCTATCACGTGGGTTCCTGGCCTTGAACTCGGGTCCTCAGATCTGGTGTGAGTGACCTTACTTGCTGAGCCATCTCATGGCTCTCTTGCTTTCGTTTTCTAGTCTGTTGCTAGTGTTTTGATTATATCCTCAGCTGAGGCTCCATCTCCCCACTGACACCCTCTCCCATGAGGCCTAAGGGTGGCAATGAGCCCAAGTGTTGTAAGTCCCCGGATACTTTAACCACCTCCCCCCCTGCCCCACCATGGTTGCTTATTCCCTTGACCATCTCTGAACAGAGCCTTCTCCATTACTGGTATTACATAGGACTGCTTCCGAGGCCCATTTTGGTGATGGCACAGTACTTCCCTTTTAACACAGCACTTTCCGTTCTGGGTCTGATTTATTTGTCTACTTTAACTCCAAGCCTGACACAGAAGTACTCAGTACTTGAGTGTACCAAGCCATTCCCAGAAACAAATCTAGCACAGCGCAGACTGTAAGATGAATTTGTTGAACAAAATAAGTGAATGATTGAATGATATTGAACGATGGTTATGGGCATGGAAATCACTTGACATTGTGTTCTCAAGGAAAACTGTCCAAGATGGAACCTAAGAAAGCCTGGCAGGACAGTAGGGAGCTTTTCAACCTTTAGGCTCACTCCTCTAAGCATCAGATTCCCAAGTCTAACAACCCACTCATCTCCAAGTGACATGCTGAGACTGGAACCCTGGCTCTGTCTCCCAGTAAAGACACCATTATCCATCCAGGTCTCTTCTCTTGGTGGATCTCAATCCAGCTTTCAGTCTATCTGTGTGCTCATTTGGGGTGCCTTCCCTATTAGACTGTAAGCTCAGAGAGCAGAATCCAGATGTGCATCTTTCCCAGTTTTCCCGGTGTGGCTAGTACATGGGAGGGAAGGCTGGAGGGGGAGCATGGATGAGGTCTATCAACAGCTGCGAGGCCTGGTGCTTGGCTAGGGGAAGTAATGAATCGGAGGAAATTTGGCGATTGCATTGTTATTGATACCCATTCCTCATCAATCCAGACTTGAATTAACCCTCGGACCTGCCTCTGACTACTGTCAATCCTGTGTCTGGGAGGACTGGATCCAGGAACTCTGAACACTGCAAACTAAGAATTCTCAAGTCGCTGGGCAGTGGTGGCACACGCCTTTAATCCAGCACTTGGGAGGCAGAGGCAGGCGGATTTCTGAGTTTGAGACCAGCCAGGACAGCCAGGGCTACACAGAGAAACCCTATCTCGAAAAACAAACAAACAAAACAAAACAAAACAAAAAACAAAAAAAATTCTCAAGTCTTTTGTATGAAAATGGTGTGACATTTGTATATAGTCTGTGCACATTTTCCTACACAGTTTAAATCATCTTTAGGTAATTTACAATACATAATACAATATAAGTATTGTGTAAAGAGTTTTTGTATTATATTATTTAGGGGAAAATGACCAAAAAAGTTTGTGTATTTCTGGGACAAACTTGAGATGTCGCTCAGTTGGTAGAGTGCTTATATAGCGTGCAGGAAGCTCTGGTTCAGCCTCGGCAGCACACAACTGGACACAGCAGTGTATACCTACAATCCCAGCACTAGAAAGCTAGTGCAGGAGACCAGAAGGTCAGTATCATCCTTGCCTAAATAGCAAATTTGATGTCAGACTGGAGTATGTGAGATCGTGCCTCAAAAAAAAAAAAAAAAAAAAAATGAAAATATTAAAAACAAATCAGGACAATCCCCCTTCCTCTTTCTTCTAAATATTTTCAATCCATGATTCCAACCAACTACGGGCAGGACCTTCTGAGACCCAATTTCCCTTCTCAAAACAGGGTAAATAATTCAACCATTGGGCATTTAAAATTGTGTATGAGATATCTCAGGTATACTGGGTCCTGATGTTTTGGGCTGGGAAGGGGTGAACGGTTTAATGATCTGAATGCCAACAGCTCTTGTCATTTGCCCAGCATTCCACGGGGCTCTGTCCATTCTCTGGGTAGAACACCTGTTAGCAGGGGCAGGAAGGGAAACCAGCAGGAGAATGAGAGGTAGGGGTGGGGAGGGACAATGGTGGGGAGGGCATCCAGACTGGAGCCATGGCATTTGCTAAAGGCTACAACCAACCATGCTGGAATAGGTTTCTCTTGCTCCTCCTACCATTGGTCCTCTACTTCTGCCTTCTGTTGTCTCAGCCCAGATGCAAACTCCAGAGCAATGAGGCCTGTGCTGGGCAGAGAATATTGGCACATGGAGGGACAGGGAGAAGGACCTAGCACAGACAGTGACAACAGCCAGGCAGAGTGGCTCCTCTCCTGTTCACTTCTGGCCCTGGGTCTAGGGGTAATGAGATACAGTAGAGGGGAGTAAGAGAACTAAGGCATGGGGAGAAGGGTTGAATCTCCCCAGAAAGTAGACTACAACAGCCTCACTTTCAAATGTAGCCATGTGTTCTCCATCCTTGAACCTCTAGCTGTGCTATTTTCTCTGCTTGGACATGCTTCCTCCCAGGAAGGTCTCCTGCACTAAATCAGATGTCCTCCTCTATCTCTCTAAGACCCATTCCTGTCTATTTTCCCTTTATTTGCAATATCACCCTGATTAAAATCCCCATTCCTGGGGACACTGCCGCCTGATGCAGGAAGAATTAATTGCCTGGCTTCTCAAGCCTCCAAACTGGTGAGAACTATGCCCTAGCATAGTGGGGTGGGAGGGGGAGGAATGAGGGTAGGAGGAAGGGGTGTCCTCCAGTCTGAGGGTGGTGATGTTGGAGCCCCTGACATAAGTGCACTGTTTGTTTATTAGGTGCTTCAAATCACCCACCTCAAGAGTCATCAAGATATTTAGAAGGCTAGCAACAAATGTGGCTGTCTTTACTAGAGCACCATCTGAACACAGAAGTGCAGAATCTCCTAGTTCTTCCTAGTCTAGAAGCCATGTAGACAGTGGAGGCTTAGGTAGAGTGGACGGAATAGCCAGCTGAAGACATCTTTGGCTCTGGGCCTGGGCTAATTTACTTTAAGCTTCAGGATCATTACCTGCAAACAGGAATCTTGGTCCTGCAAATCCCATAGGGTTCTAAGAAGCAAACGAAGGTGTGGCTGGCAAAGTACTCCAAAGTCTATTGTCTTAAGGTTATCATTGCTGTAATGAAACACCATGACCAGAGCAACTTGAGGAAGAAAGGATTTATTTGGCTTGTGTCCATATCACTATTCATCACTGAAGGAAGTCAGGACAGGAACTCAAAACAGGGCAGGAAGCTGGAGGCAGGAGCTGATGCAGAGGTCACGGACAGGTGCTGCTTACTGGTTTGCTCCTCATAGCTTGCTCAGCCTGCTTTCTTATAGAACCCAGGACCACCAGCCTAGGCATGGCACCAACCACAATGGGCTGGGCCCTCTCCATCAATCACTAATTAAAAATAGGGATAGGCTTGCCTACAGCCTGAACTTATGGAAACATTTTCTCAACGGAGGCTCCCTACTCTCAGATGACAGTCGTTTGTGTCAAGTTGACATAAAATTAGCCAGCATAATTATGGAGGAATTATTAAGGGTTTTCCCACCAGACCTGCAGCTCCAGGGAGAGGGGCAGTGCCTTAAAGTTTTCAATATTTGTAAAACCCACATGAGGCAACTAAAACCCAAAGCACTGGTCCTGACTCAAGTTTTCCCATTAGATATATCAGAAGTGAATTTGGGTCCCCTGAAAAAAGCCTCAGACAAGAACCTGATCACAAGTGGGCAAAGCAGGGGCAGTAATATAGACTGTGTGCTCAGCATAAGGTTATCTAAGATGTCCCCTTACAGCACAGAGAGGACACTGTCCAGGGTAAGCAGAGCTAACAGTAGAAGGATGGTCTAGTCCATTATCTAAGGCCCTGATGACCATGCCTGACACCTAGCTCAGACTTCATTTTGTCATTTAAGGCAGAAGCTCACTAATTTCCTTTCCTTTCCTGTTCTCTTCCTTCCTTTTTTCTTCCTTCCTTCCTTCCTTCCTTCCTTCCTTCCTTCCTTCCTTCCCTTCCTTCCTTCTCTTCCTTTCTTCTTTCTTTCCTTTCTTTCTTTCTTTCTTTCTTTCTTTCTTCTGTCTCTCTCTTTTGAGACAGGGTCCCAATTCGCTAAGTCAATCAGGTTGGCCTTGAACTCACAGAGATCTGCCTGCCTCTGCTTCCTGAGGGCTGATATTAAAGGTGAGTTCTGTCATGCTTGACCATAATCTCACTATTTAACCCTGGCTGGTCTGGAACTCACTTTGTAGACCAGGCAAACTTGTAGCATGCTCCTGCCCCTGCCTCTTGATGCAAAGATTACAACACACAGGACTTAGAATATTCCCCTGGATTGGAGCTGGTGTGAGCAGATTGTTTGTTTCCAGTTTATGACACAGAATCTGAGTTCATTCAGTTTCACCTTGAGGCTTTTCTCAGTCCTTCTCCCTTTTAGATTTTCACTTCATCTATATTCTGGCAGTTTCTGTTCACACAATGCGCAGTCCACTTAACAACTGACTGCTCATTTTGTTTACGGATGTGTCTGCTACAAAGCTGTGACACCTACAAAGGCTGGAACCGACCCATCTCTGTATCCTCCGTGTCCTGGAGAGGCTGAGACTCTATACCAGAAAGTGCAAGACACAGTATCTTCAATTGCAGGCAATACAGATTAAGCACATGTTGGCCAATGAAAACCTGGTAAGGATCTAAAATCCCTCTTACATGAAAACAGAAGAACCGGAATGTTTTTCTTGAAGAGAACAGTTCTGAGGATCCACTTGCTGGTTCTGCATACTGTTTCTGGGCATCTCCTCTGTGCAAGGCCTGGGCTGCTGAGGAAGCCACAGGTGCACCACTACCGTCCTGGCAGCAGCGCTCACAGTCTGGATGGTGTTGGATACACAAATAAGGAACTATGACTCGGTGTGCTCAGGGCCACCAGGAGGCATGAGGATATGCCCAGGGAAGGCCTCTGAGAAGACGTTACAAGAGGGTACAATTGAGAAAACATTGCAGAAGGGCACAATTGTGACAATGTTGGTAACAGATTTCAGTTTACGATGAAAAAATAACTATCTTTTAAAAATAAGATTTATTGCTTTTTAAATGAATGTGTTTGGTTGAACACGGTGGCTCACAACTTTAATCCCAGCAATCAGGAGACAAAGACGGGCCAATTTTGTGGGTAGGAGTTCAGCCTGGTCTACATAGCAAGCGCCAACCCATCCAAAGCTACATAATGTGACTCTGTCTCAAAACAACAACAGTAATAAAAATGTATGTATATGTGTGTGAGCCTGCTTGAGTACACATGACTGTGTATACTCAGGAGTCCTTAGAGTTGGAAAAGGGCATTAGAACCCCTGGAACTAGAGTTATAGGTGATTATGAACCATTATTTGGGTGCTGGGAACCAAACCTGGATCCTTTGAAAGAGCAGTAATTGCTCTTAACTGAGGAACCATCTCTCTAGTTCCAAAGACAAACTTTTGAACAGTCAGACTGTGCAATAAGAAGTCATTCATACTGAAGACAGAAAAAAGGAGAAAGTAGGAGGTCAGATATAAATGTGTTGGTCTGTAATCCAGCACCCAGGATATGGAGGCAAGAGGATCAATTCAAGGCCTGAGCTACCCTGTCTCAAAACCAACAATGCAAAACGAACAGTGGAATCAGGGCTGGGTAGAGCTTCATGGTAGAGTGCTTGCTTACCACTCATAAAGCCCTAGACTCAATCCCAGTGCTAACAGAAAAGAGCAAGGGCCAGCCCCAGAGGAAATGCTCTGCATCTGGAGGTACGTGAGTACGGAAGGCTGGGAAGCCCACTTCACAGACTGAAGGTTGCTGTGCATTAGCAAAAGGACAGATGTGGAGGCTCATCCCAGAAGCTATTAAGTTCACCACTGCCTCCAATGTGCCAGGCAATAAGGATATACAACAGGATCAGAAGGCAGTGGCATAGTGGCACATACCTTTAATCTCAGCACTCAGGCAGAGGCAGGCAGAGCTATATAGTAAGACTTCACTAACAAACAAACAGCCACCAGAATCAGTTTCTCATATAGAAAAGTTCATAGTTAGGGGAGTTTGAAATATTAAACAATATGGCTTTAGTCTAGTGCAGTGATTCTCAGCCTATGGGTTTTGACCCCTTTGGGGGTTGAATGACCCTTTCACAGGGGTTGCATATCCCTGTATATTAGATATTTACCTTATGATTCATACAAGTAGCAAAATTACAGTTATGAAATAGCAACAAAAATATTTTATGGTTGGGGATCACCACAACATGAGGAACTGTATTAAAGAGTCCCAGTCCTAGGAAGGTTGAGAACCACTGGTCTAGTGTCTCTTTGTCAGTCTCTTAAGACAGGACCTCATGTAGCCCAGAGTAGCCTTGAACTTGGTGTGTACTGGAGGATGATCTTGAACTTCTGATCCTTCTGCCTCCACCTCTTGAAGGCCAGAATTCCAAGCACACCAAACCAAACTTGGTTTTCTGCAGTGGTGAGTATCAAACTCAGGGTACATGCACGCCAGGCAAGCTCTCTTGGCTCGACACCCGGGCCCCACAGCCTTGTTTTTAAACAAAAGATTTTTGGAAAGCAAAAGATTACTAATGACCTTAATGTCTCCACTAGGAGCTAGCTAAATAAACACTGGCACAGCAAATCATTCAATGGAATACTAAATTGTCCTTTAAAAGAACTAAATGTTCTTTATGTACTGATCTGAAGCAACAGGTAAAGCTACTATGTGAGAGAGGGTACCCAGAAGCACATATATGCATTCATTTATACATACATTTACACATACACAAATCTCTCTAAGACATGGAAGACAAACAAGAAACATTCCCTGTGAGCTTCCAGGGAAGAGGGCTGATCTAAAGGGGTGAGGGACTAGAACAAGACTACATTCAACATACTGTACCCTTAGTTTTTTATTACGTGTACGTGCATCATTAAAATGCTAAAGGCCATGCCTGGAGGTGGACTCCCATAATCCAAGCATTTGAGAGGCAAAGGCAGGAGATCAGGAGTTCAGGGTCATCTACAGCTGCATCGTAAACTCGGACAAACCAAAAACTAATCTAAGTGTTTACTATAACAAAATTAAATCATTCAAAAATTTAATTATATGCCAAGTGTGATTGTATACATTCACAATCCCAATACTTGAGGAGCTAGTACAGGAGAATTGCATTGAGTTTAAGACTAGCCTGAACTACATATTGAAATCTTCACAAAAAAAAAAAAACAACAACATGTATATATATTTGTATATATATGTGTGTGTATATGCATAATTATAAAGATCATATAACAATGTGGAACACTGATAGTTGTTTAAAAGAGGCTTTTTGAATGGGGCAAGATACACCTGGTCATGCTCCCAGAGCAGGTTCTGTCTAGTTTCCTGGCCATTCTCACCAAAGGAACAAGATCCTGGACCATTAATTGCAGCCAGTCACGTCCATGCCCTCTACATTGGCCCACTAGATCCTGAACAATCTGTTTACGTATGAGGAAAAGCTTCTGAACAAACAAGAGGGGCTTTCTCCAGGGGGAAGCCAGGGTGCTAGATATCTTCCTCTTGCTCAGCTTCCTTCCTGGAGGAAGGTCCCCAGTGGGAAACCGGAGGCGAGCTCTGTCCTGGCAGGAAGGAGTTGGGAATCTGCAGCAGTGGCCTGCCTGACATGATGCCACAGTCCACTCTCTGCTAAATTCTTGTATTCTGTTCCACATCTTCCTGGCTCAGCCCTCTGGCTATCAGAGGCCCATCTCTTTCCAGACACCAGTCCCACTCCACTCAGAGACCAGCCTCGTGCCCCTGACCAACTGAATGATCTCACTCAAATCACTTAGTCCCTCAGAGGTATTTTTTAAAAGAGCTACTTCTTTTTCTTTCTGTATTTGAGTGTTTTGTTTGGTGCATGCCTATGCACGTTCATGCAGTGCCCAAGGAGTTCAGACAAAGGTGTTAGATCTCCTGAACTGGAGTTAATCTGGTTGTGACCAACCATATGGGTGCTGGGAACTGAACCTAGATTCTCTACAAAAGCAAAAAGTGCTCTATCTGCTGAGCTGTCTCTCTGCCCCATCCTACCTTTATGGTTTCCACCCATAAAATAGTCCTATCTTGACAGGCTACTGGGCAAATGAAAGAAGCATCAACTCTTTCTATGCCCTGTGCCAGTTTCATGGCCCCTGCTTGTCAGTCTCCTTGATCCATTCCTCCTCAGCCTGTGCCTCGTATATAACAGCCTTCTCCTCTCTCTTCTAGGCCCCACAGACTTAAAACACCACATTTTACCCCCATGCACCAGATCCAGCTATCTCTGAGCTTTCTCCATCTTCATCTCCCATGACTGTCTCAAACTTGATCCCTCGAAAACTTAATTTAGCATTTTCCTCTCCAAACTTGGTTCTTTCTCATCCATTACCTTCTGTCCTAGAGATATCTCCTGGAGTCAGGCATGCATTTACCTGTACATCTGTTGTCTCCAACCCAGTATTCACATCATCCCACTATGTGGAAAGTGACAATAGAGAAAGACTGAAACAAGCAGCAAAGGATACAGAGAACAGGTTGGCAGGGCTCCCTAAGGGTGTCAATTATCCCACCTCAGGAGGATAAGTAGTTCATTCTAGAGCCAAACATGAGTGGTCATGGCCTGGGAACATGATTTAGGTCACCTTGAATTCCATGTTGCAGGAGGCAAGTAGTTGCATGAAGCTTTTATGGTAACAGGACAAAGAAAGCCCTAAATCATGAACACCAGAGAGGTAGGCTTCAGCCAGGCTGTGGAGTCTCAGCTCTAGGCCTCAGATGCCATCTGATACCATTCATACCCAACGGTTGCTGGAGAATGGAGTTTTGTCGGGTTAATAGCTATTTGTCAAGATCTTAGGTCTGGCTTTATCTGCAGGTGGTAGGGTGTTAGGTCCAACGCAGAGGTCCAAAAGCAGGGAATGGCTTTTTAGGGGCTAAACCTAAGTCCCAACAAACTGTCATTAGGTTCTGGACCTGCAACACTCTCCACAACACTACGTTTAACCAGTTGTTCCGCCTTTGCAGATGGCCTCTTTCCAGAACGCTTCATTCTCGAACGCTTCGTGTCCTGCTCTGGTCCTCTCCGGAGCCTCATGGGTGCACTGTTAGGATTCCAGAACCCTTTCCAGTAACTTCTCTTTTTGTTTTGTGACAGGATCTCACTATGAAGCTATGGCGAGCCTCAAACTCGCTCTGTAGACCAGGCTGGCCTTGGACTCACAGAGGTCCACCAGCCTCTGCCTCCCCAGTGCTGGGATTAAATGTGTGTGCCACTGTAGTAATTGACACCTTGCTCCTTCAGGTAGCCGTCTGTGCTCAGCGTCAGATGAGGCTCTGCTTACTGAGTCCCCCAGGAAGGAGCCATCCTCTTTAGTGTCGCTGGTGCCTCTTCTGTATGGAAGGAACACTGAAGTCTAGTGCCAGCTACTCAGTGCTCAGGTAAGAAGTCAGATGCCACCCCTATTCATAATTTACCAGAACACATTACCTACCCAACTACGAGGGTGTCAGGAAATACATTTCTGTCCTATGTCCAGAGGGCAGGGAGGGAAAATTGCCAGTAAGCATTAATAACTATCATACACTTCCTGGAATCTATTCTGTACCAGTCTCTGAGCTAAGGATCAAGGATAAGTAGATCATGTTCCTCTTCTTTTTTTTTTTTTTTTAAGTTTTATTTATTTACTTATTGGGACAGGATCTTACTATGTAGACCAGGTTGACCTTGAACTCACAGGGCTCTGACTGCCTCTGCCTCCCTAGTGCTGGGACTAAAGGTGTATGTTATATACATGCATACATAAATACATACATACATACATGTATACATGTATGTGTGTAAAATAAGCTTTGTATTTGACTAAAATAATTGTACCTCTTTATGAGGTACAATGTGATATTTTGAGTAATATATATATAATATATATATATATATATATATATATGTCAGATCAGGGCGATAAACATTAATTCCCTTAAATAACATTTCTCTGGTGAAAACATCCAAAATCTACTCTCCTAGCAAAACAGACACTTCATTAACTGTAATACACTTCATACAATAACAGAGCACCAGAACCTACTCTTCCTGTCCCTGAAGACTGATCTCATCCTCCCTTCTGCCATCTTCCCTTGCCTCTAGTAACTATTATTTTAGTCTCAATCTCTATGAGATTGACTTTAAGATTTCACCTTGTGGTCTATTGTGCCTATTGTCTCAGGCATTTGGATACTTTGTTCCCAGTTGGTGGCTGTTCCATCAGGCTTAGGAGGTGTGACCTTCTTGGAGGGGTGTGGCCTTCTTGGAGGGGTGTGACCTTCTTGGAGGGGTGTGGCCTTCTTGGAGGGGTGAAGTATGTCTTTGGAGCAGATTTTGAGAGCTTAACAACTTGTGCCACTCTGATTTTTTCTTTCTGCTTCCTGTTTTCTGTTTGAGATGTGAGCTCTCAGCTGCTTCTGCTGCCATGTCTGGTGCTTGCTGCAACAGTTGCCCCATAATGGTGAAAGACTCCTCTGGAACCATTAGCCTTAAATTAACCCTTCCTTCTACAAGTTGTCTGGGTCATGGTGTTTTATTACAGCAATAGAAACATAACTAAGACACAAATATAGTGAGAGGATACAGCATTTCCTTTTCTGGTTCTGATTTGTTTCACTCGTGGATTTCCTCCAGGTTCGCTCAAATAACAGGGTCTTACTATGTAGACCAGGGACTTTTCTAAGGCCGAGTAGTATTGCATTGCAGATGTATTACATTTACTTCATCCATTCATCACCTGATGAGCATTTCCATCATCATAATGGTCACTCACTGCCATTTCCTGGCTACTGTGACTAGACTGATGTGAACATGTGAGTGGACATGTCTCTATGGCATACTAATTTTATTTCTTTTGCATATATAGATGTGATGATTTGAATCAGAAAAGTCACTCATAGGCTCTAGTATTTAAACATTTAGTCCCCGGTTGGTGGAAGTATTAGGAGAGGTTTAGAAGGTGAGCCTAGAGACAGGAAGTATGTCTCTAGGGACAGGCTTTAAGACTAAAAGCTTTAAGCCATTTCCAGTTTGGTCTCTCTGCTCCCTGTTTATGTTGAGATGGGAGCTCTCAGCTTTTTGTTTCTGCTGCCATGCCAAGCTGCATATGGTCATGCTTCCTACCATGATGGACTCCTATCCCCTCTGGAAACGTAAGCCCAAATAAATTCCTGTTAGTTTCTTTTGGTCATGGTGTTTAATCACAGTAATAGAAAGGTAACTAATATAATAATAGTGAGATTGCTGACTCACATGGAAGTGGTTTTTTTTTTTTTTATTATTTCTACTCTATTTTGTATGATGACTATTCTAATCTACATTCTCATCAACAGCATTTAAGGATCCTTTTCTATACATTCTCACAACTTTTGTTACCCTTTGTCTTTTGACACTGACCATGCAGCAGATTAAGGAGTGTCTCACTATAGTGTTTGTTGCCTTGGGTTTCACTGACCACTAGTGATGCTGAGTGTTTTGTTATATATCCGTGGGCATCCTGGTTCCTTCTTAAAAGGCCCCTCCATGGCTGCAGCACAGAACCTGTGCCATGATCCTGGGGTTCACACTCTGCTGCATCTCAGAACACTGGACTAGGTTTCATAAACTCAAACACCTCTGGGAGTCTGGAAGTGGATGTCAGCACATGGGCTGGTTGAGAAAGGAAGGGAAGTCCTGGAGCTAAGGAGAATGTAATTTAAGCTGTGCCTGCTTCTCAGCTTCCAGTTATCAATCAGAAGGCCCATTTCTTAATGCTGGCAATTCATACATTTACATACCAACATACATGCACAAATCCTGTCAGCCAAAGAGAACACACCTGTAGACCAGCAGTAAGCCATGAATGTCAATGCTGGTGTGTGCTATTCAAGCCCAGAACAAGGAATATATTTTGGCCTCTGTAGGTCTGTCCACATCAAAGGCATGGTCGTAGCTATTGGCATGTACCCTAAAGGGACACATGTTCTGCTGAGATCTACCCGATCCCAGCATAGCTGTAGCCATTTTGTTCCATGCCTGCCAGTTATTTCATATTGTTGCTGTAATATGCCTGCCAATCATTGACACAGAAAAATAACCTGACTCAGAGTTTGTTCTCTATTATGTTCTGTATGTTTTGAGGTTTGTTAATCCTAAGAAATTCCATAAAACTTTATGTAAGACCCATCAAAGTAAAGATCAATATGTACTGTCATGTCTAAAATGGCTTGAGTCAGAGCCAACCACCAGGCAACACTTCCTGCTCATGCGTATGATCTCATTATGGTTTTTGTGTGTTTATCCTTTATAGGCTGGTGCTAAGAAATGTTCATCACTGTAGTCTCAGCTCAGAAATTCTGAGCTATGACCTTGATCGATCAGTATTAAGGTGGGTGTGTTCAATAAACCATCCCTGTCTGACTGAGATCGATGTTTGTATGGTTTATGGGTTGACTCCTGGACCCCAACATGCACCTAAAGGGACACATAAGAGCTAGAGCTGGTGCACAGCTGGGTAATATGGGAGACTGTGTGTAAGCTTGTGTCTATGTGTAAGCGTCAGTGCATGCATTCGTGTGCTGTGGTATGTGTGTGTGTGCCGTGTGTGCTGTGGTGTATGTGCGCATGTGCGCTCTCGAAGGTGTGTTAGCATTCATGCGCCGTGGTGTGTGTGGAGGTCAGAGGACAACACTGTCCATCTTACATCTTTTGCTGTCTTCAGTGCATTAGCCAGGTCATTTGACCCCACAGGTTTCTGGTGTCTCTCCTGTCTCTGCATCTCATATTACCACAGGAACTCCAGGTTTACAGATGTGTACTTCTGTCTTACTTAGGAGTTCTATTGCTTCAATGAAACACCACGACCCACAAGACACTGTGGAAGAAAGGTCTGTTTGGCTTACACGTCTATATTGTAGGTTGTCTTAGAGTTTTACTGCTGTGAACAGACACCATGACCAAGGCAACTCTTATAAGAACGACATTTAATTGGGGCTGGCTTCCAGGTTCAGAAGTTCAGTCCATTATCAAGGCAGGAACATGGCAGCATCCAGGCAGGCATGGTGCTGGAGAAGCTGTGGGTTCTACATCTTCATCTGAAGGCTGCTAGCAGAATAGTGACAGGCAGCTAGGATGAGGGTCTAAAGCCCACACCCACAGTGACACACCTACTCCAACAAGGCCACACCTCCTAATAGTGCCACTCCCTGAGCCAAGTATATACAAACCATCACATAGGTCATCATTGAAGGAAGTCAGAGCAGGAACTCAAGCAGGGCAGGAACCTGGAAGCAGGAGCTGATGCAGAGGCCATGGAGAGGGCTGAGTAATGGCTTGCTCCATATGTTTACTCAGCCTGCTTTCTTATAGAACCCAGGACTACAAGCCCAGGGATGGCACCACTGAAAATGAGCTGGGCCCTCCCTCAACCATCACTAATTAAAATTGCTCTACAGCCTTGCCTGCAGACTGATCTTAAGGAGGCATTTTCTCATTTTCAGCACCTCCCACTCACATGACTCTAGCTTGTCTCAAGTTGATGTAAGACTATCCAGCATAAAACTCAGATCCTCACATTTCTATAACAAGTATTTTATCCACTGAGCCATCTGCCAGCCCACCATGGGAGACTTTTTACACAGTTCAATTCTACTCAGTATTTATGACTGGTCTCCCGTATGCCAGGCTCAGTAGTTGTCTGCCAGAGAATGGAGGAAACAAGACAGTCACAGCTCTATTCTTAAAGGAGCCTACTGCCATGAAGGGAAGCTACAGAACCTGGGATAGCTCCCTTAAGAAAACCAATGGAGGCAGGGCAGTGGTGGCACACACCTTAAGTCAGCACTAGGGAAGCAGAGACAGGTGGATCTCTTAAGTTTAAGAACAGCCTGCTCTACAGAGTGAGTTTGAGGACAGTTAGAGCTACCCATCTTGAAAACCAATCCCCCCAGGCAACCAAAAAATTCAGTGGCGAACAGAATGAACCATCATAATGAGAGCAGTTCCTGAGCACTGGGTCTGTGCCAATATTATTCTCAGTGTGTTCCCTGTCATTAAGCTATGGGCTCCTCTCTTGCCTAGGCCGATGCCTTCATGTTGCCTCACACTGTGAAAGTGTGGCTCGGAAGTCAACTCAATCAGCCACCATGTAGCTATTCCCTATGACCCAGACAACATACAGGGGGTGCTCAGACAGGATCAGAGTTCAAGGTCATCCTGGTACATAGCAGTCTGGTCAGCCTGGCTACTGAGACATGTCAAATCAGTAAAGAAGGGCAGGTTTCAGTACATACTTAAGTAGAGGTGGTGTCAAGAGGCTTCTTGAAGTATAAGATGCGCGAATGTTGAGACAGGTATAAGTATAAATATTAATGTATACTGCTTCATAAAGCTTTTTAATGAATTGAGGCAAATTATTGAACCATTAAGCTTTTAATGAGCCCTAGGAAATGTCAGACTGCAATGCAGTTCTTGCTGCATTTCTCGTGAACAGCACTGCAGCCTAGAGAGGGGAATAACTTCCAAAGCTCCACGAGTGGACCAGAGGCTCAGCCAAAGCTCCGCTTTTCACAAGCTATGGGGACCAAACCAAGATGGCTTCTAAAAAGCTTCATCTCTTGCAGCGAATGGGATATTCATTCCACTCTGAGTAAGGCTCACCTGGGAGACTACAGAAAGGACCATGTGACTTCCAAAGCTAACTCATAAAAGACACTGGGAGCTCCTATACGCCCCCCCCCCCTTCTAACGTCATTGCTGCCCTACAGAAGAGTCTGCATGGTAAGGAACTGAGGCTTCTCATCCACAATAGAAGCAACCAAGGGAGCACAATGGAAGCCATCTTGGAAAAGTGATCTTCAACAACAGTCAAGTCTTCTACTGACAACTGACACCTTTAAATGGAAGCTCTGGTAAGACTCCAACCAACCTAGGTTCATTTCTTCCAAATTCCTGATCCACAAGAAATGAGCTAATGTGTTCCTTGCTGTCTTGATCACAGTTTCTGCTTTTGCAGACCTAATTTACACAACCAGGATCTCTTAGGAATCTTTCTCTTACTTCATGAGCAGAGGAATACCCTCGTCTTACGAAGCTCTAACCTACTCGTGCCTCAACAGAAACAGTAAATTATCAACTGAGGCTTCAACAGAAAGGCAAAAATTATTTTTGAGAGCATTCCCCTTATAGAAAGTCTTTGAGATGAAGTAATTTTCACTTCCTGCTCGAGATTGGTTCCACAGAACTCAAAAGACCTAACAACCAAAATTGCTGTTAGCACTGAAAAAGTAGCAACAAATTAGGAAATGGCAGTTTATAATAACACTGGAGTGTCTTCGTTAACAGGTGTTAATGGTCACAGGGATTCATGTGACTTTTCATAGTATTTTCATAATGACCCCTGAGATAGATGAGGAGATACAGGAAGCAATAGCTCAGGACCTGTCCTCGGTCATGGTCAGTAAATCACAAGTTCTAGGGACTCAGTCAGACTAGGAGCTTTCTATTTATTGCAGATCTATCATCCCAAGACTTAGGTGAATGAGTGTCCTTCAGCTGGGGCTGTCCTCAGAGATTAATGTACACTTGAAAGTCTCCTTGAAAGCCACAAGGAAAGACGGCATTACTTCATCCACAGTGACAAGTCTCTGAAGTGCTTCACTCAGGGAAGTGACTCCAGTGTCAACCAGTCCACAAGGCACAATGTGCTCAAACCATGTGAGGTCGGTAGAACAGTTCAGAGCCAAACCGTGGGATGTGATGTGTCTTCCACAGCGGACTCCTGCAAGGCAAGCCAAAATGTCTTAGCATAGCTATACTTCCCTTCTTTGGGGCCTCAGGATCCCTCTAGTGATGAAAGATAGCAAGCCTAGGCCGAATCCCTTGAAACCTGGATGGAACACAGACTGGGTCTGGGGGGCTAAGTCAATGGCGGTGGGGACTGTGGTTACACATCGGTCGCCCTTATTTTCGAGATTCGTTTAACACAAGATTTGCGTTTGCATTGGAAGTTTTAAATTTTGGTATTCTGTCCCCCGTTGTGAGTCACAGGAAGTAACCTGGCAATTCATACTCAACTAGAGGACTTTTCTGTCTCAGGTCCATGAGGGAGGTCAGCGGCATTTCCAGCCCTAAGCTCCGGGAGGTTGGCCCTGCCCGGCTCCGCCCCGGTTCCGCCCCGGAGCGCTCACCGATCGCGCAGATCTTGCGCTCGCCCAACCAGACGCCAGTGTAGGGCGGCGGCCGCGCGCGGGCGCCCGCAGGCCTTGGAGCTCGCACAGACGCACGGCGCACGCCTCCAGCGCCGCCACGTGGGTGCGCAGGCGCAGGCCTAGGAGCCGCAGGTCCAGCACCGGGTGGCAGAGCAGCTGGCCGGGGCCGTGGAAAGTGGCCAGGCCGCCGCGGCCGGTGGCGCGCACCTCGGCACCCAAGGCCCTCAGCCGCGTGGTCTCCTCGGGTGTCAGGCCACCGCGTAGCCCGCCCGTGTACACGGGCCCCGCTGGCTCGCAGACCAAGAGCACGCCCGCCTTGGTCCCTGACAGGGTCCCGGGACGAGGGTCGGCCTGTAGCTGCCGTAGCCAATGCTCCTGCAGCGCCAGCAGCTCAGAGTAGTGCACCCGCCCCAGCCAAACCAGCCGGACCACGGGCAGCGACATCGCGTAGGAGGCGGCGTGCGTGGGCCCCGCCTTCTGTCGGGTCTCGGGGCGGGGACTCTGGGCCACGCCCTGAGCTACCCCCCTGAGTGGAGCTTCAGTTCTCGCCTACCCGTCGACCTGGAGTCCAGCAGGATTGCTCTTATCCACCCATTCATTCCAATAATCTTTCTTTACTACGTTCTGTGTTCTGCAGGCCTAGGAGCATGGCACTGCAGTAGACAGTGTTTGAGAAACGAAGATCCAACCTTGGGAGCTTAGGTGTTCACGTCTGACAAGCTAATATTAAAGTTTTATAGTAATGAAAGTAAAACAGAATTCAGTACTCAACACATTGGGTTCCTTGAAAACTGAAAGGGAGACTAGTGTGCAAAGAGGTTTCTTGTGGTTGGTGTGGGATGTAGCAGGTACTTCATGGTATATAAGACTTGATAGAAGCAGGATTAGGCAGAAGCTGTAGTTGAGCAGAGAAACAGTTGCATTAGATTCTTTCCTTAGCTATTCCCCAGGAATGCCCTGAGTCTGGCCTGACGCATTAGAATTATTCTAGATTAAAGCAAATGGGCAGAAATGCATGTCCTACATGTTGAAAAAAAAAGCTCCTCCTGGGAAGGTACTGTTAACTTTGTAGGGGTTGCTTCCATTATAGAGGCCTCATCTCTGAAGGGAATTCCAGCGTGAGTCATCAGAAACCAGTTGACCCAGAAACCCTTCTTAACCTGAGCTTCATACTACAGGGAATATGCCAGAAAAGCCCCCAGAACTACAATTTAGAGAGGTAGATGTCATGTAAAAGGTCCCTATAAAGGGTCCTGAGCCCTCAGTCCCCAAGGCTTTTAATTAGCCACTAGCTCACTCCCATTCTTGGGAGTGTTTTTCTTTTTTTAATAACTACCCCTGTGTCTAACCACACCATGCGTCTCTGGTGCAGTACTCTGAGCTGGGACATGAACTCAGACCTGCACTGGCCACTGGCTTTTTATTTCCTTTCCAGATATTGGCCTAAAGCCCGAGTCATCATCCCTGCACTGTGGGCTTCCTCATTCTCCGAACTTCCCCACCTCTGCCGTGCAGCTACTCGCCTACCTCCATTGCAGAAGATCCTCCTGCCTCGGCCTCCTAAACGCTGGGATGGATGTTGACTCTTAATAGCTCCAGTAACACTAGGTGTGGATGGGGCAGGAAGCAGAAAGAGGAAGAACAGAATAACAACCAGAATGAGGCTCTGTGCCAAGAACTAACAAGGCGGACAGACTGGCATGGACAAACATATATAATAGTAGGTTTCAGAGCGGATGACCAAAGTTATTGTGAGTCATCAATGGTGGGGATGTGGTTTAAAAAACAAACATTTAGATAGCTCCAGGCTCTGCGAGAAGAAGAGACACTGGGAAGCACGGTTACCTAAGGCCCTGTTCCGGAGCACCTAAGTCGTGTTACTAATTCCGTGTAGGGTAGGGAAAGTAACTGCAACGGTTAGGTTCCTGTACAAGACGTACTCGATGTTCCTGCCGAGTACTTGTCCTGGTGTGAGGCAGAATAAGCAGGAAAGCCAAGGATCTGGGGTCATTTTCTGCCTCAGTCACTGTGTATTTGCACTCCTTTGGGGTTGGTAATGCACATTGATTCTTGGGTCCTCATCTCCCCTAACTAGCATCGGACACCTATCGGGCCTTAGTAGATATTTGCAGAATGAAAGAACAAGCAGTTAAATCATTTGTTGTGCATGTCATTGAACTGAGACCCTTCACCAAGGGACATGGCAGCCTCCAAGCCCCTAAATGATCCTAAATTTTCAGGACCTACGGTGATCATCGTTGTAAAAAGCGTTTACTTGTAGCATGCCAAATCCAATCTACACCCACCAGGCTCAGCCCAGAGTCTTCCTTCCCCACTCTGCCCGCCTCCTATTTCCCTCAACACTATGTCTGAACCTTGTTGACTCTAAGCTACCTATGTTATCCTAGTTACCTGCCCCCTTGCCAGTCCCATGGCCCTAGAGCACAGATAATAGCTAGCACTTAGTATTTGTCATGTGTTGGACACTCTAAAAACTTTAAACTCATCAATGCGTTTACTATCTGTCATGAGAATGCTATGTCAGAAATACAGATGGATACATTTATGTCTTTCCACATGTCAGAATTTATTTAATAACAATAAATTCATAAGCTACATTGGTTGTGCTAGCTGCTATTTGTATTCCCACTTTCCCTTGATAACTGGCCATAGCAAACACAGGTTCTTTTATTCCAATCTTAACTATTAATCTCAATTCTCAGACCACACGTTACAGATCACACAGTAAATATATGTGTAAGTATGTATACATGTAGGTTACTGAATTAACCTACATGTATTAAAGTGCCCAGAGTGGAGTTCAGGAAGTTTCAAAGAGGTCAGAAACAAAGAGTCACTAAGGGTGGTCAGATAAGGTATTAATGAACCCAGCTGAAGGCACTGGTCACTGGTAGCTGAGTCAAGTCAAACCTCCGGGTCAGGCTGAGCCCCTCAGGCGAGGTGTGAGATTGTGGAGGTCACAGAGGTGAAGCAAAGGACCAGGTCAAGCAGATGAATGGGCAGACACAGATGGGAGGATGGGCAGTGGGGAGTAAGCTCAGGCTGCAGTTCACAGGACAGTTGGATGTTCTCAGGATAGTTGGGCATTCCCAGGACAGTTCTCTGCCTGTGATCTTTCGAAGCATATGCCAGGAGGACAGAAGATGGGTTGCCACCACAGTGTTAAACGCCTTCCTCTTTGTGGGGTTCAGGCAAAGGTGTTGCACCCTTTTCTCTATTTGAAGTGTTTGATACATTCTTGGGTCTGGATTTCCTGATATGATTTTAATATGCCATGTATTCCAATATCCCCAATTTACTTTCATAAGTTTATAGGATGGCACCTTCTTTTTTCTTTTTCTTTTTCTTTTTTCTTTTTTACTTCTTTGGAAGTAAATTATTTGCCTGTCGGTGACTTGGGGGTGGTTCCAGACAGATGGTGTTATTTAAATACCCAACAAGAGCAAAGATATCCTGCCTCAATCAAAATGGAGTCAAATGCTGCTTGTAAAATGGAGTCTTTCAGAGCAAGGAACAAACTGAAGAATGTCTGTTTTATACACTATATATAATGGAGTAGGGGACAGTCTTATGTGAGCAATATTTTAATAATCCATAAAGTAGATGCTATTATTGCCTCATAAAACAGTTGTGGAAACTGGAGCTTCTAGAATCTAACTTACTTGCTTACTGTTAACTACCAGAAGGAAGCAAGGAAAAGATTCACCTCTAGTTGATCAAGTGCCAGAGTCCATGGTCTTAACCTTCTCTAATTGATCTTTAAATACACACACACACACACATACACACATACACCTCTTGTTTCACACATAATGGGTAGAAAATGCTTGCTAGATAAATGGATAAATAACCATAGGAAGCTGAGTGTCTGAAGTTGCTGTGAGTTCCTTCCTAACTAGTGAGCCCCAGATTTTCCCTTTACTATGCTGGTGAATCCATCCAATGCAATACTGTCCCACCCCACATTTTACCATTCCATAATAGGTGACAGGGATTCAAAATACGATTTTTCTTGATATGGTGGCTGACATCTATAATCTTAGCACTTGGAAAATTTAGGAGGGAAATCAGGAACTAAGGTCAATTGGACTAGCTACATGAAACCTTGTCTCAAAAACAAAACAAAAACCTCACAAAATAAAATCAATGAAAGTGTGCTTTTTGTCCCTGTCTTCAAGAAGCTGCCAATCTCCGGACAGAGATAGACCCATTCACAGACAACAACAGTGCAATACGCAGAAAAGGGAGCCATGAACTTTGCCCTAAAGGGTCAGGAAACTTGTCTTCATCAACAGGACAGAGTCATGTATATGTCCCCCCTGACCCTAGCCTACAGTACAAGGCAGAACAATCTGCCTTCTTGGCTGCTGCCTACAGTCCTGCCATCATGCCCCAGAGTTGCCTATGGTTTGAACTCTAGTGTTCTTGCTGGCTGTCATGTCTCTAAATGGAATCTCACCCCTACTCCACGGAGTGTGACCATTGTCTCTGATCCCCCACAACTACCTGAGGCATACAGTCAGTCCTGGGACTTACTTCTCCTGGTCTTCAGAACAGTTGGCAGCATCCTCAGGCTCTATCAAGGACTAAAGCTGGAACAGCGACATTGTATAGAGCCACCAACTCTTGTTGGGCCTCTTCTGTTCTTTCTTACAGATAATCTGAAATTGGTTTGTACTAATGGTCAGTTTCCTGATCAAATTATACACAATGCCCACCATTTAAAGTTGATGGCCATTTGAGGTACAGGAAGGGAACTCAGAAGGTCCCCTTCTTAGCCTCTCCCTCCCTGTGTCAGCCTTCAAGTCATTTTTTTATTAAATTTGTTTGACTGAAAATCATTTAGATTTTGCCTGAGTGTACATAGGTGCTGCCCACAGAGGTCAGAAAGGGTATTAGACAGCCTGAAATTGGAGTTACAGATGGTTGATCATTCAGGTGCTGGGAACTGAGCCAACTATCTAGCCTCATTGCATTATATTTTTTAAAAAAGTATTTATTTTTATTATCCTTAATTATGTGTATGTATCTGTGTATAGGTAGGTGTACCTGAGTGCAGGTGCTTCTAGACCAGTGCTTCTCACCCTTCCTAATGCTGTGACCCTTTTTTTTTTCTTGGTTTTTTGAGACAGGCTTTCTCTGTGTAACCCTGGCTGTCCTGGAACTCACTCTATAGACTAGGCTGGCCTCGAACTCAGAAATCTGCCTGCCTCTGCCTCCCAAGTGCTGGGCTTAAAGGCGTGCACCACACTGCCCGGCTCTGCTGTGACCGCTGTGACAGCTTCTCATGTGTGGTGACCCCCAACCATAAAATTATTTTCACTGATACTTCATAACTAATTTTGCTAGTATTATGAATCATAATGGAAATGTCTCTGTTTTTTGGTGGTCTTAGGGGACCCTGTGAAAAGGTCATTCAACCACAAAGGGCTCGCAGACACAAGTTAAGAAACAATGCCCCAGAAGTACTAGGCTTTAGACCTCCTGAAGCTGGAGTTACAGATTGCTGTGAGCCACTTGATATGGGTCCTTGGAATAGAACCCAGGTCTATGGAAGAGCAGTGCATGCTCTTAACCACTGAGCTGCCTCTCGAGCCCCACTTGATTTCCCTTTTTTCAATCACTGGCTTTTAACAGCCAGGCATAATGGCAACTCCCTTCCTCCAGCTTGCTCTCACCTACTTCCTTCACTTCTACAGTGAGCCAGAAAATCTTTCAAAACCCATGGCTGTCTGTAGCGTGCTCTTAACCATCACTCAGCCCTAAAAGGCTTTGTTTTGTTGAAAGAAAATTTCCTGCATACAGATTACTTTGGCCTATTATTTTGAAGTTTACATAACGTATACCCCTGTGTTCAGCAAGAAGCTCTGACCAAATTCCTGAAAAATCTTCCCTCTAACCATGCAAGAATGGCTGATTTTCACTTGGCAAAGAAACATTTTATGGATCGTGTCTACTTCCTGATGCTATCCTAGTTAATGAAGCACTGACACAGAGATGCTCACAATCTTGTCCATCTTTCTGACAATATGTATTATGTTCATTGTGCAAGACAGTGAAGTAGATGATCGAAGAATAAATGACTGTAACAGTCCGTTTCTTTGGCTAAGCCAGGTAGTCTATCAATTTGTTGACAATCAAAAAAAGAAAAGGAAAGGAAAGAAAAGAGAAAAGAAAAGCACCAAGCAAGGGTGGTAATAGAGAGGAAACAGGAAAGTGATCTGAGGTAATGTCCACAGAATGGTCCCTGCGAGAAGGCTGAAGGCCAAATGGTGCTGCCAAGAAATACCTCAGGCACAGAGAAGAGCCTGTGTGAAGAGTTGGGAGCATTGACTGAAGAAATAAAGAAAAGGTGTGTACTGCCATTGCAAATGAGACCAGACTATGGAGAGCCCCAAAGGTCATTTAAATGTTATAGATCTTTACCTTGAGATCGTCATTTACATGACATCATGCCACTGTCTTAGAACCATTCAATCTTTCCTCCCCAAGTCCCCTTTGGTCATGCCAACAATAGAAACTCTAACTAAGACAAAGTGGGAGTGATTTAAATGGTGAAACAAAAATATAATTTATTATCTGTCTTTTTAATTTTCATAAAATTTATGTCAATGTATATATATCTTAGCATGTAGCCTACAGTTTGCTATAGTGTAGATCCATAAATAACACAACCGTGGGGCTGCATTCTCCTCTTCTCTTCTAGATTTCTCTCCCACGGGTTCCAGGGCCGAGAAGCAGAGCAAGGGAGAGCTGGCAGGGTACTGAGAGCGGAAGTGATTGAATGTTGAACGAGGGTCTGGTGTTTGTGCGGTTGAAGCCAGGATGGCCCACTGGGAAGGCCAGGCAGGAAAGGGAAGGTGAGCTGCCTCCCGGTCTGGAAGGAAGAAGGATGTCCGGGGTTAGGGATGACGATGACACTAGTGTTTGGGGCCTTGGGAGAGAAGTGAGGTATCTATATTAAGGAGGTAAGATGGGCGGAGGTTTCAGGATGTCCATTTTGGCCCATGTTGCAAAAATAAATGTGTCTAGAAATAAATATATACGGAAATAAGTAAAGGGTTTTTGTTTTGTTTTGGATTTTTTGTTTTTGTTTTTTGTTTTTGCCCCTAACTCCACATTTCTGCTCCACTTTACCAAGGACAAAAGTGACTTATAAACTGAAAAGGGAAACAAAGAGATTTTAGATTTCAGCTGCGTGGGGAAATTACAAATGAGGGCTGACGCTATCTTTGTTTCTTTCCAGTATGAAAAATACCTTGTCTGAAGTGGGCACCCCGCCACCATTGGGAGAACCGTGAGAATCCAGTTTGTTCCCAAACAGTGCCACCGGGAGGTGAGGTCATCGGGAACATTACTTTTCCCTATGGCAGCCCTGATCAAAAACATCTAACTGCATAAGTAACAGACAATGCCCCGGAAGAAACTGAAGTGGCTGTCACACAGCTTCCGGTTGATGTAATTACGTCTGACCTGGGTGCCCCGAGGCCAGCGATTGTACTTCTGATCTGTTTCAGAGCAAAGTGAGGGTGCTTTCATGCCCTACGGGGGAGCTTTTATCACTTAAGCATAGCGTCTATGAGATGCTCTTTTCAAGCTCTTATAGAGATCGAACTTGGAGTTGGAGAGAGGAAAGAAACTGCTAATCTGCATGGCAGAACTGAATATTCTCAAACTGACAGAGAATCTGGAGGGACATCCAACTTATTCGTTCGTTCTCGTTCGTTCCTACCTACCCTACCCTACCCCAGCATAGGGAAGTGAGAACCTGGCAAATGAACAGACTCAGTCCCTCATCCCTGCCTTCATGGAGCTTGCAGTCTAGGGTACAGAGGAGAAGACTTGGGGTTGGGGTGGGGCTTGAGGAGGGACAGACCGGAAGTGGAATGAATAATTGTGCCTATGCTCTGCGGGGCTGAGTGTGTTGTATAGATAGGGGTGCAGAGGACTCAACTTGTAGAAGCCAGAAAAAGTTTCCAGAAAAATCTACTCAAAGTGCGAGAAGTTTGCCCGCAGATAATGGGGAAACCGCAGTACAGCATTACTCAGTTGCTTTGGTATAACAGCCAATCCAATCCCATAGCATCACGGCCCTGTTTTATAGCTTATAAGGTAAAGCCAGCCTGGGGTTCTGGAAAAGATTAGAACAGAGTTTCTCAAAGCCTGTTTTATGGAAACTCTCGTAGGGCCCGAACTTATCCATGAAAACTTTTTAATGTTTTATTCCATTTTGATGATAATGCCAATAAGTGAAAGCTAACAGGCTATTGGGAAATGCTCACCTGCCCTGGCACTTTGATGTTTGGCACCTTTGTGTTTGGGAGCATTCTGGTGCCAGATAGTGCTTCATTAACTAGGATAGCACCAGGAAGTGGAAACGATCCATAAGATGCTTCTATGCCAAGTGAAAGTCAAACAGCCATTCCTGTGCAGTTAGAGGGAAGGGTTTTGTTGTTGTTATTGGGGGTTTTTTGATTTGTTTTTTTATTTGTTTGTTGTTTGTTTGTTTTGTTTTAGGAATTTGGCCAAAGAAGCATGGTAGGAGCTTCTGGCCAAACACAAGGCTGAGTATGTAGACTTCAAAATACTTTGGCCAAAGCAGTCTGTACTCAGAGAATTTTCTTTTAACAAAAACAATGCCTTCTTGGCTGGAGTGATGGCTCAGTGGCTAAGAGCATGTACTGCTCTTGCCAAGGAATCGAGTTCATTTTCCAGCAGCCACACTGGGCAGCCCCAGATGCCTGTTACTCCAGTCCCAGGGTATCTGGCACTATCTTCCACCCTCCATGTGCACTGGTGTACACAAAGCTGTAATGCCCCCTCCCACATATACCTACTTAAAAATGAAAATAAAGTCTTTTTAAAACGATGCCTTTTGATGCATGGCACAAAAAACTTTGTTTAAGTTTTATAAGGTCAGTGATTTTATTTACCACTTACTTGCCTTGCTCTGTAGATCACAAAGAACCCAGACTGGTTGAATGAGCACAGGTAGGCAGCTTAGCTCTAGTCAGAATGTCCTTAGTATGAATGAGTATGGCCTCTTGAATTGCAGAAATTCATCTAGCTTTGCAACAACAAAGTTGTTTTACCCAAGGCACACCCTTTGGGAGTGAGGACGCTTGTCAGCTATCTAAGAAACGATCAAGTGTTTCCTGGTTGAAAGCTCCCACCAGTGAAGTCACCCACACCTTCTGCTTAGCTGGGTCCCCAGGGCCTCATTTAGGGATTTGTTAGATTGAATGGAACTGAATAGAGACTTAACTTTGCCTAGCCTTGGCTTGTGACAGTACTGTTAGATTTGACAAGTGACTTCCACTCTCTGAGCCATACACAGACTCTGCTAAACAGGTGAGAACACACTTGAAATGAATGTTGGAAGAAGTCCTATCAATCTTTAGTATTCTACACTTTTAAAGCTGTACCACAGCAACCACAGGCGCCTGGTGGTAAGACTATGCCCATGGCAACAGGGTGCTCCAAGGGTTACATTTGCTGCAGTCCATGCTCATGAATGCAAGAAAGGGGGACATGGATAGTGAAGACACAACCTACCACATGTGATGCTGTTTGCCCAGAAAAACATTCTCATCAGCTTTTTTTATGTGGAAGGCAAGCCTCCTTCCCTCGCTTGTTGTATAGTTAGACGCTCCGTTTGATTTTATTGCCTTTATTAGCTTATGACATATAGCACTTTGTCTCTTTGGCATTTTCCATGTTTCTATTTTCCTTTTGGGCACATGGTATATAGTTATAATAACTGTTTTAATGTATTTCTATGTTTGCTCTGATATCTGCATCCCTTTCGGATCAATTTTCCTTCAGTTCTCCTTACTATGTGCCATGTTCTCCTGCCTCTTCCATGTCAGCTTTGATTCGCTCTCAGCCACTTTCTCTTTGAGGGGCTTGTTTGCTTGTTTGTTGAGACAGGGCTCCTGATACAGCACAAGCCTCCCTTGAATTTGCAGTGATCCTTCTGCCTCAGCCTCTCAAGGTCTGGGATTAAAAGTGTGAGCCACGTACACAGACATACACGAAATAAAATGAAATTTAAGAATAATAAAAATAGCTAGGATGTGATGGTTTTTAATCCCAGCATTCAGCTTTCAGGGGGCAGAGGCAGAGAGGCAGGTGGGTTTCTATGAATTTGAGGCCAGCCTGGTCTACAGAGTGAATTCCAGGACAGCTAGGGCTACACAGAGAAACCCTGTCCAAAAACAACAAGGACAACAACAGCAATAATAATGATAATGTTTGAAACGAATCACTCATCAACATCGAGGACTATATAATTGATGACAGGTGAAACAAAGACCAAACCTCTTACAAGATGGAGACGGAGTTATTTTATTTTATTTTATTTTTGGTTTTTCGAGACAGGGTTTCTCTGTTTAGTCCTGGCTGTCCTGAAACTCACTCTGTAGACCAGGCTGGCCTCGAACTCAGAAATCCGCCTGTCTCTGCCTCCCAAGTGCTGGGATTAAAGGCGTGGCCACCACCGCCCGGCTGGAGACGGAGTTATTAATACTCTCACTGTGATGGATTTGGGTGGAATGGTTGTAAAGGGGAATACACCAGCTGACAAATTTAGTATTTAGGAAGTTGTGATCTTCTATTTTCTGTTGTTATACAGAGTCTCAAAAGCTGGGTATCTTATAAGAAAAAGATAGTTATTTAGCTTCCAATTTTAGAGCCCCAGTAAAGGTGTTTCCCTCTGCACTGCTCTGGTGATGACCTCCTCGGCTCATCAGTATCCCATTCTGCTGAGCATCATGGCGGGAACACATTTGAGAGGGAGCTATCTCGCGGTGAAACAAGAAGTCATAAAGTGTAAAAGCTGGTCTCTTCTAATAACTCATCCTCAGAAACCAACTGATTGTTAACTCCATGGGGTTTAAAGTCCCCATAGAAACACACCTGTGTGTATGACTATGAGGCTGTTTCCAGAAAGGTTTAACTCGGGAGGGAAGACCTACACTGTATGTGAGGTGGACATAGGCTGGAGGTCTGCACTAAATAAAAAGGAGACAGCTAGAGGGCCACCCACATCCATCTCCCTTTGCTTTGTGACTTCCTACTCAATGTGGCCAGTTTGTTCCTGTTTCTGTTGCCATGACAGTCCAGCAGCCATCAGGGACTGCACCCTCAGGCTGAGAGCCAGAAAAAAAAATCTTTCCCTTCTTTGCCTTTGTCAGGCATTTTGTCACAACAGTAAGAAAAGTTACTACTAGAGATTCCCTGAGAACTACATTAATTCCTTCCAAGTGCCATACCCCTAGTGACCTAATTACAGTACTCAACATTCAGCTTATAGGCTCTGCCATCTCCTACACTGCCACACTGTGGACCAGGCTTCCAGTACAGAAACTCCCAGATATCCCTCAAACTGTATTTAAACTGTAGCAGAAATATAAGAGAAACAGCAACCATTTCTATCATGGAAATTGAATGACAGTAATGGAATTGAGTTTTGCTAGGCTCATGCATAATTTAGGTGATAATAATGAGAAATCATAGGCAATAAGTAATGAAAACTTACAAAAAGGCTCTCAGCACTTACATGGGGGAGAAAGAAAAACCTAAGACCTGAGCTGGGAAGTAGATACAGTTGTCAGTCTCCAGAGGAGACTTAATGGCCAAGCAAGGATGGTCAGACACCAAGGTTGTAGGACTCTGACACTTGGATGGTGGAGCGGGGGCATACACAGGAGTAGGGCTGCGTTCTAAGGAATCTTGATCAATGAAACCTGAACCACGAGGAGGGTAGGGGGCTTATGGATTTAACAATAAGCAAAGTCAATGGTAGGAAGCATCTAAAAGTATCACAAGCTGACATCTCACATCAAATGAAGGGACAAAGTCAGGTTCATCAATACTGTGAAAAGAAAAGAGTCGGGAGGCTTTCATAGTAGGCTGAATGGTTTTAAAGATCAAAGTGTCTCTCCATAAAATATTCAATTACGCATTACTAAGTCACAGAATGTGGAATGTCCCGTACCAGGATAGTACAGAATTGGACATTATTACTCGATGGCAAGGGTAAATGAAATGAGGGACAATATAGAAGCCAGGCAAAGTGCCTAATCACTGTGCTGTGGAACTGATGGAAACAGTGATACATAATTGAGTACTAATGATCAATGGAGAACTACCACCATGTGCGTGAAGTGGGTATACCTTGGTGTTGGATGAGATATACGTCCTGTGGCTTAGGGTTGGTTCCGTGGCTGGTTACTGCTGTTTGGAGGAAGTTAGGTGTGTGCTTTCTGGAAGATCTGTCTCAGTGTGGTGGCTGGTTTGAGGTGTGCATACTGAGACGTTCCAGTGGCTCTGGCTGCTTTGGTTAGAAGAGGCTGTCCTCAGCGGCCTTCATGCTCTGTTCACCACACCTCCCACCTTGATGGATGCTAGAACCTTAACCCAAAATAAACTCTTCCATAAGGTGCTTTAAGCCACTGTGTTTTTATCACACCAACAGAAAAGTAGCTAATTCAATTCAGTCACTCTATTACCTTTCTGTTCCCTTTTGTCGGTCCTTTATTATCCCTGAACCAAGTCCCTAACTTACACTATGGAGGTGGTCTTTGCTACTTTGTGGTTCTTCTCTTTCCCACCCTTTAACCCAGCCCTCCTCCCAGTTTCTCCTTCTAACGAATTTCCTATTCTTTAGGAATTATGAAAATCCCTGAATCTAATTTCTTTCCTTGTGTTTCTTCTTTGACTATGGCTACTAACAGGCCTCAAAACAACCTCCCTAAATGACCAGCAATCACCCACACCTCTTGGGGCCCTAGCATTTATCTGTCCTTCAAAAATTTCCCAGAATTCCAAATATCACACAATTGCAGAAACTATCTGCAGCTGGCAACCCCATGCCTCTGCTGGAGTCGGAGGCAAATCATAGTCAGCAGCTGTGGACAGTCCGAAGCAGCCCCACATCCCTACCCCTGGGATTAAAATGAAAGCACATCCATATAGTATTTCTTTGTTTTTAAAGAAACCAAAATTCCACAATTGTCACCACAATTCCCCCCTCCTGTTTTAAGCCATTAATTATGCCAGGTAGGGGAAATCATAAACAGAGACATTTTCAAAGAAATGAGCACTTTTGGGGTCAGTGGCCAAGGTTTTCAGGAGCCCTCTCGTGCTCAATTCTAATCTTTATCAGTTTTGATGGGATCCACAGCTTTTTTTTTCCTGTAGAAATGTAAACAAATCTGTGTCCCCAGTGCAAGCCTTTCACTGGCGTTCATTCTGATGTTACTACATCCTTACAGTACATAGGTTAATTTAATGTCACAGTTTTTCTCTATAACCCAGTGTCTCTGGCAGCTTTTGTTCCTTTCTCATTAACATTCAAAAAAATTTAGTTAACAGAGAACTATTTAGTCTATGCCTGGGGGGCTTTTCTTCCTTTTTGTTATATAAGCATTTCATTTAAGGTGCGATTAGACCTTTCTTTCTTTCTTTCTTTTTTTCTTTTTTTTTTTTTTTTTTTTTTTTTTTTTTTTTGGTTTTTTTCGAGACAGGGTTTCTCTGTGTAGCCCTGGTTGTCCTGGAACTCACTCTGTAGACCAGGCTGGCCTCAAACTAGAAATCTGCCTGCCTCTGCCTCCCAAGTGCTGGGACTAAAGGCGTGAGCCACCACCGCCCGGCTAGACCTTTCTACAACTGCTTGTCCTGTAGGATCTGTAGTGTACCTGAAGTGTGCTGTGTATGCAAATATGCAAAGAATTGCTTCATCTTACTGGGACATATGCAGGGGCACTGTCAGTCTTGATTTGAACTGGTATCCCCATCATAGCTATTACTTTCAGTACATTTGTAATCACAGAATCAGTCTCTTAGAACTCAAAGCAGTTGCCCCTTGAAACCTTAAATATATATCAATGGTATAATGTGCAAACCTGTAGTTTTCCAAATTGTGCAAAATGAAACACATCCATTGCCAGATTTCATTTCTTTTGGTACCATGAGGGTTACTTCTCATGTAATAGGTATAGGTAATAGGTATGGAGTTTGTTTATACAAAGAACAAGTAGGACATTTTCTTATAATTTCCTTTACTTGTTGCCAGGTGATAGAAAAATTATTCTTTAAATCTTTACTGTTGAAAGTGTGTTTTTCTCATGAAAATTTGAGGCTTTAACCTATTTCCTGTTACTAATAGGTTAATCTCTTATTTCCTTGTGCTAATGGACCTGGCAAGCCTATATGAGACTGAATATGGGTGATATATAATGAACTTTCTATGTCTGATTACCCGTTGCAGTTGCATAAATAACAAGGTTAATTCTGAATTATCTGGAATATAGTCAACAGTTTCTATATGCAGAACATATTGAGAGTCAGTAATTATATTAAAAGATTCAGGAAAATCTAATACCATAAGAATTGCATACAGCTCTGATTTTTTAGCTGAAGTGTATGGGCTTTGAATTACTTTGCTCATTTTATCTGACTTACAGCCTGCCATTTCCAACTTATTTGCATCAGTATAGAATGTAGGTTCTTCAGGAATTGGAGTTCCTTAAATAATACATGGGAGAATTCAGTTAGTTCTTTTTATAACTAAAGATGCTTGTTTTTAGGATATTTGATATTAATTCCTACCAAATAGTTGCTACAAGCTCTTTGCCAATCTTCATTGATTACCAACAATGACACAATCTCAGCATTAGTACAAGGTTCTACTATTTCTGCTAGTTCTGTTCCTGGCAATTGAAGTAGTCTTATTCTACCTTTTATGATTAAATCAGAAATGTTTTCTATGTAAGTCTTTAATTTTTTTACTTTGTTTGTGTGCTAAGAAAACCCACTCCACAATCTATTGTCCCTTTGTATAATAAGCCCAGCTGAAGGCAAAATAACAAAAATACAATCAAATTTGGGATCTCTGCAATCCACATAGGCATCTTGCAGTCTCTCTTTTTATCAGAATTAACTCTCTCTGCTTCAGCTTTAACCATCTTGGAGTATTTAAGTCCAAATTTCCTTGTAACATTTGAAACAAAATTAAGTCTTGATTAGATAATCCAATGGTAGGCCATAGACAATCAATATCTCTCATTAATTTTTGAAAATCATTAAGATTTTGCAACTGATCTCTTCTTATCTATACCTTTTGTGCTTCTTTTGTTATCTTATAATCCAAATAGTTAATAAAAATCGTCTCTCTGTAGTTTTTCAGGAGCAATCTGTAACCCCCAGCATGGCAGAATTCTTTGTGTTTCCTTAAAGATTTTCTCTAAAGTCTCTGCATCAGAATCAGCCAATAAAATATCATCCATGTAATGATATGATGCATTGAGGAAATCACCTATGAATTATTTCTAGTGGTTGTTGCACAAAATATTGACATAAAGTCTGACTGTTCAATATATTCCCTGTAGAATAACTTTCCATTGACAACTTTTTACAGGTTGAGCATTATTGTAAGTAGAGACTATGACCGACTATCTGGGTATTTTGAGATCTGAGGCTTTTCGTTTGGTCACAGTCTCTTTGCAAATGACCATATTTCCTGCAATTGAAGCACTGGGCATTTTGATATCAGAGACTTCTAGCTATAGCTTGACCTATTATATTAGCATGTTACATGTCAGAACCAATATTGGTCCTATCCCTTATTCCTTTATCCATAAGTGCTGCTCATTCCTTTAAAGGTCTAATAACATTTTTACATTCAGTATTTGCATTTTCAAACACCAAGGTCTCTATCATTATCCCTGCATCAGGGTCTGATATGGCTTTGTTCACAGCTGAGACTAATCTTTGGAAAAAAAAAATCAGTGAAGGGTTCTCCAGAGCCTTGTATAATCTTTGTAAATGAAGTGGACTTTCCCAGGCTCCTCAACTTTGTGCCAAATACTTAAAGACCTTAAGTGACATCTTTCTATAGTAACATCAAATTTAATCTATTCTTTTATATCAGTACCATCCTTTGCCTAGCAACTGGTCTTTTACTGTGTTCATTTCCCTCTATTTCACTGTTCAATATTTGAGGCTTTTTTTTTTCTCTACCATGTTAAACATTGCAACTGTCAACCAGCCTCTAATACAGCAATTACTGATCCCTTCCAGTCTTGGGGAATAATTCTATTTTGAGTAGCCCAGTTATTTAGAATTTATTTCACAGCCGACGGTGGTGGTACATGCCTTTAATCCCAGCACTTAGGAGGCAGAGGCAGGCGGATTTCTGAGATGAGGCCAGCCTGGTCTACCGAGTGAGTTCCAGGACAGTCAGGGCTACACAGAGAAACCCTGTCTCCAAAAACCTAAAAAAAAAAAAAAAAAGAATTTATTTCACATAAGATGAGTGCATCTCATATGAAATCATGATCTCTTTAAGATGCCTTAGATCTATCATTTCTATAGGACGACATCCTATCTCGTCATAACCTTGTTCCACACCATTAGCTGGCATATGCCATATAACTACTGGGGAAGCTGCTGGTGAGCTCATAACCCAGGGCTGCCCTCCTCTAACTTGGGCAGCATGGTTGGTTCCAGATTAACCCTTTCTTTTGAGATGGGCTGTTTCTTCAGGTTGTGCTCCCCTTTTCTCCTGACCCGCTGCCCTCTGGCACAACCACCCTCTGGCACAGTTTCTTTCCCTCTTTCCTTTTGTAGGAAACCCCACTCTCTTGCTCAGTCACTGAAACTGAGCCTTTTTGTTCTCTCTTTTCCCATGATCCTCTACTCCCAACTGCTTCCACCTCCACCCGCAACTTCCCCAGTTGCGGAGCCAAGCCTGCAACCCTTTCAGACACAAGAAACAGAGTGACACCTTTTGTTTTTCATTTCAGCCAGCTTTTGTTTCTCAGGTTCCTCCATTCCCACTTTCAACTTTTCCAACTGCTCAGCCAGTTTCTCAACCATTTTTGAAACAAAATGCATGAAGAAGAAAACAGAACCCTTCCCTGGGACCAAAGTAGGAGATATCCCAGTAGTAGGAACTAGAATAAATGTTGTGTTGCCTTCTTAAGAAACAATACCCATTCTTTCATCCCCTGCCATTTCCTCTATGGCATTTGAAATCAAATTTCCCATTTTTTCTGTATTGTCCCCACACTGGGCACCACTTGGTGATGGTCTTGACTGCTTTGCAGATTCTTCTCTCTCCTACCCATGATCTCCCTGGTTTCTCCCCCTAACATTAGATAGGGGAGAAACAAGAATAGAGGGGAGAGAGGAACTAGAAAAATCCCTGAATCTAATTTCTTTTCTTTTGTTTCTTCTTTGACCATGGCTATTGACAAACAGCAACAGCTTCCCTAAATGACCCACCTAGGGCCCTCTGAAAAATTTCCAGAATTCCAAATGCCACACAGTCATAGGAACTATCTGCAGCTGCAAACTTGTGCCTCTGCCAGAGCATGAGACAAATCATAGTCAGGTGCTGTGGGCAGTCTGCCCAGTCCCACATCCTGACACCTGGATTAAAACGAAAACACACTCTTATAATATTTCTGTGTTTTAAAAGAAACCAAAATTCTAGAATTGTCACTATACCACTCTCTTTGTTAAAGTGGCCCGTATGAACTCTGTTTTCCTGAATGACCTAATTGTTGCAAAATGATAAACCTATCTAGGTTCCCCACTCAGCTCAATCCAGCTGTGACAGGGTCTAGTAAGTATTCTGTCTTTCTTTGAGTGTCCACTAAGTACTAAGTACTTAAACATGTTACCTCATATGATCTTTTGGGTATTGTTTTGTAGTTCAGGCTGGCCCTGATGCAATTATGGGCTGTGCTGCCATGCTTGTTCACAAGTTTGTTTTATTTTCTGGAGTTTAAGCTCAGTGCCTGGTACATGCTAGGCAAGTACTCTACCACTGAGTCTATATCCCTAGTCCTCACTTAACCTTTACCATGACCCTGAGAATTGGTTACCTCCATGTTATAAGATAAGAAATCTTGGACTCGGGACATTTGAATAAGTAGTGTGTGCTTACCCAATGAGTAAGCAATAGAACAGGAGGTCAAAGCCAGCTTTTCCTAATTTTTGACCCGGTGCCTTTTCTCTATCCTTTTATTTCCAAAAGACAGAAGGTTGGTTTCTAACACCTGTCTTGAGTGGCTCACCATTCATGATTTTAATTTCAGGAAACAGGTGTCCTCTTCTGGTATCCTTGGGCACCTGCACACACATGGCATGCACTCACACAAACACATACCAATAAATTAAAATACAAGTTTAGAAAATTTAAAGTGTAATGTGTTCTTTTAATAGGTCAAACATAAAGCACGTTAAACACATTAGCCAGTTCCCTTCTTTTAGTACTTCCTCCAGTACTATTCCCATTGTGCACCCCAACAAACCAGTGTGAACACTGTGTTTTGGGACTTGCCATAGTTTTGCTACTACAGAACTGTAAACCCAGAGAGGTTCTCTTTGTTGTTGCTTGTTTAACCATCAGACCCATAGAACACATTTCTGGGCATTCAGCCTTCACCTACAGCATCAGCACAGCTATGGTTCCTACAAACCACATAGTTAGCTTGTTTAAACACATTGAGGAAGATTTAATTTGTCTTTTGAATAGCTACAGCATCAGTCATAGTGTAAAACAAATGCACAAAAGGCTGCTCAAAACATGTCCCTGCTATTGGATGCCCAGGTCACTTCCAATTTTGTCACCATAAGCAATATTCTCATGAATACCCTTGTACCTTTATTTTACCTTTGTGAGAGATACTTATTCTCACAAATACCTCGTACCTATATTTATTTTATAGCACAAAAGGATAGTGTGTTAAAGTATCCTCCATTGTAATATGCTGGGGAATGTAGCAAGACCCATTTGTTCAGACTCTTTTCCCTTAGATGCTGCGGGGAATGCTACTTTCATTTGAGGGTGTCAAGGGCTGCTGTAGCGTGAGGTCAGAAACTCTCTCCTAGCTTTCACAATCTGATAGACAGAAGAATGTGGGAGGGATGGTCCTGTTCCTGCTGTCTTCACAAATGCCACCCTTTGGGGTTGAATGACCCGTTTCACAGGGATCATATATCAGATATTCTGCTTATCAGATATTTACACTATGATTCATAACAGTAGCAAAATTATAGTTATGAAGTAACAATGAAATGATTTGATGGTCAGGGGTCACCTCAACATGAACTGTATTAAAGGGTTGCAACATTAGGAAGGTTGAGACTCATTGCTCTGATATTACATAAAAATCATGTGTATGCTTTCTCTCTTATGAATCTGGGACTACAGGTGTATGTAACCACACTTGGTAGAGGGTCACTTTTAAAACGGTGGGCCAATTCCCTTTATCCAGATCCACACTAGTTCCTAGAAAATACCCAATTATAGCCTCATAGCAATAATGGGAAAACAGTTTGCTCTTGGCCTAAAAATTCCATCGAGTCTCTCATCTTTAAATTCCTCAAGCATACGCTCAACTCACCAATTTCTATCTTATGATCTCCAGTGTCCCCAGATATCGAGCTCTCTGAGGGCTTTATGGAAGTTTCCTAGCTTTGTTAGCCTAGAAAAGGAGACTACTTCTCCTTCTACACATGGATCATGGCTCAGTACAAAGAACACTGGTATAAGATTTAGGAACTATGAGCACTTGTGATAAATTAAAATTATATCCTTAATGTAACAGTGTCTAGAATTATCTAGGAGACAAGCCTCTGGCATGCCTGGGAGGAATTATCTAAATTAGGTTAACTGAGGTGGGAAGACCCACTTCAACTATGGGCTGCACCATTCCTTAGATTGGAGTCCTAGTTTAATAAAAATGGGAAAGAAAGCTGAACGCTGGTATTCGCCTCTGTCTTAGTTAGGTTATACTGCTGTAAGCAGACCCCATGACCATGGCAAGTCTTATAAAAAACAACATTTAATTAGGGCTGGCTTACAGGTTCAGAGGTTCAGTCCAGTATCATCAAGGCAGGAAAATGGAAGCATCCAGTCAGGCATGGTAGGTGAGGAGCTGAGAGTTCTATATCTTCATCTGAAGACTGCTACTGGAAGACTAACTTCCAGGCAGCTAGGGCGAGAGTCTAAAGCCCATGCCCACAGTGACAACCAACTCCAACAAGACCACACCTCCTAATAGTGCCACTTCCTGAGCCAAGCATATACAAACCATCACAGCCTCTCTCTGCTTCTGATGGCACGCTTCCCTGACATGAGGGTCTGTCACCTTTGACTGTGAGGCCCTTCCTTCTTTCCTTAAGTTGATTTTGTCGGGTATTTTGTTACAGCAATGAAAACAATAAAGAATGCAGCTCTTGTCTAGGTTCTGATACTAATTCATTATGTGTCCTACAGAAACTTGCTCTTTCTGGGTCTGTCTCTCCTGCCTCAGTGAAGTGCAGGTGCTGTACTGAGTCACCACCCACTTATTTATGAGCCAGTGACTATAGTAGGCTCTGGGACTTCATCTGAGAATAAACTGTTACTCTCTGTACTTCTCCTATCCAGTTACCACTCACTCCCAAAGTGGGCAATCAATGAGTCCTGGCCTCTAATCAGAGGCAGCAGTTTGTAGCCTTCTCCTGCACGGATCTTTAATGGGATCTAGGGGAAGGGGTGGCATTTCCTCTGAGGGCTGTATTGCTGTCTGGTACTGCCTACCAACCTGGTCTGTCTGGCCTGGAAGTGTGGCCTGAACAACTGCAACGGAAAGGTTTATTTGTAGAGGCCAGGAAGTCCCCATGACCCCTCTCCAGCCACCTCTGAGACAGGAAGCCCTAGGAGGAAAAAACAAAAGATGAGACACTGGCTGACTTCCTGGCTCCTAGCACTCTGCCACACTCTGGCCTGAGCATCCCTCCTACCCAATGGACAGTGACCTTCCTCGGAAGCTCCTTCCTTGTCATTGGGCCCTAGCTCCTCAGTTCCTTTCCTGGGGATCCAGAAGGACTTAGGTGATGCACAAGGGGTAGTGAGAAAGATGATGAGTCTCTGAGAAAGGGTGTGTGATGTCCTATCTTCATTTAAGTCTAGCATCTGGGAGGGAGGGAAGAGGAATGAATGGAGTGGGAAAAATAGGAGTGTTAAGGAAGGAAGCAAGTGACTCAGCTGCCCGACCTTCATCTAGACTCTCTAGGGCCACAGACAGTCCAGGAAGGGGCTGGGAGAGACTTCCAAGCCTCTGGGCTTTGTTGATTGGATTCCTTGGGGACACTTACCCACAGCACCCCCTTACACACACCACCTCCACATAGTAGCTGAAAAGAGCATTTTCACAATTAAACTTATTCTCTGTGGAGCAGAAGAATCAAACCCAGGCACTTGAATGCTAGAGAATCACCATATCACCAAGCTACAGCCCGTCCCACAGCGTAACCATGGGTAGACTTATTTATGGGAACAGCGAGGCAGACAGAGTACACTTGGAGCCCAGATTGTGAATTAAGGAAGCTCGTGGGCTTGAGCATGCCTGCAGGGAGGAATAATAACATTTTCTTTATTTTTAAAGATTTTATTTTTAGTTTATGTTAATGGGTGCATATCTGTGCATGGTATATATGTGAATACATATGAGTGTAGGTGCCTCTGGGGCCCAAAAGAGGAACTTTAATCCCTGAATCTGAACTACAGAGCTGCCTAATGTGGATGCTAGGAACTGAACTTGGTTCTCTGGTAAAGTCATATGTAGTCTTAATTACTGAGTCATCTCTCCAGAACCACACCCACCCCACACGAATAAATAAACATAACAATTAGAGAGAGAGAAAGAGAGAGAGAGAGAGAGAGAGAGAGAGAGAGAGAGAGAAAACCATTTTTTTTTTTTTTTTTGCTTCAGGCCCTGTAGTAGCTGGTCCTGACTGATTTAGGGTCTGTTAGATGCTGCATACTCTCCTCTCAGCCCACAGCTGTGTCAAGCTGGGAACCATGACTTCTGGGAGGAAATGTAGGGTTCATAAGTAGTGTGCTCATGGTTACTTACTTAGTACAGGATGGAGTCAGGATTCAAACCAAAGCCCAACTCCAGAGTTATTGCTGATCCTGTCTTTAGTGTCACCTTGCCAATGCCAGTGTCTTTTCTTCCCACCCAGGAGTAATGTAGGTGGGAAGGCGGTGTGGAGGGTGGAGCAGTGGCTGAGGGGACCTGTACCACAGCTGGAATCTCAGAATGATCTATATGAACACTCTCACACACACTCACACACCCTGGCTCACGCTCTCAGATCTTCACATCCACTTACACTTACCACCTAGCCCAGGGCCTGCCTGCAGCTGTGGTCGGATTGAGACAGGGTGACCCCATGACAGGCTTCAAATAGGCAGTTCAAGAGTC
Organism: Mastomys natalensis; assembly: GCA_021653895.1. Classification (NCBI taxonomy): domain Eukaryota; kingdom Metazoa; phylum Chordata; class Mammalia; order Rodentia; family Muridae; genus Mastomys; species Mastomys natalensis. Next base: position 1,147,635 of record JAJTUV010000058.1, read on the forward strand.
TAGGCCTAAATCTTTGTTTCCAAGAACTTGGCAAGTCCAGGCAAGTCAGTTACTGAAAAACAACAACAACAAAAACATAAAACAAAAAAAAATAAAACAAAACAAAACAAAAAAAAAACCCCCAGGCCTCAGACAGTCAGTCAGATACTGGTCTGTCATCAGAAGCAGCCTACCACCTGGCCTGAGGCACAGGCAATGGGTCAGCAACAGTTTCCAGACTTCCCCAGCAATAGTTTTCAGCACCCATACCCCAGCAATGGTTCTGGGATGACCCTAGAGATAGAGTAAACAGATTAAGATAAAGGTCACATACCCCTCCCCGGAATTCCCCTAATGTGCTTTAAATTCGTCTTTGAGCTCATTTGGGCATCTCCATCTTGGTAATGTGACCCGGCCTAGGGTCAGTCAACGGGGTCTGCAAGAGAGAGAGTGGGGATGGAGGGACAAGAGACATGAAGAATGGAGCCAAGACAGAGTGTCTGATCAAGTCTTGTTTATTGAAAGAAAATCATGGGTATATAAGCACAAGCAGGGGAATGCAGCTGGAGACACTTTACCACGAGTGCCTTGCATCTGGGGACACTAAACAACAAAACAAGATGTTTATTAGAGTGTGCTCAGCTGTTGTAGGCTGCTTGCAAGTCTCCTTCAGGGTGGAAAAGTATCAACCTTCAAATATATGGCCTGAGATGGCTGCAAAAATGATAGCCGCTTTCTACTAGGAGTTGGCTCCCAAAGTAATGGAAGACACCTCCCATCCCCCAACCCCCCACCCCCTCATGCTAGACTTCTGCAGAATAAAACACTCTTTGCTTTTGCATACTATTTGAGTCTTGGGTATCATGTTGTGCCAAACCATGGACCCTTACAGGATTATAGTTGTCCTTATAGAGACAACTTCAAAAGGACTGCTGGGGAAGCATGTGACCTAATCATGTGACTCCTTCATTTGGCAGATGAGAAAACTAAAGCTCAGAGAGGGATGATACTCTTTAAATGGCACAATTTCCAAAGAACAGAGCTGGGGACTGTCACACCTAGGCAACAGCGACCTGCACATCCATTGCCAAGGCAATTGTCACACATTCCCAGAATCAACTTGGCTCACCTCCCACCTTTACCTGCGAGCTACTATGTCACCATTCAAATAAATAGGCAGAGCCCTCTGACTCTCTCTCTCTCTCTCCCTTCCCCCCTTCTTCTTCACTGCCACCTTTGCCCTTTTCTCCTACAATAAACCTCTGACATGTGGAACTGTTTTGGCCTGGTGTGGTCTGTCTAGACACAAGTCCACTTTTAACACAACAGGGAAAACAGGCTAACCTCTCCAGACTCCAGCTTCTCAACATTGCATGAGAGCAAATTACTGGGGGTTGGGAGGGAAACCAGGTGTATCAATCCTGAAGCTAACCAGGCTCTCTCTCTCTCCCTCTCTCTCTCTCTGTCTCTCTCTCCCTCCCTTCCTCTCCCTCTGTCTCTTCTCTCTCTCTGTCTTCTGTCTCTCTGTCTCTCTTCCTCCCTCTCCTCTTCCTCTGCTCTCTCGTCTCTTTGTCTCTCTCTTCTCTTTCTCTCTGTCTCTCTCTGTCTCTCCTCTCCCTTCCTCTCTCTCTTTTCTTCTCTCTCTCTGTCTCTCTGCTTTCTCTCTCTGTCTCTCTTTGTCTCTCTCTCTCTCTCTCTCTGTCTCTCTCTGTCTCTCCGTCTCCTCTCCTCTGTCCTCTCTGTCTCGTCCTCTCGCTCTCTCTGTCTCTTCTCTCCAGTTCCTCTCTCTCTCTCTCTCCCCAGTATTGTCCTTCCAGGCTGGACTCAGGATCAGCATCTGAGAAGTACGTGGTTTCGATGCCTACTGGGCACCAAGTTTACCTACTTCACCTCCACCAAGTCATTTTGCAATCTATTACCAAGATCAAGCACCTGCTTGGTGATCAGGCAGTAGGAACTAGAAAGACTAGTTTTCCTTCATGCTTAAGAAACAAACACAAAGGTAAAATATAACACAGGATCAAGTAGGAGAGGCTTAAATCACCCACAAACATAAAGATTTTCCAGTTTTCTGTGGAGTAAAATTAACAGGACAGCACCATGCCTTGAAGGCTCGCCCATTGATGGTCAGGTGCTGAGATTTCTCTGCAGTTTTGGATAGCTCCAACCAAGCTTTAGCATAAGCAAAATACCGGAGTTCAATATCCGGCTATTGCCTCCACCCTATAATTGTTTTTTAAGCTGTTTGATTGGTCAAATTTTGACATCTAATTGATTTGACATGTAAGATCTCTCTGACTCGTTTTTCTTTAAGGTAACATGACAGACTTTGTCCACACCTGAGGAATGCGCTGTATTGTAAGTCTATCATAACCATCCCGAATTGCCCGCCCCTCCCTTCCCAGAAGGGTGAGGCCACACAGTCCCAAGAAAAACCACAGGATCCCTCCCTTCCCCAGAAGGGCAAAGACAAATGGTTCCAAGAAAAAAACACGGGTTATCAGACAAATGGAGCCATCTGCAGCAGATAGTGCCCGTTAGAGGGTCCCCCACAGCCCACCAATGCCAACCAACCAGTTTATTGATAAAAAACTGCCCTGCTCAAACTGTATATAAGCTTCTGCCCAAGTGCGTTCACCACCCTTCTTCTGCGTGAGCAAATGGCCCCAATGCATTGGATCAATAAAATCATCTTGCAATTGCATCAATTGCCCTCTGTGAGCTTCCTTCATGGGGTCCCAGTAGTGCAGCGATAGGACTCCACAGTGTGAGACTAGGCGCTAGCACCAATAGAACCTTGGGCAACTCAGGTCTAAATCTCTCTTCTATTGCTTTAACAAAACACCCAAGACCAAGGATTAATTTATAAAGGATGAGAGGACCTAACTCACTCCATTTTAGAACAGGCAGCCATGTTAGACCTTAAGCTTCAGAAGGACAGCCCAGGCTTATTGGGGAAAAACCGCAGAAAAAAGGCAGCCAATCAGCAACTGTCCTGACAGCTGGCCAGGGGCTTACAACAGATATGGAAAAGTCCCTATATAGTAACCCTCTCTCCCTCCAGGTACAAACCAATCAGAAGTATACAAATATACCATACTATAAGCTCAACCAATCCTGATGAAGGTGACCTAACCACAACTGGAAGACCCCCCTAACTGGATTTAAAAGGGGGCTTTGAGCTCTTCCCCCACCAAGTCATCATTTTGCTTGGATGCTGGCTACATGCTGGCTGTTTCTGCAGAATAAACGTTCTTGTCTTTGTATACTATTCCAGTCTAGAGTCTTCTTTAAGCGACTCTCAGACCCTTACAAGGAGAGGAGGTTATTTGACTGCCATCTGCTATGCTTCTGTTGAGGACCATGTGCTGTGACTTACATGGTGGAAAACAGAAAGGACAAATAGGACAAGTGGAAGAGATAGCAGGCGGGAGCTGAGAACCAAATTCACTTTTATAACAACCCACCCTTTTAAAATTAATCTAACCTCTCAAAAACTGCATGATCTGTCTGAATGCTCCAATTACCTTTTAAAACTTAATGACTTCTTTTGTTTGTTTTTTGAGACAGGTTTTTTCTATGTATGTATCCTTGGCTGTCCTGAAGGTACTCTGCAGTCCTGGGCTGGCTTTGAACTCAGAGATCCTCCTGCCTCTGGTACCCAAGTGCTGGAATTAAAGGAGTGTACCACCACCAACTAGCATGTAATGACTTCTTAAAGGTCCCACCACCTCCCAATACTTGCCTTGGGGCCACATGTTATTAGGGCTTTGGGAAGGAGCAAACAATGGCTGTCACCTTAGGCTATTAGGAAGATAATGTTGACAAAGCAGTTATCACAGTCCTTGGAGGATAGCTTTTATTTCAAAAGTGACAGTTATCCTTGCCTCAAATGTTGAAGGAGCATGCTGTGTGTGCCACACTTGGTATTGAACACTGTTAGTCACTGTTCTATTGCTGTGAGGAGACACCATGACCAAGGCAACTCTTATAAAGAAAGCATTTACTTGGGGGCTTGCTTACAGTTTCAGAGGGTTGGTCCATTATCATTATGGCAGGGAGCTTGGTAGCAATCAGGAAGGTAGGTGTTGGAGAGGTAGCTGAGAGCTTTACATCATGATTCACAGGCAGTTAGGCATATGAAGAGAAAGAGAGAGAGAGAGAGAAGAGAGAGAGAGAGAGAACACAAGCTTGGAGTAGGCTTTTGAAACATCAACATTATCCTCAGTAACACACCTACTCCAGCTAGGCCATATCCCTAATCCTTCCCAATCTCCCTCCAACTGGGAACCAAGGATGGAAATATATGAGGCTAAGGGGACCAATCTCATATAAACCCCATAAGTATACAGAGCATATTTAGACCCATGATCTAATAAATCTTTATATCAGCCTTAGAGAGGAATCCCTATTTGGACATCCACATTTTAGAGGTGAGACAGTTGGCAGTCCATAGTCACTCAACAAATGCGTGGCTCTTGACTCATCTGTGTATCCTCCAATTGCAGAAGGATGTTCTCACTCCTAATGTAGTAGTATCTTGGTGAGGTAACTTGCTTTAGATGATGTAGTGAGGGTGGTGTCTCATGATGAAACCAGAGCCTGAAGAGATCAGAGCTCGCTGTCTCCAGCAGGAGAGGAGAACTTAAATGAGCAGCTCCCTACAAATTAGGAGGTAGCCCTCAGCAAACACTGAGTCTACAAGCATCCCAATCTTAGACCTCTCATCTTCCAGAATCATGAGAAATAAATATTTGCTTTTTAAGCTACCCAGTCTGTGGTGTTTTGTTATAGTAGCTCAAGCTGACAAAGGACACAGGCAAGGGGCTAAGATACAAATGTGTGTTGTTCGATTGCTGAGCTTAAAGACTATTATGCCATAATACAGTCTTACTTTATTTTTTCATTTTTGTTTGTGGTATATGCACAATTGTATGGGTAAGGGCATATGTGCCTCCAGGTGTAGGTGTGTTGTGGATAGCCTCAGCCTTGTATTTTGATCCTAGTTTCACTTTCCTGGGAGTGGCTGCAGAGGATATTGAATCTGTACACAATGATCTCTTGTAAACCTTCTGTCCAATTAAAACCTGTAAAATAAAGGCTAGAGCCAGAGATTGGGCAGTAGAAGGGGAGGCAGAGAAAAAGGCTTAGGGGAGGAGAAAGTGAAGGAATTCGATATAAAAGGTAGAGCAGAAGGGAGGCAGAGGAGGAAGTTGAGGCAGAAGGAAGGAGTAGGAAGCCGACTACGGAGGAGCCGGAGCGGAAGGACAAGCACGCGGCCTGGATAAACCCAAGTTATAAGGGATCTCATAGCTGGGGATTAGAGTAGTGTAGTGGTAAATCTGCCCAATCCAGAGTGCATTTATACCATTATTATTGACTCGTGTTTTCCTTTACTGGTCTCCTTGGGTAGGAGATCTTACAGCAACAAATTTGGCGGTTTAAATAATTACCACTACATAGGTGCACATCTGTAGGGCCAGAAGTCTGCACCTGGCTTTTACCTAGATGCTGGATGTAAACCTGGGTCCACACACCTGCTTGGCCAAGCATGTTACTAACTGAGCCATCTCTGCAGTCCTGAATTCTCAGTCTTACCCTTTCCTCATCTTAGTCCACCCTGGCTGCTCTCAGCACTGACATCTCAGCACCGTCAAGCCCGATTCCTCAGTTGTAGGGACCCTAAAGACCACTGAGGAGCCAATTCCAATGTAAACACATAAGGGTCTTTATTATGAGCTCGCAAGCAAGATCTCACGCCCCCTCCCCCATTGCAGCAGGTCAGAGTGAACGCCCTAAGTCTAGGGGTGCAGAGTATTTATTGTGGTTACAGAAAGCTTGGGGAATTTCCATATGGGTCAGCAAGTTAATATTTTTAAAATTTTATTTCTGGTGTAATCTGCAGGAACTATACAGGGAGACAAAACCACCTGACAACAGGATAGCTAAGTTATCTTTCTCTGCGGGATGTCTTAAGTTATCCATATGTACCTTGACCCTGCTATTGCAGCCTGACTGGCTATTGCTAAGAGGGGTGGTTGCCATAGGATACTTACTCAGGAGGACTCTGATTTTCTTCCTGGTATTGGAGTTTAGCCCCTGGTCTTGCACAAAATGGAGTTTCTTCAAAAATGAGTTGATTGGGCTTTACGACTGGCTCTTGCCATACCATAGCCTGGCTCTGTCATCCCTTAGTTGGATGGGGCATGACTTTCATACTTCTTCAAAGGCTGTAAATGATTACTTGTTTTAGAATCAAATATGAGTGGCCATGGCCCAGGAAGACAGAATTAAGTTTCCAAGTACATGTTCCAAAGCTATAACAGTTTATGAAATTTCTGTAGTAACAGATCAAAGAAAGTTATCATTTCAAACATATCAGTGGAAACATTCAGAGGGTGGGTGACAGCAAAGTGGAGAAAATGCTACTCTAGGCCTCAGGCACTATCCTGTGACATTCTTAGCCTTTGGGTGGAAGCCAGTGGTCTTTCTACTAAGTTTGCCTTTCAAATGGTTTCATCTGTTAGTCACAAGGATGCAGAAATGGAACCAGGAGTGGTTTTTGAAGGAACCAAAGGCAGCCCAAGATACTCTGTAGTTAAGCTCTGGACCTGCACCATTGCTGCCTCCCCACAATCACTAAGTTCTAAGCAGTTATTCACCTTGCAGAAGGCTCAGTGGAAGGTGTGCCTTCTTTCTAAGAACTTCCCACTTTGCCCGCATGGGTTTGCCCAATACACTTGACTCTTTCATGCCTAGCAAAGTACCAGCCTAGTTTTTTTTTTTAAGACTCTCTTCAAGGTCATCTCCATAAAAACTTTCCAACCTCCCTCAACCCAACCACAAACCAGGGTAACAGGCTGTTCCTTTGTGCTCTTTGTACTTTTGGCTAGGTCCCTTGTGGTGTTCCATAAGTGAGGGAGCGTCTGCAGGGAGAAGGCTTCACAGAGAGTGCTCTGTTCCTGGTTCTGTGAGGCTGTCTCTGCAGTGGGGCTGGAGCTTGTAGGTACTTAATAAATTCTTACAGTGACTGTAGGCATGCATGGCTGAATGAGTACCTGAATGATGGGTTAAATAATTACACTTGGATAAGAATTACATTCCTAGATGTGGATGCCAGGGTTTAGCATTGCTGTGGTTGTTGCCCGGCTGCTTGCTCGTTTGGTTGGGGCCTCCAAATCCCTCTCTTAAATGATGAATTTTCTGCTATATGAGTCTTGGAAGGAGGTAGACCTTGACTCTCTTAATAGAAGTGAAAAAAGTCAGATATTTGGTTTCCCACCCCACCCCCAGAGCCATTATGCATTCACATAGGAACATATGTCTAGACAAACAAGTACATTTCCCCAGATGTAAGAAACATAAGCCACACAAAAGCAAAGCCAGGCCTGGTGATGCAGCGCAGTAACACAGCACTTGACAGGTCAAGGCTGGGGGATCTGAGGTTCAAGGTCTTCCTCAAATACTAGTGAGTTCCAGGCCAGCCTGGCAATATGGGAACTCCTGGCTCAGTAAAAATAAAAAATAATAAAAAAAATGTCACTTCAAATTGCCCTTTTAGAATCTTACTGCAGTTGCAAAGGCTAACTTGAAATTCAGCTTTTTCTTTAGGGATCCACTGCCTTAAAACCCTGCCTCTCACCTGGCCTGGCATTAAGGAAGTAACAACCACCCTCCTCATCCAAGCTAACTGTTAGCCACAATGCAAGTACACATAACCTTTACTTTTTTAACTCAGCCACTGATACTAAATAATTGCTTGGATTTTTTTTTACTTGTTTGTTTTTGTTTTGTTTTGTTTTTTGTGATAGGGTCTCATTAATCTAAGGCTGGCCTCAAACTCCCTCTGTGGCCTAGGCTGGGTCCTGAGCTCCTGGAATACCTGCTTCCATCTCCCAAGTGCTGAGATCTCAGGCCCTGGCCTAGTCTCTCTCTCTCTCTCTCTCTTCTCCTCTCTCTCTCTCTCTCTGTCTCTCTTCTCTCTCACTCTCTCCATCTCCCAAATCCCTGCCCTAAATAAACTCTATTCTATACTATACCATCCTGTCGCTGGTACCTCAGGGGGAAGGGATGCCTCAGCATGGGCCCCTAGAGGCATCCCGTTCCCCAACACCAAACATATTCCTGGCCTTTCTTATCTTTTTATAAAACACAACAGTGTGCAGCACCACCCGTACACTGCCAAGATTGTGTGTGCCATTTTTAGAAAAGTTTTATTGAGCCACCATTTTACATGTGGTATAATTTGCCTATTTAAAACATACATTTCAACAACTCAATTGAGTCACAGATATGTGAAACTCTTCCCATGTCAGTTTTCAAACATTTTAGTTATCTTAGAAACTCTGTCTATAACAGCACTTCCCACACCATCCCACAACCTCCTCAGCCCTGGGCAGCCACTGACCACTGATCCACTGTTTGATTATTTCCCTATTCTGGACTTTCATATGAATGGAATTGTGTAGTACAAAGTCATTATGGCTGGCTGGTTTCATTTAGCTTGTTTAGAAGGTGCATCTATGTGTAACATGCACCTGAATTTCATTTCTTTTTCTAGTTAAATATTTCATTGTGTACCATATATTGCTCATCCATTCATTAGGTGACAGTCATTTGGGTTGTTTCTACATGTTTCCCATGATGAAAAGATGCTACTACGAACATTTATGTACAAGTTCCTGTGTAGAAATTTTGTTTTCTGTCCACTTAGAAATCGTTTTTAAAACATATTTTAGTTTACTCCATTTGTATGGAGTTTTCACCTGTGTGCATATATGTGCACTACTTGTGTATCTGGTGCCCATGGAGGCCCATAGAGGGTGTCAGATACCCTGGAATTGGATGTACAAGGATTTTGAGCCACTCTGTTGAGAGTTGAACTCTAGTCCTTTGGAAGAGCAAGCTGAGCCCTCACTCCAGCCCCTAAAACACTGCTTAAGTGCAAAAATCTCCTGTTCTTTCAATCTAGGCAATCCATCTCAGTTAAAGTTTGTTTCTAATGGATGAAGTCCTCTCTTTCTTGAGAAAAACCAGAATCTTTTCATGGAAGATAGTGAAAGCGAGCTGCCTCTGCCATCTGCTGCTCATTGTCGCATGTTCCTGCCAGCCCTTAATGAGGGACAAGGCTCCCCCTTAAAAATCACATCTGCAAGCACGTTTGTCATGAGACATCTACTCAATATCTCATTTCACAGTTGAAGTGTGTGGGGTACCTAAAGGTCTTACATTCCAACATCCAGAAAACACGTTACCAGTTCCTACATGAAGCCTGAGAGCAAAGTCTATGCTCTGCTGAGCATCCGGCGCTTGTCCAGCACAGGGACCAAAGCATGGCTGAGGATGCAGGAGAGGAGAAGTAATGCCACAGAAGACACCAGCAGAGTTTGAAGGCCACCAAGACTTCTAGAAAAGGGACAATGGCTGAGATAAATAAGCAAATGAAGAACACACACACACACACACACACAAAGGGTGAGGGGCATTAAATAACCATTAAAGAAAGAGAACCAGACTCAGGCAGGCTCTGGAGAGGAACGGGTGAGGCTGCCGGTGCCTAGCAGAGCGTTGTGCTTCATGCTGCTGCTTACTTGTTATCAAGGCTTAGTTTGATCACTCATCATTCAGCCTAAGAAACAAAGGAAAAGAAACCAAACCCAAAACTACAGTAACAAAAATAAGTTTCAAACCAACTCTAGCCTGCTTTGACTTCCTGGGAAATCATGACAGAAGACAATCTGTCACTAGTGGACATTAATTGTTCCTCCCTAACCCCTGTCCTCAACTAGCTATTAAGAACCTATAATGGTGAGGGTCAAGAGGCCTAAGTATGGATCCCCAGTGCATCATTTTATGGCTGTGTACCTTGGCGGAAGTCACCAAACACCTCATAATTTAGTTTTCTCAGTTTTAGTCAGTCCATCTGAATGATGGGCCATGACAACCATGGCTCTCTTTATGCTGGGCAAAGCTCCATACCAGCTAACGTCTGACACCATCTACGTCTTACTGAGTCCTCACAACCATGAGGTGTGGGGACTACCATCAGTCCATGTTCTTCTGAAGATACTGAAACTCCCAGAGTAATGGAGTTAATGGCCTGTTCTGCCCCACGTTTGGGGGCCACTCTGTCCTGACCCGAGCTGCTGCTCAGTCCGCCGGTCAGGGTCTAGCAAGAGAGAGTGGAAATGGAGGGGCAAGAGACTCGAAGAATGGAGACAAGACAGAGTCTGTTCAAGTCCCCCTTTATTGAAAGGAAATTCTGGGTATTTATAGGCTTTACCATGTGCCTCGCCCTCATGGACAAGCAGGGGAACACAGCTGAAGACACATGCCTTGCAGCATGGATACCACGCGTGCCTTGCAGCTGGGGCACTAAGCAGCAAAACAAGATATGTGAGAAAAACAAAATGTTTATCAAAGTGGTAGCTGTTGTGGGCTGTTGAAAACAAGTCTCTTGTCAGGGTATATGGCTCGAGATGGCTGCAAAGATGATAGCTGCTTCCTGCTAGGAGTCGGCTCCCAATAGTGGAGCAGCTCACTGAGGAGCCCTTCCCCAGAAGGTGGGAGAGCTGTAAATCATGCCCAGCTTGCTTTCTGCCAAGGTTTTGTCTCTTGAATCTGTCTCAGCCTTTGCTGCTAAATGACTTACTAAAACTTAATGGTTTAAAGAACAATAGTTCTTTCAACAGCTGGCAATCACATGGGTTTATATAATATAGCCCACGATTATGGTCTTGGCCATCGCATCTGATCTATTCTAACCTCCATGTGCATCTGGTCAGTTGGTGAGTTAGATGTCATTGGATGATCTAAGATGCTCTTACTTGAATACTTGGTGATTGGCAGTTGCTGAGACACCTTGATTGTCCTCCATGTAGCCTCCCATCCTTCATTATCTAGCATAGGTTTGTTGACATGGTGGTCCTGGGATTCTAAGTGTAAGAAGAAAAATCAAGCCTCTATAGTCAAGCATTTTCTAGTCACTAAAATCACTAAGCCAAATCAAGAAGTATGGAAGGTACTTTCAAAGGTATAGGAAGGATTGGGGTGGCCATGGAGTGCTTACCTAATTCATGAAAAGCCTTGTGTTTATCTATTTAAAAAAGTTTTCAATTGGCTACTTTATGGGTTCCTAATTCTACCACCCTTCTCCACCCTTATCCCTTCCAACCCCCCAACATTGGGTAGACAAGAAAGAAGGCTAGAGGGGATAGGGGGCATTGATATCGTTAGACTACTTCCTACTGAAGAGGGGTATTGAGTTCCTTGCGGGCAAGTTTGATCTTTGTAGGCAGGATATCCAATTTCTTCTTCTCGTCACTTTGTGGATGGCCACTTGACAAACTGCAACAGCAGCAACCAGAAATCACTACCATCACCACTACCACTACCACCACCACCAGCAGGAGCAGCACCAGCCAGCAACACCCCATTTGGGGCTCTTGCATTTATAAACCCTCTCAAGAGTCCCCAGAATTCCAAATGTCATACCCTTGCAAAAACTATCTGCAGCTGGCAAAAAAATCATGCTCCTGCCAAAGCACGAGGCAAATCATAGTCTGCTACTGTGGACAATCTGTAGCAGCCCCATATTCCACACCTACGATTAAAATAAAAACATATTCCCATAACATTTCCAGGTTTTTAAAGAAACCAAAATTCTTACTACAACTTTATGTGTAGGGGTATTTGCCTGCGTGTATGTCTGTGCACCACATGCATGCAGTTCCCTCAGAGGCCAGAAGAGGGTATCAATTCATTAGAACTGGAGTTACAGAAGGCTGTGAACTGTCATGGGGGTGCTGGGAACCAAACCCCAGTCCTTCTGGGAGAGCCACAGGTGTCTTTAACCTTGAGTTGCCTCTCCAGCCTCAGCCACTCCATTCTTCATTGTCTTGTTCTCTAATCAGTTTTTCTGAACAAGGCTTGTTTCCTCAATTAACTAAAAAGTCCTGAAAGACTTAAAACTCCCCTAATCCCCAACCCCACGTGTTGTTTATGTTGGTGTGTGTGTGTTTTACATTATTTTATATATGTGTGTGGGCATCTATCAATGTCAGGCATTCAGTGAACACTTATCAAATGACTGGATTATGTATCCGTCTATATACTGAGCACCAGTCAGTGACAACACAGAAGTAGATAGCATACCTTTTCATAAAAACTTGCTAGAGGCTGGAGAGATGGCTCAGCTGTTAAGAGTACTGGCTGCTCTTCCAGAGTTCAATTCCCAGCAACCACATGGTGGCTCACAATCACCTGCAATGGGATCTGATGCATTTTCTGGTGTGTCTGAAGACAGCGACAGTGTATTCACATACATAAAATAAATAAATCTTTAAAGGAAAGAAAGGAAGGAAGGAAGGAAGGAAGAGGAGAAGGAAGGAAGGAAGAAGGAAGAATTTGCCTAGTAGAAGAAACAAACTGACATTGTAGTGTCCTTGAGAAACCTCAAATGGTAATGGGGATATAGAAGACCCTTAAACTACTGGTACGGGGAGTGGGGAGGCAGAGAGGGCACCAGAAAAGTTAAGTCGGGTGAGGGTGTGCTTCTGAACAGGCCCAGCAATGCAAAGACGCACTATAAATACATTCAAATGTAGGATTGAGAGTGTGGCCCAGTGAGAGTCCTGTCATACCAAGCAGAAAGCAGTTGTTTTGATCTCCAGCACTGCAATGAACAAATGAATAATATAAACCAACTAATCAGCTAAATGTTCAAGGACTTAACGTCAATTGTGCTGGTGGAGCACAGGAAAGTGACACATAAAGAGGTTTAGTGGTAGGATAAATTCTAGATCCTAAGATCCATCTAACAGATGTGAAAACATGCTCACACCGAAACTGGTATTAAAACTGTTTACCATCCAAACTGGAAACAACCCAAAAGTCCATTTTCCATTAAGTAAACAAAATATATCATACTCATTAATAGACTATTACTTATCAGTAAAAATTACCAAACCATTGATGATACAGTTTGGGTGTTAAGTGTATCCAAAGGCTCATGTGTTGAAGACTTGATATCCCCAATGCAACAAGGTTCAGAGGTGAGACTCTGGGATATGATTGGATTGTGAATGTTCTAACCTCATGTTTGAATTAATCCAGGCACGGACTCATGCTCATGGGCTATTGAGGTTGGGATGAGGTATAACTTTAGAAAGAAGGTTGTTGGGAGAGCGCTTCCCCAACACTCTTGGAGGGGGTACTGTATCTCCAGCCTTCTTCTCTCTGCTGCCAGTCACCATGAGGTATACTGTGCTCAGTGCAATGGAACTAAGCAACTGTAAACTTAACTCCTAAGATGGTGAGCCATGCTAAATCTTCCGTCCTGGTCATCCTCAGTGGAAAACCTGGGCAGCAGCAACGGAGTGGACCACCGAACTGCGAGTGGAGGTGCTGGAGCTCAGCAGCTGTCTCAACTGAGAAGGTCCAGTCAATGGCTGGAGCTTCGTGCGGCAGGCCGCAGGCTCAAGATCAAATCCTGGTCAAGCTTTTTGTCATGGCGGATGTGATGATTGATTACCCCTAGGAGACTAGTTGTGGGGAAGGCATGTTAATTGGCTCCACCTTGCTCTTAGTATGTAATCTCTGGGCTGAGCTGTAGTTACACCTCTACTGTGCTGTAGGGCTATGGCCTCTGACTGAACAATGTCTGAGATTAGATGCTTTCAGACCTGAGTTTGTAACTCGTTTCTCCCTTGGTCTCGGTCAGCCATGCCAGCAAGAACCGGATCTTACCATCCACATTGTCCCATTGTGACTGATGTCATAACGGTAGAAGCTCGATCTTGCTTGGCGGCAATGAACTGCTGCAGAGTATGACTAAACAAGTCAGTATAGTGATTCACAGGAATTATTTCTTGATAGAAGTTAAGATCAAGGATTAGTAGAGTGATTTTGAGCTCTTTCTTGGCAGGTAGATATCACCTCCCTTTGTCTCTACATGGTCTTCCTTTGGGAGTAGAAATGGCCTCCTCTTCCCTCTAGGACTTGCATCCTCCAAGAGTGTTGGGAGCACTCTCCCAACAACCTTCTTTCTAAAGTTATACCTCATCCCAACCTCTCAATAGCCCATGAGCATGAGTCCGTGCCTGGATTAATTCAAACATGAGGTTAGAACATTCACAATCCAACCATATCCCAGAGTCTCACCTCTGAACATTGTTGCATTGGGGATATCAAGGCCCCTCCCTGACGCAGTAACCTCATTTATAACTCTGATGATCTCTAAGTGCAGTCATGTTCTAAGGAACTCAGGATTCAGATTTCAACACAGCAATCTTGGAAGCATAGGGATGTGTGGGGTCATAATTCAGTCCATACAGCAACCATACACACCCTCCATGTCATGTGTATAGGAAATTTCTAGAAAAGGTAAAATGTTAGAAACGAAAGGAAATGAATGCTTGCTTGGATCTGAGGGTTTGAGCAGAGATTGACTGCATATGTAAGACATGAGTCCATAGAGAAGGGGTTGGGGTGTGTGTGTGTGATAGAAATCTTCTAAAATTTGATTTTGATGATGTTACCACAACTTTATAAAATTTTGAAACTCATCCAACTCATACTAAAATGGGTGGATTTTTTCCCCAGTTAAAGCAGTGTGTGCCCTAAAGCATCTTCATGTGGGGTGGCCAACCAAGGTCTGTTAGGCATGAGAACTGTGCTTGTGAATGGGGAGGTGAAACTACAGGGAGCTGGATTGACTGTGGGAGGCTGAGGTGACCTTTGCTCAGGGCTGGACCAAAGGAGGAGAGCCACATGGTACCTGCCCTTAAGACAGCTGATCTGTGGGAAATGTGGCCCCTGTGGACTGTCAAACAGGAGCTAGGTTTCCAGAGGAAGAAATGCCTCATCCAAGTCTCATTCTGTGCCCAGAAGCGGGATAGTCCCCTTTTCTGGCTTAGCAGAGTTAGCAGTTCTAAGAGGTAGAAATGGCTGACAGAGACAGATGATAACATCTGCGAATGAATCAGAGAACAATGGGACAATGGGGAGTGGTAGGCAGTCAGAAACTCAACACTCCAGGCTGGGAACATTCCTGACTGACCTGCTATCTCTCACTAACTCGAGCATATCTGGTAGTTCAGACACATACAGGACCTCACAGCAGACTCTCCTGAGAAGCATTAGCACTATCTATGATACTACGCCTGTGAGGACATAATCAAAGTCCATGACATTTTGACATTGCTGAAGAGAGAGATGAAGACAGGACAAGATCTAGAAAACCCAGAGCCTTTTCTTTGTGATGAGAAATTGAGACTTTATCCTCAGAGCCATTAGGAACCAGAGGGACAAGCAGGGAACATAGGGTCATCTTGAAACTGGTGCTGAGATAGACCAGGACAGGGCAGGAGAGATGGGGACACAGATGGAGCTAGAGAAGAAGACAGTGAACATGGGTTTTCTTCTTAAGAAGCCAACAACTTAAAGGAACAGGGATGATAAAGAGGATGAATCACAGCAGGAGCAAGGAGGCCCAAGGCTGTGAAGGAAGTGTCCTGGGGGTACAGCAGAAGGGGAAGCCAGCAGGGTCAGTGTAGGGAAGGCTGGCCTCTGATTCTTTTACTCCAGTCTTAGAAGAAACAATGGAAATGTAGGCCATTTCAATTAGTCAGCCTAAAGTATATGGTATACTTGTTTCTTAAAAAAAAAAAAAAAAAAAAAGATTTAAAATTACATGTTTATGTATGTGTCTGTGCAGAAATGTGCACACGAGTGCAGATATCCACAAAGGCCAGAAGAGGGCACTAGATCCCCTGGAGTTGGACTTGCAGTTGGTTCTGAGCCATCTGATGTGGGTGCTGGGAACCAAACCTGGGACCTCTGCAAGAGCAGTACCTGCTGTTAACCTCTGAGTCTCCGGCCCTCACAGTATGCTTCTTAAAGTTGGGTCATGCAAAGGCTGTGTGTGTGTGTGTGTGTGTGTGTGTGTGTGTGTGTGTGTAAGGGACATTTGAGACAGTCCTATGGGGTCTTTAGCAGCAGTGTGCCTTGTAGTACTCAAGCATCTTAGGACCTGGATTTGGTCCCAACTGTTGCTCCTTTGGGCCATCCATCTTCCTGCATATTTCTGATCATTGGGCCCTTGAAGTAAGCTGGATTTTCCCAGGTAGCTTATCAGTAATGGTTACCCTGATAACAAACCATAAAAGAATTTCAGTGGTGGAAGGAAAAGGAAACAACGCCTTCCACAAACGATATTCTATAGCTCAACAAAAGGGATTATAGAGCAGAACAATATGCAATTCAGCTTCACCCTTCTATCCATTCAATTATCTGTCAACAAATATTTGCTAAGGACCCACCCCAAGCCATCTATGGCTAAGTGGGGGCTGGGGGTTGGAATGAAAAGGCCTTTTGAGGATAGCCCATTCCCTGGGAACCAAGGCTCTACTGAATGCCACCCTTTTGCAGATTTGGCTGTTAGTTCCTGCAGCTAGAGGCTCTGACTGAGACCCCTCCATGCAGTCCAGCTCATGAACACACTTAAAATAGTATGAGAGTTTTTGTTGCTGTTGTTGGTGGTGGTTTTGTGTGTGTGTTTGTATGTGTTTCTTGTAACTAGATCATGCTGGTTTTCAAGTATGTATTCTTTAGATGAAAATGTGTCATGATGTCAACAAATTGGATACCCTAACCTCACATGGAGGTGCCCCAGAATCTTATCATGATTGTCTTAGGGTGTCTATTACTGTGAGGAAACACCATGGTCAAAAAGCAAGCTGGGAAGGAAAATGTTAATTTGGCTTACACTTGCGTATCATTGGAGAAAATCAGGACAGGAACTCAAGCAGGCTGGAACCTGGAGGCAGGAGCTGATGTAGAGGCCATGGAGGAGTGCTGCTTACTGGCTTGCTTCCTATGGTTTGATCAGCTTGCTTTCTTATAGAACCCAGGACCACCAGCCCAGGGATGGTACCACCCACCATGTGCTGGGCTCTCCCTTAATCATCAGTAATTTAAAATGCCTTGCAGCTGGATCTCATGGAGACATTTTGTCAACTGAAGCTCCTTTCTCTTTAATGACAGTAGCTTGTGTTAAGTAGACACAAAACCAGTCAGTACAATGACAGTTGCTAATACTTATACCTGGTGCATTTCCTCTAGGAGAGGTGCAGATGTGCTAAGAACTACTTAATGCTCCACAGCCCCTCCCACCCGCCACAGCCCCTCCCACCCGCCACAGCCCCTCCACCCGCCACAGCCCTCCCCCCCACAGCCCTTCCCAACTCTTCATTTCCACCTGGCTAACTGGTCAGAGGCATCTCCAGGTCTTCTCGATTTTTCTTACCTTTCACCTCACAGAGCCCTAATTGAAACCACACTCCCTGGCAGATGTCCCCAGGGGCCTTCTAATTACCAAACCCCTCCACAGTGACAATGGAGGGACACTGGTACTTTTGGCAACTCAAATTCACTTCTCCTTTTGTTTCCAGTGAGCCCTCTCAGGGATCATCCTCCCTGTCAGTTCCCTTTCTAGGCATCTTCTTCACTGTCCCTTAACTGCTAGTCTTCCCTGAGTGAAGGTCTGAACCCTGGGTGATCTAACTGTCAGGCTGCTAATCCAAGCCTGAGGACAGGCATGGTCCGGAGCCTGCTGGATATGTCCAAATGGGGATTCCTGTTTATTTTCTCTTACAATGTGATCTTTTCCAAAGCATTCTCCAAGCCACGCCCCCTCTCATGGAAGAAACAAGTGAAAATATTGAAAGTAGATGCAAGAGGGGAATGGAGGCCTCTGGCTGTTTTTTTCTTCATAAATGACTGAGTTATTAAAAATACACATGGGAGCGGTTGGAAAGATGGCTCAGGGGACTGAGTTTGGTTCCCAGAACCCATTGCCTGTAACCCCAGCTTCAGGAGATCTAGTGCCCTCTTCTGGCCTCTGTGGGTACCTGCACACATGTGCATACACACACACATACATACAGACAATTAAAAGTAAAATGAGGACTGGGTGTAGTGGTATATATCTTTAATCCTTGCACTTGAAGGCAGAGCTAGATAGAGCTCTGTGAGTTCAAGGGCAGCCTGATCTACACAGGGAGTTCCAGGCCAGCCAATGCTATATAGAGAGATACTGTTTCAAAACAAACAAACAAACAAACAAACAAACACTAACAACAAGGAATACAACAAAGTCTTTTTAAAAAGATACATGGCCTTCTGGAGCCAGGTGTGGGTGAAATCAGAGACAGGAGGGGTGGTGCAGGTGGGAAAGAACCAGCAACTGTATGTTCTCTCAGCTCCCTCACTTATTTTTGATAATAGATTTTTACATTGACACACTGATGTGTTTTTCACAAGTACTTGGAGGCTTATCGCATTGTCCTTTGGGCTCCTGTCCAGAGGTTGATGTGACCTGGTTTTGCTGGCTTTACATGCCATGACAGTCCTTATACAAAATGTTACATGTTGTCATAGAAGAACTTTTTTTAAAAAACGCTATAGGCTGTGTGTGTGTGTGTGTGTGTGTGTGTGTGTGTGCTTTGCCTGCATGTGTGTCTGCATACCACCTCTGTGCAGTGCTGACAGTAGCCACAATAGGGAATCAGAATACCTGGAACTGGAATTATAGACAGTTGTGAACCACAGTGAGGGTGCTGAAAATCTAACCCAGGTCCTCTGGAAGAGGCAGTGCTCCTAACTGCTGGTCCTTCTCTCCAACTCCTAGAAGAACCTTTTTGAAAAGAGGAAATGTGGGCTTGTTATTTGTTGTTAGGACATACTAAAGAGAATATTCTGAGTTTATTTTTTACATATTTTGCATGAAAAGACATGGTGTCTAGCCTCAGATATCCAAAGTTATCTCCTTATTTCCTATTTTTAAGCATGTATAGTCACCCCTTTTGGCACCATGTGATGCTCTAACATAATGTCCAATTGTAACCCAGCTGTAAATTCTAAGATGAAGACCATGTTGTGTCCCTATAAGGTCATATAAGATGCGGTATATAGGCAACAGATGTCAAACGCATTAATATCCATCTGACACTTCTGTGTCAATAAGGCCTGTTTCTCAGTCCTGGAGTCCAGGTGGGGTTCCCCTTCCTATCAAAGGCCTGCCCCTTGCCTGTAACTGGGTCTGGGGAGCCTGACTGCATGTAGGTAGAGTGTTTCTCACCCTGTCCAACACTGAGGCCTGTCTGTATTCCCACTCAGGTCTCTGACAGAATCACAATGCTCACTGCTGTCATGGTGAGGTGATGAGGAAGAGAAAGGAAGGGCAGCCTTCCAGAGCTGATGGCAACCTTAGGCTCAGTCTTGATCCTCTGGCTCCCACTGCTGGTGTCATGTGACACTAACATGCTTAAGTTTTGTTTGGTCATCTTTGGCTCTCAGGCTGACAGCCGGTCCTGGTTTCTGGACAACAGTCGAGTTCCCAGCAGGACACACTGATATTAAGCATTATCCTCAAGGCAGAGGGAGTGAAAGTTCTGCTTGCTCTAAAGTCGTGTCACAGAAAGTGTAGGCAAAAGTGTTAGCTTCACTTTTTGAAGATTTGCATTTCATGTCTCAAATATGGAAAACCCTTCTGATATCTGGAATAAGACAACGGGTTGATTTTACATTGCTTACTGCTTCACCTTTTCTGTTTTCTCTAACTACAAAAATTATATAGATCTGTAAAAAATCAAACAGCTGGAAGAAGAGAGAGAGAAAAAAAACAAGAACAACAACAACAGATGAGATGTAAGGAGAGGAGGAGGGGGAGGAGGAAGAAGAAGGAAGAGGAAAGGAGGAGGAGGGGAAGGAGAAGAGGAGGAAGGAGGTGGATGTGAGGGAGTGGCTATGAAAATAAGCTGGTGTCATGGGCATGGATGCTGCATACTTTAGAGTATATCACACCAAAAGGCAGGCAGATCTCTGTGAGCTGAAGACCACCCTGGTCTACCTGTGGAGCTCCAACCTAGCCAGAGCTACATAGTAAGAATTTGTATGAAAACACAAGCAAGGGGGCTGGCGAGATGGCTCAGCAGTTAAGAGGCCTGACTACTTTTCTGAAGGTCATGAGTTCAAATCCCAACAACCACATGGTGGCTCATAACCATTTGTAATGAAATCGATGCTACAGTGTACTTACATATAATAAATAAATAAAAACTTTGGGCCGGAGCAAGCAGGCCAGAGCAACAGGGAGAAGGGAAGGGGAGAAAACAAACACAAACTGAAAAACAAAATGGGATAGTGAAAACTGAAAAGACTACATGGTTTAGGTTTACTTTTAGAATTAGAAAGAAAAAGCTGCTAATTAGATGAAGGCGTAGACAGAAGAAAAAAGGAGAGGCACTAGATTAGGGACATGATCTTTAGGTCAACCAGGGGTTTCCTGAAAGACTGGGGAAAAGAGCAGATGAGAAATCCAATCATTGTATTTGACTGGAGTTATAAATGAGATAATACACATAAAGTCTTCTAACTGTGCTCACCACAGTCACACTAATAATAGTTGGTAACTGCATTATTATGCAACAAACATATTGAACAAGTGCTTTTATTTTTTATTTATTTATTTTTTAAATTTTTTTGGTTTTTCGAGGCAGGGTTTCTCTGTGTAGCCCTGGCTGTCCTGGAACTCACCCTGTAGACCAGGCTGGCTTCGAACTCAGAAATCAGCCTGCCTCTGCCTCCCAAGTGCTGGGACTAAAGGCATGCGCCACCACTGCCCGGTGAACAAGTGCTTTTAAAATGGTATTTCATTTAGTCTCATAGAATCCCAGCAAATGGATTGTGTGGGTTTCATAGAGAATCATAACAAATGCCTGTAAATAAACCTAGGACCATGTTAAAGAGATTATAGAGTTGTGTCTACAAATTCACTGAAAGGTTTTGGGGTCAAAAACTATTTAAAATATGATCTTGGGGCCAGTGAGATGGCTCAGCAGGCACAGTACTTGTACACAAGCCTGATGACCTGAGTTCAGTCCCAGGCAGCCATTTAAAGATGGCAGGAGAGAACTGAATCCATGGAGTTGTCCTTTGACCTCCAAACACTATGGTGCACCCAGGCCTCCATACATGCGCACAATAATTAATAAATAAGAATTCCAACTTACTGTCTTCATAATGTCATAACACCCACACGTAATAGATTCTCAATAAATGTACACTGATTGAAGTTTAGTTACAATGAAGGCATTGAGATCTAAGAGAAAATACTGTTGAGAAAGATAAGGTAATTAGTCTCTGAACTTGCAATATTCCAAGCTCTTTACGGTACTGAAATTCTAATTAGTCAATCAATCTCTGCAGGCATGGCCTCTTTTCAAGAGTTTAGTTCACACACACCACCCTAGGCATTAGGAATAAAGCCCAGGCTATGAAAGCGAACTACCTTTGAATTCCAGTGTTAGATAGCAAGAGATATTTTTCTCACTTTCCAAGCGGAAACACTCTCTCATAGCGGTGAAATATATGGTCATGAGTCAGTCTACTTGTGGCAGCGGACAGATCCGAAATGTTCTCAGTTGCACACGGACAACCACGGTCTCGCGCCTCACTTCCGGTAGGTCTTGTTCGAATTTCTCCCTACATCAGCCCTGGCCGGCCTTTCACTAGTTTGGCCCTCATCTGCTGCCGTAGTGTGGCGCCTTGGTTGCCCTGGGAGACGACCTGTGACTGAGCGTGAGCAAAGCTGTTTCCCGCCGGCGGGAGCTGAGGCTGACGCTGGTTGAGCGAAGGGCTCGGAGCCGCACTACCATGGCCGAACAGCTGTATCTAGAAAACATAGACGAGTTCGTCACGGACCAGAACAAGATCGTGAGGAGCTAGGACCTGGGGGGTTGGGGAGGAGGTGCGAGCGTGCGAAGCGGGTGTGAGGGGGACTGGGCCTCCCGGTCGGCGGGGGGTCTCGACCCCGGTGCCTGTGGCTTCACGGGGACCGACTGAGGTGGGCACTAGTCACCGCGAAACACCGTAGGGGGGACACGCCCTGCGGGAAGAGCCTCCCGGGCGCGCCGAAGCCCGTGGGCCTTGGGCTGGATTGTGGGTTCGGGGGCGTGGAGCCTGGGAAGCAGGCGGGGTTCGTGAGGGTTCCTCTTTCTGTTCTGTCGGGTGACAGGCTCCTCAAGTCCCAGGGTGCAGTCGAGGAGGCAGGACGACTTAGGGGTGGTTTATCTCCAGAGACAGTTTCCTCTTCCTGGAAATTTAAATATCGAAAGCGGCTTGATCCGCGCTCTCTGGGCTAGTGTAAAGATCTAGAGAGACTTGGATGTGAAGGAACTTTGCCCTTGTGAGCCCGTGGACACAGTTTGGAACAGGGTGGTTACAGTGACTCACACCTCCCAGGTCCTCCAGGCTTTTGTGTTATCCCTAGAAGTGGGATTTAGCCAAGGGCCAAAAGACGCGTTTATGGGCCATTAGTACTGGATAGATAATTCTTGAATCCTAGGTCTGTCTCTTCCCCTCTGCCTGTCTGCCTGCCACTCTGCCACTTGACCAATCTTATTAGTCGTCTCTTTTTTTTTTTTCTTTTTCTTTGGTTTTTCGAGACAGGGTTTCTCTGTGTAGCCCTGGTTGTCCTGGAACTCACTCTGTAGACCAGACTGGCCTCGAACTCAGAAATCTGCCTGCCTCTGCCTCCCAAGTGCTGAGATTAAAGGCGTGTGCCACCACTGCCCGGCTTCATTAGTCTTCTTACTGAGAATGCATCGTTTAGCATTGTAAGAAACAACAGACATACTGGGTCAAGGAAAGATGGAGGCTTGATGCCTCTAGTCCCTAAAATTACCCCATACTACATTTATCCATTCTTCTCTTTTTTTTTTTTGATCCCCACACCACCTGTTCCTCTTAACGTTTATAGTTGAAAATTTACTGAGAAATTTCTGGGTTGTATGCTTTTCCATAATCTAGGTTTTAGATAAATTTTAGGATAGTTTTAGGTAGCTTCTCAGAGAGTTTAAGTAAAACAAGGAGTGTGTGCGAAATAATCTTTGCATATATTTAAAACGTTTTTAAATTATGTTTAGCCTCTCTCTCTCTAAAACTTTTAAATTATGTTTAGTCTCTCTCTCACACACACACACATACTCACACATTCACACACTCCGTGTGCTATGGCACGTGTGGATGTCAGAGGACCAGTTCCCCCATTCCACCATATGATGCCAACTGATGAAACCCAGGTTCTTAAGGGTGTGGTAACAAGTGCCTTCCCCACTGCCGATGACATCTCTCTGACCCACCTTTGTAGATTCTTTTGCATTGATTAGTCTGTGAAACATTTTAGTGTTTGTAAGTTCCCTGGCTTTACTTGTCACATGGTTTTTTTCTAATTGGTATCCACTGTAGTTTATAAGACAGCCATCCAAGAATAAGAATCTTTAGGAGCAGGCTCTTGACACTAATCTGTACTCTGGAATCATCTAATAAAACCTTAAAAATTGTTTTTTGTTTCAGGTGACTTACAAGTGGCTAAGCTATACACTAGGGGTTCATGTTAACCAGGCCAAACAGTAAGTTCATTTTACTGCTAATTTTAATAATGTTGGAATTTTTCTTTCACTTTGTTTTTATTTATTATTTTCAGCATAATCTTTTTATTGATTATTTGGGATTTTCACATCATGCACCCCAATCACACTCACTTCTCAGTCCTTCCAGGTCCAACTCCTACACTTGTGGCCTACCCCCTGTTCCCCCAACCCCCCCCCCCCCCCAAAAAAAAAGAAAAAAAAAAAAAACCAAAAAACCCAGTCCAATCTGAGTCGCCTGTATAGTCATGGAACATAGTCAAACTCCCAGTGGCCAGCCCCCGGAAGAAAACATTCACTTTGTTTTAATTCTCATAGAACTCTTATGTTTGAATTGACTTTCTTCTTGGGTTAATGGGAAAGAATATTATTTTCTCTACCTTTGACTACTTCTGTCTTTTGAACTGTGTGTGTGTTCATGTATGTGAATGTGGTTGCACACAGGCTACTGGGCACACGGAAAGGTCAGAGGACAAGCTTGGCTTCATCTCTACCTTTCTAACCAGTTTGAGATGGGGTCTCTTGTTATTCTTTGCTGTGTACAGCAGACTGGTTGGCCTGCAAGCTTCTGAGGATACTTTGGTCTCTGCCTTCTTCTTACCACAGGAGAGTTGGAAATACAGAAATATGCTACTTATCCAGCTTTGCTTGGGTTCTGGGGATCTGACCTCCAGTCCTCAAGTGCTTCCCCAGCCTGTTTTTCTCTCTTTTAGATCAGTGAACTTGTATACAATTGTGTCCTGATAGTTTGCAGCCTCTGGTTAACAGCTGTGTGTAGTGATTTGAATGAGAATGATCCCCCCCCCCCCCCCGCCCCCGCCGCAGGCTCAGACATTTGAAGTCTTGGTCCGCAGTTGGTGGCACTGTACTGAGAGGTTTAGGAGGCCCAGCCTTGCTGGAGGTACTGGAGGCAAGCTTGACTGTTTATGATCTTCCCACTGCATGTTCACTTTCTCTGATTTATTGGTTATGCTTGCACTTGAAGATAGGAACTCTCAGCTTCCTGCTCAAGCACTCTTGCCTGACACCCCTCTTTCCACGGTGGCCTCTTATCCCTCTGTACACCCAAATAAACTCTTGACTCTGTAAGTTGCTTTTGTCATGGTCTTTTATGGAAGCAACACAAAAGTAACTATTTTTTTAAATGGGCTAGCCAGTCTTATTTATAGCTTAGATTTTTATGTTTGTTGTCTTAGATCTTTATGTTTTCACATGTATTTGTTAGACCTAACTTTGACCCATATTTTCATAATAGTTCCTGTTGCTGTGAGAAAACACTGACTAAAACCAATGTGAGAAGGAAATGGTTTATTCGTCTTACAAGGCGAGAATCTAGAGGCAGGGACTGAAGCAGAGACCATGAAAGAGTGCAGGATACTGGCTTCTGACTGTTCAGTTACCTTCCTTATACAACTCAGAACCGTTTGCCCAGGGATGATACTGCCTACTGTGGGCTGGGCCCTCCTATATCAATTAACAATTAAGAAAATGCCCTACCCCCAATAACTGGAGCAGGGGCTGTCCCCTGTGGATCGCATTCCCCTAACTGAGCAGCACCTTGTCTGGCCTTAAGTGGGTAGAATGTACGAGTTTAGCCCTTCAGTGACTTGATGTGCCAAGGTGGGGTGATGGGGGTGGGTGTTGGGAGAAAGTGGCAAAGTGTCTCCCTTCTCAGAGGAAAAGGGGAGGGGAATCAGAGAGGGGCTGTGTGTAGGGTGACCATGAGTGGGGGTGGAGTTGCAATCTAAATGTAAAGTGAATAAATAAATTAATGGGGGGGGAAATGCCCTACAGATATACCCATCCAATGGAGGCAATTCCCTATTCCTAAGTATGTCAGAGTTGACTGAAGCTAATGATGATTTAGGTCAACATGTGTTTGACATTAGCTGCCTGATAGTATACGGTATGAGAACTAGAGCCTGTTAGCTCTGGGTTAGATTTAGACTTGTTTTTAATAAGATTGCCCAAGATCAGCTTTGGTCTAAACCTAAGAGTTGCAATAACTTTGGGAATGGACACAGATAAGAGCTTTATTTATTGTTTGTTTGTAAACAGGGCCTCACTATGTAGGTCTGATTGTCTTGGAACTTAATTTGTAGACCAGGTTAGCCTTGAACTCAGAGATCTGCCTGCCTCTGCCTTCCCAGTGCTGGAATTAGAGGCATGGACCATGACTGGCTTTGCTTTATTCATTTCATTGATATGTGTTTGAATATGAAATGAAGCAACTGCTATTACAGTCACCTAAGACATTAAAGTAAAGGTTCGAAGGACTAGGGGTGGGGCCAACTCTTACTGTTAACTGTTTTATAAAATATATTTGAACTATATTGAACCACTAAATATTTTACCCATTGAAAGTATATTTAATATTTTTAGTGTGCAGCTGTCACCATA
Source organism: Mastomys natalensis (assembly GCA_021653895.1). Classification (NCBI taxonomy): domain Eukaryota; kingdom Metazoa; phylum Chordata; class Mammalia; order Rodentia; family Muridae; genus Mastomys; species Mastomys natalensis. The sequence goes on from JAJTUV010000058.1 coordinate 1,173,503, forward strand.
AGCAGGGTTTTTTTGTTTTTTGTTTTGTTTTAATCTTTCAAAGCAGGAAAGATATTTAATGCCAATTAGAAATCATCCTATTTGGTAAATCAGAAGCAACACAACAGATACATAAGCAAAAAAAACTTTGAACCATTTAAAAATAATATAGAGGTGGTTCAGCAGTTAAGAGTACTGCCTGCTCTTCCAGAGAACTCAGGTTTAATTTCCAGCACCTTCATGGCAGCTCACAGCCACCTGTAACTCCAGTTGCAGGTGAATCCAATGCCTCCTTCTAGCCCCCAGGAGCAGTGCTCACATGTTGCACAGACGTACATGCAGTCAAACATTAATACACATTCAAAACAAAACAAAACAGCCTTTAGTGTCACTACTGATGAGTCAGATGCAAATTAAAATGCCTGGGGGCACCTTTTTCTCTTGATACCACCATAATTTTTCAGCGTTTCACCACTCCAGCTGTTTTCAACCTGTCTCTTCACCTCACATTTCCTCGACAACTATTAATCTTTCTGTCTATAAAATTTATATGTACACACACATACGTATTCATACTTACCTTGTTTCTTTCACTTAATGTTTCAAAGTTTGTCCAAGCTGAAGTATATATTGGTTCATATTTGTTTTTATGGCCAAACAGTATTCCATGATGTATTAGTTTCTTATTTCCAGGGTTGCTCTAATAGAGTTCTGCAAAGCACCAGAGTACTTAAAACACCAGAGGTTTATTGACTTCTGTTCTGCAGGTTGTCTGTGCACATTCTTGGTGGTGTTCTTTGAAGCACAGATGATTTGATTATTGGTGAAGTTTGTCACTCTTCTGATTACTGTGAGTGTATAACAAATTGGCCCAAACTTAATTGAAGAAATAACCTTTTTTTTTTTTTGGTTTTTGGAGACAGGGTTTCTCTGTATAGCCCTGGTTGTTCTGGAACACACTCTAGACCAGGCTGGCCTGGAACTCAGAAATCCGCCTGCCTCTGCCTCCCAAGTGCTGGGATTAAAGGTGTGCCCCACCACAGCCCAGCCAGAAATAACCATTTTGTCACTCATAGATTCTGCAGTGTAGACAGGGCACAGTGGGAATGGCCCATGTTAGCTGAATGGTATCTGGAGTCTTAGCTGGGAAGTGTCAGCCACTGCAGCCCAGTCTTTAATCATCTTTCTGTACATCTGGCAGTTGTTACTAGTTGAAACTTAGTTCAGCTGAACTTTAGCTGGGCTGTAGACCTGGGTGTTACAGGGCTTGGGCTTCCTTGCAGCATGGTGTCTTGAAGCAGTCAGATTTTTTATACAGTGTTCTAGCACACAACAGAAGCTACTTGCTTCACCCTCAAGCAGTCCCTCAAAAGTCCTCCCTGATTCAGTGCCTGGGCTCCATTCCTAATAAGAAAATGTATAACAGTATCTAGGGAGGGAGATACTGTCTCAATCATGTTCAGAAAATATAAAATGTAAATTAAAAGGTATGGTTAAGTGTCATTAATACCAGCACTCGGGAGGCAGAGGCAAGTGGATCTCTGGGTTCGAGGCCAGCCTGATGTACAGAGTGAGTTTCAGGACAGCCAGAGCTATACAGAGAAACCTTTTCTTGAGGAAACAAAACAAATTCTTGTTTTTAGTTCTTTTTTTTTTTTTAAGTATTATTTTAGTCTTTAACAAACAAGATCCTTCCTCAGTGACTTAAACATAACTTCAGATTGAGAAAATATTACAGAGGACTAAAATTGGTTTAGTTTTGGGGGAAGTTATGATTAGAACTGATAAGGAGAGGAAAGTTAATGGTCTCAAAGAGGAGATTGTCTGTGTAGGAAATACATTCTGCAGGAAGTCAAGTTTTTTCACTCATTTTAAAGAATATTTCACATATATTATTAGAAATAGAGTACTTGCCTTTATTAAATAAGAAACATGTTAAAGTATATATAAATTCCTTTTTAAAGGTTTGTTGTAAACTCAGTAAAAAGGGAAATATATTAAAAAGAAAACTAAAGCAAGTGAGAAGAGAAACTAATAAGAGAACAATTGGGGTTTATTTGGAGAAACCTGTGCAGAAGACAGTGACTTGCTGACACAGGCAAAATCAGGAGCTGCGGAGAAAAGACTGCATTTGACTGACATGCTCAAGAGCATGGTGGACATGGTTCTTGCCTTTTTGGTTTTCTATTAGCATGGTCCTCATTATCATTAACAGTCAAGAGTCCACCACCTCATCTGCCTTTCTAACATAATCTCTGCAATGGGGAAGACTCGAGAGAGCAAGGTGGAAGAATCTATAAAACTGACAAATGGTGCACTGATGGTAACTGATAGTGTACAGAAAGGCAGCCATATAAACTTGTGGTAGAGTGTGGTGTAGTAGGTGTCAGAATACGTGATAGGGCATAAACTCTGTTAGCACTCAGGAGGCAGAGGTGCTCTGCTTGGCTAGTCCGTGTTAGAGAAGGCTTGGAGTAGGAGGGATTAGATGGGTGGAACCAGCCCTGCCTGGCCTGGAATTCCCTATGTAAGCCCGGTCTCAAACTCACAGAAGTCTGCTTGCCTCTGCCTCTCCTTCACTAGGATTAAAGGGAGGCAGACAGATGTCTGTGTCAAGTTCCTACCAATTTTAAGCTTAACGTTCTAGGAAAGACATGGCTGGTCCAAATGGGTAGGAGCTGTGACTCCTTTGTTCACTGCTTAGAATACAAGTGGGCACTAAGGAAAGTTGTGATTCATTTTTTAATCTGTTGGCTTTTTTTACTGACTTGCATTTTAAAGCTTCACTATGGCAGCCTCACAGATAATGAATGGAGGTGAAAAGAGAATACAGGTGACCCTTGGACTTGAAGTAGTCTAGTAAAGCAGGTTGGAGGGCAGAGTCAAGAATTAGTTGGGAGGGAAAACTGAGACTTGGCAACTCATTGCATAAGGAGAAGTATAATGACTCCCAGATTTCTAGCTAAGGTGGTCTGAACAAATGATGATGTCATCAGGGAAAAACGAAGCCATAGAATAGACCATAGACAATACCACAGGGTGGCCAAGCATACCCCATGTCCCAGGAAACCTGAATCAGGCAACCTGGGGTGGCTGGTCACATAGAGTAAGATGGCTAAGGGAAGGAAATCATGGGAACTGACTGCAGGAAAAAGATGGAGCAGTGTAGCAGGAGACTCTGGGCTGTGGATCATGGATGGTAAGAGAGGACATCTGGAGGAGAGTGGCCAACAGAGTCTGAGGCTTTCTTTGGCTTACTACATAGCTCTGGGTAACCTGGTACTTACTGTGTAGACCAGGCTGGCCTTGAACTTATAGAGATCCACCTGCTTCTCCCTCTAGGATTAAAGGCCTATACCACCATACCAAGCTATTAGAATTTCTGAGTTTCTGACTGTTCTCAACTGAAGTGTGATATGTTGTAGAAGCTTGCTACATATTTCTTGAAATAATGACAAATGATGTGAATCTTTTTATTGTTAAACTCCATTGAGGGGCATCAACTTCTGGTATTTTAGGTGACTGGATAAAAGTGAATAAAGACTTTACTGCAAGCAACATTTCTGCATTTACTATGTGGTTAATGAACATTTTAGATGCTGGATGGTGTAAGCATCTGCTATGTTCTATATCATGAAACATTTGACTCTAAGTAACTCAGTAAGTAGTAACAGAAGTGGACATATATTTGTCATGATGTATATGATAGCTTGAAATATTTAACGTAATAATCTCATAGAATTACTAAAAACCCCAAATCATCTCCATCTCCCAAAAGGCACATGTAGACTATTGATACTTGAGAATAGAGGCTTGCAGACTGTGTGTGAGCATGGTTATAAGAATTATTCATGGAGTAATGGCACTTCTGCTTTATGCCTGAAGATATGAAACCAAGAAAACTTTATTCTCGATGCCATAGCTAGATAATTGAGTCACTTTTATATCTGCTATTTAGCCATTGCCACTGTTTGGCTATGGATTCTGTCCTTCTTGGCATATTTCTAGATTTATCTCAGTTACTTCTTGGGTCTCTCAGCCAACTCAAACAAGTTGGCTCCAGTCCCATGCGCCATCTAAAGTTCATCCATTGTTTTTTCAAAAATCTGTTCAGTAAGTAAAAATTTGTGCTGTTTAAAAAACTTTCAAATTTCGTATATCTATCTATCTATATCTATATCTATATCTTCCAAGTTATGAATCAAGAGTTGATAAGGAAGATGCATACTAATGAGTCACTTCTGTCTTGTTTGGAACAGGATGCTCTATGAATATGTTGAAAGGAAACGGAAGGAAAATTCTGGAGCTCAGCTGCATGTTACTTACTTGGTGTCTGGCAGTCTTATACAGAACGGACATTCTGTAAGTTCTCTTGTAACAAAACTTCATGGTCATGAGATATTAACATCATTAGAAATAACAGGAGAAGGAAGCAAGATTGAATGGTATGGAAGTTTTAAAGTACCTCTTAAAGAGAGTGAGCGTTCTGAAATTTTAGACTAAATCTGACACCCAGGAAAGGTTATGTAATCTTGGCTATGATGAAGAGACTATCACTGTTCGTTACCTAGGAAATGAGACGTTAGGGAATGGCTTTTCTTTGAACCTCTTTTTCCTTAATATGTATTGCAGACACTAGTATTTAATTTTCATCCTCTTCAAATTTCAAGTCAGAGATTCCAGTGTTAAAAAGGGAGGAAAAAAAAATTAGGTGGCTTTGTTATATGAGTACTTGTTTTGATAGGTCACTTAGAGTGACCCATTGTTAGGCCTGAAGGCTTAGCTGCTGGTACAGACAGAGGCATGGGCTGGGAAGTATATTTAGGCTCCTGTGTCTTTTTCTGTCTGGTCCCATCTGCATCTAGCCCACCAGCATAGGGTACTGTTGCTTTTTTCATCTCAACCACAAAGCAGTCTTAGTCTCAGGTCTGGAGATCTTTTGTTGACTTCCATTTTGTCCCTCAGGGCCGGGTGTAGGTATCACTGTGTTCTTCCCAGGCCTTTCGAAGAAGCACCAGAAGCTCTGTTGTCTTGTACTGAATCCAGGGAACGTTCATAGTTCTTGCATGCCAGCTTCTCTGTGTATCTCTGGCTGTTCTGTAGACCAGGCTGGCCTCAAACTCAGAAATCCGCCTCTGCCTCCCAAGTGCTGGGATTAAAGGCATGCGCTACCACTGTCCGGCTTATGAAGAACTTTTTTAAAAACAGATTTCATTGTGTAGCTTGGCTGGTAGACTAGACTGACTTTGTATTCACAGATCCACCTGCCTCTCTCTAGTGCTGGATTAAAGGTGTCAACCACCACACAATAAAGAACTTTTAGTTGTATATGCTTATAACTCTAGCATTTGGGAAGTTAATGCAGGCGAGTCTGGGCAAGACCTCTCAAAAATGTAAAATAAAATTCTAACAGGTAACAGAGTTTGTGATGCTGTGCTTACTGGGCCCTTCACCTTGGCAGGTGTCCACTGCATGCTCTGTGCTGATCTGCACTGTTGTTGCACAGCAAGGTGGCATGTCTGCTATTGAAGCCTGTGCATTTTAGTAGCTCCAAGCAGATGAACACTTAGCCAGTCTGAACTCCCTGGCTGTCTAGACTATTCCCTTAGGTATCAGTTAATTGCTGCCTCTATGGCTGCACTACACATCTGCAGTGTTTTAACAGTTAGTGCCTTTTCTTTTTTTTTCATAAGCTCTGCAGTTTTGAGTAGAATGAGACATATTAGGGAATGTCTGGTTTGTATCATGTAAATGTGGGCAGGTATAGAGTGTGTGTATGCACACATGCATGTCATATATGCATATGTCTAAGGGTATGCAAGCATTTGTGAAGGCCAGAGGACAATCTTGGGTATTACTCCTCAAGAGTCGTCTCCTCTTTTTTGAGAAAAGCCTGGGACCTGAAGCTCGCTGATTTGGCTTAGGCTGGCTGGCCAGTGGTCTCCAGGATCCTCCTGTCTGTCTCCTCAGCACTAAAATTATATAATTGGTCTTACCATGCTCACCTTTTTACATGGACACTGGGAATCGAACTTAGATCCTCATACTTCCATGGCAACCATTTTAGCAACTGAGCTATTGCCTTACTTCATTTTTTAACTAGAAGAAACCAACAAAAAAAATCCATGAATTTTCTTAATTCAAATTTATGATTACATTTCTAAAAAGCTTTTTTTTGATATACTGGGGAGATTGCTCAGTGGTAGAGCAGTTGCCTAGCATGTACAAGGTTCTGGGTTTGATCGTCAGTATTGAAACACCAAAACAAATAAAAGTTTATGTTGTTGCCAAACATGGTGGCTCACACCTGGAATTGGCAGCACTTGAGAGCCTGAAGCAGGAGTTACTGAGTTGAGGCCAGCCTCAGCACAATGTGAATTTCTGTCTCCTAAAAACCAACCAACCAAACAAAAAAGGCTTGCTTGATTTTTATATTGCTCTTCTATATTGAGGATTTTGGTGGTTCTTAACATTGACATAAATATGTATTGCTGTAGTCAAATATGAAATTTAGAGGAGAAAAAGAATATTTTTACTGGCAATTACTGAAATTTTTTTCAAGAATTTTTATTTTGCAAGTTTTTTTTTCCCTGTAGGCTATAGTCTGCTTAAGTTACCCATTGTGATGGTTTACCAGTTTAAGATCTATTTAAACTCAGTTCTCTTTCCTTCAGGAAAGGGCAGGCCTCCCAGGGATATCAACCAAACATGGCATATCAAGTTGCAATAAGACTAGGTTGGACAATAGTTGTGGTAATATTAAGGCTGGATGAGGCAATCCTGTAGGAGGGCAAGGGTCCCAAAAGCAGGCAAAAACTTCAGAAACAGCCTATACTACCTCTGCTAGGAGTCTCATAAAAACACACAAACTATACAACTATAACACACACACACAAACACAGACGGCTTAGGTCAGTCCCGTACAGGCTACTTGATTGTCAGTTCAGTCTCTGTGAACCCCTATGAGTCCAGGTTGAGTGCAGGTTAGTTGATTCTGCAGGTTTTCTTGTAGTGTCCTTGACTCTTCTGGCTCCTACAATCCTTCCTCCCCTCTTCTGCAGAACTCCCTCAACTCTGTGTAATATTTGGCTGTGGGTCTCTGCATCTGTTTCCATCAGTTGCCGAATGAAGGCTTTATGATGACAATCTATGAGTATAACAGAATAGACAGATGTAACTTTTATTTAGTTCCATAGATTATATAATAGTAATCATTCAATTATTTATTAAAAATTGCTCTTACACCATTTAAGATAGTTTTGTTTCATAAAAATACTGAGGCTAGCCTCTCATTTTCCTTAATCTCCTTTCAAGATGATATAAAATATGCAAATTAAAGATTAGTCAGACTGCCCTATAGTGTATTTTCAGGGTACCCAGTGTTTTTCTAATTTCATAGCTAAACACAGCTGAGTCAAGGAAGCTGAAATGATGAGTTCTGTGACTTTACTGATGAGGTGTTGTTCCTTGCAGTGCCACAAGGTTGCAGTAGTGAGAGAAGATAAACTGGAAGGTAAGAGTTTGAGCAACTGAGTAAGCTGTTCGCTTTGCCTCTTACAGCATTGATTGTGTGTAGTCTGTATAAAGTGTAATTTGGCTATTTAACCAGACAGTCTTATATTCCTTTTACTAATGGTTTTGAATCGTTAATCTTCTTACTTTTGCCTAACTTCCCATTTTTAAGGCTGATATTTATAAAGTACATCTTTGACAGGATTTCAAGACTCATGACAGACTTAAGAAAATTGTCATGAATTCCAGATGACATGGCTCCTTCAGCTATGGATTGGGATACTATGTGAGGTTGAATAACCGAATCTAGACTTTGCAAAAAAGATTATTAAACTGAGCTCAGAACAACCAAGACTTAATAAAATATCAAATGTGGTAAACAGTGAATGTAGCAGTGTATGTGGGATGATGAATCCACAAAATGTGTGTTCCGTGGCAGTGCTCACACGTTACATCATGTAACCTCACTGCAGCCTTAGTTCTGAGCACATAGTCAGTACTCCTTCATTGTGTGCCATCCTGCCATGCAATGCCAGTGAGTGTGACCTGAACCACCTTGGGCCAAACTTGAGCCTGTGTATGACACATGCTTGGTGGATGTTCTCAGTTGCAGTCTTTTTACTGTATGTGTAAACTTCTGTGCTCTTACAGAAACATAGTACTTTAATTATGAGAAACAAAATTAATATTTTCCCACCATTGTTCCTTAGTGCGTAAGTATCAAATTAGTGTGTTTGGGGATTGTATTTATGTTAGGATATTAGATTCTAAAGAGTGCTATTTGAGTTGCTCCTTGTTTTTTTTTTTTTTTTTTTTTTTTTTTTTTTTGTTTTGTTTTTTTTTTTTGTTTTTCGAGACAGGGTTTCTCTGTGTAGCTCTCCTGGCTGTCCTGGAATTCACTCGGTAGACCAGGCTGGCCTCGAACTCAGAAATCCGCCTGTCTCTGCCTCCCAAGTGCTGGGATTAAAGGCGTGCGCCACCACCGCCCGGCCCTTGTTTTATTTAAAAAAAAAAAAAAATATTCAGTAAATTTCAGCTTGGGTTAGAACAGGGTTTCTAACAAATTGAAATGGCCTAAATTTACCTCTTCTATTTTGTACTTTGTATTTCTGCAAAGTGGTAGCGTTGTCAGCACTGATGGCTATAAAGGCAAAATATTGATCAGCTACAAAACATTGATATGTTCTACATTCTGCAGGATCAAATATTCAGCCAAGATTTCAATTCTTTGTATAAAAATAAACCCGCACATTTGTTTCATTAGAATGTTAAACTTGTTTTCACCTTGGATAATAAAATTATTATTTTGTGTATGCCAAAGGGTTGTTTTAAAATAAAATTTTTTATGACTATCAGTAAATATTTAAATTGTATACTTATATATATATATATGAAAATATATATTTGCATAAAAGTCTCTGGTTAAAAAGGAAATGTTATGAAACTCCATCCTATGTGGTGGTTAATATGTTCTAGGCTCTGTGCTAGACTGTGGGAACAGTGAACAAATTAGGCACAGTTCCTTCCCTGTAGAACCCATAGTTTGCGCCTATGATAATGGTCTTTCAATTTTGTTCTGTAGACTCAGTTCATTAGTATTAATAGTACGTAGTTGCTTTCTGCAAACTGAAATTGAAACATACAAGTAATTCTCAGTAGAGATAAATCTTCTCAGGTAGTGATTACTTAACTGACTGAAAACAAAGCTTCATAATCATCATTAATCATCAATCACTATTTGCTGACTATCCCTGGGTGAATAATACTCTCTTAGGTGCTGTACTTAGAAACAACTCAGCACCAAGATGTCCCATTGCAGACAGAGGCTTGATGTTCTTCTACTTTATATGTATTTGGCCTGTTAGAGTTTTTGGGCCACCATATAGATGGCAAATGGTTTTAATGCAGAAGAGTTTCTTGTTAAAGTCCCCACAAGCTCTGAAGTTGTGTATTAACAGACTGCTTTTCCTGTTGACTTGTAGCAGTGAAGTCCAAGTTAGCTGTGACTGCCAGCATCCATGTGTACAGCATCCAGAAAGCTATGCTAAAGGACAGTGGGCCTCTGTTCAATACCGACTATGACATCCTTAAAAGCAATTTGCAGAACTGCAGCAAGTAAGCTCCTTAATGTTCTTGTGGGCTTCTTTACGAATTGATTTTGTAAGGTGTTTACACAGTGGCTGCCTCTTAAGAGTGAGTGCCAAGTCTAGTAAAACCCCATTTATCTTGCAGTAAGACACATGCCTAGTTTTATTAGTACATCATAAGGTGAAAAATAGCAGCCACAACCCATATTGAAACCCCACTGGACTCCCCATAAATCTATTTCTCATATATTTATCCTGTCATCACCACCAGAAATGTTTGTTGTGTCCCTCACTACCCCTTTGCCCTAGTCTGTGCTTGTCTGACTCTTACCCATCCTTTAGGAGGTAGATAAATGTTGCCCTTCGAAAAAACTGTTTCTAAATTTGATGTCCCTTTCCTTCCAGCGAAAAGTAACTTGTCCCCAAAGCTCCATAGCCAAGATCAGATTTTCTAAATCTTTTGTGTTCAGGGCACTGGACAGTGACAAGCTATGATGTGTGTGGATTTTAGACACTGATAATCATAGGTTTTAGTCATGTTTTGCTACTTAATAGCCCAGTGCCTTTGGACAAATTACTTAATACTTTCTAGCTTTGGTTTCTTCATCTTTAAATCAGTTATGTTAATTCCTACTTTGTGAGATTGTACTAAGGGCTCAAGTCAGTTCTTTAAAAATATTCTTGGGTATCTACCACTTTGATTTAATAATAATTTAAATTCAGGGGCTAGAGAGGTGGCTCTAGTGTACTTATTAGTCCTGCAGAGTACCCAGGTTCAATTCCTAGTACCTTACATGATGGCTTACAACCATCTATAACCCCAGTTCTAGAGGATCTAATGCCTTCTGACCTTCTTGGGTACTAGGTGTGTATATGGCATACAAAGGTACATGCTGGCAAAACACTCCTACATATAAAATCAAATAAATTAATTAAAAGATAATTTGAATTTGTTTGGTGTATATCTGCTGTGTACCATTGAGTTGTTTTGAGAATGAGGCCCAGTACCTGTTCCTGAGGTTGGTGGCCCCCAAGAGACAGTATTACAGTGCAGTGCTATCAAGAGGAATGGCATGAAAAGATTTTGGAGACAGGCATTTATTCCCAGCTTCTGGATGGGTGGAGTGAGGGAAACAGGTGGCTTTTCCAAAAGGTTGAGGCATTTAGGTTAAGACTCAAAGGTCCAGTAGAAATTGTCAGATAGTAGTGTCAATAAAGATGGAGCTGAGAGAGAAAGATGACATTGCATAATCATGTCTGTGGCTAAAGTATAGGGTGACAGACAGTTGGGAAATAACTAGAAGGCTGGAGTCAGACTCCTTTTTGAATGCTTTCATGGAGCTTAGGCTTGATTCTGAGAAGAGCTGTTGGGTTTGGATATGTAGATTTGCTGGAAATCTTAAGTAAGGATATTTATTGCAATAGTTAAGTCTCAAGGTGAACATAAGGATTTTGGATTCAGGTAAGCTGCTGGGCCAGGGTGCAGATACAGCCGTGAAGAGAGAGTGTAGAATGAAGGAAGGACAGAAAATAAAACTGAAGGTTATAATTTTTACCAGCCAGCTGACTTTAGAAAAAATATTTAGCCAGGCATGGTGGTGCATCCTTTGACCCCAGCACTTGGGAGGTAGAGGCAAGATGAGTAGTAGTTCAACATCATCCTCAATTATGTAGGAATTTGAGGCTAGCCTGCACTACATGAGACCCCAAATCATGGTTTATCTTCCTGTTGCTGACAAAAGTAAACTTTAAGGAGAAAGGTTTTCAGTGGCACAGTCCATTATGGTGGGGAAGTCAAGGCTGCAGGGTCTTGAAGCAGCTCGTCATATCATAGTCTCAGTCAAAAATCAGAGCGCAATGAGTGTGTTCAGCTCACAGTCTCCTTTTTATATAGTCCAGGATCTCATTTCAGGAAGTGGTGCTACCCATGGTGGGCAGGTCTTTCTACCTCAGTCAGATCAAGGTATTTCCTTACAGGTGTGCCTAGAGGCCAGACTTCAGGAGATGCTAAATCTCATCAATTGACAACTGAGAGATTAACCACCTCATCCTTTTGGGCAGGGAGTGGTTAGAGACAGGGTTTCTCTGTGTAGCCCGGGCTGTTCTGGAGCTCACCCGGTAAACCAGGCTGGCCTCAGACTCAGAGATCCTCCTGCCTCTGCTTTCCAAGTGCTGGGATTAAAGGTGTGTGTCACCACTGCCCAGCTAACCATCTTGTCTTATCTGGGGGTGGGACATAAAGTAGGAGGAGAGGAGTGGAAAACAGGAGAGTTTATCTCCAATAAAAACATTTGTGCTTTTTCTCAAGACTTTTGAGCCTCGAGGTCATTGTGTTTTAGAAAAGTGCTGGGAAAGCAAGGACGTGAGAGCTCAGGTCGAGCAGCTCCTGCCTAAAGTGGTCTCTTCCTGGGTGCCAGTTGCTGGTCCTGATCCTAAGGTGTGGAATGCAGACCAAATAAAGAGTTGTCTTAGGGCCAACTTTAGATGCCGACAGTGAAATAAAACATTACTGTTAATGTTAATATTTAGAACGGCGTTTTCTTGGGCTGACTATCTAAGTGGTGGCAGCTCTCCTTAGCTCAGGCCGCCATGCTCCACAGCTGGAAGTGGCCAGAGGCCACAGGCGCGCCACAGCTAGAAACAGCCAGCCAGAAACACCAGCCCTGGCAGCCACGAGATGCCAGCGTGGGAGATGGTGTCTCGTGGATTTTCCCCTCTCTCTTGGGTCCATCCTCTTCCTTCTCCTCTTCCTCTCTTCACTCCACCTACCTCTCATAAAGCCCAATTGCTGAGCTTTATACAAATGTAGTGGGGTGGTATCTGGCTACAGTTGCCTTTTCCATTGTACCTGGAAGCGCTGCAAGGCCAGAGAGGAAGACCAGTGGGTAAAAGTCAGTGATTTCTGTCTGCTGTCTTCAACCAGAGGTGTTCTGAGTGGGCCACAGTGACACAGTGGAAGGTTTGTGTTGCTCTGAAGCTACTTAGTCAAAAGTTATTTCTGAAATGAAACACTGTCAGTGACTATTTGCGTAGGCAGTTATTCTAGTTAGTTTTTAATAGCTCCTATCTCCACATGGTTTCTGCATTTCTCTTTCAAGTTGAGGTGATATTCTAAAGAAGAAAGGGAAGCAAGCTCATTCTGCCCAACTCGTATGCTGAGTTCCTGCAGTACAAAGAATGAAGAGGGCCTCCAGGGAACTTTTACCTACCCCCATAAGCAAAACACTGGGAAGTAAAATGTTTTCTTAATTAGGAAAAGCTAGGGAAGTCTGCCTTATGTCTGATCCCTGAGAAGGCTCAGTAGGTTCCCATCCACACTGTGCACTGTGGCATTACAGTCATGTGAAGCAGGCACATTGGCATTTACTGCAGACTAAGAGGTAGACTATTCCCAGTAATACGCTAATGCAGACTATTACCCAGACGTCACTAGCCTTCAGTATGTTGCTCCGTGGTCTAAGTTGGTATTTTTAGAAGTGAGAAACAAATGGATGCAAAGGAGCATGAGTTACAGAAACGAGTGGCTCTATCCCTACTTCACCCTTTATAGCACACTCTGGCTAGGGGAGTTGCCAAGAAATTGGTTAGTAATGTATGACTGTTGATTGTTACTTCTCCTCGAACTTGGTCAGAGGACCTTTTGGTTTTCCATAGATGGTGAGATTATTACTGTTCGCTGGAGAATAAGAGGTGAAGAAAAGCAAGTGTAGATGCTGAGCTGTGGATGTGCATACCTTGAATCCTAGCACTCTGGAGGCAGAGGGTGGCAGATCGCTGTGAGTTCAAGGCTAGCCTGGTCTATATATTGAATTCTAGGACAGTCAAGGCAGTGTAGAGAGACCCTGTCTAAAACCAAAACAAAAAGAACCAAAATTCAAACAAACGAAAAAGCAAGTGTGTTCAGTATGATGTGATAGAATGCAATTGATTGAGAACTAGCTTCCTGACTAGGTAAGTGCAAATTATAGGCCAAAGTTACTTCTCCACTCTGCCTAGTTCTTTACCCAAATGAGAGTTTTATATATCATTTTTTCTATGATCAGTCTAGTTTTTAAATTCTTTACTTTTATATTAATGTGGAAAGATATCTAGAATGCACAGAGTTTGAAAATGAGGTTTGATAATGACATTAATCTTATACTCACTTCTGTCCTTAGGTTTAGTGCCATACAGTGTGCAGCTGCAGTCCCCAGAGCTCCTGCAGAATCTCCATCTTCCAGAAAGTTTGAGCAATCAAATCTTCAGGCGGCAAGTGAGACACAAGCCAATGAGCTGACTACCAACGGCCATGGCCCACCTGCCTCTAAACAGGCTTCCCAGCAGCCCAAAGGAATTATGGGAATGTTAATCTCTAAAGCTGCTACTAAAACCCAAGACACCAACAAGGAAACCAAAACAGAGGCCCGAGAAGTAACAAGTGTAAGTCTTCTTTCCAGTAGGTCGTTTTTATGTAACAGGATGGGGATCTAGGAAAGCCTTCCTGGCTTCCATGCTAGTCTATTTGTGTGCAGGTCCCATGATCAGTTCTAAGTTGTCTACTTTAGTTTAACATTTATGATTATTTGAGGTCTTGCTATCAGGTCCAGGCTGGCCTCAGACTCGGGCTCCTCTCCCTCTCTGCCTCTCTAGTGCGGGGAAGGAGCATGAGCCATCATGCCTAATGTAGTTTAACTCATATTTTATTTAGTTAACATTTAATGTCTCCTCTGATAGTCCTTTTTCCCCATAATACTTCTCACCAAGATTGGATTCTCTTTCTATAAAATGGTGATACCTGGCTTGTACACTAATAAGATTGTTGTGACAGCCATTGAAATAATGTACATAAAAATTACCCTGAGAACCTGCAGGTTTGAGGAATTGTATATCAACAGTGTGGCATTTGAGAACACCTGGCTAAGGTTCTGCTGTGTGTATCTTCCTTCCTGGCATATTTAACATCCCTGCTCTGCTTTATGCTTTTCATTCTTATCCTTATTCTTCATTCATTTCCCTTTGCTTTTTATTTCTCAGTAATCTGAACTAACTTAAGGTTGTTAAAAAAAAATAATAATAATAACTGTCTTGGTTTGGTGGTACATGCCTGTTATCCCAGTATTCAGGAAGTTGAGGCTGCATGATGAGACCCTATCTCAAAAAGAAAATAAGAGAAAAATGCAAAATCTAGAAAGTGCAGTTTTTGTTGTTGTTACTAATTCTTCCTGTCATTGTTGTTTTCAAGCTTCTGCTTTGGGAAAAATAGGGAAGATAGGGAACAATCCACATTGAATCCCTTGTTGCACTAACAGCCTGGTCTTTGTGGAAAGCCACCTGTTTGATTCTTACTGTTTTTTGTTGTACGGGTGAGACTTGAGCCCAGACTTGTGAAGTCATTTGCCTGCGGGTCATACTGCTCTGAAACGCTAGGTCTAGGATTCAGATTCACTTCTGAAAATTAAAAATACTTTACCCTCTTTCCCATTGTTTACCATACCACTCCTGATTTAATTTAAGACAAGTAGTTTTTAAATGTGCTCAAGAAAAGCTCAGATGTATTCACAAATTGTATGAAATGGAAAGCAAACCTTGGGAATTAAACGTTGCTGTCTGGTGACATGGATTCCTGTCCTAGGTTCCTGTAGCTAACATACGCACATTTTGCTCTGATCTATAGAGTCAGTGCTGTTAATATAAGAGTTGGTACTGTCAAGGTAGAGTGCTTTGTTTTTGTGACAGTTCTTCACCTGGCCTGAGGTGACTTTGATTTTGTTATGTAGCTGAGGATAGCCTTGAACTCCTGATCCTCCATGTTCTACCTCTCATGTTCTGGAATGACAGTCTTGAATGTCATGCCTAGCTTTTAGTGTGCTGTATTGCTAGAGATTGATTGAGGCCATGCACTCCAAGAACAGCCTAAATGTTAAACAAAATTTAAAATTGTGTGTTTTCTTTTTTATTCTTTTAGACATCTTCTGCTGGAGGCAAAGCACCAGGGAAAGGGAATGTGATGAGCAACTTTTTTGGAAAAGCTGCTCTGAGTAAGCATGTTCTTTATGTCTTTGAACTCACAGGTGAACATTACTGTAGTAACACAGAGGCTGAGGTGGAGACCACTAGTCTCGTTTTTGCCTATCTAGGCATTTCTTCTTCCTAACGGATTCACAGTGTGCCCACCAACGTACTGATGAAAGTAACCAACCACTCAGGAGACTTTCTGGGTGTACTTGAGAGCTCTTGGAGGGCAGTTTGTATTATTTCTGCTTTGACTTTTTGCCTTAGAAAGAAAATAAAATAATCACTTCATGGAGCTTTTGGAAATGGGTAATTAAAATGAGAGAGTGGCTGCCTATATAGAGTTACACTTAATACCATGGATACTGGCATCAGTTTGCTTGGAGTGATTCTAACTACTACTGTCTCTCCAGGAACCACAAAAATAAATATTTTGCCTTTCTTAAGTTGGTTTTTAAGATTACTCACAGCACTAAATTACATGTCAATGTGAATATAGGCAGGAATGGTCAGGCCATTAAAAGGCATCTATCTTTTTTTTTTTTTTTTGGAAGGAAAGATCTCTTATTTAAATAAGAATTCTTTCTTAATGGAAAGAGCCAATAGTACTTGTCATATCAAGTGCTCATCCCCTGGGGATACATGGCAGAATACCAAGAAGAATGTAGGAACCACAGGGTACTTACCACACAGGGATCTGTGGCCTTCTGTTGCATTGCCTATCCAAGCAAAATTAATGTGAATTTTGCTTTTCCGTGACTGCCGGTCAGTGCACGAGGAGGATTGGAGTGATAGTGTTTTATTTGCTGTGGAGGCTCTCAGAATGGCTTTCATTGTGAAAGTAGAAACTGTGGTACTTGGAAGGTATCCAGAAGCATGTGGTGCCAGATCAGTACAGAGGAGGTTCCTGTTGGTTGAGCACACATCACACTGTCGTTAGCCTGTATGTCTGGTGCGGGGACATGTATTCAGTCCCATACCATTTCTTAACAATTTTGATGCTTTCGTTGTTGTTTCATGTGTTTGTAATCTTAAGATTCAGTGAAGAATTTTAATTATTTAAAACTGTTTTTGATAATTTGTATGTGTGTATATCTGTGGAGATATGTTCATATGAGTGCAGTTTACCATGGAAGCCAGAAGAAGATGTGGGATCCTCTGGAGCTGGAATTACAGGCTGAGCTGCCTGCTATGCATGCTGGGAGGGGTAGTTGGAACATGCTCGTAACTGCTGAACTTCTATAGTCCAAAGTAAAGAATTTTTTGCTTTTTGTTTTAAAAATATGTAAGATATGTGAATATTTACTAAGCAAAAAGTCAAATTATAAAATGTTAATT
Source organism: Mastomys natalensis (assembly GCA_021653895.1). Lineage (NCBI taxonomy): Eukaryota > Metazoa > Chordata > Mammalia > Rodentia > Muridae > Mastomys > Mastomys natalensis. The sequence continues at coordinate 1,190,410 of JAJTUV010000058.1, forward strand.
GAATACCTACTATGTGCTTGTCACTATTGCACATTGGTGATAGAATGGAAAACAAAACAAAACAAAAAATCTTTCCCCATAGATAGATGCAGACAATGATAGTTTACTTAGCCTTTAAAAGAATGAAATTCTATTGCTTGCAAAATATTCACTTTCCTAGTCAATTTGGGATGTTTCAGTGGGAAAGTTTGAAAATCACAGATAAGAACCACAGAATTGAAAATTGAAGCAATGATACCACCACTGGGCTAGTGAAGTCTACCATTTAGGTTTCCCACACCAACCCTCAAAAATATGAATAGGTTGCATTTTACATTCTGACCCATTATCTACACTATCAAAATATATATGTGCTTTTAACAACTATTGTACTAACCTGCACATATCGGCCAAGACTAAGATAGGTGATTGTCCACATGGTAGATGGATTAAACAAGTTTCAAAACAGATAACCCAAACTGGTTTTTTTGAAGAATCACTTGCTGTATATAGCTTTCTAATTGTATACTGTGACTTTGCCTATGAAAAGCTATTACTGGGTATGCATGTATGCATTACTGTATTTTTTTGTTGGCTGGGTCCTTCCTGTCCTACATGCTGTTTCTGTGTGTTGTGTCTCAGCTTAATGTGGAGACCCAGATCAGGAGTTGAACTGACTGAGGCTCGTATCCAGAGCTCACTTAATGTTTGTGCCTGATAGTAGTTTTGTAAATATTATTCTAGTTCTTAAAGAGAAATAATACTTTTTGGACTTGCCCAGAGGGAGGCAGGATTTGAATTAATTCAGTTTTATCATTGAAGGTGGTAGTGAGATAGGAGCATCTAGGCATTCAAAGGTAGAATACAGGACTTGGAGAGAGAATACCGGGCTCAATAGTTACAAGCACTGGCTGCTCCTCTAAAGACCCAGTTTGAATTCCCAGCACTCACATGGTGACTCACAACCATCTGTAACTGCAGTCCCAGGGGGATCTAATGCTCTCTTCTGGCCTCCACAACCACTAGGCATGCACGTGGTGCACAGATAATACATGCAGATAAAATACCCAAACAAACTAAAGAAGTCATTTTTTAAAGGTAGAGTAGAAAAGATATTGCTACGAATTTAGTTGTCACCCACAATTTTAAGCTGTGTTCTTGAACATCATGACTATCTGTAGCTCTGCTTCTCTGTTTGATGAACTTAGGGGCTGCCATGCCTGACGACCCAAGTTTGATCCCTGGGATTTGCCTGGTAGCGGGAGAGAACATAGCCTCTAAGCTTTATACATGTACCATGACATACACACACCCAGCATACATACAATAAAGAAGTAGATGTAATTAAAAAAAAAATTAAAGCCCCAAAGCTGAGTTTGGTATTTTTCGTTTAGGCCTTTGTTTGCTGTCCTTTAGAGCTGTGATGTAATGAGAGATTAGTGGGGAGCAGAAATGAAGATTGCAGATGTTTTCTAAATCAACTGTGCTCTCCTTTAGGACAGGGACTGTTTTTCATCCCTTGCTCCTAACATGTTACCTGGCACATAGTGAACTGTCACAGAATGATGGATTAATATTGTGTGATGGGTTATATATCATCTGTTATACTTTATTTGTAGGTAAACTTAAAGTCAATTTGGATTCAGAACAAGCAGTAAAGGAAGAAAAAACAGTGGAGCAACCTCCAGTGTCTGTCACTGAACCAAAGCTGGCAGCTCCCCCAGCTCTGAAGAAATCCAGCAGAAAGTCAGAGCCTGTGAAGATGCAGCAAAAGGAAAAAAGGTGGTAGGAAAATTTTGTCCCTTGGGGGCGGGAGAGAGTTGTCTTGTGGAGGTGAGATGGTCTGCTTGGGCTTTCTGCAGCAGACAGTTTTCAGCTCAGCATTAAATCCTACTTAATGCTTTAGGGATGTAACCATCCAGGTTGAATGAAGACAGAAGCCCCACAGCTCATCTAATCAGTTAGGACTTTGGGGCAGCTGGTGTGGGTGATTTAGGATCCAAGGCCGTATTTTTGTCTCCATTGATGCAAATTGATTGCCTCTGCCTCCAGACTTCAGTTTAAATGTGTAGACACTGTGTAAGTGTGCCTCTGTGTGTGTGTGTGTGTGTTTCACATCAAATTACCCAGTGAGAAGTTACTGTTTCCAGTCCAGTTTAAGAGAAGAAGTTCTTTGTTTTCTTTTTATATCAATGAGTTTATTTTTCAAGTGGTAAAATGTAATTAGAAAAGAAAATAAAAAGCACACAAGCTGTTAAAAATGGATCCAGGAGTTTGAGACACTACCTCATAGCTGGTAGGAATTAGTCTGTTGAAAGAAATTCTAAAGGACACTGTCAGCACTGATAGGCCCACAAAGAACCAACTTTTGTGGTAAAGTTGGAGCAACAAAATAGTGACATTTCAGAGGGGTAAGGCTCTGTCCAGTGGGCCCTACCTCCCGGGAACACATGATATATGTGGATTAAAATGTCCCCAGCCATGATCACAACACTGACTAGAGGCTGTTACCAGGCATGTACTCAGTATTTCACCATTAAATAGCAAGTCAACTGTAGGTTTTTAGTGGATGTCCTTTACCAGGTTGAGGATGTTTTTTTCTATTCCACGTTTGCTGAGAGGCCTTTATTCATTGGTTTTACGTTTTAACATGCTCTTTCTGCTTTTACTGAGGTGGCTCATTCACTTTTTCTGTTAGTATGGTGGATTACAGTGATTGACATGAAAATGTTAAAACAGCCTCACATTCTTGGGATTAGCTGCCTGGTCATATTTATTTTACACACTGCTAGATCAATTGATATAACCCTAGAGGGAGGGGGTTGTTTCTATATTTTTGAAGATAGCTATATCCTCAAATATCTATATTTTATATCATCTGTTTTCTTTCCTGGCAGTTGGATAGCTTTATTATTAAACTTGTGTTAACTTTATAAATTAAGAGGAGTTTCTCATTTTCCAAAGGACTTTGTGAATTTTATTTTATTTTTTACATTTATTGTCTGGATGTGGGGGGGGGGTTGTACATACCATGGCACAGGGCATGCTTGTGGGAGTCAGTTTCTGTTTCCACCATGTGGGGCCTTCGGATAGAACTTAGACCATTAAATTTGGCAGTAAGCACCTTGGTCTTCTGAGCCATCTTGGCCCTATGTAGATGTATTTCCAATACATTTAAATATATGATAAAATCTATCAGTTAATCTGGGTTTGGATTTTCTTTATAGGAAGGATTTTTATTTTTGTGTGTGAGAGCTTCTTTAAATAGTGTTATTCAAGTTTTCTAGTTCCTTTTGGATTGATTTTGAGTAAGTTGTGCTTTTAAAGGAATTTATTTCCTTCAAGTGCTTGAGCTTATTAAAGTTGTTCATAATCCAGTCTTGTTTCTGGAGTGTTTATCGACTATATAGTTAGGACTACAGATTCCTTTATTCTTTATTCTTACTTGGAAGTACATGGTTTCCCTCTTGTAAACGGCTTATTAATCTTTTCTCTTTAATGGAACAACTTTAGGCTTTTAAATTTTGCTTTCTTTTCTATTTCATTGCTTTCTGCTAATATGTTTATTTCTTTTGGCTTATGTTGGGTTTATTTTATTTTTTTCCTAGCTAAAATAGAAAAAAAAATGATGTTCAAAATGAAATAAGACAGGTGCTCAATGGCAAAACGACCCTGGTTTACATGTCTATATGACTGTAACACAATAGCCCTTAATTATTTATTGATTAAGTGAATGCTGTAATGGAGAAAGCAGACAGAGAAGCTGAGTCATGTCAAGACAGAGTCTAGGTTTTTATTACATCATTAGAATGACTTTATGGTCTTGTCTGTGCCTTTGTTCACATTGTTCTTTCACTTTAGAATAGTTGTCTTCCTTTCCTACCTGTTGAATATCTACTTAGCTTTTAATAGTCCTGTCCCACAAAGTTATTTGTCCATTAAATTTTATCATGTTGTATAATGTGCAGTTGGCCAGAGCATGTTCCTCTTTTGAAGCAAGGTTTCACTGTGAGTCCCAGGTTGGCCTTAGTCTTAGAATCCACTATGTTGAAATTATAGACCTGTGCCTGCCAGAGCTTCTTGAGAATAGTATTTCTTTCCTGATCTTTGCATTATGATTGTTTTTAGCTGCTTATTGTGTGTTAAAAGACTAAAAGACTAGTTAGTGGGGTTGGGGGAGCATCTAGAGGACTCTAGATAAACTGGCCTATGGAGAACTGGGGAAACCTTTTATTCTGGCCACTTATAGTTGTAGTTCTAACAGTATATATCTCTGAAGAACCAATCTTCTCACTGGGCATGGTGGTTTATCATTTAGGAGGCAGAGGATTTCTGTGAGTTTGAGACTAGCCTGGTCTATATATCAAGTTCCAGGATAGCCAGCACTACATAGAACCCTGTGCCAGCCCAATAATCTCAGCAGGTAGAGAGGCAGGTGGAACTCTGAGTTGGAGGCCAGTCTGGTCTATAGAGCAAGTTGCAAGATAGTCAGGGCTACACAGAGAAAGCCTATCTCAGAAAACCAAACAAAAAGCAACCCTGTGTCAAACAAAAAAGGAGTTAAGTCTTTCCTTGTTTGTTATTTCTACCTTCTAGAATTAAGACTGAGAGTTCTAAAGGAAGCTGCCTAGGAACATATGCATACTTAAACATATGTTCTTTATAACGGGTTTAATTTATTCCTGGACAGCAACAGGGGCAAGCGAGTAGACCTATCTGATGAGGAAGTGAAGGAAACTGAAAACCTGAAGAAAAAGAGGAGAAGAATCAAGCTTCCTCAGTCTGACAGCAGTGAAGATGAAGGTAAACATTGCTAATAATTTTTGTTGGAGGATCATTTCTTGGTTCATGCTCAAGGACCTAAGAATGTCACTGAAAACTACAGTGAAAGCAGCAGTTCTAGCAATGAAAGAACATTTCTCCTCGAAATCTACTTCAGTCTTTTGATCAGAATAGTGATTATTTGGTAACTTGTGAAAATGTATGAAGCAGAAGGTGTGAGTACTGTTACACATATTAAGAGCTTTCTTTTCTCTTTAAGGTTGGTGTTCCTTTGGCTGTTCGTGTGCATATTATAGAGTTACATGTGCACCCGCACACACGTGAACATGTGCATACACTTCTTCCACTCACAAAGCTATTAAAACTGGATAGTCTAGAGTTATGGAAAGTGCCAGCTCTGAATTGAGTTCCTGTGTTTGATTGTAGCAGACAAAATAAGAATACCCGCAGGCTATTAGGGATGTGTTTGCAGTGGGGAAGGAGTGTAAAGAATGTGATATCGGTGAGCAGCACATGACAGAGGAGAGGCTCGAGGTTCTTTCCTCTGCCAGACATCATTTTGGCATCTGACTAAATCATTTTATTTTAAAACGTCTGTCTGAAAAGCTATCAGGGTTTTGTTTTGAACCTTTATACAATCTAACTTTTTATTTGTGTTCCATTGATTATAATAGCTAAGTCTGCCATCTCAGGCTAGGCATTAGCAGATGCATTATAGGCGTGCAGTGATGGCAGGGACTCCAGAGTCACACAGACCTGGGTTTAAATCTTCCTGCACTGCTTCCTGTGATTTCTGATGTTAGGCAGAGACTTAATTTCCGTTTTTTACTCCTCCAAAGTTACAATGTCACTACAAACTACAGCCCTTTGTGAACATGAAGACAACACATCAGAAATGTCAGGACCGCACTTGACACACAGTAGCTTTTCACAGCTCAGCAAAGCCTCTTCTTCACCCTGGAAATGTTGTAAGCACCTTTAGTAGTGCACCATATTTAAAAGAATTATACCAGGCCCGGACAGGAATAACATTAGTGTTTGTGTTGCTAAGAAGAAATAGTTTTTATAGCTGTGTTGGGTACTTGCTACTGTTTTCAGTCCTTGCAGGTTGTTTGTGCACATTGTTGTTCAGGTAATGGTAGGTATTGTAAAAATATGTACCGAGTTCTTGGAAGCGGTGATTGCTTTCCAGGAATTGGGGTTTCTAGTCTCTGCCAGAGGACTCTTGACAAACAAGTGCTGGTTACATTGCTGGTTAGTTGAAGCTAGTTTTCCCAGCAAAGCAGCTTTCCTGAGCCGATGCTTTGCCACATGAATGTTTTTCATCATCGACTACAAATCTATTTCAGATACACTAGTGACTGTTATATTTACGTCAGTAAAAGTGTGTTAAGTCAGAAGACTTGGCTTAATGGTAAAGACTGAATATGGGCAAGTTTTTTAAAAATGTCTTTGAACCTCAGTTATATGAGACAAATAATGATTTGTGAAGTTATTACGAGAATGAGTGGTTTAATGTTTATAAAGTAGAAAATGTTGGTTGTTTATCCTTCCTTAAAATATTTAAGTTTAAACACAGTCTACATATACACAATTTTTAAAGTCAGATAAAACAGTTTATAATGATAATCCCTACCATCTGAATCACTGAACTGACTTGTTGTCAGCACTCTTCCATCTGCCTTCTATCTTTCCAGATATGTTGAAATCTCTTTATTTCTCTGTTCTCTTCTCTTCCATGGGATTTTTACATTTTATTATTGTATGATTCTTTGGGAAAGGAGGCAGTGTCTGCAGTCTTCCCTTGACCTGAATATTCCTCACTCCTAATTTTATTCAGGAAGTGCTTATTCTCCTTGATTTAAAACAAACACAGTCACTGCTGCTCTTCATTAGTGCCAGGACAACTGTGGCATCCCTGCCTCTTTGAGATGTAGGTATAGTTACGTGCAGTGCTAGGAGGGGCCCACGAGGGAGCCATTGGAGTTGTTTCCCTTCGTAAGTGCTGTTGTTGAGGAACTGAACAAAAGTACCCAGGTTTATCACTGAGCACTCAAAATTTTTCTTTGTTTTCCTTGCTGCCTAGACTTTCCTCCGACCACTGAGGTCCACTTGTCTAGTTAGCCATTACTTCAGAACACTGCATTCTTGGTTCTGGTGTGTGACACTTTTCTTGCTTAGGCTCCCATTGTGCACTGGCTTCCCAGCTAGACTAACACTGTACTGCTTTCCTTTCCTTTCTGTCTCTTGCTCTACTGAGCTTATAAAGTTAGAGGCCCACTTCATACATGAAGTGTCTCATTTATTGTTTTATCCTGGCTCCCATGCTGCTTCACCTCTTTAGATCATTTGGCCATGATCCCTCTACTATCATAATTTCTAACCCTGACTTAATCAGATAGGAGATATTCAGTTCCAAGATTTATGCAAAGAATTTAAATGTAGCCTGGAGCTCCAGGGAACAGGTGAAACTAAGCAGTTGCCAAGGCCCACGACCAGCAGTTTCTTTGTGGTGATTCAGGAGCAGGTCAGGGTTAAGGACATAGCCCAGTGTAGAGTACTCACCTAGTAATTCCAAGGCCCCGAGTCAGGACCTCAGCTCCAGACAAGCAGTGTGTCTGCTGCATCTCTTCCCCTTCTTTCTGATGGCCTTCTCCTGGACCTGTCTCTTTATTGAGAAACACTGGGATTCCTTCCCATGGTGCTCCATTGTGGATACCATTTCCACTGCATTCTTTCTCCTAACTTTTTTCCTGCCCATGCTCTGTGTAACAAAGTAAGCCTTATCAGTCAAGTCACTAGAAATAGTCCCATAGAAACTACTAATCAGCTCTGAATGTTAGATCTTTCATGGAAATTAGGGCTAAGTCATCCTCAGATCACAGCAGCAAAGACGCTGCTGAGGTGCATTAAACAGAGCAGGCTTCTGGTCGTGAGTGATACGAACATGGATGGTTGGGTTAGGAAGGCTGTGAAACCACACTGATGGGTTTAAATCTTGCTATGAGTTGTGAGCCTTTGCCAGGTGATGGAATCTCCTGAAACCTCTGTTTATTCAACTGTATTATGAAGTAAGATCTGTCTCTTAGTTGTGTGAGGGTAAAGTGAAACTCCTGACACGTAGTAAGTGATCAGTAGCTTCTTAACTTCATGCTCTCATCTTGTTGTAATAAAACCCTTGGCCAAGATAATCTCTAAGGTATTGTCTTTAGAAATTCTTTATTCCCCAATTATAATTATGTAAAATTAATGTGTTTCTTAAAGTTAAGTCTCTAACTGCAGAGTCTTTGGTTGTTATGAATTACTACTTGTAAAATACCCTGTGATAACCTCAAGTTTCAAGGCAGATGCAGTGGAGAGAAGGCAGCATGCCAGTTAGACTTGTTGTCTTCATTAAGCCTGTTCCATTTTCCCAGTCTTCGCAGACTCTCCTGAGATGTATGAAGCAGACTCACCATCTCCACCTCCTGCATCTCCACCTCCTGATCCTATTCCAAAAACTGAGCCCTTCCTGTCAAGGTAAACCCACCAAAGTGCTCCATCCTGTGTGTCTTTTCTCTCTCAGGAACCTACAGTCACCATGTTGAACTGTGTGTCACTTTCTCTGTGCTTCACCAGTGCTTGTAGCTGGCTCTATCTCATGGTGCTCCTCCTCAGGTTGGCCACATGGATGTGCCTCTGTTCTCACCTCAGGGGAGCTGTTGCTTAGGGCATAGCCTTAGGAAGGCTGCAGAGGTAGCTCACAGGTAGTTCTGGGCAGCTGTTTGGGTTTCTGTGACCGTTACCATATGGCTGCTGTGTTACACAGCTGCAGTTGGAATTGTGAAAAGAAGGTCCTGCCTGCACCAGGGCAAATTATGAAAGATAAAACAAAATTTAAATTTGTTCTTCAGGGAAAGGACTGGGTGAGAAAAATCACAACAAACAGCCACGTGCAGTTTTGAATGCTCTCTAGCTGTGGCTTGTCCATGTCTGTTAGTATGGATGATGAAATGTTGAGAAGAGGCTGCTGATAAGCCTCCTTTTCTTTGTAACCATTAGTTTTCTTAATTAAGCTTTCTGTAAATCTCTTGCTGTTACATCATAGCCTAAGAATGGGATGAAAAAGACAGTGGAGACAAAAGGAAAGTGACAGTAGTGATGTGTGCTTCTGGCTAAACTACCTGGGTATGGTATTCCAGTGCCAAGGCTGAGCATAGCAAGTGTCAGAGCCCTTCCTTACACAGCCTACCGTATGCAGTGTATGCTGTCCTTGTCTGTCTCTTCCACGAAGGTCCTTAACCTGTTTGTCTTTTATACCAAGAATACAGATCTTTCCTAAGCATGCTGTTTTTCTTTCTGTAATTGGGAAGATGCCATTGCTTACAGTAAGCATTATGGCAGTGCAGCAGGTCTGTGTAGAGTTCCTCTACCTTTTATAATGGCATGTTAGGAGGTGGTTTTTAGAGACTTAAAACGTTTTGTTATTTTTCTCTATAACTTCACTGGTCAACTTAATATTGTTACTCTCTGATCTTTTAGCGTTCAAGTGGAGAAAACAAAAGAAAACGAAAGCGTGTACTGAAATCTAAAACCTTTGTGGATGAAGAAGGCTGCATAGGTAAGACAGATGTTTGGATCAGGGGCACTAGAATCCCCTGCAAGAGCAGTCTGTCCCAGATGTGAGTGCTAGTGGGACTTAGCTCATGCAGGCTGCTGCTTCTGGTCTTTGGCCCACACTTATAATATAGACTACAAAGAACACTGCAGCGGAGTCAGAACATTGGCCTTTTGTGTGGGCCCTACACCATGAAATAAAACTGAGTGTGTGGCATCAAAGCCATGTCATCTCTGCTGGAGATTTTCTTGATCTCTGGAATGGAAGAGAAATAACTATTTTGCCTCCCAGTGGGGTCTTTGTGAAGATTCAGATGAGGTAGCAACACTGTCTCAGACATTGAGAAACATTCTTTTAAATACTGATTGTGTTAAACATTTTCAGTAGTGGAAAGGAAGCTTCCTACAGATGATTAGACCCTGGAGAGAGTCAAGTGTTTGGTGCCCAGTCTCATTCATCTTAGGAGAGTCTGATTGGATCTCCCTGCTTCCTGTGTGTTCCTTCTCGTGCCAGCTCAGGCTCTGTCCACAATTCTGTGGTCTTCCGTGGGGCCTTTGGGATTCTACACTTGAAGTCTACGGACATGCTCAGATTCCAACACTATGCTCTCCTGTCTGGAAGCAGTTATGGGTTTAGGCTTGTAACCCTCTGGTCTGTTGGAGCAGGGATAGTTCTTTCTCCTTTCTTATGGTACCCACCATGAAATAGATCTCTTAGAGAAGATTCTAATGCCCTATCTTTTTGTTGGTTTGGTTTGGTTTGGTTTTTGAGACAGGGTTTCTCTTGTATAGCCCTAGCTGTCCTGAACTCACTCTGTAGACTAGGGTGGCCTCGAACTCAGAGATCCACCTTCCTCTGCCTCCTAAGTGTTGGTATTAAAGGTGTGTGCTACCACCACCAGGTTGCCCTGTCTTTTTTGATTTTCCTTGTTTAAATTTCTTTCTGTCTTTAAAAGATTGATTGGCTCTGAAAAATTGGCTCTTCCTTGACAGGGTGCTCATTAAGGCTCATGGAAACATTGTGTTGGTTGCATGCCCTATGCTGTTATCCCATCTCCCGTTCTTCTGGCAGGCTTGTCACTGTGACTGCCATCTGTAATCCAGAAGTAACACTCTCTGCATGTGCTGGTCCTCTCTTTGTGCCACTTTTCCTGAAAATCTGTGCATTCTGAACTTTGGTATGTGGTTTTTGTTTTTGTTTTTTGTTTGTTTGCTTTTAGTATTTTATATAACCAGAATGTTTTAGCTATTAGAGGTGTGATACAATTTTTTAATTGAATTAAAAAGGCAAAAGCATCAGTGAGCCGGGCAGTGGTGGCACACGCCTTTAATCCCAGCACTTGGGAGGCAGAGGCAGGGGGATTTCTGAGTTCGAGGCCAGCCTGGTCTACAGAGTGAGTTCCAGGACAGCCCGGGCTATACAGAGAAACCCTGTCTCGAAAAACCAAAAAAAAAAGCATTAGTTAAGTTTTTTTTTCCTCATCCTTACTCTAAAAGAAGAAAGTAAAGGATTTTTTTATGAGAGTTCACTAGGATCTGTGGCTAATTATTTATTGCTTTGTTTTGAGCCCTCATGTTATGAGCAGATATGGAACATGGGCTTCTTTGTGAGCCTTTCTCCACGTAAGACTGTTAAGGCTTGCAGGTAGTGATGGGAATTGCTCACATAGCACCTTTTTTTTGTAAGGTTTTTAGTCCAAGTACAACCTAATGATTCTTGGTTCTGGTTACCAGCACAGGCCGTGTTCCCTGCATTCTGCATTGACTGTGCAGATGGGCATGCCCTTCTCTTGCTAGATTTTGTTTTCCTGAGGGTTAGTAGCAGGGATCATGGTGTTGGGCCCTGAATTAGGTTGTGGTGAATTTCTGATCAAGGAAGGGGCTTCTAAGAGCAAAGAAACCGAATGGAATGTTGTCCACACAGCAGGCTTCTTGGATTGGCAGCCAAGGAAAGTGACGTGTTCAGCTAACACAGAGGGGCTGTGCTTTGAAGTTCAAATCTCCTTTGTCCTGTAATTTGAAGTAGCTAAGCTGTGACTGTAGGAATGTTCCTTTTAATTTAGATACATCAAGTGTGCTGCTTGGTATGGCCTGGCTGGTTTTTAACTTTCCAAGCAATGTACCACACAAAGTCAGTCACAAGACAGTCGATGGTTTCACCAAGAAGTAATAAAATTACCAGGTAATCGTGTCATATGATACTATAGACATGCTGACATTTGACTAGAGAATATAGCTTGTGAAGTAACAGGCTTACTACCAACTCTGAAGTCATTTCCTTTCTCTAAACAGCTCTTCGGATCTTCCTGACATAAATAAATAATAACAGCTCAGAATTTTGTCCCATGAATTGAGTTGTATGATGCATGTAGCATAGTACATGTTGGGGATGGAGGGTGTTCTGGGATCATGCTTGGTGAACTGTAGATAATCAATGGAAATGTCTCAAGTGTCATCGCAAAAAGGTTGACAGATTTCTCTAATATTATTAGCTATGTGAAGTACTTGAAAGTCTTGCTAAAATTGGAATTCTTCTGCATTTTTCTTGTCTTTTTCTTTTCCTTTCTTCCTTTGTAGGCATAGTCTCACCATATAACTTAGGCTGGTCTCATCAGGGTTCTCTCACCAATCTCCAAGTATACAGATGTCAGGTGCTTGCATCACACCTGACTGAGATGCTGCATTTCTAATTAGATCACCACAGAGTCCAAGTCCAGTCTGAATTACATTTTTAAAGCTTGTTATGTTAAAGCGGGTTCTCAGTTCTTGAAAGTGGAGACAAATCACAGGACCTCCGTGGGGAGATACTTGGTGGTTTTACAGCCCCGTTTTGTTAGGTGGATGTAGGTGAGGGATGTGCTGCAGAGCCAGTAGCCACTTAACCTCCAGCAGGGTGTACTGTGAAGAAGGAACACTGGGGAATCTTTGCCAAAGACTGCCAGGTTCATCCATATATGCATATATATGGTTGTACTCTCCATTTTAATGGAGAGGGGGACATTGATTCATCAGTGTCACCCAGACCATCAGTGTTTGTGTCTGGGAATGTGTTTAAAACAAGTTCTCAGGTTCCACCACAGACCTGCTGCTGAGTGTGAAACTTGGAGCTAACATCCAGCAGTGTTCCTTCCCACAAGGTCCCCAGCTGACCCAGTGCATGTTCACATTGAGACAGCCCAGACTTTAGAACACAGATAGTTGAATCCCTGGGCCTGGGCCTCTGGAACAGTTTAATCAGTATATTTTAATAATTAAAAGGAATTCCCAGTGAATAAGAGTGTGAGACATGTCTCTTCTTTGATGGGGACGTGTCGCCTTGGACGCTAATGCTTTGAGCACTTTTATACATATGAGATCACTTTTCCAGTGAAGAGATGTTTCCCTTCACGGCTTCTCTATCACGTGCTGCATCCAGAAAGGCTGGGACAGACTGTGGGTGCTGCGACTTTAGTTCTCATCTCAGGGAGGTAGCACTGTGTGGCCTGTGGCTGATGCGGATGCTGCGGTGGCGTGGAAAGTCTCTCCATCTGATTTGTGAGAACGTGGTTGGGACCACTGCTTCTGCCTGCACATACTGGGGCCGAGTGTGACCGGCCTCTAGCATAGTTCTTTTCCAGGTTTCGTTTTGGAAGAGTTTGGGGAGTTTTAGTTTTTAATGTGTATACTGCATGCATGTGTGTGCATCACATGTGTGCATCACATGTGTGCCTGGTACCCAAGGAGATCGATCACAAGAGGACATTTGACCTCCTGGAGTTGGCACTTCAGGCAGTTGTGAACTTTAATGTGTGTTCTGAGAATTGAGCTCAGGTCCTCTGCAGGAGTAGCAAGTGCTTTTGGCAGCATCTCTGTAAGCCCATTTTAATGGCAGAGGAAAAGCCTTTGGCCGCTAGGGAGTAAGAAAACTGGTAACATTGCTACTTATTTTATCATTGTCTGTCCATTAAAACTTTCAAATATAGCATCTAGAATAGTTTGTTTGGGACAGTTGTTATCATGATGTAGGTTGTAGTAAATCTTGGGTTCTTTAGTAGTCATTCAGTTTCAAAAACTGAGCAGCTGAGTAACAAATTATGGCTTCAGGTGGGGGCAGTGGTTGACACCAGTGTAGAGTGAGCTACAAGTATGCATGGTGAAAAAGGGTAAGTATGTGGGTCATGGAAATAGGATTCAGGAAGCCAGACACTGTGGAGTTTAAAAGTAGGTGTTTGCGATACAGTTCATATGCAGGGCTCAGGAAGTTAGCCAGTGTAGACTAGGACCCAAGTAACAGATGTGGGCAATTAGATGATAATGGCCCATTTAATGATGTGGGACACTGTGGAGGAGTGGAGGTTTTCAGCCCCATCTATAGGTCATGTGACTGTAGGTATTTTCTGGGTCTAGATTTGTTTTTCCAGTAAGAAAAAGATGCAGGATAACTTACCATTTGGTAAATGACTCAAGCCACCCATGTCCTTCTTTTTTCCTATTCCAGTGACTGAGAAAGTCTACGAGAGTGAGTCCTGCACAGACAGTGAAGGGGAGCTTAAGATGAAGACAGCCTTATCACACAGACCTCCTGCTGCCACCGTGAAAAGGGAGCCCAGAGAAGAACGGAAGGGCCCCAAGAAAGGGGCTGCTGCTCTGGGCAAAGCCAACAGACAAGTGTCCATTACTGGCTTCTTCCAGAAAAAGTAAATACTGCCTCCGGAAGGACTTGGGGTGGTCAAGGGAGAAGACCAAGTATAGACTGTCACTTACTGTGTAAGTTTGCCTAGCTCCTTGCCTCGCCTGGATCAAATGCTGCTCTGCCATCATGGGACACATGTACCATTTCTGTTTTATTTACCCAAAAGGAAGTCATCTGGAAGCAAGAGGCAAAAGAATATTTTAAAAACTGTTACATTGTAATAAGTTTATAAAGCACAATCTTTGACCTGCCTAGGAGAATTCATTCAAGAATTCCCTGCTGGGCCCCACTCGCCCTGTGCCATGTTCCTCTCCTGGTCCTCTGTGTTCTGTGAACTTGTGACAATGTTTTATTTTACGAATTCTACTGGATGAGTTCACTACTTCTCCATGTTCCTCTCCCTACTACCATACTTCTGTCCCCTGACCCCACAAAACTGTTTTCTGTAAATCTTAAGTCTTGGTCAGATGAGAAGCTAAAACTAAAATCTTCTGTAATTCCCTGTCTCCATCAATATAGTGAGTGACACTCGGCTCCAGGCTAGGCCAGTGTGTATTGTTCAGTCCTTTCATCACGGAAGCGCCCTCATCCTCCCTCACACTCACTGGTTAGGGCAGAGCACAGAGCTGTGCTAATGTACCCAGCCTCACCAGAAATGACCTAGAGTCACATGATGGGCAATGACAGAGCTGTTATGTTGCCAACACAGGGTACACATATACTTACGTGTGGTTTCTTTCTTCCAAATTTTCCATACTTAATACCTAGAGAGTGGAACTTGTATAGTGAGATGACAGATTAAAATAAGGAATGCTTTCTATGCACCAGGTAATTGCTCCCTCTCAAGGAAATATAGAGTCCAGAAATGTCAGTTTCCCATTCTGGGAAGAGAGGGAGAACTTAGCACACATTTCTACACAGATGTTGCTCCTGTTTTGTCAAGTTCTTCATTTGCCCAGCACTACAGGCTCCCCAGAAAGAGATGGGGGCCTGACTGGCTATAGATATAAACAGCAAATTAAACATTTGTTTTTGTAGTTGTGTCTGTTCTGATAATAACTTTCAGTCACTGGCTGGGCAGGAGGTGGGCCCCATCCTTGTGTGGCAGTGGCTTTGTACACAGCTGTAGGGAAGGGAACACAGACTCCACTGCTGGTGTGATTCACCCAGGGGAGATGAGGGGTGTCTGCCCCGACCCTTCCACTGAGGGCTGGCTTGTGTCATAAGATGTAATCTGTTGCCAACTGTTGAAGGTTGGGGTTGGGGCTGACCTTGGGATTTGCACAGCTGCTTTAGCAAGCAAGCATGGGCTTAATGGAGACCGGCAGCTTCGGAGATGAGTCCTGGCCTTACGTTGAGAACTTGAGGCAGATGCTTTGTCCATCGGGCTGAGTAAAGGTTGGTGTACTCCAAAACCTTTTTTTTTTTTTTTAAGTGGAAAAGACTGGAATGCCTGGCTTACAGGAAACCTCTGGAGAAGAATCCCCTGTTTTAGTGGTTATTTTTGTCATTGCCTCTAGTCATTTTTTAAATGGGAATGGAAAAGTAGAAGGCAAGCATCCAGTCTTTAAAAAATCTGATTATGGTGGGATTTCTAATAAAACCAAATTTGAATTGGAGCTCCAGTGCAAGTTGGAGTTGCATCTTTCAAGGGAGAATGCAAGTCTCTGATTTCTGTACCCAGCATGCCACCTGGGTTCTTCTGAGCTGCCTGCAAAGCTAAGCAGGCATTGAGTGGTGGCTTTTCTCTCCAGTCTATGGAGTGCTCAACCAGGCTACCCATGAATTAAATAAATTCAAGAAGCTGTTTTGAAACAGAGCTTCAAACTGAGATGCTGACCAGGGACAGGCTGGATTTCTGTTTATGTTGTTGAAAGCACATACCCATGGTCTGAAATGGACAAATTGTTTGCCATATCTTCATCTTTTTAGTCCTGTGGGAAATCTTAGCTTTAGCCAACCTTACTTTTCAGTTCATTTGGAGGAAAATCTAGTCCTGATCTTGCATTCTGTATTAGTTTGGCTTCATCTCTTGCTGCCTGGGTGATGTTAGGCAAATTTCTGTCTCGGGTTCCTTAGCAAAGTTGAACTAAAATGAGCCACTTGGTGTGGAGTGGAACTGTTAGCTGTAGCCTGAATGTGGCCCACAGTGACAGCCACTGGGTGCTGCTTCTCTCCCGATGGTGGATGCAGGCAGCTACCAGTTTCTTGAAATGCACACGACCCAAATGGTGTCCTCTCAGAGGCCCCTGGCTTTACACCTGATCAAAAGGAGAAGAGGGTCATTGTCTTGTCTTATGACAGGTTTTAAAGAGTAGAATTTTCTTTTTACTGAAAGAAATGCTTATGGAAAGCAGTGTTTACTATTCTTTAAAACATTGATTGTGTCTTAACAGATGCCAGGCATCTGACCAGAACACAGGAGCATACAATAGAAACTAGAA
Organism: Mastomys natalensis; assembly: GCA_021653895.1. Lineage (NCBI taxonomy): Eukaryota > Metazoa > Chordata > Mammalia > Rodentia > Muridae > Mastomys > Mastomys natalensis. The sequence goes on from JAJTUV010000058.1 coordinate 1,206,883, forward strand.
TGTGTTTCTTATCTTCAGGATCCCATGGACACAAGTCATGGAATTGCAGGGCAGTGAGTGCAGCAGGGTACTAAGTCAGGCCCTTCAGCGCTTTCAAGGTCTCAAAGTAAGCTGGGGAGAGAGAGAACCACACAACCCTTTGAAGGACATGTATGATTTTACCAAGAGAGCAGAATGGGGAGGATGTCTCAGGCAGAGAGCATGGCTTTGGTATAAAGGGATAGATTGTAGAACCAAAGTTTGTTTCTTATGTGTATGAGTGTTTTATGTGTGTGTGTCTTGTGTGTCTGTGCATTGTGTGTGTTCCTGGTGCCCTGGAGGTCAGAAGAGGGCATCCCTGAGCCATCATGTGGGTCCCGGAAATGGAGCCCTAGCTCTCTGCAGGAGCAGCAAGTGCTCTTAACCACTGGGCCATGTTTCCAGCTCTCAGACTGTAGGATTTTAAAGTGGGGAAATACATTGAGATGTGAAGTTGGGGTACTGCTAAGTAGTTTGGAATTTGCCCATAGATAATGGAGACCAACTGAAAAATGTTGAGAGGGTTTTTTTTTTCCTTTCTTTTTAAAATTCTATTAGAAGTCAGTTCTCTGATGAGTGACAGCTGGCATGTCCCATGCTCCAGTATGCTGTGAGAGCACATGTGTCAGTAAGTGCACTACTACTGTAACTGAAGTCTAGTAGTGGGAAGGTGCTAATGAATGAAAGAGACTGTCAAAGCTAAAGCTGCTTCATTTCTGCAACTGCCATAAACAGTGCATTGTTCCCCAGACTCTCTACTCTAGCTTGCATTTCTGTAGCAGAATTGGTTTCTAAGAAGTGATTTCAAGAGCTGATAGTTCCCTGACACCCTCAATGATACAGACCTCTACTTAGCTTAAACCACAGGAGTGGGATGAGGGCAGGACAGGTTCTCCTAGCCTTGCTCCTTTAAGAAGATGGTGCTTGTTATACAGAGAGCAGAAGAGAAGAGCCTTATAAGGAAACAAACCGTTTCTTGAGGACAGGGTAGAACTAGCGTCTAATAACGGATCTGCCAGAAACGCACTCAGTGTCAAGACTCGTTTTAGTAAACTTGTCTCTCCTTTCATTGGTTCTGGGATCTCAGAATGCTGTATAATGCAGCTTTTACCACCATGAAACCTTCAGGGGCTGCCTCGTTTTGTTGGGAGAAGGGAGCATTGCTCTCTGAATTATTACCCGGCGGCTCTGTAAATTAGCCCATGCTGTCACCGTGCCCTCTCTGAAGGGCACATTGTACCCAAATAACTGCATTTAGGATCGGCCCTTGCCACTCCCTGCTGCATGACACTTCTCCCCTCTTGTGTTTCTGTCCAGTTTTGTGTGTGTGTTCTTAAGTGTGGGCCACCCACAGATGACCACCCAGGCTCCCTAGCGAGAAGCTTGGTAAGGCTTCTGGTCTAATTTTCCATTGGATCAGAACCCACCGTAACTCCAGAACTGCCCTTCCATTTCAAGTCTAAGTTGCCACACTCCCCTCCTTTATTTTTCTCCCTCACTCTTGCCAGGCTCCTCATTCCTTGAGGCCTCCCCTTGGCTCTCACCACCTTCTTTTTTAAGGCTCAGAGTTCTCTGTGGCTAGCCCTTCTTGAGCTTTTCCTTCGGTCTCTTGGGCTTTCTCAAGGCTCTTCCATGTGGCTTGCCTTTTCCTGGACTGCACTTGAAGGATGGAAAAACCACCTTGTCTAATGTCTGCTTTGGATCTTTCAAATGCAAAGCTTCAAGCTGTTGAATGTTTGTCACCTTGGTCCCAGACAAGAGATTCTGGCATTTGTAGGAACCTATAAGCTCTTCCATTTTGGAGACAAGTCACAAACACACTAACTAGTTTATAACAACAATGTTCAACAATGACGCTGCTTAGATAAGTGTTAGGAAACCACTGGGGCAGGGTTACCAGTGCGTGGGCACTCAGCTGCTGGAACTTCACCATCTATATACTGTGGTCTATGTAAGGAAAGTACGAATGATGGACTTTAACATAGTTCCTGTCCACTCTGAGACTGGAGAGTTGCAGACAAGTTTTGAGCAGATAGCTAGGATTATTTTGAGTCAGTTTATACAGTGGTTCTCTGTAGGTTCAACTTGATTATGTAGAGTCCAACAGTTTTGACACACTGGATAGCAGGGCTCTCTGATGGAAGCATAAGCTTGAAGCAAAAGGGCATTGACCGTAGGCCAAGTTCTGCTCTCTGACTTCAGCTTCTTCATTTAAAATGCACAGCCACCTATCTTGCTGCAAACCATTAGTAAGATAATGTGTGGGCAGTACCTTATAGTTTGACACATTAAGCTGGAGAAAAGAGCTCATTTTGAGCACCTACTATGTGCCAAGCACTGTTGCATGCATTGCATATATTAACTAACTCTTGCTCCCAACAACCCTGACATGAGTACTTTTTGAGACACTGTCTCCTGTATCCCAGGCTGGCCTCAAACTCACTGTAGCCAATGATGACCTTAAACTACTGATGCACTCCACCTCCTGAGTGATGGGACTATGGGCATAGATCATCACATCCAGTTTGTGTGGTACTGGGATGGGATCCAGGACTTTGTACATACTAGGCATACTGAACTATATCTCTAGTCCACTGACACCTTTATCCCCACTTTGCATGAGGAAACAGGCAGTTTTCTCAAGATCACAGAACTGAGAAGTAGCAAAGGCAGGATGGATATGGATATATATATATACACACACACACACACATATATATATCATGACAGTTGCACTCCATTGCTCAGTCGTACCCCTCCATGTGGTATAACATGTTGGCTGCATGATAGTTTATCATTCCATACTGTCCAATGATGACTGATGCTCATTTTTTTGGGTGTTTGTATGGGTGTTTTGCTTGCATGTATATCCACACCATGTGTGTGCCTAGTGTCTGCAGAGGTCAGAAGAGGGCATCAGATCCCCTGGAACTGGAGTTACAGGTGGTTGTGGAGGGATTGGGAATTGAACCTGGTCCTCTGAAAGAGCAGCCTTAAGTGCTGAACCAACTTGCCAGCTCTAGTGGAAATGCTCATTTTCTAAGTGGAAACCCCGCTGGCTTCTTCAGATCCCATACATTCTAATTTGAAGCCTGTCTCAATGTTTACCAGCCGCTCCTCTTACTCCTCTCTGCAGCCTCCTGGCCAAGTGCTCTTGAGGCTATAAACAGCCTATTATGTTTTGTATACCATATTTACTAACTTACAAAGTTAGATAAGCAGACTATTAAATGTTAGGAAGAATTTTAAAAAGAATTTAGAAGTTCAGACAAAAATAAAGTTTTCCAGTCGTTTTGGGTCACCAGGAAACCCTGTAAATTAAGCTCTTGGAGGAATCCATTTATTTGGTTTCAGCTGTAATCAAGAATACTGTTTGCCTTGAGAAGTTCATCCAATTCTTGGCCTTGCTGTTGACACAACCTTCGTAAGAATAACAAAGGACATTGGGCATTTTTGCCCTTAGTAAGCCATGCTGCAGGCTCACAGGTAGAAAGTGGCCCAGGGAAAGTTGTTGCCCATTTTTGTAAATAGGTGAGACCATAGCCATCATCTCCATTTAGAGGATCAGAGCCTTCAGGGCATTTGTCGTGCAAGTGGGAAGACAGTTCAGATTCTCAGCTCCCAAGTAAAAGCCTCGAAGGTATATTGGCTTGCCTGTAATCCCAGCACTCTGGAGGTAGAGACAGTATTCCCGGCGCTGGACTAGCTAGCTGGACTAGCCTAGAGACCCACCTCAGTAAAGTAGAAGATAATGGAAGATGATGTTGACCTCTGACCTCCAGCTTCCACATGCACAAGCACCTGCATGTCCACACATGCAAAACAGCAAAATCCTTGAACAAAACCCTTCCTTCAGCTTAAAAAGTGTATGAAGATGGTACAAACAGCAAGACACCAGCAGAGTGCTTTCTGGTCTGTCTGGATGGGCTGCTAAGAAAACAAACTATCAGACCAGAATGCCCAATTGTGACGTTTCCCTTGTCCCTCTTAGGTAGGGCCCACACTCACCCATGTGCTACCTAACGAGGCAGAGTCCAGATACCAGTCAATCGGTGACCTCTAGGTTCAGTGGAGAGTGACCAAAGAAGACACCTGGATTCTTAGGGCCTCCACATGTGTGCTCTCGCATGTTTGCTTGCACCTGCATACATACAAACATGCCTACACATGCCCACACAACACACACCCTTAGTTTAAAGAGATTACAAGAAAGTAGAAAAAGTGAGACATTTATTTTTAATAATAAAATTTAAGTGAACAAATAGAAGAACCAGAACCTTTGCATGTCTGTGCTTAGCAGACCTATATGGACTCCGCATAAGGATCAAAACAAGTAACTTTAAAATTGTCGATGGTGGGTGAGAGATGGTGGTGTAGGATCCCGAGTCTTTTGTCCGTAATGGCCCAGATCTATCTCGCTACCTGGAAAACTGCACCAGTCAGCTGGAGAAGGAGGCCTTTTCTTTGGCTGATATTCTAGCTAGCCTGGAAGAAGGGCCAAAGGTGGATCCTGGACTTTCTGACTTAAAGCCTGCACCTTTTCTGACTTGCCTGCCTGAGGGATTAAGGGGAGATAAACGCAGGAGGAAGTGCCAAAGCTGACATCTTGAGTGGACTGCAGTTTGCCAGGTGGGAGAGGGAAACGCACATCGCAGGAGGAGGAGGAGCAGGGACATGGACGAGCACAGTGCTCGTTATCAGTAGCTTAGTGGAGTATGACCAGGTAATCAGGGTCTTTGCTGAATAGTTTAGACTTTGCACTATGCAAAGAATTTTAATATGTCAGATTTGTACATTAGAAAAATTATCCTTAATGGCCTGAAAAGAAGCTATGGAGCTACAGGATGAAGCCAGAGCCAAGCTGCAACTGCATCTTGAGAGAACAAGCAGAGGAAAAGAATTTGAAGTTGGATTTTGTTCCATTCTTAACAGATGATCCTGCTGGAAACCCAGGACAGGAGAACGTTAGGAGTGACTTCAGTGTGGGGTGATTAGTCTTTGTTGGGTCACCTCCTGTTTGGAAATCCCTTGGCTCTTTCCTGAGCCATGGTCCTGGTTAAAGCATGGAGATGGGATTGGTTCCACAGCTCCTCTGCGGACTCATGGAGTCCCTTCTCTGACGCACATGCACACGCTCTGATTTAGACCTGGGATGACAGCAGCTCTCTGGAATCCTTTGGGCCAAAGTGACCCATACTCTCAGACTGGTCAACTAACCCAGCCCAAGTCGTGTTTACCATGTACCTACTGGATGGCCAGGTGTTTCTTTATACTTGATAGCAGTTTTAGGAAGTGTAGTCAGCTCAGTTTTATGAATTAAGTCCAGAGGCTGCCCATCTAGGCATCCACTGGAATCATCGGACTTGGGACACATGATAAAATGTTTCTCAAGCAGCAAAGGCTGTCTTTGCCATGAACCCCAAAGTTCACTCCTAAAACGTGGGAACTGGGTATAATTCCCATATCTTAACTTGGCATGTAACCAAGTTTATAGTATGAATTAAGTGAATTCCCAGCCTCTACACTTTAGAAGCCCCAGAGTACCTAAAGATGGACACTGTATTGGTTTATAAAAAATACTTGGCCTTCAGAGTGGCATTGTGGATTATGATGGTAAATGGCTCAGTGCCCATTTAACATCAATGTGAATTGTTTTGAAATCCCAGATAACTTACTAAGTAGTCAAGGGTGACATTGAACTTAGAACCTCCTGCTTCTATCTCCCAAGTGCTATGCATGTGCCTGCCACTGTCGATTTATGCGGCTGTTGGGGACTGAACTCAGGCCTTCATGCATGCTGTATAAACATGCTATAGCCAGAGCCAAGTGTTCTTTATTTTTTTTTCCCTCTTTTACTATTTTACTTTAAAAAAAAAAAAAAAAAACAATTCCTTTTTTACTTATTCACTTTACATCCTGCTTACTGCCCCCCTCTTCTGGTCACCCTCTCCCACAATCCTTCCCTCCTCCCCCATCCCCTTCTACTCTGAGAGGGTGGGAGCCCCTGGGTATCCCCCCTTACACACATCAAGTCTCTGGCTAGGTGCATCCTCTTCTACTGAGGCCAAACAAGGCAGTCCAGCTAGAAAAACATATCCCACATACAGGCAACAGCTTTTGGGATAGCCCTCATTCCAATTGTTCAGGACCTACATGAAGATCAAGCTGCACATCTGCTATATATGTGCAGGGAGGCCTAGGTCCAGCCTGCGTATGCTCTTTGATTGGTCGTTCAGTTTCTGAGAGCCCTAAGGGTCCATGTTAGTTTCTGAGTCTTGAGTGCTCACCTACTTTGCTACTGAATAGCTCCCTGAAGGTTACCATGAGGACTGGAGATAATAAATGTTCCCGGGGTTGGTCAACACGTGCTATTATTATTTCTAGAGCAATGCTTTGGTCATTAATCTCACTGTAAGAAAAATGAGTTGTCATACTTCATTAATTTTTTTTCAATGCAGTTTTATTCAAGTATCCACTTTATCTTACAAAATAACACATCAGCCTCAAAACTGACGTCATAGCAAAATGAAGAATGAGTGCTGGTGGGCCGGTGTTTGAGTGGGTATCCTTGGGAGAGTGCCCAGTTGTTGATCCACTGGTTCCCTCTGACCCACCGGCACCCCTGCCTTCTAGGTCCGCCATGTGGCACACTGTGTGCGAATAGAAAACACTTGCTTCAGCCACACAGCCCTAGCTGGACAGTACAGAGGGAAGCCAGTGGTCTCCGTACACATTCTGTTTCCCTAAGTGCGACATCAGAGGATGCCATGATTGACAAAGAAATAAACAGATCCCAGCAGTGTCGAGGCCTCCCCAGCGACACCTGGGGTGCTCAGGCAGTGGTCATGCCTGCAGCTCAAGTCCATCTGTTTTCTCTGGTGGCTCCTGAGTACTGTCCCCATGTGGTTTGCATCATTCTCCAGACCAGCCAACTCCAGCCCTCCTCAGTCCACTGGCTCAATAGCTGTCTTATTCCAACACACTCCTCCTCTCTTTGGGCACCAGATGTGAAGTTTCAAAGCAGCAGAAGTCAGTCTGGCCAGCGCCTGGACACCTGCTTCAGCGGGCAAGCCAGTCAGCTGCTGCTTCTGATGGTGTTGGCCCTCTTTCAGGACAGCATGGGGTGTAAACTCCACCAAGTGCACACACAGGCAGCTGAGGGAGTCTGTAAATTAGGGCTTTGTTTGTTTACTTCAGGCAGACATAGTGGTGTAGTGAAAAGAGCCTGGCCCTCAAAAGCCCAAAGCAAGGGTTTGAAGGCTGACTGGTTAGTTTTTTTTTTTCCTCTTTTCTTGTGTGTGTGTGGTGGCGGGGGGTAGATTTAAGTTCACACAGTCTTCATAGTGCTTATCACTAGCATCTGTTGACATATTGGCTTATGGGCAGTCTCCATCACAATACAACTTTTCCAGGAAGTCAGGGATGTGTCCTGTCCATTCTATCGCTGAAGCTAGGACCGTGCTTGGAACACAGCAAGTGCTTAGAAAAGAATTGATGGATGGATGGATGGATGGATGGATGGATGGTGATGGGATGGATGAATGAGTTCCAAAACTACTTCTTTGATTCATTGGCTTGTGATTCTAGGAAAGTCATCTATTTTCTTTGGGTTCAGTTTTGCCAACTCTAAAATGAAGGCTTTGAGTCTCTCTCTTAAGATTTCAAGAAGCCGGGCGGTGGTGGCGCACAGCCTTTAATCCCAGCACTTGGGAGGCAGAGGCAGGCGGATTTCTGAGTTCGAGGAGCTGGCTAATGAATGAGTTCCAAACTACTCTTTGTCCATGGGCTGATTCAGGAAATCACTCTTGGTCAGTTGAACAACCTAAAAATAAAAGCATCTTAAGATTTCAAGAGTTTACTCAAAAGGAGCTGGTGATGTGGCTCATTTGGTAGAGTACTTGCCTAGTACGCACTCAGCCCCAGGTTCAATCCCCAGCCCCAAATAAAATGGCATTTTGGAACATTCCTGTAATGTCTGGACCTGTAAGGTGATCAGAAGTTCAAAGGTCATCCTCGGCTACATAGCAAGTTTAAGACCAGCCTGGGCTACATGAGAGAGATCGCTATTGCAAAGAAAAGGAATATCAAGAAATTGCCCTGTGTCTCTGTGCTGAGCATTCTGGCAAGTCTTGAAAAACAATGACAAAGCCAGAAACAGGACTTGCCCACCTGAAGTTTTGAGAGAAGTAACCAAATATATACATTCATATAGAAATATTGATTGGGGAGGTGGCTCAGTTATTACACTGCTTGCTACACAAGTGTGAGAGTGCTCGTCTGTTTCTTCTTTACATCCTTTAGGTGGCTAAACACCGGACCTAAAAGCCTTCTACTAGGAAAACTGAATGTCTCATAAACAAATCTGGTCAGCTGATTCTTCCTAGCACAGTGCTCATGTTTTGAGAAAATACAAACAAATCCTAGAAGCATTCTGGATCGTTCTTAGAACAGATTCTTAGATCTACTTGCCAAAGGCTCCTTTGGATGATAGATATTTAAAGAGCTTTACTTAGCATGTGTATGTGGGGTTTAGCTGCTTGTGTGTCCATGTAGCATGTGTGTATGCCTGGTGCCTACAGAGGCCACCGGAGGGCCTCAGATCCCCTGAGACTGGAGTTGCAGATAGTTGTGAGCCACTGTGTGGGTACTAGCAATTGAACCTGGGTCCTCTGGAAGAAGCAGCCTGTGCTCTTACCTCTGAGACATCTCTCTAACCCCCGAAGGAAGGGTAGGCACTTAAAGAAACTCTAAAGATATCTTTCTAAGTAGCCTTCCCAAAGATTGTATCAATTTCTATGCTCATTCCAGGGATCTGAGTGTAGCATGGAGTTTAGCTATACCACTTTGTGTTCCTGGCAGGTCATGCGTTTCCAGTCACCTGCCAGGAACTCTCAAATACATGCCAGTTAATTTTCAAATGTCTTGGCTACCTTAAAGGCTGGGCCCTCCTAAACCTTCCCTGCTATCCCAGGCCAAGCCCCCATTCCTAATAACATTGGAGCATCTGTCTTTAGTCTTTTGGCCCAGAACCTTCTGACAGACCTTGAAATGGAGCAGGGACTATGAAGGACTAGTTTGTTCTGTCTTGGCAGAAATAAACTGTCAACTCTCCTACATTGTGTGTCCTTTCCTGGAAAGTATTTTTTTTTTGTCTGTAGATGGATAGGGCAGTTTTTGCCCTGTGGCTACCTTTCCACAGTAAGCAACCTCATGTGGAGGTAAAGAGGCCCAATTCTTCTTTGAAGGAGAATGGGGAAGCTGTCAGGAGCAGAGACCCTCATTGTCAAACGATCCTTAATAATGAAATAACATTAAATGTCACATTTTGAGGATTTCTGATGTTTTTGAGAACTATCTATCTATGTAAAGAATATTTGAACTGTTAGACCTTAGCTACTGTTATTATTTTCTATGTGAGTAAATTGAAAGCACTTTATAATTAAATCATAATCTAACATAACATTACGTAATCATGTTAAACAGATTGTAATGCAGCTGTTAGAAGGACTGGGTCAAAGCCTTGTGTTCTTAATTGAGTTGTAGAGGTCCAATGCCATAAGAGTAACAATATTAATTTCAAATTTTGTATCAATATACAAATTAATGCCAATGAAAACCTTAATTCTCTATCAATATTATTCTGTTCCAATGTAAGAAATTATAACTTCAATTTTATATCAATTACAAAGATTTCTATCAATGTAAGATCATGGCTACACAATGTTTTTTGTTCAAGAATAAATTTAGTAACCCATCCCATCTATCTCCTCCCTGTTCAAAATTATGACTATTCCCAAATTATTCCTTAAAATAACAACCTATCAGTAATTTGTAAAATAATCATAACCAGACATCCAAACCCAAGGAATCAGGCTGACAGCTCTCCATGGCTTCTCTCTGCTATTCAGCAGGAAATGATGAGAAATTATTTAAAGGGGTGGGGAGGGGTAGGAAAATTTTAAAAAGATTGATTCGACTTAAGAAAGCTAGCTTTAGCATCTGTTATCTAGTCTCTGTATGCTTAGAATGCTCAACTTGACTGAACTTCTGACTGGATCTGTCTGAAAGGTTTGGTGAGGCAAGATCATCTGGAATCATTAGCAATTCCTGAAGCTGTTCTGAAAGCAAGTATCTGGACAGCATCAGGAAGCAGAGGACTGGAACAGCAGGTCAGCTCAGCATCTCTGAGGATGAATCTTGTCAAAGCTGTACGTTCTGTAATATACGAATTTCACAACCAAAATTTTAGTACCATTAAGATATTGGTATGGATTGTGTCGTACCAGATCAGTTAAGGATGAAAATTTGTTCCTTGTGTAAGCCTGGTGAAAGACAATTGTCTTTTTTAATGAGTTAATTTTATCAGTAACTAATTGTGGTAATTTTTATTTATGCCATATGAAGAAGGGCACGAAGGGTCTTAAGGATTCTATAACCAGCAAGATTTATTGTCTAATTTTAGCTGAAGTTTTGGCTAGAGACATTTTTATGTCTAAGTCAGTTACAGGACTGCTCTCATGTTGAGGATTTAATCTTCTGTTTGATTTTCTCTTCCCCTGTCATATCTGATCCATGGCATTCCGGAAGGGGTTCAAAGCCTTTTCTCCTTTCCTATCAACACAGATATAGAATCTCTATCCCAAAATAGCATGTCCTTGGTCCAGTAACCAGAAATCATTAAAAATATAGCTTGACCTCTCTCCTAGAGGAATTTTAATATAACCACCAAACTATAACTATACACATTTTGATAAATAAAACAATTCAAAGCAATTAAAGCAATCTAAACAAATATCAACCATTGAGACAGTGCTTCTTTACACCTCTTTCCGTATTCAACCTATAATTTAAGGATCGAAGCCTAATATTTAATTCTTAATTTTAATTCTAATTAAATCCCCTTTTACTTAGTGCACAAGATTTTTTTGGCTCTAATTTTTGGTTTCACCAGGTAGGAATCCCAGAATTCCTGTGGCACCATTTGAGAATTTCCTGTCAAGACATTAAAATTTCTTTAATTTTTTTTCAATTTATTACTCTCCCAACTTTTCTCTTTTGTTAGGCTTAAATCACTTATTATTAAGAACTTTAAAAATACCATTAACAACTTCTTAATATCCTAAATACAATTTAAATCAAAATTAAACGAAATCCTATCATTTGATTATTTGCTTGTAAAATTGACTGTGTCTACATATGGTTTCTACTGTGGCTCTCATTGTCTTTTCTAGCAGTCGAGCCTGATTCCTTTGTACAGTAGGGGCTCTGCATCTTAGCTAGGGTCTCTGAGGTGGCTCAGTTCCTTTTAAAAGACCAGGTAAATTCTGCAGTGGAATGTGTACTTTTGCTCCAGTTTGTGGCTGTGTGGGACACAAGACTCGTGACATTTTCACTGATAAACCAATTACACCTCTTTCTAAACTGTTGTTGTATATTTCATCCGAGAATTTTAAAAATATTTTAAAGGTTTATTTAAGAGGACACCAATCCCATTACAATGGTTGTGAGCCACCTGTGGTTTGGAATTGAACTCAGGATCCTCTGGAAGAGCAGCCTGTGCCTTACCACTGAGCTAGTTTCAGACCTCTTAATATTTTTTAAAAGGAGTCTTCCACCTACTTTGGGCACCATCTGTATGTGGAGTTTACCAAATTGCTTTTGTTTCCTGCAGCAGCATGCTTCCAGCCACACCCATGAACTCTTTGGATTTGAAATGGAAGCACACACACCACACACACACACACAAACACCAACACCAGTTAATTTTAAAATGCCTTGGCTACCTCAAGGTTGGCATTCCTAAACCTTCCTCTGCTACCACAGGCCTAATTGGAGGAAGTGGCCAGTTGCTACCCACCCAAATTCTCACATGGCCGGTTGACTTTCTCTCCTGTAGCTCCAGTATCCCATCCTTCTTCCTGGACTCATGGCGATTCTGCTCCTCCTGTCTGTGTCCTAGCCTAAGCAGCAACTCTAAGGGTCCCACCTCATCTCCCTTTGCCCAGCCATTGGCCACTGGCACCTTTATTGATTGATAAAAATCCAATTGGAGACAAGGACCTTTAGCATTTGGATGCAGAGATTCCCAATTGAATCAAAGCATTAAAATCAATCTCCAACACAGGAGAATGGTTTTCCTTGCTGCCTCAAATCACAGAGGCCAAATCTAACACAAGTGCCTGATGGTACCCAGCTCCTAACCAAACTGATTTTGTTCACTTGCAGCTTTTGATCATTTTAATTGAAGAAAGAAGGGTGAGATTTAGGGACAATGCCCAAAAGGAGCAGGAGGCATGTGGAGAGAGAGGAAAAGGTGGACAGGCTCAGGCCTCTTGGGGTGGGGTGGGGTGTGGGGTGTGGGTGTGGGGTGTGGGTGTGGGGTGCAGTGGGTAGGGTGTGGTGTGGTGTGTGAAGAAGGGTGTGTGGGGTGGGGTGGTGTGGGATGGGGTGGGGTGTCTGACAATCTTGCATATGCTACTGCCCTCACTCAGAAAGTGCTGTGCTTCTGGAGCTTGTGAGTCCTAAGCTGATGGAAGCCATGAAAGTACTCAAGAAGGGGTTGGCAAGAGTGCTTCTTCAGCAAACCCGGAACCTGAGTTCAAACCCTTAGCACCAGTATAAAGGTCAGGGTGTGGCTGCTGACACTTGTGACCTCAGCGCTGGATGGGGGGAAACAGGTACATTCAACCAGCCCACTGGCCAGATAGCTCAGCTGCAGTATCAAGTTACTGGTTTAGTGAGAGGCCCTGTCTCAGTATGGTAGGATAAACAGCGATAAAGAGAGACATTTTATCTCCCTTTATCTTTCCTGTTCTAGCCTTCACATGTATGTGCATGCATGGACACACTTGTTCATATACCATATGCAGGCATGAATGCACACACACACACACACACACACACACACCACACACACACACACACTGAGTGCCCAAGAATTGAGATTAAGCAGTCGAGTAGGGAAGTGGTACATTAGCACAACTAGAACTAAGGCCCAAGGTTGTTGCCACATCCTGGCCTGGTCTCTAGGGATGATGTGACTTGTGCTTTTTCATCTCCCACAATGCCTTGCCTAACGGACTGGTGCTCTGTGTGTGTTTCAGAACCAAGCCACATCAGCAATTTATTGTTACCCAGACAGTTATTTCATGTGCCAGGCTGTGGAAGTTGAGGATTCCGACAGTAGGGTTCGTGCCCCTCAGACTTTATAATCTAGTGAGGGTCTCCTACAGGTAAGTGATGTAAACTTAGGGCTGAGAGAGGAGAAACATGGGGTGTGTGACACCATTTGCAAGGGCTCCAGGCCAGGCTTGGTGAGTATGGTATGGCTAAAGCAAGAATGCCCACCGGGGCAGGGACTGCACATGTGAGTTCACTGTGATTCTGAGGCCTCCGCACAGGGTGGCTTCTCCTAAGCACTGGATCAATGGCTGAATGGATGGATACAGTGATGTCTGAAAGAGTAGGCCAAGTTGGAGCTACGAAGAATGTTCCAGATGAGATTACAACAGCAGAAAGGCTTGACTAGTTTAAGAATCCCATTGAGTGGGACTGAAGCGAAATCACTGAGATTCAGAGAGACTGGTTCAAGGCTACAGAGGCAGAGGGAAGTAGGTCATGGTCAATCTTACAAACCATGTTCAGAAGTTTGAGTTTTGTGTTGTGGGAAGTAAGAAATCTGAGAGACATATTAAGTGAGTAGTAAAATCAGAAGAAAAAGCTACTATTGCCAGGCGGTGGTGGCGCACGCCTTTAATCCCAGCACTTGGGAGGCAGAGGCAGGGGGATTTCTGAGTTCGAGCACTGGTTACTGAAGAATTGAGTTCAGGAAGTCAGGCTACAACAGAGGAAATCCCTGTCCAAACAAAACCATAAAACTGAATAACAAAAACAAAACAATAAGAGAATAAACAAAAAAAAGCTACTATTTATTAGCCGTTGACCAGGGAAATTATAGATCAAGATTTCGCGTGTGTGGTTTATGAGTGCCCATGGCTGTGTGTACCCAGTCTTACGCTGTATGGAAGCCAGAGGTTAATACTGGGTGGCATCTTCTATTGCTCTCCACTTAATTTTTGAGACACGATCTCTCACTGAATCTTAGCTAACCAGCTGCCAGCAAATCCCCCAGATCCTCCTGTCTCTGTCTCCAGTACCGAGATTCAAGTGCACACTGCAGCTTCAGGCTTTTTATATGGATGCTGGAGACTCGGGTCCTCCAGCAGGCACTTTACCCAGTGAGCCCTTCCTCTCCATAGTAAGATATTTTTACATATACTCTCTTAATTCAGAACAACCCTGCAAGGCATATACTATCCCCTGGTTTACAGACAAGATTATGTGTTTGACCTAAGGTCAAATAATGTAGCTGGTATTGAACACTAGGCTTTAAGATGCCAAAGCCTGGAGAACTTGGAGCTAAACAAATATCACCACGTACAGAGAACTGAGAGATGTTTGAACTAGAAGTAACCAGGAAGTTGAGCTCTCTCAGAGTTCCCCTGAGCATTCAGGGCAGCTGTCAGGAAGGCCAGGCCTTGAGGGTAGAGTGATGTGACATGAGTATAAAGGCCATTCTAGATCCTCCTTAACAAAACTTCAAAGTCACCCTCAAGTGGGTGAAGTTCCTCTGCAAGTAAGCCAGAGCAAACCTCAACAGTCCATCAAGGAAAACAACAAACCTAGACACTGGAAGTGAAGCGTCCATAATATCCAGCATATGATGACATATTAGGCATGAAAAGATGCTGGAAACGTTGCCTGTGATCAGGAGACAAACCATTCAATAGGAGAAGACCCATAGGGGCATTCATGCTAGATGGAGAAGATAATGAGTTTAAAACAGTTATAAACATACCCCGTCACAATTATTTTACGTTTATTTAGCTTTGACTTAATTGGCACTGATGAGGAGGTCAGAGAACAGCTTGTGGGAGTTGCTCTTTTTCTTCTATACTATGTGGGTCTCAGAGTCAAGCTCAAGTCTGCAGGTTTGGTAACAAGTGCCTCTACTTGCTGAGTCATCTCTGGCCCCAATAAACATACTCTCTTTTAGGGAAAATGATAAACAAAATAAGGCGAAAGTTTCAGTGATGAAATGAAAATTATAAATAAATAAATTGAAAACATGTTATGTTTAAAAACCCATTGCTTGATCAATGGATTCAATGCAATACAAATCAAAACTCCAGAGACTGTGGGTGTTGCTCAGTGGTAGAGTACTCGCCGAGTGTGTACGAGAGTCTGGGTTCCACCACCTCTACAACCATTCTCTCTCTCTCTCTCTCTCTCTCTCTCTCTCTCTCTCTCCCATCACACACACACACACACACACACACCACACACACACCACACACACACACCCTATCACTACCTACCATCCCACATATACACACACCAGAAAGGGCCAGGGAATTGACTCAGTAAATAAAGGCACTCACTAAGTAATTTTGATGCCCTGAGCTTGATATCTGGAATCCATGGAAAAGTAGAAGTAGAACAAATTCCACAAGTTGTCCCCTGGTCTCTACATGTGCACTCGTGCCACATAGATGTGTGCACATACATTGCATATAGCCACGATAATAGTAACAGGTTTTTAATCCCAGAAAGTTATTTTATAGACATAAGTTGACTTCAAGGTTTACATAGAGAGTCAAAAGATCCCAAATACCCAATACAAAACTGAAAACCAAGAGTAAAGTTGCAGTACTGACATTGTCCAGACTAAAGGCTTACTCAATGCCCGAGCACAATATGCCCAGTCCAGCTCTCAAGAAGCTAGGGCAAGAGGGTCATATATTCTAGGCCAACCAGGGAAATGTAGCAAGACCATGTCTCAAAGGGGAAAAAAGGGTGATTTTAAATATAAAGCTATAACAACCAAGGTTATGCAAGCCATGCGTGGTCACACAGGTCTGTAACCTCAGTACTAGGGAGATGAAGGCAAGAGGATCAGGAGTTTAAGACCAGCCTGACCTACACAAGACCCTGTCTCAAAAACAGCAAAATACAGTGTGATTGGTAAAACAATGAACAGACAGATCAATGGAATGGGAAAGTCCTGAGACTAGATCCATATCGATCAGCCAACTCCTGACAGAGGCATAGGCAGCTAGATAGAGGAAAGAGCATGGCTTTAGCTAATGCCATTGCAGAACTGAATATCCATGTGCAAAAAGAGAAACTAAGATACATATCTTGTTATAACCATCACAGAAATTAACTCAGACCTAAATATAAGACTCTCATGTGTGCATGAATGTTCATGTGTGTGCAAATACACACATGTGTGGAAGCCAGAGGACAGCCTCAGGCACCATCCACTTTTTAATCAATTTATTGCTTATTTAAAAGCAGGGTTTCTCAGTGGGTGAGAACTTGCCAAGTAGGCCAGGGAACCCAGAGTCCCAGCACTGGGGTTGCATGTGTCCTCCTGTGGGTTCCAGGGACCAAATTCAAATCCCTGTGCCTACAAAGCAAACACTTTGCAGGCTGAGCTGTCTCCACAGCCCCTGATTTTTTTTTAAGTGGGCAAGACTTGAGCAGACCCTTTGGTGAGAAGGGATGTAGGTGGCAAGTGAGGACATACTCAGCATTCTTTGTGATTAGGAGATTGAACACCAACACCATCAGAATGGCCCAATCCAGAGGACAGACACCAGGCCTGGTAAGAATGTGGAGCTTTTTAAACCTTGTACTGGGAGCTGAAGAAATGGCTCACTGGTTAAAAGCATCTGCTGCTCTTGGAGAGGCCACGAGGTCAGTTCTCGTACCCCTGTGGGGTGGCTCGCAAATAGTTTTTACTCCAGTTCCAGTGAATCCAACACTCTTTTCTAGCCTCTGTGGTCACCTGCACGAGTGTATATACATGAACACACACAAGTAAAAATAGCCTTTTTAAAAAAAAAAAAAGTTTATAGGATGAAATTAGCAGATAAAACACTGTAGAAGAAAAGATTAGTGAATTAGAAGGCAAGGAAGGAGAAATGATTGAAACCAAGTCACAGAGTCGGTAGTGCCGCAAGTCAGTGGTCTAGCACTTTCTAGCATGTGCAAGGTCCTGGATTTAAACTCCAACACTGAAATAAGGCCAAAACTACAAACAAACAAAAACCCAAAACAACAACAATAAAAAGTTCTTAAGTTACAGGGAAGGGAAAAATAATAAAGCTTCAGTATATTTAGAGAAATCATGACCAAAAAAAATTCAAAGTTTTGGAAATTCTAAGCATATAGATCCAAGAAGTTTCCTGTGAAGGATGAGCTAAAGAAACTCCTGCTGAGGTAGCAGAGTAAAACCTGCAGAAGGGGCTGAGATGTCGCTCAGTGACGGAGCACTTGCCTGGCACGCTCAAGGCCCTGGATTTGATACCAGGTATCAGACAATAATTAAATTTTACAAACAAATAAATGATAGCATCCACGGAATGAAAAATAATAATGTGTGTGTAAATGCTGATGCTGCAAACTGGGACAGAATAACACAACATGAGGATGAAGAGGAAAACCCACAACTCTATATCCACCTAAAACGGACTTCAAAGGTAGGACAGGGGCTGGAGGGATGGCCCAGCAGTTCAAGTACATACTGCTCTTGTATAGAAACCAAGTTCAGTCTCAGAACTCAGGTCAGGCTCACTACAAGCTAGAATTCCAGCTCCGTGGGATGTGACGCCCTCTCCTGGCTTTCATAAGCACCTGCACATATGTGTCCCACACACAATTAAAAAGAAAAAACAAACAAACAAACAAACAAACAAAAGCTGAGGGGACTTGTCACCCCTGAGCTGTGCTATAGGAAGTTCTCCAGGCTGGAGGGACATCACACGAGGTACAGACCCCGTGTATATGCACTAATGAAGATCCTGGGAATGTCCCATATGTGGAAATGCAGAAGCATTGAAGATGCTTCTGGAGGAAACATGAGAATGGCTCCCAAGAAGAACCCCAGATTCAGTCGTAAGCTACAT
This sequence comes from Mastomys natalensis, assembly GCA_021653895.1. NCBI lineage: Eukaryota > Metazoa > Chordata > Mammalia > Rodentia > Muridae > Mastomys > Mastomys natalensis. The sequence goes on from JAJTUV010000058.1 coordinate 1,224,873, forward strand.
GGCTGGGGACAAAGGCTACAGAAAAGCCACATTTGGGAAAGGTTACATGATGGATCTGAGAGGTAGGCAGCTGCCTTGGGTGCTGTGTCCAGTAGCAAGAGATAGTGTGTGGGCTAAAGAAGACAGGTGCAGTGGGCATATTAGCCGGCAGGCTATGTGGCTAGCAGCTCTCTAAGTGCTGTGTGCTGTTATAATGCTTGACATGACACCAAGAACTACTCAGTAGGGACTTGAGTGACAGTCAATTAAGTTCTTGCCGTGTAGATAAGGGCCTGAGCTCAATTCCCAGAACTCACATTAAAAAAAAAAAAGAGCTAAGTTTAGTGGCATGCATTTGTAATCCCAAGAACGTGGAATGCAGAAACAGGCAGGTCCCTTGGGGTGTGGATGGTAGACTAGCCTACTTGGCAAACTCCAAGCCAATGAGAGACTCTGTGTTCAAACAAAGTGCCCAAGGAACAACACCCAAGGCTGGCTCTCTGGCCTCAGCATGCATGTGTACATATGTGTACCTGTCCATGAACATACTTATACATACAAAGAATTGCTTTAAGATCATGTCTGTACAAGTACATGAAAGAAAGCCCATCATGTTGTTATACAGAAAAAAAAAGTATGTGAAAGACATAGTGAGACCCTGAATTTAAAAAGGAGAAAAAAGGTGTGTACTGCTCTTTTAAAAGACTTAAATTCAGTTCCCAGAACTAACACCAGGCAGCTCACAACCACCTGTAACTCCAGCTCCAGAAATGTGAGCACTCTCACACGTGTGTACATGCATGTGTACACATGCACATACATATGCACATAAGCAAAAACATCTAAAGGAAGTTGCAGACTTAAATATAATTATGTTAGCATAAAATGTAAATGGACTGAACATTCTAATTAAATGGCAGAATCCTCAGAATAGATTAGGGGAAAAGAGCTAGAGCCACTCATGCTATTAACAAGACAGCATATCACACAGAGATGCAGAAAGGTTAAAATTCCTGGAATAGAACAAGATAGATCATGTGAAATAAATAGTGGAAAACCTGGAATGGATACAGTAGCATCATACAAAGTAGACTTCAGAACAAGGAGGTGTGTGTGTGTGTGCGCGTGCGCGCGCGCGCGCGCGCACTCATGCAGTGCCTATAGAGGTCACAAGAGGGTATCAGATCCCCTGGAGCTGGAGTTGCAGGTAGTTGTGAGCCTCTCCACATGGGTACTGGAACTTGACTCTGGCCCTTTCAGAGAGCATCATGTACCCTTAACTGCTAAGCCACTGCTCCAACCCCCAGGGCAATTTCTTAGTAAGAAAATCAATTCATCAAGACAGGTTTGTATACACTTTGTGTCACAGAGGGGAAAGCCCACGGCTTAGAAAAGCTACAGAATGACGTGATCAGTTGACTTCTAGAAATACATGTACATGCTTGAAGACTCTCCTTCTAAAACAAAATAAACAAACAAGCCCAAATGTTAAAACTGGCAAAACAAACAAACAAACAAACAACAACAACAAAAACAAAGAAATACCCAACAGCCTACAACAAATTAAAAGCATTTATTCAGAGTGACTCCTCAACCTAGGATAAGAACTGTGGGATTTTGTGTGGTTATAGCTTGAGTCTCCAACACTACCCCACCTCCATGCCTACTTCCCTCCACTCAGCCCACCCCTCCCCACCAACCTCAGTTACCATGGCCAGCATTTTCCCTGGAGTGGCAATTTTCCTCGTTGTGAGGAGGGACTCACTTAACCTTGAGCTGTGGCACTTGGAGCAGTGATGGAGCACCAGAAAACCACAACTCAGCTGGCCTGAGGCTGAGTCCTAGTTGAAGCAAGCTGGGACCAGGGGATACAGGCAGGGAGGTCGCTGATATCCCTTACAATCTGGCAGCATACATGTTGCAAGAGGGAGCGAAGCATGACCTAGCTGCCTACCTGCTCTTGGTAGAACTTGAGGGAGACAGGCAGGGAAGCCTTAGTGGGCCCAACAGCAAGTGAGGAAGACCTGTAAACTGCTTGGATTTCATTTACTCTCATTCATTAAGGTTCTGACAGAACAGTTATAGAATGTTGGAAGTCTTAGGTAGGATATTTGGAGTGAAGCCTCTGACATCATTGGTAGAGTACTAGACATGAGGAATGGTACAATCCCTGGAAAGCAAGGTTGCAAAGACAAGACAACTGGAGAGATGACTTGGGAATAAAGGACTTTGCAGTGCAATGTGCAAGGACAGGTTCAAATCCCTAGCACCCATGTAAATGCCAGGTGATGGCAGTTGCCTGTAATCCTGCCAGTTGGAAAAGGAGACATGATCCCAAGAGCCAGCTGGCAGGCTACACTAGTTGTATGGTGAGCTCTAGGTTCGATTGAGAGATCCTGACTCAACAAAGAAGGTGGAAAGTGATAGAGGAAGATTTCCCGTGACATCCTTAGGCTCCACACTGATGCACACACACATTCCCACACAAGTACAATCATCCACATAGTCCACTAGGCATACACATTCAGACATCCATAACTCATGCACATGCAAGAAAGGAAGGAAGAAAGAAAGTAAGAAAGAAAAGTAAGGGCTGAAGATGGCTCAGTGTTAAGAGCACTGACTGTTCCTTGCAGAGGACCTGGTTAGTTCCAGCACCACATGGTAACTCACAACCATCTGAACTACAGCTACAGAGGATCTGGTGCCTCTTCTGGCCTCCTTGAGTATATACCCTCCCCATACATAAGTAAACAATAAAACTAATTTTAAAACTTTTTAAAATGTATTAAAAATTAACTATGTAAGTCCTAACACCCAAACACAGAGCTAAAACTTATAAAAGTTTTTAGAAGAAAATGGGTCAATCTTCATGACCTGAGATAGCAAAGACTTTTTAGAACATGAGAACATAAATAGCTAAAGAAAAGATAAATTAGCCAGGCATGGTAGCGCATGCTTGTCCCAGCCCTCGGCAAGAAAAGGCAGAGGCAGAGGCAGAGGCAGAGGCAGAGGCAGAGGCCAGAGACAGAGCAGAGGCAGAAGGCAAGAGGCAGAGGCAGAGGGAGAGCAGAGGCACGAGGCAGAGGCAGAGGCAGAGGCAGAGGGAGAGGCAGAGGCAGAGGCAGAGGGAGAGGCAGAGGCAGAGGCAGAGGGAGAGGCAGAGGCAGAGGCAGAGGCAGAGGCAGAGGCAGAGGCAGAGGCAGAGGCAGAGGGAGAGGCAGAGGCAGAAGGAGAGGCAGAGGCAGAGGCAGAGGCAGAGGCAGAGGCAGAGGCAGAGGCAGAGGCAGAGGCAGAGGCAGAGGCAGAGGCAGAGGGAGAGGCAGAGGCAGAGGCAGAGGCAGAGGCAGAGGCAGAGGCAGAGGCAGAGGCAGGAGAGGCAGAGGCAGAGGCAGAGGCAGAGGCAGAGGCAGAGGCAGAGGCAGAGGAGAGGCAGAGGCAGAGGCAGAGGCGAGGAGAGGCAGAGGCAGAGGCAGAGGCAGAGGCAGAGGCAGAGGCAGAGGCAGAGGCAGAGGCAGAGGCAGAGGCAGAGGGGAGGAGAGGCAGAGGCAGAGGCAGAGGCAGAGGCAGAGGAGAGGCAGAGGCAGAGGCGAGAGGCAGAGGCAGAGGCAGAGGCAGAGCGAGAGGAGGGCAGAGGCAAGCAGAGGCAGAGAGGAGAGGCAGAGGCAGAGGCAGAGCAGAGAGGCAGAGGCAGAGGCAGAGGCAGAGGCAGAGGCAGAGGCAGAGGCAGAGGCAGAGGCAGAAGGCAGAGGCAGAGGGGGGGCAGAGGAGAGGCAGAGGCAGAGCAGAGGCAGAGGCAGAGGCGAGGAGAGGCAGAGGCAGAGGCAGAGCAGAGGAGAGGCAGAGGCAGAAGGGGGAGAGGCAAGGCAGAGGCAGAGGCAGAGGAGAGGCAGAGGCAGAGGCAGAGGCAGAGGGAGAGGCAGAGGAGAGGCAGAGGCAGAGGCAGAGGCAGAGGCAGAGGCAGAGGCAGAGGGCAGAGGAGAGCGAGAAGCAGAGGCAGAGGCAGGAGAGGCAGAGGGGCGGGAGGCAGAGCAGGCAGAGGCAGAGGAGCAGAGGCAGAGCAGAGGCAGAGGCAGAGGCAGAGGAGAGGCAGAGGAGAGGCAGAGGAGAGCAGAGGCAGAGGAGCGAGGCCAGGAGAGGCAGAGGGCAGAGGCAGAGGCAGAGGCAGAGCAGGGGAGGCAGAGGCAGAGGCAGAGGAGAGGCAGAGGGCAGAGGGAGAGGCAGAGGCAGAGGCAGAGGCAGAGGCAGAGGCAGAGGCAGAGGCAGAGGCAGAGAGGGCAGAGGCAGAGGCAGAGGCAGAGCAAGGCAGAGGCAGAGGCAGAGAGCAGAGGCAGAGGAGAGGCAGAGGCAGAGGCAGAGGCAGAGGCAGAGGCAGAGCGAGAGGCAGAGGAGGAGGGAGAGGCAGAGGCAGAGGCAGAGGCAGAGGCAGAGGCAGAGGGCAGAGGCAGAGGCAGAGGCAGAGGCAAGGAGACAAGAGGCAGAGGGAGGCAGAGGCAGGGCAGAGGCAGAGGGGCAGAGAGGCAGAGGCAGAGGCAGAGGCAGAGGAGAGGAGAGGCAGGAGGAGAGGCGAGAGGCAGAGGCAGAGGCAGGCAGAGGGGCAGAGGCAGAGGCAGAGGGGGAGAGGAGAGGAGGAGAGGCGAGAGGGAAGGAAAGGGGAGGCAGAGGAGAGGCAAGAGGCAGAGGCAGAGGGAGGCAGGAGGGCAGGAGAGCAGAGCCAGAGAGAGGGCAGAGAGGGAGAGGCAGAGGAGGAGAGAGAGAGGAGAGCAGAGGAGAGGCAGCAGAGGCAGAGGAAGAGGGCAGAGGAGAGGCAGAGCAGAGGCAGAGGAGAGAGAGGGAGAGGGCAAGCAGAGGCAGAGAGAGGAGAGAGGAGGGAGCGGAGAGGCGAGGGAGGAGAGAGAGCAGAGAGAGGGAGAGGCAAGGAGAGGAAGCAGAGGAGAGGAGGGGGAAGAGCAAGGAGGAGAGGCAGAGGGAGAGGCAGAGGAGAGGCAGGGGGAGAGGAGGGGGGAGAGGCAGAGGCAGAGGGCGAGAGGAGCAGAGGAGAGCAGAGGGGGGAGGCAGAGGCAGAGCAGAGGGAGAGGAGAGGCAGAGGGAGAGGCAGAGGCAGAGGAGAGGCAGAGGCAGGCAGAGCAGAGGCAGAGGCAGAGGCAGAGGCAGAGGCGAGGCAGAGGCAGAGGCAGAGGGAGAGGCAGAGGCAGAGCAGAGGCAGAGGGAGAGGAGAGGCAGAGGCAGAGGGAGGGAGAGGCAGAGGCAGAGGCAGAGCAGAGGCAGAGGCAGAGGGAGAGGCAGAGGCAGAGGCAGAGGCAGAGGCAGAGGCAGAGGCAGAGGCGAGGGCAGAGGCAGAGGAGAGGCAGAGGGAGAGGAGAGGCAAGAGAGGCAGAGGCAGAGGCAGAGGCAGAGGCAGAGGCAGAGGCAGAGGCAGAGGCAGAGGCAGAGGCAGGGAGGGAGCAAGGCAGAGGCAGAGGCAGAGGCAGAGGAGGGCAGAGGGAGAGGCAGAGGCAGAGGCAGAGGCAGAGGAGAGGCAGAGGCAGAGGAGGCAGAGGCAGAGGAGAGGCAGAGGCAGAGGCAGAGGACAGAGGCAAGCAGCGGTCACAAGAATTCTAGACAGCCAGAAGCGAGCAAGAGGACACCTGTAGTCTGCAGACGCAAAGGAGTGAGAGTGAAGGCAAAAGCAGAAAGATACAGGGCAGAGAGGAGTGACAAGGGAAGGACAGATAAATATGCAAGCAGAGGCAGAGGCAGAGGGAAGTAAAGGTCAGCAAGGCAAGAATCAGGGCGACGCAGCATGCAGGCAGAGGCCAGGGGCATGCGGAGAGGCAGAGGCACACAGGCAGAATCAATGGCATACAAGGAGGACACCAAGGAGAGGAACAGCACGAGCTCAGACCAAGGCTAGGAAATAGCAGTGCAAGTGAAGCAAGCCAGAGTCACACAAGGAAATCCCAGGGCAGAAAAGCATGAGAAGAGCATCAGGCAAAGAAAGCAGATGCCACAAAGTGTAATAAGTGAATATGAGAAGAGTATGGCAAAGCAAAAGAGGAAGCAGGCAGACAGGTCAAGGCAATGCATCAGAAGCAAAGGGAATAGGCAAGCAGTAGAGCAAGGGTAGCAGGAAGAGAAGCAACAGTAGAGAGCAGAGGCGAAGAGGATAAAGGCAGAGGCAGGGCAGAGGGAGAGGCAGAGAGCAGAGGCAGAGGCAGAGGCAGAGGCAGAGGCAGAGGGAGAGGCAGAGCAGAGGCAGAGGAGAGGCAGAGGCAGAGGCAGAGCAGAGGCAAGAGGGCAGAGGCAGGGCAGAGGCAGAGGCAGAGGCGAGGCATGCACAGAGAGCAAGGCAGAGCCTGGCACAAGAAACAGACAGCCAAACTGGCAAGGAAGGCAAGGCAGTCAGAGCAAAGCCAAAAGGCAAGCATGAGAGGGAGAGACAACGTTTCAAAAGCAGAGCAAGACAACAATGGGGAAGCTAACTGCAAGGGGCGACTAGGGAGAGTGACAAGGCGAATTGCATCACGAATCACTACCACAACAATGCCAAAAAGCAGAGGCAGACCAAATAAGAGAGCAGAAGATAGCAGGATAGAGTTCAACAGAGAGATTCTAGCACAGAAGCACACAAGAAATTATCCAAAAGCGTCACAGAAATCAACAGCAATACAAACTGTCACTCAAAAGAATGATTAAATTTAATGATATCACAAAGACAATATACAGGGAAGAAAGTGTTCCAGACATAATAATGGGTTGACACACGCTAGCTGCTATACTACAAATGGCTTAAGGAGGCACACATATTATGAGGATTACACACTCGAACCTACAGAGCTTGAAAATAGCAGTTCTTAAGTTTTGAAAATTTGTCAGAAGTTCACACTAAGTATATAATTCCCACTCCCCAAAACATACATTCACACAAAAAACTCATACATGGCCCAAAATGTAAATAATCCAAATGTCCATCAAAACAGTAAGTGAATAAATAAAATGTGATATATTGATGGAATAGTATTTATCCTTGAAAAGCAATAAAAGTGTATTACAGGGCAGAACTAGTTGTTCTCACTGCATCAAATGAAGAAAATGGGGACATAGGTCATATACTACCCAGCAGTGGGATGCCAAGTGTACCAAAGAGGCAGAGCACACAGTTAACTGAGATTCAATGAAATGTCCAGAAATTACCAACTGGATTTAAAAGGAGTGTAAATTAGTAATTAAAAGACTCTTAGCTGATGTGTAGGAGGCAGGTAGGGGTATGAATGAGTTCTGAAAATTTAAGGAGAGTAATGACTGAAGGCATTGCAGGGGTGAATGAGAGGAGTAGGGAGACATTGCAGGGGTGAGTGGGGAGGGTAGAAATGCATTGCAGGGGTGAATGAGGAGGGTAGAAATGCATTGCAGGGGTGAGTGAGGAGGGTATGGATATTTGTTTTTCTGATGCTGGACAGTCGGCTCCGTTCACTAGGCACTGAGGCTCAGAAAGTGGAAATGTCCAGCTGTTAGTGTGGGGGAGGGGAAGAGTCTGCAGACCTCAGGCCTCAGAGGGAAGCAAGGGTCTTCCATTCCCTAGCTAAGAGGCAATGGTTTTAGGTGAAGTAATGAGTAAGCTGGCCAACAGGAAAACAGAAATGCCGAGCCCAGAGTGGGCATGCTCCGACCCTCTCTGGTGTTGTTTTGTTTTGTTTTTGAGACAGTGTCTCTTGTTTTCTGTTGCTATGATAAAACACAGACGAGACCAGCTCAGGAGGCTGTGTTTGGCTTACAGTTCCTGATCACAGCTCATCATTGAAGGAAGAGAAAAACTCAGACCAAAAGCAATTTGAGGAGAAAAGGGTTCACCTTGTGTACAGGTTAGTTTGTCATTAAGGGAAGCTGAGGCAGAAACTGGAGGAGAGTCGCTGTAGGAACTCTGCTTGCAGACTTGCTTGCCCTGGCTCACTCAGCTTGCTTTCCCATACAACCTGAGACCACTTGCCCAGGGGTGGCACCACCCACAGAGGGCTGGGCCCTCTCACACCAGCCAGTCAGCCTCACACTACCTAAGTACCTGAAGATAACCTTGAACCCCTGCTCTCTTACCAAGGCCTCCCCAATGTGCTGGGATTTCATGTTACAGGACACCATGCCAGACTCGCTCTGCACTTCTTGTTTGGGGAGACCCTAACCCTGAGCATTCAGGTGGCAGTCGAGGTGTGGTGTGTAGGGGGCTGACTCTGAGGACCCAGGTTCCTTGTTGTAGTTCCATGCTGCTGTTCAGCCTTGGACAGCCAAACTTAACATCTGTGCCTCAGTTTCCTCATCTGCAAGCAGAGCAGAGACAACACCGTCAGCCCTGTACCTCCCAAAATTGTTGTGGGACCAAAGAGGAGAATGCATGAAAAGTGCTGTGAGCAGGAAGGCCTCTCCCGTGTGAGGGATCACTGATGGGGTGGGAGATGGAGGAGGCCACGAAACTGGGGATTTGTAAGCACGGGTATTAGTCTTTGCTCAAAATAAAGTAAATAAATAGATAAAAGGGAAAGAAAGACAGAAAGACAGACAACCCAGCATCAGCAGTAAGTACTGCCAGGTGCACAGTGTAGTTTTTCCCAACTTTGAGAAGAAAATAATAGAGAGGGGCCAACTGGCTCTCCCAGGAGGCCTGTCCTCACCAATTGAATCCGAAGTCACGGCCCAGGGAATGGCTGCAGGCACTGGCCCAGGGCAGCTGGCCTTGTCCTAGTCCAGCAGTGCTTGGGAAGGAAAATGCTAACAGAAGTCATCCACGTGGCCAGAGACCTGGTCTCCAGGCCATACCTAGTCCCAGATGGCCCATGAAGGGTGCTGCCCACCGGCCAGAACACGTTCAGAAGAGTCGCCATAGTTAGACAGAGAATTACATGGCTTTACCCCAAAATAGGCAGGCCAGGTTTCTAAATGGCTCCCCAGGTGGCTAGTCTCGTTAGTGCTGAGGGTCTCGTTGGGTCATGGTCCAGTTGCAGGAAACTTAGTTCTTTCCAGGCCCACAGATATATCTCTCTAAATCCTTGGCTGGCGATGAGCCCCTGAAATCTGTGTGTAACCTGGGCACAGTTCTTGAAATCCAACTGTAAGATGGCCACACTCCCAAATCTTCCCAGCCAGGGCCAGAGGGGACCTTAGTGAACATCTGGTCCAGTCCCTTCATTTCCAGATTGAGGAACAAGAGGATCCAAAAGTTGCTAATGGTCAGAGGACAGAAGCAAGGAGCTTCTTAACAGGATTGGGAACAGCAGAAGGCCAGCCTCTGCCCTCCCTGTCTCCTTCTCTTCTTTACTGGTGACTTCTAGCCTCTCCCCTTGGGACTCCCTTCCTCTCACCTCTCTACAATTTCCTGGCCAGCCCTGCCAGCCCCCAGCTCTACCTGCTTTCACTGGGCAGCTTGAGGGGTGAGGGTGAGGGTGGAAACTCTGGAACCAGCCCAGCTCTGTGAACGGCACAAGGCAGCATAAAATGTCTTTCTGGGGCCGGGGAGATGGCTCAGTGTGTAAATGCATTTGCTGGGCAAGCCTGATGATTTCAGATTGCTGGAACCCACAGGAAGCAGCACATGTCCTATAGCATGATGGGAGATGGAGACTGGAGAATCTGTCAGAAGCTCACACGCTAGCTAGCTGGAGGATTCCGCACAGAAAGCTCTCACCTCGAAATAAAGTGGAAAGAGAGAACTGACCCGCCCCCCCGAAGATGTCCTCTGACTTTCACAAGTGTACTGTGGTGTGCTAATCAATTAATTATTAATTAATTTAGGGTCAGCAAGATGGCTCAGCTGGTAAAGGTGCTTGCTGGTGAGCTTGACAAACTAAGTCACTCCACAGGCAGAAGGGGAGACCTGACTCCCACAGTTTGTTCTCTGACCTCTCCCATACCCTCACTTGTGCATGTGTGTGCACCCTCAAAACCCCAGTAAATAAATGAAAAAAGATTAAAATGGCTGGAAATCAGCCTTGCTGGAAACCAGCCCTGCTGGAGCCGGGTGTGACTGCCCTTTGTCTCCTTGATTTGCCCTCTGTCATGCATTCCTCACCCATCACAACCTTGTGAGGCCCTTTGGGGCCCCAGGACACAGAAACCATTCATCAGCTCATCTTCAGGAAAAGAGACATGGGAGGGTGTTGGATGCATCACCAGTGAGCTCAGCACTGTGACACAGGGAAGCATACGGGATATCAGGGGTCTAGACGATGGCCCTCAGCTCCCACAACCCAGAGACTTTCCTAAGTTCAAATGACTGTTTTTTGTTTTTTTTAAATAAATAATATATTTAAAAAACACCCCCCCACACACACACACAAATAAGGAGCTATTTCCTGGGCAGATGGATGGAAACACATCCCAGGAAGCATGTGCTGAGCTGAGAGGTTAATGTGACAGTGGCCTGCAAGACCAGTGCTGGCTCTGGTGTGGCTGAAACCACAAGCTGTGCAGAGCTGAGGGCATGGCAGAGGCTCCATGTAAGGGTCCTCAGCTGTGTTATTGTTGGGACTCCACCCTGACAGTGGGGAAGTCATTGACGTTTTGAGTAGAAGGATCAAGTGAATATTCTAGAAACACCCTTCCAGTTTATGAAGACCAGAGGCCAGGTGTCTAGAGCGAAGGTATCAAGAGCAATCTGCCTTTTCCATCATGTCCCAGACATTCTAGAGAGGGTCTGAGGCAGGCCAGCATAAATATAATGTTTGTAGAGTCCCAGCATCAGGACTCTAGGCCTGGCCTGAGGCTTCCCATGCAGCAGGAAGGAAATGAGATGCCGTCCTTACCCAGGGGATGGGTCAAAACCAACCATAGACCCCCCTACATGGTACATGCCTGGGTACCACCCTGAGCTTATTAAAGTGTGCATTCATCCCACAAATACTTCTTAAACGCAAACCACATGCCAGGCCTGGAGAAGTCCATGGAACCCATGGAGCTTACACTTCCAATCGACATCTGTACCCAGAAGCACTCTCCCTGTGATGCCAAAGCCCCATGTTATGGGATAAATTGCCAAAATTCATATTTTGAAGTTCTAGCCCCCAATACCTCAGAATTTGATTATATCTTTGTGTAGCCTTGGCTGTCCTGAAACTACCTCTATAGCCCAGGCTGTCCTGGGACTCACAGAGATCTGCCTGCCTCTTACGTGCTGGGAGTAAAGGCATATGCTACCATTGCCTGGGGAAGATAGAGTCTTAGAAAAGGAATTAAGGGGCTGGAGATATGGCTCAGTAGGGGGGTGAGCACTTGTGCAAGCATGTGGACCTGCATTCAGATCCCCAAATCAACATGGAAACTGGGTACAACCATGTCAATGCCTGTCAGTCCAGCACTGTGGGGGATGCAGACAGGAAGGTCAATGGAGTTTGCTGATGCCAGCCTAGCTCCAGGGGCATGGAGAGGCTCTTTCTCAAGGGAATAAGGCAGAGAGTAATAGAAAAGGACACTGGATGTTCTCCTCTGGCACTAATATGCACCAGCGCACACACGTGCACACGCCACACTTGTACACACTTTTTTTTTTTTTTCTGAGACAGGGTCTCACTATGCACCCCTGGATGGCCTGGAATTTGCTATGTAAACCTGGCTGGTCTCAAACTCACTGAGATCAACCTACCTCTGCCCCCTGAGTGCTAGGATTAAAAGGTTGGACTACCACATTCAACTCACACATTAAAAACAAGGAGGGGGAGGTCGTCAAGAATAACAAAGCATTATAATGGCCCTGTGGTGGGTAGAATGAGGGTGTCCTCTTGGGCCAGCTGTTTGAAGATGTGATCTCCTGATGGTGGTACTCTTTGGTGGAGGGTATGGGACCTGGCAGGAGGAAGTGCTTTGCTGGAGGTGGGCTTTGAGGGTTTATAACCTCACCCCACTTTCTGTTCTCTCTTTCTGCTTCCTGTATGTGGATGAAAATGTTCAGCCAGCTCCTTGCTCCTGCCACCATGCCATGCCTTCACCATCACGATGGGAGCCATACGCCACAACAAACCCATTCTTTCTTAAGTTTCTTTTGGCCATAGTATTTTATCACAGCAACAGAGAAGTAACTATACACGCCCGATTAGGACTTGGAGAAGACCAGGGAGAAGGTGGCCTCAAGGAAAGAAGCCTGAGGAGAAACCACTCCTGCCCATCCCTGGACATCAGGTGCTTGGCTTTTTTTCAGTGTATAGATTCCAGTCTGCAGTGGTTTGGTCTAGACGGCCTATAAAGGTGTCGTACCTGTGAGTTGCTATCTATGTAAGAGCCAGCTAAGGAGGCCACAGGCAGATACTGAGCAGGGCTGGTGTGGGTGGGGGTTGAGATGCCCGAGGTTTAGAGGTAGCTGCTGACTGCCCTGATGGGAGCCAGTTCACCTCATATGGGTTTCAGAGTGTGACCATTCAACAAGATGTACAGGTACTTCAAGACACTTTGCTGCTAAAGTTTTACTTTTAACTCTGGCATCCATGGCAGTGAGTCCCTGTCACCCACAATGAGCCATAGCTGTAGAAACGAACAGAAAGTTTCCTGTCTTCCACAAGGATGCTCCTATAAGGACAGCACCAAGACCTGCACTGGCGAGACAGACCTAGCATGGGCAAGCACCTGGCCTGAGATCCCGCCCAGGCTGCAGTCTAACTCCCTGATGGTCCCTCCTGGCATCTTCTGCCACCCACCCTGCTTCCCCACCCTCTTCTCCCCGCTGCCCTGCTTCTAAGTCCAAGAACATGACCCTATAATGATGAAAGCCAGCTCCCAAGGTCACTCTGGCCTCTACTCAGTAGCTGTAATTTGACATGGCTCCATCACCTCCCTCCCACTACCAAGAGACCAAGCAGCTGCCAGGCCTTTTACACATGTCTGGGGGAACACAATGAGACACCAGAAGGGCTCGTTTCTGTTACAGACTGTCTCCTGGCCCAGCCCTGGTCTGGAGGACACACAGACTCACACTGAACACTGATGCCTACGTCATGCTTCCCCCAATCATCCCGCACCTAGCAATCAATGGCACCCAACTGCCTGTGCCTCTGTTCTCTTTCATCTCTGGGGAATCACTCCTGTTTTCTTGGCTTGGCTTGCTCTGCCTTATTCTTAGCCCCTTGTTTGCCATGTCTACCTAACCCCTACTCATCCTTCAGTACCCAGCTCTGGTGTCACCTTGCCCAGCAAAACTTACTACATCTCCAGTAAATGGACCTAATATGTCTCTATTTGCACTCATTATCTTTATGTTCATCACATATATGTGAAATATTGCTTACATGTCTTTCTGGTTCCCCATCCAGAACGGGAGCTTCTTAAGAACAAAGATGGGTTGGTTCTAGGGCTGACTCATCTATAGCATGCCTGCTAGTGCAAAGCTCTGCACTGACTGAGTTAACAAGTGATCACTGAGAGTTGTAAGTCTCCCAACAGCCCACACGCACACATGCATGCACACATACACGCATGCGCTCATGCATGCACACACAAACTCACTCACACATGCACGCACTAGATGAGGCTCACACAGTCATGTAATTGCTACTTCACTACAAACCCGAGGTCCAAGAGAAGGTGCCTGAGCTGCTCCAAGTCCAGGTCAGTATTAGGATAGAACCAGAGCCCGTCCTTCTGTTGTTTGTCTCTTTTACAAGGACAGTATTATAGATCACCAGGTAGAACGAGCCTTTGAATGCAGCCATACTGTGTTAGTTTTCTAACTGCTACTAGAACAAATTTCCATAAACAGAAGTGGCTTGAAAACAGCACATTGGGGCTGAGGAGATGGCTCAGTGGTGTAAAGGGACTTGTTGCCAGTCCTGACGACCTGAGTTTAATCCAAGAGAACTGACTCCTCTAAGGTGTCTTCTGACCAATAACGCATGCACATGCGTGTGCACACACACACACAGTATAAAAGAATTACTTACTATGTCCCAGGCACTGGGATTGATACTGAACATCTTATATCCACTTCATGTGTTTCTTCACTGTCTTACAAGTAGGGCAATGGGTTCCTGTGAGCGGAGCGGCCAGCAGAACAGGGTGCATCCATTTCCAAGCGGATGCTTCCCTTCCTCTGCTCACAGAGCATCGCTGGGCTAAGATGATGGGAGGATGCACTGCAGAGAAATGAGGGCTGAGGGATTAGCTGGTGATGGGGTGGGTGGGCAGGTCCATCTAGCTTGTGAGTCTGAGGCAGCGTGAGAATGCAGCCACTCCATCAGCTGTGACTGGTTTCCAACGAAAACTCAAATTATGGTCCACACCAGAAAGAGTTTATTTATTCTAATAAGTTTGGTTATGTTTTCCCATACCTGTTCAATATAGAACATTTACAAAATCCCAGAGATAAAAGGGAAATAATAAAATGCATGCAAATTTCTTTACATGGTGTATGTGTGTGGGTGTGTGGGTCAGGGGTTGATCTCAGGTGACCTCAGGTGTCATTTCTCAGGAAGCATCCGACCTGGGGTGCGCACCCTCATCCTGACTTTTTATGTGTGTCTGGACTGAGCTCATGTTCTCATGCTTGCATGGCTGAACCGTATCCCAGCCCCCTTACAGTGCTTTGTAACATACGGTATTTCAACATGGGACAACCTATGAGGTACTATGACGAACACTCATTTATACCTCCAGCTTACAGAACAAGATGTTGTGTGTGAACATATAGGGTTTTCAACTTCAAGATGGTGGTAGGGAAGTGATTCAGAGTCAGTATAAAGCACAGAGCTTTGAGTTCTGGTCTTTCCCCAGCCTCACAGTGTGTCATATAATTCTCTCCCTTTGTTCTGGCAGCAGCAAGCTACTGTTCCCAATCAACCATGTTCTCAGAAGAGAAAACCACTTACACCCTACTATAGACGCCACAGTGTTTAGACACTGTGTCTTGTGTTTCCCATCCCATTGTGTATTCAAAGTGCCCATCTATGTCTGTATAGAGGCAGCCAACACTTAGTATAAAATGGGCCTTGTGTTAGATGACACTGTCTGTCAGGGCCACTGTTCAGGCTCTGAGTACGTTGATGGCAGAAGTGCATTTTGCATACGTTCCTTTTCTGATACTTTAAACGTGGGATGCATTTATTGGGGCATCACTCCATGGCAAGCCAAGGAGCATCTGTGTCATACTCTGATGTGCCTGTTGCCTAGGAAACAGCCTCTCTGCCTGCCCAGAGGTCCCTCAGGACTTCCTCTGGGCCCACAGCTTCAGATTAGTTGCTATCACTTTGACTTTACAAGTTTGTGCCATACAAGTTCAGAGGGGATGTCAGAGAGTCCCCAACATAGTAGGTGCTTCCATTTTTTTTTTTTCCTGAAGAAAAGAACTCACGAGCTGGAGAGATGATTCAGCAGTTAAGAGCACTTAGTGCTCTTGCAGAGGGCCCAGGTTTGATTCCCAACACCCACATGGTTGCTCATAGCCATCCCTAACTCTAGTCCCAGGGGAACGCTATGCTCTCTTCTGACTTCTGTTGGCACCAGGTAGGCATGTGGTTCACACCAATACATTGAGTCAGAGCACTGATACACATAAAATAAACCAAATATTTAAAAGTCATTTTTTAAAAAAGAAAAGAATTTGTCCTTCACATATGAGGTTTTCAGTTGTCCAGAGGTGTCACTCCATCCTTGGGGGTTCCTGCTCTAGGTGTGCAGCTGTGACTTAGCTTGGCACAATCCCTTCTTACCCCTCTGACCTCTGCTCTCTGCCCATTGTTGTTCCTGACAGTTCTCTTTCCTCCTATCCCAGCCTCACTGCCTTTTCTTGCCCTTCAGTCTCTCTCTCCTGTCTCTACCCCAGCCCCTCATCCACTGCTGCTCAGCTGGGCAATTCTACTCCTTCTGAAGACCTCTTCCCAAGGGTCACTGTACTTTTCCTCCTCCCCCATGCATGAAATTCCTCCCTTTCTTCTCTCTGTAAATTCACCCAAGTCTCAAGAATGGAAGTCTGTTTAGACCTGGGGTAGCCTTCACTATTCCCTTCTCCTAGCAGAACAAAGCCAGGGCTGAAGAGTCCCTCCCACCTACTGTCCCAGAGCTCTGGACATCATTATCAGGGAACACCTGCCAGGTCAGACACAAAGTCTGCTGCAGGAGACACATGTATGTATGTGTGTGTGTGTGTGTGTGTGTACATGTTGGAGTGGGTCATGTTACTTATACCTTCTAGCTGGAACATGGAGAAACTGCAGTTGGGGTGTGTCCTGGGGACAGGATGAAGACTCATGACTGCTCATTTGTGGGAAGTGTTGGGACTGGGGAAATCCTATAGATTATCTGAAACCCAGAGATACACAGTCAAGGGTCTGGCTCCGCACCCAGACCTGAGGAGATACTGGACTGTCTTTCTGTGCTCACAAGTCCCTTTCTCTTGGTTTTGGAGGCATCTGGTCATCCTTGCCAGATACCTCATCCTTTCTATGCTGTCTTCATTAGGACTGGGAAGGACGGGAACAAAGGCATCTGGGAAGAAGGGGCTGGTCCAATTCAGTACCTTAGGTCTCCACTTCAAGTTCTTGCTAAGCTTCTGTCTTCGTTAGGGCTACTTACTATTGCTGTGATGAAATACCATGACCAGAAGCAACTTGAAGAGTAAAGAGTTTCTTTGGCTTATATGTCCTAGATCACAGTACCTCGGGGAAAGCCATGACAGGAACTGAAGCTAAGACCATGAGGGGGAGCTGCTTATTATCTCGTTCCTGGGCTCACCTTCAGCTACCTTTTTCTTTCTTTTCTTTTTTCTTTTTTAAAGATTTATTTATTTATTTCATGTGAGGATACTGTAGCTGTCTTCAGACACACCAGCAGAGTGCATTAGATTCCATTACAGTTGGTTGTGAGTCACCATGTGGTTGCTGGGAATTGAACTTAGGACCTCTGAAAGTGCAGTCAGTGCATTCAACCTCTGAGCTATCTCTCCAGCCCCAACTACCTTTCGTATACTGCCCAGGCCCACTTGCCCTGAGATGGTGCTACCCACTGTGGGCCGGGCCTTCCTACATCAATTGGCCATCAAGACATGCTCACAGACCAATCTGAGGGAGGCAGCTCCTTAATTGATGGTCCCTCATCCCATGTATGTCAAGTTGACAACAAAGATTAGCCATCACACCTGGGCAGTCACTAGATCTCTCTTAGCTCCGCTCTCTTCTGTTTCTTTGCAGAACTGGATAACAGTGGCATCTAATATGCAGATAAAGTTGGATAATGTGGGAGGAATACCTAACCACAGAGCCTAACATACACATTTAGCCACAACAAAGGGTAGTCATATGATTCCTACAGATGTCATGGGCTCCCTCTGGGTCTGTAGTTGAGACCCTGAGTGACACCAGATTTCTTAGACCTCACTGAACCTCAACTCATGCTTGAAGTCATAAAAGGTCAAAGGTTGGAGGAAGTCACAATATAAGTTGTCCAGAGTAGCTCTCATAGTCTGGGAAGGTGGCTACATGTACACAGAGATGCAGTCAGAGGCACCAGTGTCAGGAGCACAGAACTGGGCATCGAGGCCACTGTAGCCACACCACATGTCCTACAGCTCAGTGCTTGACTTTTCTTGGTACCTAGCATGGGCCATCCCAGGCTGGTTTTTGAAAGAGGCAGCTGGCACAGTGACACTCGTTGGTGTCCGAAGCAGCATCACCTTCAGTAAGGATCAGGCTTGGTTGGTTTCAGACCATGCTGGTTCCCTATCACCCAATGTGCTGTTGGGTCAGCATCCCTGGGGCTTTCTGGAGACTCCTTCTGCTCCCCTGTAGTTTGAGGACTAAGGGCAGCCCCCAGCACGGATGTGTCTGTGAAACCAGTCATGCATGTATCAGGTTGTTTACTCAAACTCTGCTAAGACCTCTAGCGTACAGGAATTATAAGACACAGACCCAGCTTGAGACTTACAGAGTCACAAGGCTTGTCCTGAATGTCATAGAAGCAGTGACCAATTACTACAGGGAAAAGAGACTCTCAGGCCATCAGAGCTGTCTGCAGCTGCCTTTGAGTCACCCACACTCCCCTATGTAACCCCCATAAACTCACAGCTAGCCTTGATTGGAATCATTCCTTTGGTCTGTCTTTGGTGCCCTATCTGGGGTGAGTAGACATTTGTTCATGTCTCCCCAGGAAAAGTCACACAACACAGGCACACTGAGCAGGAATGGCATCGTGGAGGTGACCCAGAAAGTGGTGGTGGTGACTACATATGCCTGCTCTCCCCAAGACAGACTCTAAGCTTCTGGAGGCTTGTGTTGGGGTCTTACCCTCTTGCCCACCCCAAATGGGGTTGGATGCTCAAGAGGGGCTTTTCTGTGTCCAGAGGCCAAACAACTGGATCCTAAGCCTGAAGGAGGGCAGGAGTTGCCATTTGGTGTTTCCACAGGGGTGAGCTCATCCATCATGAGTCACTTGTAACTGGATGCCCAGTCTCTGTGCACTGTCCAATTTGTGATCTCATCTTACTCTCCCAACCCCCGGCCCCTTGCCAATTTCACGTCCTGTGGGAAGACATGGAGAAATGGGGATTGGTCTCCCCAATTTCTAGGAGGGAGCGTTGAGTTTAGGAGAGAGTATATGACTTATCTAGGATACCCTAAAGTTCACAGTAGTTGAAACTCCTTCCTTTCAGCTCAGTCCAGCAGTTCAGGAGAAGAAAGCCATACAGGTACCACGGAGACACTGGAGCAGTCAAGGGAGGCAGAAGGACTCCACAGATGGATGCCAGGGCCTGGAGTCAGCTAACATTGGGACAACTGGTTCCCCCAGGGTATTCTGTCAGAGCACTGGTTGCCCATCACTTGTGATAAAGGGGTACACTTGAGGCAAAGATTGCTTTACAGAGTTCTGGGAAATTGTAGGCAGCATGTGGGAGATATGTATGTGCTGATATGCCCCACGAGCATGGAGAATGGTCAGCAGCTATGCAAGAGGCCACCTGGAATAAACGCCCTGAGGAGAATTCAACTTGATGTGAAAAGAGTGAATAGTACCCAAGTCATCACCCTGGTCTTTATCTGAGTCAGTGGCTAATGACCCAGAGCTGTTGAGAATGAGTCCCCATCGCTGGAGATCCTTGAGGGAGGTCACATGTCTCTATATCTACTGCCCCACTCAAGAACATTTAACAGGCAGAAGAGATGGCAGCCAGCTTTACTCTCTATGCTGGGGAGGGCATGAGTGTCTGCTTTGATGGATTACTGGGGCTAGCTGCACTGATGCTATCCAATGGAGAACTATCAGAGGAGGACAGAGGACCTACCTATGCATCCAGGGAACAATCCCTACCCAGAGCAAGGACTGTAGTGGGGTCTGACCATTCTGAACACAGGACCCCAGAGATCTTGTAGCTCTCTAATCCATGAGGGTGTCCAGAAGAGGAGATTCCCAGAAGGAAGTGACTACTTTCCACCAACAAAGGAGATGGAGACCTACAGAGGTGATGGGGGGAGGCTCCAGTTCCAACTTTGCTGGGTGACTTTGGGCAAGTTATTAACTTCCCAAATCCCTGTTGCCCTCCACTGTAACCTGAATATGTTTATTGCTTTTCTTATCTCTTTGATATCATACTGACAGAACAGTTAAGGAAGGAGGGGTTAATTTAGCTCACAATTTGAGAGTCCATCCTTCATGGGGTGAGCAGTGTGAGGTGGCGGTGTCTGTAGCCAGGAAGCAGACACAGACAAATGCTTGGAGTTCAGCTCACATTTTCTTTCCCGTTAGTCAAGGACCCTAGCGTATGTGATGACGCCACCCACATTCAGGGCGGGACTTTCCACGTACACCTTTCAGGAATGCTCTTACAGACAGGCTCAGAGATCTATCTCTTTAATGATTCTAAATCCAAACAAGCTGACAAGGAAGCATTAGCACCATGCTGGGAAGCCCAATACTGGGTCTGGTTCTATAAAAGCCCCAGGGCACACAGGGGCTTGTGCTCATCTGAGTCACTCTTGCCACTAGACTGTAATGGAACTTACTGGAAAGCAGGAGCCTACCTGTCTAGCTCACCTCCATGAGCCCAGTGTCTGGCACACAGTAGGTGCTCAGAAAATAGATGATGGAGAAGGAGCATTTTGAGACTTGTTGTTAGTGATGACCATTCCGTCAGCCAGCAGAGAGAGTAGCCAGTGGGGCCTGCTGAAACTGCATCAGGCCAGTAGACCTGGGTTCTATGACATCTCTGCCACTGGCTTGAGGGATCTGGCAAGTTACAGCAGCAGCTTAGGCCTTAATTTCCTTACTTGTTCCATTAAAAAGTTGGACAAGACAAGCTCTCTGGCTCCTTTATGGCTCTGAAGTCAGGGGTGGGCCCAGAAGGATCATGTGCCCATCCATACGTGGACCCATAATAATGCAGTCAGCCTCCCAACCCGTGCCCTCCATTCCGGGGTGTTTTCTACCTGGATGGATCGGGTTCCTTCGTAAAGTCTGAAGGGACTCTGGCTAGCTCAGATGTGGCCAGCATGGCTCTGGCAGCCTTGCCCTTCTCCCCATCCCTCTGCCTTGTTAAAAACCACGAGAGTGCATTCCTAAAGCTACCACCAAGGTCTATTCTCTCATTTTGTCACTTCCTCTACCTGACACTGCCACAAGGTCGTAGCTATCAACGTACTGAAGTCCAGCAACCCAAAGCCCCCTTTGGCTTCCTGAATTAACCTGATCAACTTAAAATTAAACACTTCATCCTAACACAGGATTTCCCCTTGTACCTTTATATACAGCCATTTTCGTATGGGCCACATCTGTCTCCCTCTATCCAGAGGCAGTCCTTTGTCCCCCTCCAGGACAAATACCCTATCCCCTCTCCATTTTTCCTTTCTCTTTCTCCCTCCTTCCTCTGTCTCCTGCCTTTGTCCCTTATCCCTGCCTTCTGTCCCTTTGGGGCAAACAAAACACAAACCCCTTCATGCTGAGAACTTGGTCTTGGGGGTCCTTTTCCTTTAAATGCTATTTTGAGCCTTTTCGGACTCCCTGACCCCATACTCGGCACTCCTGGTAGGCAGGATGAGACGATCCCCGCTCCGTAGTCTGTCTGCAAATCCTCCCCCTCCTCCTTAGCAGTTTGGGACAAGTCTCATGTTCCCACCTCCAGAGCTGCAGTGGCCCCTTGACCATGGGTCAGGATGGGTAGAGTGACATGTTTGCTGACAGACTGGTGGCCAGCGTGCAGAGGGGAGCAGGCCAGCAGCCGCAAAGGTGCAGTCTGTGCCAGGTGGGCCTTGCCAGCCTGAGCTATTTTTAGAAGCCATGTTTGCAAATTTTGTGTTAATAGTGTCTCTGTCCAAGCTCTGGCTCTCAGGGCTTAGGGAGGGAGAGAGCCCTGAGAAGTCCTCCCTCTGGCTGCCTCCTCCCCCTCCTCCTCTTCTTGTCCTCCTCCTCACAGGTGGCTGGGATCAGAGCCCTCTCCAGGCTTCCATCTGCAGACATTGGGCCAGTGAGGGAGTGGGGCAGAGGGAGGGGGTGCAAAGTGAGAGATGGCAAGGACCAGGAATGGGACATGTCTGTTCGGGACAACTCACTGATGGGGATTGTCATTTACTTTGTCTCTGGTTCCCTCAGTGAGCCTGCGCCTCCTAGCAGTCTCCTGTTATTCTGTGTATCCCAAAGCCCCTTGCCAGGCCTTGACTGAGCCTGTGGCAGCATAGGCTAAGCCCTGGCCAAGGCAGAGTAGATCTTCCTGCGCCAGCTTATGAAGAATGTGACCATGGTGGGGAGGGTGGGCTGGCAAGCCTTCAGTCCCACCCTGGGGCTTCTTGTCTGCCATGAAGGACAGACATTGAGCCTGTCAATACCCTAGGATAGCTATTCCAAGGGGAAGGGTATGTGTGTGTGTGTGTGTGTGTGTGTGTGTGTGTGTGTGTGTGTGTCAGGGGGTACTGGGAAATCATAGCCCGTTCTGAGCTGAGGACTGACTAGTAAGTCGAAGTCAGGTCAAAGTGGGTACTAGAGTCCCACAGGGCAAGCTGGAAGGCTGAGGGTAAGTGGAAACCTCAGGCTCCCTACTTCAGGGAATGACCACTGTAGCCAGGGCATCTATCCCTCCAACCACAGAGGTCCCCATTTTTTCCTGGTTTCCACGCATCCACACAAACCTGCACCACGAAGGCGCATCCATATTCCTCCTCACCCAACCTAACAGTTGAGTGTCTCTCCACCAAAGCGGTTGTGCCACTGGTGTGCAGCCAGGAGCCCCAAAGACTGGCTGGAAGGAGCCTAACGGCTCCAGGGAATTGTCTAGTCCTCTGCTGGAACACCCACCCTGGGGAGCCACTCGCTGGACAGCTTGGTGGGAGGTGAGCAGGAAACGCCTCCTTGCTGAAACCCACCTTCCTGTTGCCAGCTGGCCCTTCCTAGCGCTCCCTCTTTGGGAGAAGCAGTTTCCGGTGGCTTTGAGAGTCTGGGTTCCAGCCCTGGCTCTTTCACTTAGAACCCTGTGACCTTGGGTGAGGTGCTCACGCTCTCTGGACTTCATCAGTAGAGTGAGAAGAGCTTTAGGTCGGGCCTGGAACTCTGTTAACTTCAAAGTTAACACTGCCATTGTTTCATCGTTACCGGTCAATGGAGGGGGAAACTCGTGGCTCGAGCTTGCAGGGAGCAGGCAAGGAGGACGGCCATGGCCTCAGGGGCCCTCGCCAGGCTCCGCTGGGCCGCTGCGCTTTACGAGCAAAAACAAACACGTCCCACAAGCCTAGCCTGTGCTGCCAGGTCAAAGCCGGCTTTGTGCCCGCCCCGCCGCCCCCGCGGCCCAGGCGATTTTAATTAGCGTCTGGGTCCACGCTGGAGTCACGAATCAAAGCCCGCGTTCTTCTGCGCCCGCGCCCCGACCCCCGCCCCCTGTCCCACTCCGAGCACCCTGCTGGAAGCTGCGGGTAGTGAAGGTGTTTCGAGTTCGAGTCTTGCCTTTAGAGCAAGTTGTCTATGCGATGAGCCTCAGTTTTCCCCGTTACTCACAGCACTCACTACAACTAGCCACCTCGAAGTGTGACTGGTGTAGAAAGATAGAGGGCTGACAATTGAGCTCTTAAAGTGCCAAAGACCCTTAGGGCAGAGGCTACATCTTGGGAAGATAAGGAAATGGTGTTGGATACAAGGTAGACCCGCTAGGCAGTGGGAAGTCAGTTGCATTGGCCACCAGGTGGGGGAGGTGCATGGGCAGTCATGGCCCGGAGCAAGAAAGTCAGATTTGAGCTTTGGAGAGTCCCTCTACTGTGCCTGGTTATAGGAGTCTAGAGGGTGGCCAGTGAAGAGCTCTGAGAAGGGTCAGGGCGGCCACCATAGGAAGAAAACAAACTGTCAGACTGGATCACAGGGTGGGGGTCGGGGGTGGGGTGCAGGAGATAGCGTTCTCCACAGGTTAAGATCCTGTGTTCTTAGGGGCTTCCTTGGGTCTGTCTACCTGGGGTGCTTGTTTAAAACACCAGTTCAGGAACTGGGGATAAGGACTAGAGGTCTTACCCTCAGACTTATTGTAAAAACTTGCATAGCAATGTCTGTAACCCCAGCTGAAACAGTGCTGCCCCTGGGGCTTCTTGCCAGCCAATCTGATCAAATTGGTGAGCTCCAGGCTCAGTGAATGACCTTGTGTTTAGTTAAGAGTTCTATGCTATGATAAAGACCATGACCAAAAGCTACTTGGAGAGGAAAAACTTTATTTGGCTTACAAGTATAGATCACAGTCCATTATTGAGGAAGCCAAAGTAGGAACTCAAGCAGGGAAGGAACCTAGAGGCAGGAACTGAAGCAGAGACCGTGGAGATGCGCTGCTCACTGGCATAATGCCCACGGCTGACTCGGCTTGCTTTTCATGACATTTATATAATATATATATATATATATATAATTATGTTTTCCAGGACTGCCTACCCAGAGTTGTAGGCACAACCACATTGTCCTGGGCCCTCCCACTTCAATCATTAATCAAGAAAATGCCCACAGATTTGCCTATAGGCTAACCTGATGCCGACATTTTCTCAATGAAGATTCTCTCCAGATGAACGTAGCTTGTGTAAAGTTGACAAAAACAAGACAAAAACAAAACAGTTAAACCTCCCTGGAGACATCCTCTCAGACACACCCTAAAGATGTGCTTCATTAACACCCTGGATCCACTGATCTTTCTTTCAACATTTATTTAGTGTAGAGTGTGTGAGCACACACACACATTCGCCTCGGTGTGTACCCAGAGGTCAGAAAACAACTTTTAGTTGTTACCCAGTTCTCTTCTTCCATCTTATTTGTGGCCCAGTGATCAAACTCAGGAGGTCAGTCTTGGCATCAAGCTCCTCTACCCGCTCAGCCATCTGGCCTGCCCCCTTTGCTGTTTTCTTAATTTAAGCAAATTACAATCAGAATTAACACTGGACCTGCGTCTGTTAGACGCTGCAGGCTAGAAGGACAGACTAAATACCTGGCACGTGGTAACGACCGTCTGCTGGGATCCCTGAGTTGGGAGGTTGAGCTGAGGCCTCCGGTGAAAGTAAAGCATTAGGAGGAGTTTCTGAGATGAGCTAGTAACTGTGTAGAGGGGAGGAGAGGTGGGGAGGGGAGGGGAGGCAGGGATCATACCAAGCCCCACAAAGCAAAGCTGGCTGTCTTGTAGAGAAGCTCTGGGGAAGGGGCTGGTGATTCCTCAGCTGCTGCCACCAGTGTGAAGGAGCTGGAATGTGGGTGCCACACACCCTTGACCACTGGCTAAGGTCATTGGTGCCAGGGTGTGTGTATGTGTGTGTTTCGTGCACGCACATTCTCTGGTTTTCTAACCTGGGAGATCACTCTGAAGTAGGAACCAGTGCCTATGACGACAAAGGATGGAGGTGTCACACGTGGGGACGAACTACAGCACATCTTCAATGGTAGGAACTGTGAGGCCATCTGTTTTCTTACCTGTTGAGGGATGGGTGGTCACCATGTCTGTTTGGCATGGCTTTTGTTGACACTACCTTCTATTTAGATGCATTCTTAAATCCTCATGTCTATCTCTGTGGCCATGTTCTGGCCTAGAAGGTCAGCCTGTCAGTCACTGAGAGCTGAGGTCAGTCACTAAGCTGTTATCTATTGTTAATTCCTGCCACAGAAGTAGCACCTACCCTCCACCCCCAACCCCATACTGACATTTTCTCAGTTGTACCTAGTAGTTATGTAGCAGCGGTAGCAGCAGCAGCAGCAGCAGCAGCAGCAGCAGCAGCAGCCTCTGGAGCTCCTGGAAAGCAGTGGTACCCTCCCCCTCATCAAAGATCAAGCTTGATCCTTTTGTCAGAGTGGAGTCTGCTTGCAGACAGTGGTCCTCACCTATTCTCAGAGGGATCATTTGCTACACGGGGGACAGCTGGGCTTGAGTGGAATGTGGAAAAGTCTCATTTGCCTTTGCTGCATCACTATCCAATCCCCCCAACACACACACACACACACACACACACACACACACACACACACACACACTGATTTTTAATGCTTCCAAATTTTATTTGCTAGGAGCTGAGGCCAACCAACGTGTTGTGTAAGCCCACCACGCCTGGGCGGATAGTCACATCCTTGGGCTGTCGCTTCTGGTAGATGAACTGATTGATGATCAGCTGGACCTGGCAACTGGAATATCTAGAAATACCTCTCCAAGTGGCTTGGCTTTCTCACGGTGTGACAGCCTGCCTTGGAGTCACTGGTACTAAGTGGCTCAGAGCTCCAAAAGCATGCATCTTGGTAATATCTGTGGCCTTTTCTGGCCAGAAGTCACCCACCTAATTTCTGCTTCTTTCTGTTGTTACAGATGAATTCTCCCAGGTTTAAAGGAGAGGGTAAGGACTATGTGACCTGATGTAGATGCAAACATCTATGGATTTGTTTTAAAGCTGTCACAGGATGCAGGCTGGGGTGGTCCCATCTGTGAGCAGAGCTAGAATCTGAGGAAAAAAGGGATCTAGGCATGGTGATTCATGGATGAAATCTCAGCACTTGGGAAAAGGGAGGAGGATTATAAATTCAAGGCCAGCCTGGGTATCACCCTCTCCAAACAAAGAAAATAAAGAAACAAAGCAGAAAGCCGGGCAGTAGTGGTGCACGCCTTTAATTCCAGCACTTGAGAGGCAGAGGCAGGCAGATTTCTTAGTTCGAGGCCAGCCTGGTCTACAGAGTAAGTTCCAGGACAGCCAGGAACACAGAGAAACCCTTCTCGAAAAAACTAAAAAAACAAAAACAAAAACAAAACCCAAAAAAAAAAGAAAGAAAAGAAAGCAGAAGGGAAAGCCAGGGAACAAGAGCTTGGTTCTTTCCTATGCTGCCAAGGAATTCTTAGAAGCCAGAAAATTTTGTATTTGAAGTTGGTCTTCAGGGTCATTCAAAAGATATTTTTAAGGGAAGAAGATAAACATGTGGAGTTGTTGGTTAGTTTGACACTCAAGGTGTAAATATTTGAGAAATACAGACTCTTATTTGCATTGCTGTCTAGTCCCATGGTGTGAGGGCCTAGTATTGAGTGTGGCACCATGGTGAGTGTGGCAGTGGTGCTGAGTCACAAGGACTCAACAGACATTTACTGAGTCACCTATATGTCCCTTCGAGTCCCTCCGAGAGAGGGGGAGAGAGAGAGAGAGAGGGAGAAGAGAGAGAAGAGAGAGAGAAACAATCGGGCTTCAAAGCCCACTTCCAGTAACACAGCTCCTCAAATAAGGCCACATCTCCCAATCCTTCCCAAAGAGGTCTACTAACTAGGAACCAAGCACTCAAGTCTATGAGCCTATGAGGTCATTCTCATTCAAACCATCACATTCCACCCCTGGTCCCCACAGACTCATAACCTGGGCTGCTGCTGGGAGAACAAGCAAGGGATTGTGTTGAAGACATAGCAGGAGGCATCGAGAAGGATCAGAACGCAGAAGGCTTTAATGTTACCCACGGGCGGTGAGAAGTCCTGGACAGCTTTAATGGGGGAGAGCCTGGTGGAATGATGGTTTGGAAAGGCTGCCTTGGCTGAGAGGTAGAACTTTCTAGCAGGGTGAAGTGGGAAGGCTGGTGGCAGGGAGCTGTGAGCAGGTTGTAACAACCCGAACCTTCTAGTCACAGCCTCTGAGTTGGTTCGTTGTCCTTTGACCTTAGGCATATTGTGTGATTTGCACCAGACTAGGGTAAAGGGAGAATGATAGTAAAAGCAGATATCATGTGGTCATTACGTCAGAACAGAACAGAGGTCTAGATCCCAGGTTAATTCTAGAAAGCTCCTCTGTGCAGAGAAGGGCATATGTACAGAGACCCACACCAGCCCATTTACATAGAGACCCATACTGGCCCAGTCCCTGCCAGCCTTAGCCACACGGAATAGCAGTTCCCACTCTTCTCCCATACATGGTTCTGAGGAGGAAGAAATCAAGTACCGGTGCCTTCCAGGGACTTAGGATGAGGAAAAGTGGGTTTCTAAGCCAGTCCTGGAGAGAGACGCCATTGTGTCTAGTGTGGCCCCAGGCTTTCCCTTATGCCTGAGGCAACTCCAAACCACAGACCACCTTTTGATTCTCAGAAATACTGCCATTTCCTAGAGTCCAGCATCCCTGGAGGGATGGGACAAGGTAGTGTCACAGCTGCAGGAGCAAGAGAAGAGGAAGTGGCCCCAAGAAACCTGGAGGCATCTCAGTAAATGAGCCAGCTCTGGGCTTGAAGGCTGCCCAGATGGGTCAGTGGAATAGGGCTCTAAGCTCAGTTCTGTAGGGATGGGTGGGAGGCAGTACTCTAGGCTGGAATCCACATTCTTCCATTTACTCTCAGCTCATCTTCTCATTCCCTGAACTCTCATTTTCTCATCCATGTAGCATAGATAGAAATCTCCACCTCACTGGGGTCTTCCAGGAAGCAGATGAGAGACAAATTTGAACATAGTAAATGGTGGAGTGGTATCACTGGCCTCCAGGCAGCATCGCCCGCCACTCTCCTGAATCTCTTCTTTATTGCCAAATTTATTAAAAGTCTGTTTCCTCACTTCCCAGATACTACCTCAAGTCCCCCCAACTCAGCTTCTGCCTTTCAACTAACACCAATGGTTGCCATGGCCACAAGATTGTCCTTGTCTCCACAGAGGGTTCTTTCTGGCCTCACTTACACAACTTCATGGTGGTGAGTGTCTGGCCTTCCCTCTGCTCACCCCAGCAAGATGCTCCAACCTTTGTCTGGGTCTCTCTTCTCTTTCATTCTACAGTCTTTGCCAGAGCTTGGTCCCTCCCCTTCTGGCTTTGGTCACCATCTAGAAGCCAACAGATCCTACCTTCTGTCTCAAGCCCAACCTTTGGTAACCCATAATATACCCAGAGTACTATGGCCATCTCCTCGGGTGCAAGGTTGTTGTGTGTGTGTGTGTGTGGGTGTGGGTGTGTGGGTGTGTGAATGTGTCTTCTAGACTCCACCTTGTGTCTTTACTCCTTCTCCCTCAACTTTATACCCAGTCAGTCCATCCTGCCTTCACCATGGCCTCCCTAAACAGTTCTTCCCTGGCTTCTGCCTCACTCTGCCAGGCCATTCTTCTCTAGCAGGTAGGAGTAGCTCTCTAAGTCACAGATTGTCTCTTGGGGTAAAACCAGAGTCTCTCAGTTGAGGGGCAACTTCACCTCCATCTGCTCACTGCCCAGCCCTGTCCGGCCCTGCCGGCCCTGCCCGGCCCTGCCCGGCCCTGTCCGGCCCTGTGCCCTGCCCGGCCCTGTCCCACTGCCCCCTGCCGCCTTCCGCCCTGGTGAAGGATGATGCTTCCATCATTTGCTTCTCTCATCTGCCAGGTGTTCTGCTTCTCCATCATTACCCCCCCCCCTGCTCCATTTACTATTGCTCTGTCTCTTTCCTGTCCTCTGAGCCTGTGTAAGTGTCCTCGGTTGGGATCAGGGGCTGTGCCCCATAAAGTCCTGCTTTACACCTCTTTATCATTCAGACGTCATGATGCCACCGCTTATATCTATTGAGGTCCTCTCTCCCTAACTTGGAAGGGCAATGTCAACTCCTTATTCTGTGTTATTGGTCTAGTATAAGCTACCCCAGAGTGGCTGAGAAAGCATGTGAAATCAGAACAGCTTGGTGTTGTACGAAAATGGTGTTTGCTCAAACAGAAGGGCTGGACTAAAGCCAGGGGGGCTTGATGTACAAAATGTGCCCCACCCCTGCCCGGGGAATCAGGCTTTGGGCACACATCATAGGCTTCAGATGTGCTTATTAAATAAGCCAGGAGGCAGCTTGTCCCCTTCCAGATCAAGAAGAGTATCCCAGGGACCCATTCCTGTCCTGAATCCCAAGATTGCTGTATTTGAGATGGGAAGATGGATGGGGTTGGGGTGGGGGCAAGGGACAAGGGGAGCACTGGGAACACTTTGCTGGAGAGCCATTCCACAGAGCTGGGAAGATGGTCAGAGCACACCCTATGAATGGCTGGGCTTCCAGGTTCCTGATTTTCTCAGAATGCACCTCTAGACTTGCCAGGTTAAGTCTCTCTGGTGCGGAAGCTATTCAAAATGATGACTCTCCATGAGAAGGAGCAGGTAGGAGCTATGAGATGACAGGGAGGCCACAGACGTGTTTTTCTAACTGAGCCTGTCCTCAACCCCTCTCTGGGTATATTATGGGTTACAGCTGGCAAAGGGGCTTCAGGACAGTGATTCCCAGTAAAAGTAGCATTGGTGGCTGCTTAGATCCCCAGACTTCAGGGACGGCAGAGTGGAAGCCAAGGCTGTGGAGACAACAGGGTGGGCTCTCTAGGCGGCTGCACAGCCCTGGCCAGCAGGCTTCTGTCCATGACCTCTTCACTGCGTCTTATCTGCCCTGTATTGAAAGAGTGGAGAGCCGGGGCTGCGGATGGCTGAACCTGGCTGTCCTGAGAGCTTCACCAGAGTGACAGAGTACTCAAATTCAGGTCCCGCCTGGCTATTCATCACTGTGAGGCTCTGAGAAAGACTGTCTTACTGGAGCCTCGGAGGCCTCTCCAGAGTGGGGGTAAATCCTACATTGTTTGACGTAAGTGAAGTCACGGGCCATAAACCATATTGGACATTGCAAGTGCTTACACACGTGGGCAGGATAAATGGTGGATTTGTCTTTCACTGTAATGGTTGGGCCTTCTCGGACAACGGGCCAACTTGGCAATCTGACTGCAGTCTTGGATCCCTTGGAGGTGAGGCTGCTCGTGTGGCAGCAAGAATGGGGGAAGGAGTGCTAGCCCGGAGCCCGAGCCTGGCTTCCAGTCCTAGCCACCACTACCCGCTCTGTGCCTTCAGGCACAGTATGGCTTAGCTCTGCTCTAAACTCAGATTCCCTGAAGTAGGCATGGCTGGCCTAGAGGGCCCCAGGCCCCGGGAAAAGTGCACTGAGGTCGTGTTCACTACTACTTGGCAAACTAAGTTAGTTCCTCTTTTTAAGCTTAGTGCAAGGAAGCCACTGGAAGGGTGGGGTGCCCCCCATAAAAGCATCCTATTTGGAGGCTTAGGGGATAAGGGCACTGGGAGACAAGAGCCTGGGAGGAGGCTGCAAGAGCTATCCCTGGCTCTAATGAAAAGCAGCTGTGAGGAGTCGGGCCCCTCTGTACCCCTTCTGAATCTACTTCCACCCATATAAATTCAGGACAAAGGCATCTGCCCAGAAAGGTCCCTGGAAACGGGATGTGAAGTCAACAGGCAGGGCTGGGGAGGAAGGTAATGCACTTCTTTATTAATATATAATAACAAAACCAATAAAACTCGTATCTGCAACTGTTTAAGTCCTTGCTATAATGTCTTGGTCACTTTGTCTGGGCTGGCTGTAACTTTCAGCTCTGGAGTCTGGGCTAGGAAGACGGTCCAGTAACCTGCATAGAGGGAGGTAGAAGAGACAAGGGATGTGTATAGCTATGTATTTCATAAGCATGTGTGCAACAGTGGTGGTGACTGGGCCTTTTAATGCTTGAGTCAGGAGAGACTGTATGGCCCAGGGTTTGGGACCCACTGGTGGAGAGCTGAGGTCCCTATCTTGTAAGTTGTATGAGACTTAGCCTTCAGACACCCTGTATTTAGGGGTTGGGTTTTCTGACTTCTGTAGGTAATGTTTCATCTGTCACCTGACTTGAACATCCCCACAAGAACATCCAGGTCCATCTTCATGGAGTAATGCAGAAGAAATTAGATTGTCTAGGAAAGTGGTTAGAAGGGTCTCACTGGGAATGGGGAGTCTAGAACAGTGGGTTTCAACCTTCCTAATGCTGTGACCCTCTAATACAGTTCCTCATGTTCTGGTAACCCCCAACTATAAACTTATTTCATCACTAATTCATAACTGTAATGTTGCTAATGTTATGAATTGTAATATAAATATCGAATCCATGACCCCTTTGGGGTCAGACCCACAGGTTGAGAACTGCTGGTCTAGAGGCATGGCAAGCACCAGATCTTGAGAGCTCAGACCTGACCCTTCTGGGCCAAGACAAAGCCATCTGCTCAGTCTCACCTTCTCTCTCTCACTTAGGGATTGAGAAATCTCTGGCCCAGACACCCACTGGATTCCTGTGCTGGGAACTGACGTCTGCAGCTGACAGCCCCCTCTGCTCCCCCTGACACCAGCAGCCTGGGAACTCCCCAAGAGGTCCTGCTTTTTCTCTGCTCCCCTCTCTGGCCTGCCCCTATTAGGAACCTAGCCCAAGGTCCCACCTTCATGGGTCCCGGTGAGCAGCCGGAAGTTCTGAGCCTCTTTCTGGAAATCTTGCTTCCTGACTCTCTTGATCTGAACCAAGTGGTAAATTCCTGCAGGAAGACACAACATGAGCTATGGAGGTAAGAGGGAGTGCCACTCACAACTCATCCCTTCCTGCCCCAATCTGAGGACACACGAAGTTAATGTGGAATAAATTTGCATGGTTCCAGTCAGTTCTTCAACCCCATTGCTCTTCCTCAGTCAGTACACCAGAGCCCTGGCCCTCTTAAACCATAATGCTATTGGTGACCATTCGAAATGCTCTGGCTTCTCTGACCACCTGTCACTTCCACAGTAAGGAAAACCTGTTCCTTTAACCACCTTCCTCTGCTGCTGCTCCTGTCACCAGCGACATCCTCATATCTGCCCACGTGTAGGGAAGAAGGGAGGGAAAGGAGGAGGGAGGAAAGGGAGGAGGGAGAGGGAGAAAGGAAGAGGGAAGGAGGAAAGGAGGGAGGGAATGAGGGAGGGAGAGATGAAAGGGAAAATAAAGAAGAAAAGGCTGATCCATAAGGAACATTTAACCTTTTCTCTAGCATACAGCATGAGCTAAAAATCCAGAACCGTGTTTATTCAGACATCATAGAACAGGAGCTAAGGGAGCTATAGTGTCTTGAGTATGGTCCATCCCTAGCTAATATTTGTGGCCCAGGAGGAAACCAAGCCTTTGCAAATGTTACTACTGCAGCTGACAGCCTCCCTCCCCTCCCCCTGACACCAGCAGCCTGGGAACTCCCCAAGAGTTTCTGCTTTCTCTCTGCTCCCTCCCCGGCCTGCTCCTATTAGGAACCTAGCCCAAGGTCCCACCTTCTGTTTTTGCTTTCTGTGGACAGCAAGAGTGATTCACTCACTCAGCATTAATGGGAAGGCTTCCTGACCCATCCTGAAGATGACCACAGCCTCTTCTCCACAGGACCAATCACACTAGGTTCTGTTTATCATTTTACCCTTCTTCTTTTTAAATGTGTGTGTGTGTTCACATATGTGTATGTGAATATGGAAGACAGAGGACAGACAACCTTGGGTACCATCCTCACTAAAGCTTTCCTTTGGGACAGGGTCTTTCTCTGGCCTGGAGCTCACGAGGCAGGCTAGTCTGGCTGGGATGCTCCTGTCTCCTCTTCTCTAGTGCTGTGATTGCCAGTGTGTGCCACGGCACCCAGGTTTTTCACATGCCTTCTGGGGGCTGAACTCAGGTTCTCAGGTTTTGAGGCGAGCTGTCTTCCTAGACCAGTCATTCCATCCCTACGGTGCTGTCATCATGACATTGTCTAATTCTCTCCCAGACATGAAACTCTGGAGATCTTAACTCCTTGAGTTCTGAGCATGAAACATTTATGATAAATGATTCCCTGGGTAGAAGGATGGGTGGGTGGACATATGCTTGCATGAATGCATGTATGTATGTATTATGTATTTATGAATATATGTATGTATATGTGTGTGTATTAATGGGTGGATGGATGTGGTTAGATGGACAAATGGGTGTGGGGATGGATGGATGGATAGATAGGTGTAGGAGTAAGCGGATGGGAGCCGGGCAGTGGTGGCGCACGCCTTTAGTCCCAGCACTTGGGCAGCAGAGGCAGGTGGATTTCTGAGTTTGAGGCCAGCCTGGTCTACAGAGTGAGTTCTAGGACAGCCAGGGCTACACAGAGAAACCCTGTCTCGAAAAACCAAAAAAAAAAAAAAAAAAAGGAATAAACGGATGGATGAGTGAATGGATGGATAAATGGATGTGGGGTAGATGGATAGGTAGGTAAATTGATAGGTAGATTGATGGCTGACTGGAAAGATGGGTATAAAGGTGGATGGATGGATAAGTTTAGGGTTGTCTGGCTGGCTGGGTGAGTAAATAAATAGATAAATAGATATGTACCTAGTCTAGTGAGGCCCCAGGGGGAATGAGGTATTAGTTGACTCCTCTGGTATTTTCACTTTGTGGGACGCTACCCTCGGCACCATACATGGCACTGAGGCCCTAAGCACTTGCTCTGTGAGGTGGCACTAGCTGTTACCCACCTCAGCCTCTGGCCAGAGAGAACAGATGCAGCCAGCAGGGCCTCAGCTAGGCCAGCACTGCCTTGGAGGAAGATCAAGAACCAGATCTGTATCCTGGGATCAGGGTGAGGCCCCATGAAGGGGAACAGAAGACATGGATGCTGGGACTGAGTTTCAGGAATCAGGAAATAGCCAGCACTGTCCAAGGACAGTGCTTAGATGCCAAGAACCAGCATATAGCTCCAAAGGCCCAGGGAGCCACATCAGAGTGGCAAGAAATAACTTCTATGAGATGGAGACAGGCCCTCCTGCACAGGCCTGCCAGTGTATGCTCCCCAGTACATGGGAGAAGAGGTGGCAGATGGGAGAAAAGTCACACATACACCTCACGGGTTTATAATGCAGAATGAAGAAGGATGCTTTTTGGCCGGGGGGGTCTTGAATGTGCCCCCTTGCCCTTTTGAAAGGCTGCATCAAGTCTGAGCACAGCTGGGCCCTGTGAACCCCTAGCAGAGCTGGCGCTGGTAAGTGAGTTCCAGGCAATAGGCCAGTCTAGCTCACAGTGAAGCCAAACTTCTCTGGACCAAGCTGTTCTGGGCTGAGAGGGAGGCACCTGCACGGGACTAGGGCAGGGGCCAGGGACCATCAGGAGATAGAGAGAAACCCCAGAATCTCACAGGCTCTTAATCCTGAGCTCATTCTGCTCAGATGCTGCTGTGCTCCGGGCTGGTCCCAGATGGAGAAGCCTTGCTAGTGTGGCTTCAGTGGTCACTCCTCTGAGGGAGGAAACTGCATGTGATAGTCCTGATGATGAGCCCAAGGAGTGTTAGTCTGGGGCAGGGAGGGAGTCACTGAACATTTAGGTGAGTCAAGGGCAGCAGCTGGGGAGCACTGTCAGGGACAGGACAGTAGGAACTGGGATGGTGGAGGTTTCTTTTATGCTGGGTCCAGTGGTGATGAGATGGAAAATAAGTCTCTTCATTCTCTGTATGTCATCCTGGCCCTTCTTGGTCTTTCCCAGACACCTCCATAAGCCCTCAGGCAAGTCATGTTATCTCCTAGATGGAGCTTGCACTTCCTTCCCATGACTAGGTCTACGGTTAGCCCAAGCTGGTCTCAAATTCTCCCTGTATCTGAAAATGACCTTGAAAGTCTGTTTTCACTTCTGAGATTACAGATGTGTGCCACTGCCTGGTTTATCCTGTGCTGGGGGTTGAACTCGGGGCCCTCTGTGTGCAAGTCAAGCACTCTAGCTACTAAGCCTCTCAAAAACGAGGCCCAAGTACATACCACACAGTTTCTTGTGAGGATTAAATGGGGGCACTTTGCACATGGTGCCTTCTGTGTACCATACAGATCATAGAGCACAGGGCTGCTGCTCTTCTGCCTGCAAAGCCCCCTGGCTTCTCCAAGGCCCTCTGGCTTCCCTCACTTGCAGAGGTCCACCTTCTAGGAAGCCTTCTCTGACCAGATCAGCTCTCCATAAGCACTGCTACACAGAGTCAGCAAGCCATGTGTTCCCAAGGATGGGAGCTTGCTGCTGTCCCAGCACCTGCTGGGGTGTAGAGTGTGGGTGGTCTGAGAGCTGTCGCCAGCACCAGCCCTGGGAAACAGTCTGGTCTAAAGGTTCAGAACGATGACAAGGGTTCATGCTTGTGAACCTCTCCTGCTCTGTGGCTCTGCACTTCCCTCTGAGGTTAAGCAAGTCCCTCCTCTTACTAAATAGAAGCCCACCTCTCCACCTTCTAACCAGCCAGTGTGGTAAGAGGATAGAGATATTTTTGTCACATTCCATAGGTCAGGGATTATCCCAGGGCACCTTTGCCCAATCCACAGAAGAGAACACTGAGGTCCAGAGAGGCTAAGTGATTGCCCAAGGTCACACAGCTAAGAATGAAACGTGCCAAGATTTGAAGTAGCCGAGGTGAGTTTGAACCCAGATCTGCCTGGTTCCATAGCCTCTGCTTGTGGTCTGGCCACTGCTGTCACTCAGAGTAAAACTGTTCTCTCCGACAGGGCATCCCACCTGAGTCAGGAGCCGGTATTCCCCACGCCCTGCATCTTTACTCCAGACTCTGGATCGTGGCTCAATGCTTCAATCTCACCAGTAGAGTCAGTCTATGATTTTAAGGTCGGCTCCTCAAAGGGTGCAGTAACCCTCCATGACCAGGAGAGGGAGCATTCAGGGGCCTTGGCGAGCTTATCAGAGCTATCACAAGTCAAATGAATGGGAATGGAATCAGGGTTCCTTACCCTGGGAAGGAGGCTGAGGCACCTGCCTAGCAAAGCCTCCTTAAGGCCCCTATGGGTGCTGAGGACAGGAAGGCACCAGAGGCATACAAGGCTGGAGCTGGCCACTCACCTTTCATCAGCTTCCAGATGTACATCTCTACCTGGTCAGAGGCTTCATGCTCTAGGACAAAGCGATGTAGGCTGTCTGGGCTTGGAGATACCAACGTGTACACATGGAACTGGCCCGGTACCTTGGGACAGCGGGTGGCAATGACCTCACTGTGGTCATCATCCACCTCATCCTCTAAAAGAGAGAAAACAAATGTTTGTGATGTGTTCAGTCAGCATTGGCTAGTCTCAAAAGGTCCAGGGTTCTAATGTTTTATGAATGCATAGAACACAAAACATCATTTGATTTTGTATCTATAAAAGCCTCTGAGGCTACCACTGTCACGCTAGGTGGTTCCGTGCAGTCTGGCATTTTCTATACATGAGCTTCTAGTCGTCTGGGCACCTGTAAAACCCACGTCCTATGGCTAAGTGTAAGCGCTGCAGGTCGTTGAGCCCCCCAGTGCCTATGGACAGTGTCTTCCCTGCCCTCAGCTTCCCTCCTACCTGGGCAGATCTTGCAGCACTTCCCAGCCACTTTCTTGGGTTGACTGCAGGGATATTGGGTGGGGCAGGTCACACGGTGGCAGTCCTGGTAGCCATCCATACAAGTGCACAGGATGCAAGGCATGGGGCCAAAGGAGAGCACAGTAGGGTGCCACACCTCCCCATGGGAGTATGTCTTCCCATTGTGTGTGCAAGCTGGAACACGGAGAGCAGGGAAGAGGGAGGGCGGGTCAGTACCTGGGGTCTGGCCAGTCTCTAGCTCAAAATGTAGAGTAGGCCCCGAGTACACACCAGATACATTGCATGCAAAGTGCAGGCTAAGGAAAAAAACCTGAACAGACTCTGACATCCCTCCCAGTACCTAAGCTTTGCTGAAGATGGAAAGCCCTCCCCTGGCCTAAGAAATTCTGTGGTGGGGCATGGAGAGTGCTGGCCTGGCAGCCAAACCTGGCATTTCCTGGCAGGAAAAGCAAAGACAACTGTTAGCACCGGTGGCGTGAACTCTACTAGGTCCTCTTCCCCCTCCCTGCCTTCCTACAGCCCAGGATGTGAGAGTCTGTAGCCCATGGCCCTTCCTTCTCTGTCAGGGAGTCCTGCTGTGAACCTGTTCTTCCCTTATGTAGCTATCCCCACTGTCACCCTGCAGAGCAGCTCTGCCTTCTGTGACAGTCTTGTCCTCAGCCCTGTCTAGTGATAGCTTAGTCACATACCCCCCCAGCTAATCTAGGAGCCCTTTGGGGGCAGAGACCGGGGAAGAGTCTATTCTGTCTCCTGAACTTCTCAATAAAGACATAATAGATGCTCAATAAAATATCACTTGGGAGACAGAGGCAGGTGGATCTGAAGTTCAAGGACAGCCTGAGCTACATAATGAGACATACCCACCCTCACCCCTACAGAAAAGGACTGTTTGTTTTTTTCCTGATTCAGTCCTTGTGCCTCTCAGTGTCCTCCTCTGTCACATGGGAGTTAGGGTGCACGACGGTCAGGGGAGCACTCGATTTTGTTTGCTTTTGAGTTTATGGTTAGATTGAGATTGTTGAGGCAGAGTAGGGAGTTTGGGAGCTAGGGTCTCTCACCCCATCAGCCCTGTACCCACCTTTTTTATGTTTCTCCTTCAAGATAATCTTGATGGTCGTGCTGCCCATTGCTATTGACTGGAAGTGTTGAGGGATGAAACCCAGAGGGGAGCTGAGGCTGGTGGGGGCTGGTGTGCTGGGGTCTCTCCTCTCTGAGCATGGGTCCTGGGAATGTCTCTGCAAACAGCAAGCAGGATGTGGGGCTGTCTCAGTGGGCAGGCCACAGCGGGGGCCACAAACCAGGCTGCACTGAGAAGCATGTAGTGAAGACTAGAGGACTTCTGACGGAAAGCGGGGACACAAGCGCCACATACAACCTTCTGGGTGAGGTCTAAGATGTTCTCAGACTAAGCAATAAAAACACCGACAAGGGTTTGGCAAGCCAGCCTCCCCCAGGGCATTCTCAGACCTTGGGGCTGCTGTGGGTAGGCAGAACAATATGGGGTCAGGAATAGAGAAAACTTGTTCCGTAGGAAGTTAGGTGGTAAGACAACAGAATAAACCTCTGAAGAGCCCAGAAAGTTCCAGAATTCCACAGTGTAGGAAAACAAAAAACTGTAGGGTTCATGTAGAGACACGGGATTTTAAAAAGAGGTCTCCAGCCTATTCTTTGACCCCTGCCCCTCCAGACCAGATCTAGGGAGGCTGAGACAGTGAAGTGTGGGTGGGGATGGCAGCCTATGGGGCAGGAGCTCTGCAGCTCAGTGTGGGGATTGGGCTGCTCCAGGCCGCAGAAGGGGACAAGAAGAAGAACCTGCCTGTCCCTTTCCTAGATGTCCATGAGCCTTACAGCCTTCCTTCTACAGTTTCCCCACTCCCGCACAGTCCCTAAGGTTAACCCTTTCATGGCCCAAAGGCAGAACCTGTAGAATAGAAACCCCAGGCCAGCGCAGGCTTGGGCACACAGGAAGTACCTGTGAAGCACTGGTTAAGTGGAGTTGGGACAAGAAGGACTTGAAGGACGGATGCAACACCCAACTGGTACATGTCCAAGTTATCCAGTTAGTCAGGAAGGAGTTGTTCAGGGTCTGTCACTAGCCTGTGGCCACACACTGCCTT
Organism: Mastomys natalensis; assembly: GCA_021653895.1. Lineage (NCBI taxonomy): Eukaryota > Metazoa > Chordata > Mammalia > Rodentia > Muridae > Mastomys > Mastomys natalensis. The sequence continues at coordinate 1,263,470 of JAJTUV010000058.1, forward strand.
CTAGGGACAGGTAGGAAGGAGAGATCAAACAGCTCAGGTTTATGGGCCCTCCTGAGAAATCAGCCTGGCAAAGGCAAATGCCCTGGCTGAGGAGGAGAGGTCAGGAGCCCAGCTTTGGGTTGTCCCAGGCTCCTGGATCCCAGGATGAAAGAACGGAAGGGTTTTCACATTGTAATGTGACGCTGAGGAGTGACAGGGCAGTTGAGTCAGGATATGGTTCATTTCCCATCTCTTCCCTCAGGGTACAGAGAGCTGGGAAGGCTAGGTCCTCTGAATTCTAGACAAGATTGACAGGAGCCAACATGGAAATGGGGGAGCAGAAAGACAGATCCCTGGCAAAAAGCCTGCACCCAGAATTGAGGCAAAGAAGCACAGACCAACCCAGAGGCCGTTCTCCTCTGACTTAGTCAGATCACACACACACAGGTTCTGGAAGAACAGTGTCAGGAACTCCCAAAAGGAAAGTGAGGGCATTTGGGGCCTACGCTGCCCATGTGACAACATGTTCCCTTCTCTCCTATCAGCCATAGTAGAAACCACGATGACAGGGAAGGAGGGAGGCTGGAATTATGGAGGTGCCAATGTAGCTGACCCAGAGTCAGTTTCTCAGGCCTCAGAGATGGCGTAGGCAGAGGGATATGGGGTCAGGAATAGATAGTGTAATGCCTGAGAAAAGTCAGTGCTCGAGAGTCGTGAAGACTTTCGACCTTGGGAAGCGGCCTCTCTCTCTCCAGCATGCCCCCCTCTCTCTCTCCCAGCATGCCCGCAGAGTTGTGTGCATACTCACCTCACCATGCTGCAGCTGTGCCAAGTTCTCTTCTGTGGAACTCTCAGTTGTCCTGTCTGAAAACTCAAAAGGAAACTGGGTCAGCCTCGCGGTCATGGTCCTGAAGCCTCTGCCTGTGCCTCTGTCCCTTGCAAAAGCCTAATGCCACATCTGTAGCCCCAGCTTACACTTCTCTATACAACCTGTCCTTGTCTTTATTGGGTTATCAACATCTCCACTACTAGGATGCTTCTTCAGCAACCCAACACTGACTTTCTGGTCACTCCGAGGAGTGAACTGTTTAGTTAGATCAGAGCATCTTATTTAGTCTACTTAAAAGTCACCCCTCTGGGATACTGGTCATTGTGTGAGTGATTGCCCCAAGATCCCAGAATCCCATGCTGCAACCGGGTTTTTCACTACACACTCCAGAGCCCTACTGTTCTACCTCCAGGGGAATCTTGAGGCCTCTTCTAGCTGCAGGAACCAGCACAGAGAGAGCCCTGTGGCTTCTTGAAGCCCAGCACCATTCTCTTTCCCAAGCCCCTCCTTTACTATACCATCTGGCTTGTCTTGAATGCTCCTGTTCCAGAGACCCAGGAGAGTAGGATTGGGCACTGGTAAGAGCCTCGAGGCCAGCCTCTGTTTACTCCCCAGCTGACATCTAGAGGAGCAATGAGGATTAAACAGAAATACACCTTCCCAAACCCCAACATCCAAGGCTCCCCAAGAAGCTCTTGTTGGTTTCCCCGGTCCACTCAGACAGTCCAATTGGATACCTCTGCTCAAACCCAGCCTGCTCTTCAGCAGCATGTGTGCTAGCCTCAGTTTACCCAGAGAATCTATCCCGGGAGTCCAATCCTGTGCCCTATGCTGCCATGAGGAAGACGAGAGACACCAGGTCTCAGCCCATGCTCATTCCCTTCCAGGTGCTACTTTGTTCCTTTTAGCCTTATAGGATCGTGGGGACAGCACCCTGTCACTACAGGATCTGCAGCATCACTCTCTCTGTTCCCAGCACCCTCGGCTTTACCCTAACAGTGCCTCCTATCCACCTCTCCTGGCAGGCCCCTTCCCTCACTGCCTGCTGCTCCCAGCGCTGCCTGTCACCCATGCTGTAGGAGTAACCGGCATTAATGAGAGTTATTGATGTGAGCCTTGGCCAGTGGGAGTTGACAGGTTGGAGACTAAACTTTTCCCTCTTTTTCTCTCATGCCCAGATCTTTACTTTGCCTCACATGTGCTTCCTGGTATTGCAGTGGCATAAATGGCCCACAGCATCAGCCATGGGCCCTGCTTTCTGGGACATCCATGTCAAGCTACCACCTCCCTGTGGGAAGGAAGTGTCTACTACAGGCTGGTTGTCCCTAGGCTCTTCCTGGCAATTCATAAAGCGGGTACCATAGAACCCTGGCAGCCTTTGGGAAGACTCAGAGTTGTAATTACATTCTATTGCTGTGATAAAGCATGCTCACTAAAGACAACTAAGGGAAGAAAAGATTTATTTCAGCTTACAAGTTATAGTCTGTCACTGAGAAAAGTCAATATAGGAACCCAAGTGGGAACTTGAAGTAGAAACCATGGAAGAATACTTCTTGCTATCGGATTGCTTGATTTAGGTAGGCCAGGACCACTGCCTAGGGAATGGTGCTACCCAAAGTGGGCTGGCCATCCATATACCAATTAACAATCAAAATATTTCCCCATAGACAAGCCCACAAGCCAGTCTGATCTAGGCAATTCCTCAGTTAAGGCTTTCCTCTCAAATGACTCCAGGCTGTGTCAAGTTGATGAAGTTCATTATGACAGTCACCTTTGCAGGTCTGACAGCAGGAATCAGGCAGAGGGAGTGTGATGGGCAGCTGGGTTCAGGGCAAGTCATGAGACCGCAGTAAGTGTGGCCTTCCTGAAAGACAGAACCCACCAGATTGGAAATGAGCTCTGGTGAAGATCAGCCTTGGGGGTCTAGGAGAGCCTCTTTCCCTGGGAATAAATAGTCTCCCTGACTTGGAGGATGGAGGGAGTGGCATGTGGTTCCTGCACAGGGCAAGTCAGCCACAGGCAGGGGTCCTCTTGACCTCCTATTCCCACTCCAAGCACTGAAATGAACTTATCTCCAATGTTCCCTCAGCTTCCACAGCAACTTGTTAAGATGGGCTTCAAGGTAAGGGGAGCCCTGGGGATACAGGGGGAACTGTGCCATCAAGTCATAGAGACAGTCAGGGTAGAAGGGACCAGAGCTCAGGATTCAGGGTTTTTTCCACAGAAATCACTATCTTCCTCCTGGGCCTTCATCAGGGACCCAGAATGAGAAGGAACCACATGGGTGGGTCCTAGGCTTACTGAAAACCACTGGCCACCACCTTCAAAGCTCACTCAGAAAGGTGAGACTATAGGATGCAGGGCCCTCCGGGAGGCAAGAGATTGGCACCTTTGGAGAGGAGTTCTGAGTTTCACCTGCTGTGAAAGGCAGGGAGCACAGTCACCTCCGAGTGTGGCCATGAAAGTCAGCTGTAAGGCCCCATGCTCCTGTAGGAAACGAGGCAGCTCAGAGCCCTCTCCTTATTCCTCCCCATGAGTCTGAGATGTAAGGATCCCACTTCCAGAGAGGAGGTCAGAACTCAAGCCAGGGCCATAAACAGGGATAAGATATTAAAAAGGAGAGCCGGAAATCCAGGCTAGTGAGTGGCTGATGGCAGAGCCCCTGCCTCTTGTCATAGTCTAGAACATTGCTCTGCTAGACTCAAGTTCATGGAGCTGTCTTTGGACAATGGCCTTCAGGGGAAGACCTCACCCTGTTCAGATAAGCAAGTGGAACTCAGAGCAGTTAAGTAGCTTGCTATGGCTACAGAGTCAAAGTCCCAACGCAGACCTCCATGACTCCTGAACGCTGTGTTCTTTTCCAAGTAGAGTGCTGCATTCCATAAAGGGGGATACTTGCATTAGGACAAGGCTGTGGGAAATCGCAGAGATGACGGTAGTGGACAGAGAGGATATTCTAATGGTTCCTTTGCCCATCCTTTCTGGATCTCCTTTTTATTATCTCATCCAGAGAGGTTTGGCAATAGGGAGTAAAGAGATAGGAAAGCTAAGCCCAAGGGTAAGAGGAACTTACCCTCTGAGAGACTATCAGGAAGAGAGCTACAGGGAGACTCTCTCCAGCAAGAAGAGGAAGACTTCCTAAGTCGTGCCTGTTTGACTTTGCTGTCCATCCATCACAGGTCTGTCAAACCTGCTGTCCAAGCCTTACCCTGACCATTGGCACAAGAAGTCTAAGTACTTCAGACTAAGCCCCATCTGCTACTGTCAGGCCCTTCCTGTCTGTGTCCCAGGACTGGTGACTGGTATTTATTCTTTCTTTCTTTCTTTCTTTCTTTCTTTCTTTCTTTCTTTCTTTCTTTCTTTCTTTCTTTCAGTAGCAGCCACTGGCATCCTCTGCATGCCAGGCCCTGAGCAGGAAGAGAGAAGACATAGAAATAACATGGGCTCATTCCTTCCCCTCAAAGGAGTATAGTGTCCACTGGGGGAGGGAGACATGAGCTACTCTTATTATTTGGGGACCAAGTGTGAAAACCTAGAGAAAGGTTACCTCACCAAGCTAGGGGCAGGACATTGTGAATCCTGGGTGTTTGCTTCCCTTCAGCCTCTTTTATCGTTAGTTAGTGGTCCCACCCCAATCCCTCTTTGCAAGATAGACTCAGGCTTGGGCCACAGAGACTGTAGAGGGTCTTACAATACAGCTACACAGGACACACTGGTTGGACAGGCGGGCAGGGAACAGCTCCTGGGCACTGAAGATCTCTCCATGTTGGTATGTGGTCTCATTAAGCTGGCAGGACTTTAGGGGAACCCGGAGGCCAGAGGGGACATGAGGATCTGCAGGTGGAAGAGCAGGGTGAAGGAGAAAATGAAATTTCCATGGATTTAAGATTTTTGCCAGAAGTAGGAAGGCCACTTTTCAACTTTTCTGAAGATTTTGCACTCTCTCTGTGTCTGTCTCTCTCCTTAACATATAAACTAAGGTCTGGCTTTGGTCTTCCCTGACATTTTCTATATAAACTAGCCAAGAGGTCTCACTGATACCTATATGTCTCTTCCCACTGCAGCCTGGCCACGCCTCAGTGTCTGAGGCCCATGAGTGTTCATGAGGCGCTCTCTCTTCTCTCTCTCTCTCTCTCTCTCTGTATGTGTGTGTGTGTGTGTGTGTGTATCAGGCCCTGCTGCCGACAAGATCACAACCTAAAAGGTAGAGAAATGAGCCACAGCAAAGACACCATGCACTCATGCAGGGGCCAGCCAACCCCAAGTCGTTTGCCTTTGCTTTCCCCTCGTTCTGGATAGCCGGAGGGACTGGGGCTCAGATGTGCAGTCAGCAGGCCAAGCCAGCTCTCACCTCCTTCAGCCAGTTTCTCTGTTTTCTTTCTTTCTTTCTTTTCTTTTTCTTTTTTTTAAAAAAAAAAAAAAAAAACCTTAAAAATTTTGAATTACATGGGGGGAGGGGTGCAAGCTGTGGTATGTGGTGGAGGCCAGAGGACAATCCCCTGCGTCAGTTGTTTCCTCCAACCCTATGGGTTCCAGGGGTTGTCATCCTGACGGTAAGTTCCCCTACCTGCTGAGACATCTTGTCCACCCAATTTCTGCTTCACCTGCCTTTTTCTACTGTTATATGTATCAATTTGTGAAGAAGTTTGCTGCTACTGTAGCCTATTTGGGGGTCCAAAATGTGTCCACTGAACATCTGTTCGTTCTCACATATTTAATGGACAGGACTGCTTTCCTCCTTCTGGAGGCTTCTCTCTCAGCCAGGAGTGTATAGCAGGAGTAAGACAGTCAGCAGGGAGCCCAGTGCCAGAGCAGGAAGAAAGCTACTTACCCACACACCTGGGACAGCATTGCTGTGGCTCCATCACAGGCTGTGAGCAGTGGAGGGGCGGGCATCGGAGGCGGTAACAATTCACGTGGCCATTCTGAAAGAGATACAAGGTCATCCCTCATTCCCAAGAACCACAGCCTCCCATCTGCAGAGGTTCTCTCCCCAACCTCCACCTCAAATGCAGAATCCTACTTGGTCTTAAGCCTATGTATAATAGGGTTAAAAAAAAAAAACCCTCAGGTGAGCCCCGTCCCTACCCTGCCCACTAAGTGGATCTCACTTAGCCTACTCATCTGTACCCTTCACCGAGGGAGGACAGACCTGTCGTGGGTTTGCTCAGATCTCACGGCCCCTTTGTGGGTATGGAAGTAAAAGCCTTGAGCTATCTTGGCAATGATCTTGGTGCTCTGCCCAGGCTATTTTTAACTCTACAACTTTTTTCTTATAGTACTGACCCTGAGTCTCTTGTTCAAAGGAGGACTGTAATACAAGAGAGCAGTGACCAGGACATGACTCAAAATCTAGTGTGGAAAAGACTTGGGGCTTTATCATCCTTCTCCCCAAGTCTATGAGGGTCTGTGGAACCCTGTGGAAGCCTCTGGGATTGGCACCAGGGAGCTCAAGTTCTTTCATCTCTTCAAGTCCAACAGGAGAGAGAGAATCAGACAGAGGAACACACATAGCAAGAGGTGAACAGGGGCAAAGAGAGAAAGAGGTCCTAGCTCCTTCCAGAGGTGTCCTAGAGCACCAGGGCATCTCTCAGCCCTTCCTCAACCTCCCCACACCTCGCTCTTGCCCCTGTGACCTGTCTCCCCTATTCAAGCATGGACTCCGAAGCCATGATTGGCACAGGGCCCTGATTCTAAGCAAGCAACCACTAAAATCTAAAAGTGTGAGGGTGGTGGGAGAAGAGAGAGCTGGGAATCAGACATGGAGGCTCTCAAATGAACGGAGCCAGCACTGTTTAAACCCTAGTGTTAATTAAGCTGGCCCCAGCCCTCTTGCATGTAGTTCCCCTTTATTGCCCTCTGCCCAGCAGAGGTTGTAGACAAGACTTCCCCAGAAGCAGCCCTTTGTACCAAGAAGACCCTAGACTGTCCGAATGCCTCTGGAGTCTCTGCTTCCTAAGGTGACTCAAGAGAATGGTCAGTGGGAAAGAGTGTGCTCAGAGCTGCAGACATGGCTTGTGCTTCAACAGCGACCGCCTAGAGATCCCACACCTGGAACTCAGTCAATCTTAAGAAGGTGAATGGAGACCCTTGGAGAAGCAAGATAGACTTTGAGGGACGTGTGATCTAAAGATCTAGAACCTTTCTCTTAGCTCTTGCTGAAGTGGATCAGAAGAAGGCAGCTTGAGGGTGAAAGGCATGTGGCAGGGCTCTTTGTGGCTAGAGGGAACTTCATTTAAGATCAGATCTATCATATTTGGAGTGGCTGTGTAAATATAGATGACCTCACTTTCTGTCCCCAACACTAGCATCCATAGTCGGTGCCAAGACTGTCCCCGAGGCTGCCTGAAGTCACACAGTAGCTAAACACCATGACCAGGGGCCATGGCTTTGTGGGATGCTGGGACAGTTTGGGTGCTTACACTGAGCACAGGCACACAACCAGGAGTGACAGTCTTGTTCTCAGGAGCCTGCATCCTAGTGGCTGGAGATGGACAATAGGGCAGTCAGAAGCTGGGACAAGCTAACTTTCAGGTGTTATGTTTATGGCCATGACCAAACCAGGTGATGTGATTAGAAGACACATTTGGAGAGTGTAAGGGAAGCCCTCCCAAGGAGGTGACAGTCACATTATGAACCAGGAAGGGAAAAGCTGTCATTCATGACATGAGAGAAGACTGTTTCAATGGAGGGAATAGGTAAGAATGTCTCAAACGTTGGAGGTTCAGACATCAGGCTGGTGTAGCTGCAGAGAGGGCATGGAGTGAGAAGTTAAGGGGAGGCGAGCGTTGGATCATGCAGAACTACTAGTGGGCTGGGCTAGAAGAGTGCTTGCCTAGTACACATGAAGCCCTGGGTTCGGTCCCTAGCACTGTAGAAAGTAAGCACAGTGGCACATGCCTGTGACCCCAGCACTGTTGAAGTATAGGCAGAAGGATCAAATGTTCAAGATTATCCTCAAATGCATGTGAGGTTAGTCTAGGCTACATGAAACCCTATCCAAATAAAGGGGGTGGCTATTTTAAGAGCTAAGAAACACCACAGGTCTGAGTTTAGGGAAGATCATTCTAGCTGCCCTCTAGAGAGTGGATTTTGAGAGGACAGCAGAGACCTGTTGGCAGGCTGTGCAGCCATCTCACTAGGTGAGAGACAAAGGCTGCTTAGATGGTGAAGACGGGCCATGGTGGAGAGAGGCGAGGTGTTGAGGCTGCACTTTGGAGACACGGGCAGCAGTCCTTTGGGCCGAGGAGGAGAAGCTACATGTGTGAGCTCTGGGGAAGGAGACATGAGTAAGCTCCAGTGGGTCACAAAACTTGGCCTTTGTGAACTGGACCATGTGACATGTCTGGAATTTTCTGTTATGGTTTCCTTTCTGTTTTCTGGCTATATTTCATAAAGCTTTTTAAAAATGGCTTATTGGCTTCAGATGTGCTAAGGATAAAAAAAGAAGAAAAAGGCAGCTGGAGCCTTGGAGTCAGGAGTTGCATCCTTGTTTGTGTCTGAGTTCTACCTAAAGCTAACATTATGGGAACAATGGGTAGAGAGAGGGAAGGACCCAGGAAGGTGTGGGCCCAGTGGAGATGACGACTGTGTCACTTGCTCCCCACTCAAGTCTCCTCGGGACTCTTCTCTGCCCTTGGAGTTTCTCGACTAACCACATAGGCTCTTAGAGCTTCTGCCTCTTCCATCTCTTGGTCTGTGAGTAAAAGAAAGTGCAGAGGGCCCGAGATCCAGAAGACCCCAGCATCACCCAGAAAATGAGTTCAAGACCTCCCAACAGGGACCTGTTGTCTGGGTGTCCCCTCTGTTCCTGTTCTCCCATCCTCGCACTTCCTTGGAGAATTCTGGGTTGCACTGGTCTCCTTTATCCTACCCAACTGATTGTGCAAGGCCCAGGGAAGAGCTGCGATAGTCAGAGTTTGGATGTTGAGTGACCCGAAGGTGAATGTGTTAACTGTCCCAGGGTGAAGCTGATGAAGCTCTGTGACCCCTCAGGAGATGGGATTTTGTCCTAGGTCACTGGGGGTGTGCCCATAAAAAGGACAGTGAGACTTGGTTTTCTTCCTCATTCTTTGCCTTCCTGGCCATGAGTGAGCAATAAGGCCAACCAACCCTCACTAGAACATCTAAAACTGTGAGATGGCGCAAACCTTTCCTGTTTATATGTTTATACGTTTTTGTTTTTTTGTAGTAAAGGAAAGCTGACTGATACAGTTGGGGTAGGAGGAGGTGGAGGTAAAAACAAAGGCATAGTCTCTGCCCCATTTGGTTCAGCCTTTGGCTAGATGTGAGCCATGTTCTTGGGGGCTCCATCCAGAAGGTGCACATAACTGTGAACAGTAATTAGGAGAAAGAGACACAGATGTCCATCCAGGAAGAGCTACTTCTAGGCAGAGGTCATTTACTGCTTTAGGCAAAGCCTTGGAGAAGGAATAGTTGGATCAGCTGAGCTGGAGGAATGTCTATAGAGGAAGGGTGAGGAGGAAGGCTGGAGGGAATTCCCTGGAAAGGAAGGAGTGTGAAGTCGCAGAAGCTAGGCTGGGTAGAGTCAGACAGCAAAGCTGGCACCAACACAAACCAGACTGGAGACTAGCTCCTCACCCACCGATGTCTCTGACAACATTATTATACAATGATAATTCTTCCTATCTGCTGTCTTCCAGACATACCTGATATAGATGGCCCAATGGCCAGAGGGACCTACCTCAGAGCAGGTGCAGCGCACACAGTATATCGTGCCTTGTGGTTCCAAGTACGGGTGCCAGCTCTGGCCAGGGGTATATATCTTTTCACCAAAAAGGCAGACTTTGCCTGGGCCTGGCAAGCCAATGAGGGATGTTAGTCTCAGGAGATTCCAACTCAAAGCCCTGTCTCATCCCTGTTCCCAGAATATCTGAGTTTGCATCTCAGCTCGACCACACACTTGCTATTAGGCATGTCGCTGCCCTCTCTGAGCCTCGGCAGTTTATGGGGCTATGAAGGGATCAAACAATGAAGTGCTTTCAGATCAATATTCTATGCTACAAATGGTAGTTCTTACGCATAGGTGGATGATACGAGGTCCAGAAAGGACAGTTTGTATACTAAGGCCACACAGCAGTTAGCATACCAAGCAGGGAGAAAGCCTGGATCTCCTCATCCTTGTTGCGGTGCTCCTCTGCCTCATACTCACACTCGTTTTCTTTTCTTTGTCCCATTTGTCCCTCTCCTCTCACTCTGCCTCTTACACACACGCACGCACACACACCACCCAACTTTCATATATCACTAAAAGTGACCTTCATGGGCCGAGGAGATTCTTTAGTGGGCAAAAAGCTTGCTATACAAATATGAGGATTGGTGTTCAGCTCCTCAGCACCCATGTGGATTGTCCCAAAGGTGTGGTCTTCCTGGAAGTTTAGTGCTAGGGAGGTGAAGGCAGGGGATCCCTGGAGAAATCTATCTGGCCCAGCTAATACCTCACTAAACAAGCCAAATCAACAATTGCTGGGCTCAAGTGACAGACCTTGGCTCAATATAAGGTGGGGAGCAATCTAGAAAGACACCTAATGTCAACCTCTGGCCTTCACATCCATGCATACATGTGCACGCATATCTGTACACATACACATGCACACATGCATCATGAACATATCACACACCGAGAGACAGAAATCACCCTGGTTACTTCTCTGAGTCGTGATTGTCACCTTAACTGACTTTCTCGTTGTCTCTGTATCCGTGGCCGTACAGGTACGTGGATTACGTCTCAGAATGATTGGAACACTAGCTTGTGTTTGAGGTGGGTTAGACCCTTTCCTACTCCCATGCTCTCCTAAAGCCGCCACCCCCTTTCATTTCTAACCAATCACTGTCCTTCTTGCTGGTCCAGGGTCAAGCCTCACATTTCAACATGGCTACCTGGGTTCACTATGCTTCTCGCCCTGTCAATTGCTTGAGCTCTTCTTTTCAGAAGGAATGGGGGTGGAGGGCGCCCAGCCAGAGCTAAGTGCCTCCATTTTGAAACAGGGACAAAGGAACCTGCAGCTATTCTCTGTGCTGAGTGTTTTCTATACATTACTTAATGGGAGCTGTGGTATAGCTCAGTTGGGAGAATGATTGCCTAGTGCACACAGAAGCTTGGGTTTGGTCCTCAGCATCACATAAATCAGGCAGCAGTTCACTCTAGCACTCTGAAGGTGGCGGAGGAAGATAAGATGGTCAGGGCCATCCTCAACTACATATGGGTTTGGAGCCAACTTGGGGCATATGAGACCCTATAGGATAAAAGAGTTAATGCTTTCCTAAATATTGTGTGAGAATTAATTGCTGCAATACTTGCAAGCCTGAGGCAGCTGACGCTATTAGTTGAATGCTCTGTGGTGATTACAGCACCAAGCACAGAGCCACCTCCTCTTGGACATGGCTGAATGCCAAGGAGAGGAAAACACTCTGTAACATGGGCTAGGTAGTTCATCCCCCAGTGCTTTGTGATGTCACGGTTACAAGGAAAGTCTATGAGAAAGCAAAGTCTTGCCCACAGAGCTCCAGGCAGTGATTTGAATCCAGGACCCCAGGGTTCAAAGAAGAGCCCAGCACCTATGCCACCCTCTAACCCAGACTCCAGGCCTACAGTCTCCACCTCCTTCTCTCTCGGCTCCACCAACTACCACACTCTGTCCTTGGCTTTTCCTCCTAGCTTGCTATTGTGCTCCAATGTAGAAGTTGCCTTTGGGGCCTCTCTCCTAACTTCTGGTGGAGCATCTTGGAAACAGGGGTTCAGAATCATGTTCTCTTAGGCTTTTAGACTCACACTAAGGGCTAGCCTCTAGCTAAGGAGAGCTTGTATGGAAACTCTCATACAAAAACCGGGGTGGGCTGAAGAGGGCCCCCTGACACATACCTCCATGGTGGTGGATTTCTTAGGCCATTTCTATACCTTAGGAAGTTACTTTGAAAGAGAAAAAATACTAGTCTTCATCTGGCTTCTCACACAGCTCCTGCTTGGCCCTTTTGGCCTCTCAGGACAAAGCTTTGGCGTCATTGTTATGGTGTCGTAGTTTGGCCATGAGTGGGCCATGGAAGACTTTAGGGACACACAAGTTAGCTTTCTCCCTACCTGCTTCTCACCAACCTACTGTGGACAGTGGCACCAAACAGCAGGTCCTATCCCCCAGGAGCCAGAGTGCCTGGCTGGCCTGGCTTACCCGTATCAAATGAGCTGTGTTTATCTCTCAGCCTCCCCTGGCAGAGGGTGGAACACAGGCCCAGCTGGGGTGCTGGCTAGAGCCAGTCCAACTCTCCAAGGAGTGAATAATGTCTTTCTTCCTCAGTCCCCTCCCCCCACTAGGGAGGATTGATTGCAACACCGTGACCACCTTAGGTCTCAGTCAGTTGCTGAAGAAACCATGCCCTACCTTCCTCAGGGCGGTCCTAAAGCCTTGAGCTTCTGTGCCAGTTGGCATGCCTTCCTTTCCCTGCCTGTTCAGAGTGTGAGGACAGGAGCCACTCAGTCAGGGCTCCTCCCTGCCACCAACATGTCTGGCAGAAGCTGGGTCTGTGGGGGGCCTGGCAAGAGGCCTTTGGTGGCCACATACTCCACCCTACCATGCCCTCTAAGGTGCCTGGAGGGCTCTCTCCCTTTAGGGAGGTGCATGCCCAAGGCCATGTGAAACCAGGAGGGGAGGAGACTGCCAAGCACATCCATCCTGGTTCCAGTGACCCTGGCAGGGGCTCCTGTCCAAGGCTGTTGGAAGGAGTGCTCACTCCTGAAGCTGCCAACACACAGGGTGATGTCCAGAAACATCTTACTTTCTCTGAGCCTCAGTTTCCCTATTTAGAAGATACCCTGGTCTCCAGAGGTTTTCTGCATAGTCTAGGAATGCATGATTTCAAGTTCTAAGATTCTAGGTTTCTAAGATTCAGTACTGGGAGTTGCGTGTTCGTAAAAGGCTACAGTTCATTTCATTATGAAGCTTCTAATCAGCTTGTTTGATGCTGTGGTCATGAGGTGGATTGATTATTTCACAATTCTTTGAGATTCTGATGGCTACATCCATCTCAGGGTCTCAGGCCCTCCAAGGTGTATTAGGATGAAGTTCTGGGAGCCACTGGGGCCAATCCTGAATGCCACAGAGAAGGAGGCAGTGTGCTCTTCCCATCTCCTCCCTTGTTCTCCATGGCCTTCTGCCTCCTCTCCCAGCCCTAGCCCAGCCTTCTCTCACCTGTCACCATTCTCTTCCCACCCACCTGCACCCAGCTCTAGCTGTCTGTCTATATACCTATGTACTTAAGTATCTATGTACCCATCCATCATCTATCTATCTATCTATCTATCTATCTATCTATCTATCTATCTATCTATCTATCAGCATGTCTTATTTTTAGGACCTTCTGTAGTCCCAGTGGCAAGGTCTTAACTCATAGTCTTACTTTTACTTGAAGCCCAAGTTGAGTAAAACTACTTAAGCATCCCATGACCAATTTTACATCTGTTCAGTGGGACTTGTGATATACAGTGTCTTGGGGTTAATCTAGAATTAAGTCAGCTCCTATACACACCATGCTTAGTGTCTGACACAGATTACAAAATATGTTCATTTAAGTAGTGCCTAAGACCAGACTGACAAAAACCAGAACTGGGTGCTGGCTCTCCACTTCAACAGTTTGTTTCTTGTGGTATTTATTTTCAGAGTTCTTGGGGCCTCCTCCAGCACCTCTTAGCCATGAATACCATAATCCCCCAGAGGTCACATCTCTAAAGTGTCCTCCTTCACAGAGCTCCTAGCTTCTAGCTTCACTCACAAGCCAGTCCTGTCTCCCTTAATATCACCAGCACCAGCTGGACCTCAGCGTGGAATGCGGAGTGGCAGATGAGCTGAGGGTGGCTCAGAAGGTTGGGCAGAGACTGGGAAGGCAGGAGTAAGAGTGGAGGAGTCCCAGTTGGGGAAGGAGGGGGCAGAAGCTCACCATGACCTTGCAGTCAAGAGGGCAAAGGCCAGCTGTGAGGAGTTGTGAGCATTAAACTGGGGTTGCAGGCATGATCAAACCAGCATTTTAGAAGTGTCACTGTGGGCCACAGGAAAGCTGACTAGAGGGTCAGTGAGCAAAGGATCAGGGAAGCGCTATGGCTGTCATCCTGGTAAGTTAGTAACACAGCAAATCTAGGACTGGACCTAAAGGGAAGGAATATTCGTAAGCAAAGGTACAGACTGAAGAAGCACGTTTATAGGTTTCATGGGCAGGCTTTATGGCAGACTGGGTGAGATACAGGTGGAGAGCCCAGAGGAGCAATCAAGGCGACGATGGCACTGGTTTGGTGTTCAAAACTACCTGCAAGCCAGAGTGCCAGCACAGCAGCCTGTGCCGCTGGCAACGTGAAAGTTAGCAGAGTGACAGAAAGTGACCACAGTGGTTGCAGCTCCTGGGCAGGGACCAGAAAATGACATATCAGTGACGGCAGGGCACTTGGCATCACATGCAGTGAGCGTCATTATCATTAGTAACAGGGGAGAAACTTCCTGCCATCATTCACTGTTCTGTGGAGTTTCTGGAGCTCAAGTCGTACACCCAGCCACGGGCCTGGAGCCTGACTCGCAAAGAAGACAAACAGATGTGGAGCATAGTGTGATGTGTGTGTGTGGTGTGGTGTGTGTGTGTGTGTAGTGTGTGTGAAGAGAGAGAGAGAGAGAGAGAGAGAGAGAGAGAGAGAGAGAAGACAGAGACACTAGGTAGGATCTTGGAAGTGTTAACAAGGAGCAGAAGGGGAGTGGCTTGACAGGCAAGGCATCTGAAGCCACTGCCAAAGGCACAGAGACCAGATTGACTATGGCTAGGACAGACACAGCCCTGGGGGGGGGGGTCAGAGGTCACAGGAAGCACTCACATCCATAGGCCACACCTGGGCTCATTTACTTTGACAGATTGGACATATTTGGAGTTAGTTTATCTGGTCTTAATTCAGGATGGCCATATCTGTCAGACAGATCCCAGATAGTCCCTGGTCACCCCCAGGCTGTCCCTGAGCTGGCTCCCAGATATGTTTTCAACCACTACTGTTTGCGGTGGCTTACCCCATCTCGCTTTCACTCGTCACAGTTCACGGTCTTCTTTCTCACTGATGTCTCCTCCACCTGAGGATACTGCCAGTGTTGGACCGGCCCCTCCCCCTTGTTCCCAAAGACTGTCTACATGCCACTGTTTCCACAAAGCCACCCCAAGCTTGTAGGACCTCGGCTTCACCTTCAGGGCTGGGTTAAGATTGGTCACAATGCTGTCCAGACTCATAAGAATTAGAAAAGCTTGTTGAGTGAATTTGTGATTGAAGAAGGAACAGATGTTGGACCTCTGCCTGGTGCAGGGCCTGCGTAGAGTGAGTGCTTCATGAATGACCCGGTGGAGGGATGGATGAAGTTAACAGGAAGAGAGAGTGAGGCTCCAGCAGAAGAGCAATTGTGGTCTTTAATCCTGGAAACTCTCTCCTTAACAACAAAAACCACAACGCTATTGCATGGGAGGAGAACAAGGCCCTTTCAACAGGTATATCTTGCCACATGACATGAATTAACCTTTGACCTCCCCTTCCAGCTCTTGGCCACTGACTCCCAAACCACCTGCCAAACCAAAGAACACAGTGTACACAGAGGTAGGGAGCCCGGGGCCGCTGAGGGCACAGATGATTCCCTGATCTTTATGAGGGAATCTCAAGTGCCCCCTCCTAGAACATTCCACAGTCTGACCCAGTGTGGACAAGGTCAAAGGTGGGGAGGATGCCTAAAGACTCTTCCAATAGCAATCAGGAAAGACAATCAGAAAGCAGCTTCAAGGGAGGCTGGAGAAGGCCATGGAAACATACCGGGAGGTTCAGGGAGAGAGGAGTCAGGTCTGGAATCGGAGCAAGAGCTCAGAAAAGCTGAGTGAGCCTTCAGATCCCATGTTTACCCATCCAGCCATACTTTATTTACACAGACAAATTCACTCCCCTTTAAGACATAAGCTTTTCCCTGGGCTCTGGCTTCCCTTGAGAGCCGCTTCTTAGTGTTACAAGACATGCCTCAGTGGCCAAACTGTGGGAAGGGGATACACTTCTCTGAATGTGTCTCTCTTCTTCTAGACAGACAGACACTGAGAAGCATAGACGTACTTCCAAGGACAGAATCACTGAGCCAGGAAGGGCATCTCTATTACCTATCAAAGAGAGTTGTCTGCGTTCTATTTTGCTTTACTATACACATTTAGATCCATAGAATGCTAGAAAGTTAGGAACTCAGACCATGTCCAGTCCCTTTACTCTAGAGAAAGTGAGCCCCAGTGAGGGAGGAGTCAGAGATCCCCGCTCTGTCCCCGCATAGACTCCACAGCCATTCTATAGCTCTCGAGAGAATGCTTACAGAGGTGTCCGCCCAAGTGACAGGGCCAGAAGAAATGGCTTCGACTTGCAAGCAAACAAACTCGGCTGAGACACAATGAAGAACTCCTGAATATAAGAATGAGCAACAGGTTCGGGTCCTACCCAGAGTGGTGCCTGATCTTTGCGCCGCATCTCCTAGGAACGTGTCTCTCACATTAGTCCTCCTCTTTGGGAGTTCAAGATATTCTAGGTCCTTTCTCTGAGCCGGCGCCATGGCCAGGCGGCTGAGGGAACTTGAGAGGCCAGCCCTGAACAGGTGCAACAACTGGAGCAACTGCGCAGCTGTCTTGGGGCTTGCAGCTTGGAGCCAGTGAGTGAGGCGGAGACCTCTACTGGTGGGAGCAGGGAGGTGCAGAACCTCCTGCCTAGAGACCCAGACACAGGCTCAACTTCAAGCCTTTCCTTACCTGCTCTCCACCCAGTTGAGCACAATCTGGACAGATGGACAGAGATGTGACTAAGCAGGACAGCAGAGCAGGATTCTATATTGGTAAGCATCTCATGACACATATTTCCCCACATCTGGCCCCCCAGGCACTTTTTCACTCAGATTGAAGTCAAGGGCATCTTGATCTGAGAGACAGTCAATGCTACCATGGTCCTCAAACATCAACTGTTTAAGGACAAGCATCTACCTCTCAGGCAGCAAACAGAGGCTTGGGGTTACATCTGGAATCAGGGAAAGAGCAAGTGCTGGGACCCTGACATTCCAATGGTGCGTTTGCCTTTGGAACCACATCATCCTGTAGGAACTGCCTCCTTGTCCAGGCCTGCCGCTGGGTTCTGAGATTCTAGCACCTGAGAACTGAAGCTCCAATTTCCACAAGACACAAACCCTTGAGGGCCGATGTCTTACTTAGTGATTGACCCTCTCGTGGAAGTAGCATTAGATAAAAGGAGAGAAGAGAATCTTGAAGCTCGTTAGTTTGTAAGGACACGGTGCAGAGAGGAGCGAGTACTAGAGAAGGCCCTGGAGATGAATAAGGGAGTGGGGCCACTTCTGGGTTACAGAGGAGATGATGCATGACCATGGTTGAACCACATAGATGTGACTCTACCTGGAACTGGAATCAGCACCAGTCAGAAACAAGGCCACAGCCTCCAGCCTCAGGTGGAATTGGGTCAGTCAGTGGTGAGTGTAGGACAGTTAGGGCTCAGAATGGCTCAACTGAGACTCAGTATGGATCTGCGGGTGGAAGTAGAGCCAAAGAGAGAATAAATAACCTTTGCTGAGCAGCCTTGGACTTCAGCTAAAGAGTATGCCAAAGCCCCTGCTTGCCGGCCCTAGACATGCTTCAGGGTGTGGCTGCCTTGGACCTGAGAACACCCATCTGTTGGCACCATTTGTAAAAGCACTTTGGATGTCACCAGGAGACTTCTTAAACACCACAAGCTTGAGATCTCTCTTACCCTTAAGCAAGACTTTTCATACAAGACCTTAAAATAGGATACTGGCAGGAGACTTGCAAAGCTCTCAGATCAACAGCACCAATCGTTATTGGGCTCAGAGATACGGGATGTGTCCCAGTTCACACAGCCAACAAATGACAGATCTGGGGTTAGGATCTAGGTCTCTGTTCCTTTCTTTGTGGCCTTGTAGTAGACCCTCCTTCAGATTAACTAGGAAAGTAGGTAATCCGATGGGTGGATGGATAAGGGGGTGGGGCCACTTCTGGGTTACAGAGAGGATGTATGAGCACATAGATCTTCCAGCCTTGACAACACCAGGATCTTAATGCTCCTCCCAGAATGCCAAGTCACCTCACCTTAGTGACAGTCATTTTCTTGAGTGGCTGGAGCTCTGTATTTTTGGAGGAGATAGCCTACTACAGAACCTGGTGACAGATACAGACTGGAAGGCCCTTGGAGGCACAGAGGAGGGGAGGTCAAAAAGGAAGCAGGTCACCAGGCAGAATTTTCTGGAAGAGGTGTCTGAATCGTTGAAGGTCTAGTGGTCATGGGGGACAGAAGGGGGCTTTGAGTACCTGTGAGCCATCCTCATAGTGGGTCACCCAGGGCAATGATATTGGAGAAGAAGCTGCAGAACCAGGGCCAAGGCCAGGGAGGCATTGCAGTCCTCTGAGACTAAGTCTCTGTCAGTGGACAGCAGGCAGGCTAGGAGGAAACCCTCAGGGTTTAAGGAAGGAGAGGGGATATTTACTGAATATTTGACATTTTGCTAGGCATTTGAAAGCATTGCTTCCTTTAGTCCTTCCCCACACCCTTAGACCTTGGTTGGTTGCTCTCTTTTGCCGATAAAGAAACGGAGCCTCACAGAAGTTTGAAAGTGACACAGGTGTAAGAGGCAGAGTCAGGACTTAAACCCAACTCTGAGCCCTCTCTGTTGTCTGCTCATTAGGACATCCATGAATCTCACACCACCGGTAGGCTAGGGAACGTCAGACAGACATGCAACATTTCCCTCCGCAGAAGAAACAGGACAGAATCTGGCCTCACCAGCTCCACAAAACCATGAGCCAGACAGAAGCAGAGCCAGCAGGTGGAGCCAAGCTGTGAAAACGGAAGGTGGCCAGCTAGGAGGTAGGTACCTGGGGGTCTTCAAGCTTGGCTGTGCAACTGTGGCCTGGAGCAAACCACTGTCCTCGCTGGCCTCTGTTTCTTTATCAGGGGCGTTCAGAAGGGGTTGCAGTTAAGGGAACGGGCTGTGGTCCTATATAACCTACTGTTTGAAGTGGAAACTCCGAGGGCTTAGGCAGCTGATACACGTTGATGAAGCAACCTTGTAACATCCCTATACAAGCTGCTCTGTCTGCTCCCTGTCATTTAATACTCATAACGGTTTTAAGAGGCTCATATTTTATAGATTAGAAAAGAGACGGTGAGGTGCCCTCCGTGTCTGACCCACCAGCTGGTATACAGTGGGGCTGAGGAGATGAGGAACCTCATCTATTTCACCATGCCCCCATGCCTTCTAGTCTCACAGCCCCGCATCGGGGTGTCTTCCAGACTCTGTAAGGCAGGATTTGCAATTAGACTCTTGGCTTTGGATGGCTTACGAGCTCCGGGAAACTTTCTTCTCTGCCCTGCCGACTTTACTCATCTGTTAAACTTAATGATGACACCTCACTGGGGTGCTGTGAATATCAAAAGCGATAACGGGCCCTACTTTGTTCACCCTTCTGTCCCGGAACTCTTCCACACAACAGTCATTCTTTTTTCACACTCTTTCCTCTGTGGACACATCAGGCTGCTGGGAACAAGGTCCTTTTCCACAATGCACACTGCCCTGCACCAGCGCCCTGACCCAGCAGTTCCCCCAAAGTGGAATTTTGCCAAACCCCTTTTTCCCTCAAGACTCACCAGCCCAAACTGGTCGTGGGGCAACATCTACCCCTGCTATGCAGGTGCTGCCTGGATAAATGCACAAGTTAAGGGGTCCCCAGGTCCTAACATCTTCCAGCAAAGTACATCCAACGGGTTCACATCCCTCCCCTGCCTGCCCAGACTTTGCCTGGTTTCTACTTACGGGCTCGGGCTTGCGAGTCCAACGGGAGCCAGAACATCACGAGTCCCAGCAAAGAGGGGATGATTCTCACCCCAGGAACCATCCTTCCTTGTCCCAAGGTCAGACAACCCCGGGATGAGCGGGGAGAAAGTGAGATAAGGACACAAGTGAATCCCCAGGACCAAGTCGGACTGCTGCCTGAGGAGTCGGAGAAGCAAAGATGAAAAGGAGCCAAGGGCAGAAGGAGAGGTCTAAGGTGGGGATGAGAGGACGGTAGGGAGGGGACGAGAAAAAAAAGGAGAGAGATGGAGATATGGGGAGATGGGGAAATAAAGGAAGGTTCGGCAGAAAAGAAAAGCAATGGCAGAGAGGGAGAAGGTGCTAGCTAGAGGACCAGAGTCTGCGGGGCGCGGTCACCGGGGTGCAGTGTTCCTGTGGCGCTGGCTGGCGGCGGCGCGGGCGTCCGGCGCGGGGTCTGGGACGCGATGGGGCGACAGGACCCTCGGTGTCGGCGCGGGGGAGGCTGAGCGCTGCCGCTGTGCACGCCTCGGGCGCCAGACGCTGCGCTCGGGCGCATTTGTACTTTGCCGCGGGAAGCCTGCAGCCCCGGGCAGGCCTAACGCTGGCGCCTCCTCTGAGGCACCGCGAGCTCGTGGATTGGCCACTCGAGAAACAAGCCCATTTCTTCCCCTCCCCTTTAGTGCAGGGCTGGGAACCTTCGCTCCAGGCGAGGCGCCGAGTGGGGGGAGACGAGGGAGCTGGGAGGGGGAAGGGGCCACAAGGGCCCCGGGTTTTAACCCCTGGCTCCCCACGGTACCCAGCCTGCAAGGGGAACCAACCCAGTTAAATTTCAGATGGAACTGAGTGGGGTTGGGGTTGGAGTGGGAAGGTCATAGCATGGGTCTGGGAATCTCAGGATTGGGTATTTGGTGGGGAGTGCAGAGACACTTGCCATTTTGAACACAGTCTGTGGGCTTGGACATAGAGCCTAGGAGAGAGGTTTTCTCTCCAACACTAAAATGATGATTTCAGTTACTTTAAAGGTTTTCAATATCGCCCTGCAAACGTTGCAGAGGATCATATAAGATTAGGAACATCAGCTCTCTCCTCCAGCCGAGCAAGATGCCCGAAGGAAAGAAGGCCAAGGGAAGAAGGTGTCCCCCACCCCTGCCCACTGTTGTCAAGAAACAGGAGACCAAAAGGTGGTCGATCCTTTGTTGGAGAAAAGGCCCAAGAACTTCCGCATTGGGCAGGACATCCAGCCCAAAAGAGATCTAACACCTTCATCAAATGGCCCCGCTACATCAGGCTGCAGCCACAAAAAACCATCCTCTATAAGCTGCTCAAAGTACCTCCTGCCATTAACCAGTTCCCCCAGGCCCTGGACAGGCAAACAGCTACACAGCTGCTTAAGCTTGCCACAAGTACAGCCCACAAGTACAAAGCAAGAGAAGAAGCAAAGGCTACTGGCCCATGCTGAGAAGAAAGCTGCTGGCAAAGGGGACATCCCAACTAAGAGACCACCTGTCCTCCAAGCAGGAGTCAAATCAGTCACCACCTTGGTGGAGAACAAGAAGGCTCAGCCAGTGGTGACTGCCCATGATGTAGACCCCATTGAGCTGGTGGTTTGCCTGCCTGCCCTGTGTCGAAAGATGGGGGTGCCCTACTGCATCATCAAGGGAAATGCCAGGCTGGGGCGCCTGGTTCACAGGAAGACATGCACCACTGTTGCCCTCACACAGGTTAACTCAGAAGACAAGGGTGCTCTGGCTAAGCTGATGGAAGCTATTAGGACCAATTATAATGACCAATATGACGAGATCCGCTGCCACTGGGGAGGCAGCATCCTGGGTCCTAAGTTTGTGGCTCCCATTGCCAAGCTGGAAAAGGCAAAGGCTAAAGAACTTACCACTAAACTGGGTTACATGTACACTAAGTTTCTGTACATAAATATGATTACAAAATTAAAAAAAAAAGTTTAGGAACATCAAAGCACTTCAACTTTGGAGTAAAGCCATTTCAGGTACCTGAAATCTCCCACTGGCAGGTGGTGGTCCCAGGCACCATCCCCAGGGTGACAGCTAGCTTTGCTATGGATTCACTGCTGTTCCCACTTACCAGGCAGCTCAGGATGAACTCTTAGGACAGCTCAGGCCCACCACTCTGCACGTGCCAGTGCCAGCCAGTGCCAGCCAGTGCCAGGGCCTTGTCTTTTCACCAGAGGGTGAGCACGTTGACCCAGCAGCCTGGGCAGGCTGCTGTTCCAGACATCATGTTGAATGAGCTTCTGAACTAACAGCACCCTAAGAAAAGAACCAGCTCTGTCCATCCCATAGCACCCAGGCTCTGCAATGACAGGGCAGACTCAAGGTGCTGGCTCCATCCCAGCCACAGCTTGCTGGGCCACTGTGGGTAAATACAGCTGGAATCATGGCTGTGGGCCTTGATTCCAGAGCATCTCTTGCACAGTTACCAGAGTCTCAGACCAGGGCTGGGGTAAGAAAGACAAGATGGCGGGCCACACCGCACTCTGGTAGAGGGTCTGATCTCCAGGTTCTATGACTGGCAGGGTTAAGGCTGCACTCCTTACTCCAAGTGAGCAGTGGGAGGAACCAGTGACCAAGAATGTTCCTACTCAGGGTTCTCAGAATGAAGACAAACATGAACTTCTCCCAGTACTCCTCAGACTTAGGTTCTCCTCGTCAAAACTCTCCTTCTTGCCTCCCTCAGGTATACATTGATTGGATACAGTGTTTGTTAAGAAGTGATCTTCCCTTTCTTCTGTCTCTGCTAATGTGTGCTCTGTACCTGTTTTGATGTCTTAGGTTGCAAAAGGTGGGTTCATTGGGTTCTAAAACCTGCTCCTTCTACTTCCCAGAAGAGTCTCTGCCATCTCAGCTTTCCTCAGAGTTCTGGCATCTTCAGTCCTTACTCATAGTCTTTTCCCACAGCCTGTCCTCAGGTCTCCTGTCGCTGGTCCAGGCACTCTGATGTATTTTCTTCACACTCTTCACAAGAGTTGTGCTGGTCATTTCAATGACAAACTGGATGTCTCCTCTCCCCCTTGAACTCATCTTGTAACTAGCAGGATTAAGATGTATAACAGGGCTGGAGAGATGACTCAGCTGTTAAAGGCTAGGCTCACAACCAAAAATGTAAGATGTATAACGTTTTGCATTGACTTTAAGACTGTGCACATTGACTCCTTTTCGTCACTGTCACCCACCCTATCCACCCTGGATCCACCCTACACCCCTCCACATCCCCCGCACCCACCCTACCTACCCTACCCACCATGCACCCACTCCACACCCCCTACTCTCTACATTCCTCTATAACCCATAACCCACCCTACACCTCCCCTACACCCCGTACAACCCTCTACACCCCTTTGCACCCACCTGGCACCCACCCTACCTACCAGTACCCTTCTACCCCCCTACACCGTTACCAGCCACACACCTATGTATTGTTGCACACATTTTCCTTTTGTTAGAAGATCAGTTTCCTTCTGCTTCTAAATCTTGGGTCATGAGCTAAGTAAGCCAGCATTCTCTGACTGAGTCTCATCATCACTCCCATCTTGCCAAGTTGCACCAACTGGCTTCGGTGATCCTCCTGCCTCAGCTTCCTAGTGAGTAGGAAAATAGGTCTGTAGCCTTGTGCTGGAACTTGTGACCTCGAGCTGCTGTTTATTTTTGCCATATGTCTGTTGTGTGTGCACACTTGTACACTATATGTGCACCTGTATTTGGTGCACGTGCTCCTGCACTTGCATGTTATGACCAGAGGAGGGCAGTCGTCATCTTGCTAGATTGCTTTCCACCTTACTTGAGACTCTCTATCTGAAAGAATCTAGTACTATTTCCAATAGCCAGCTAGCCTGCCCCAAGGATTCTCTCTATCTGAAAGAATCTAGTACTCTTTCCAATAGCCAGCTAGCCAGCCCCAAGGATTCTCCTCTCACCTCCCACGACAGACAGCACTGGAATTGCAGGCTTGAACAGACACACACAACTTTTTTTTTTTTTTAATGTGAGTGCAGGGATTTGAACTCAGGTTCTTATGTTTGTCTAACACGCACTCTTACCCACGAAACCATGCCCCTAGCTCCCCAAGATTTTAGCTTACCGTCTTCCTACCTCTCCCTCTAAGTGCTGTGGTTGTAGGGACGCACTGCCACACTCAGCTGGAGAGTGGACAGGGCCTCCTGCATGCCAGGCAAGCACAGAACTTAGCTACACCCCTCTGGAACGTCACTGAGTCTCCCAGGCAAAGGTTTTTATTTATTTATTTTATTTTTATTTTTATTTTATTTTATTTTATTTTTTTAAGGATTGGGGATCAAACTTAGGGCTTGCTACATGCTAGCAAGGCCTCTAGTGAGTTCTCTATCTTTGTGTGGAATATGTATTTGTGTCTTCACCCTGCAGTGAGAAAGGGGCCCTTTCCACATCTATATCTAATTTGAGTACTATGCAAACTTTTGATACACAATGACACAGAATAAGCATGGCTAGGTGTTTGAGCAAGAACATGAATGAGTTCAAAAGGCATTCGTCTTTCATCTGAATTCAGGGGGCGCCCGTTGCCCTCAGCCTTAGTCTCTAAGAAACACAAGTGTCCCGTGCTAAAGTTCTTGCCGAGAGTGTGCAAGGTCTTGGGATTGATCTCGGCATGCATTACTATAATCTGCTTTAAAAGGTCTCCCCAATTCCTAAAAATGCTAATGCTCTCCAGTATCTTAACTGTAAGCTCCTATGAATATCAAAACCAAGTGACACATTTCCAACATGTTATGGTACCAAGTAGACATTCATTTTCCAAAGAAGAAAAAAAACAAGCCTCCCTCCCCAATGAGCAACTATAGCAAAGCATAATAAAATCCAATTGAGAAAACAACAAATCTTGAAGCTCCAAAGACCACCATTTGGAATCTTCTGAGCTCTGTAGAGCAAAAATCATTAGAGGAATACTTCGTTTTTAAATGTCCTATGACTTTAATATGATAATATAGATTTACAACACTTATCACTAAGATTATATCAACTGATGTTATATTACACGATAAAGAAGCAGAAGAAAGAAACCACAAATATCTACTTAACGTGTTTACAGCTTATTAATAACAGGTAGGATGAAAACATTCCTGTCAACTACAGTTCTCATCCCTGTAACTGGTCAGGTGGCCTTAGCAGGTATTTATAAGCACTGTCCCTTCCACAGCGGAAAGGGTGTGGTGTAGTCAACCTGTAGCCACCAGGTTGCTGGCTGGTCACCCAGGGAATGACTTATATCGGAGCTCTGTGTTGGTCTCTGCTGCTGGCAGATTTGACACTCAGAAGCAGCCATAGTCAAATCAACCTTAGTAAGTGGAACACCATGTTGTTGAGCCCATGCATAACTGCCACCGTGGCTATTTGTTCACTGGCCCATTGGGCAATGGCAGGAATGGCTAGAAAAGGAAACAGTGTCCACAGAGTGCGGTGCATTTGACTATTAAACTCTTCCTCTTCTGAAGTCATCTTTTGAAAAGCATTTCCATAGAACACAATTATCTATACATCCTTCTACCATTTGAAGAGATCTGTCTATACTCTTTCCCCAACTGTCTTTTTCAAACATGCTCCTTCTAAGTCCCTGGTCATTCTACCAATCCATTGGTTACAGCCCATGGATGAGTGAAAAAAAATCACACAACACATACCACACACACACACACACACACACACACACACACAGACACATGTCCACTTCTCTTTCCAAGCAAACATACAGAGAAGTTTGTTCACTGCCAAGTTCTGTCCACTATGAAGGCTTTCTTCCAGTGTCTTCATGGTTGCTCTGGAAAGGGTCTGTAATGTGGTAGCTACCACTCTGGGTGACATTTACATGGTGTGCTGAACCACCAGTAACTGGGTATAGTGCTGTTCACCTTTAATCCAGCACTTAGGATACAGAGGCAGGTGGATCTCTGTGAGTTCAAGGTCAACTTGGTCTACATAGAGCATTCCAGCCAGAGTTACACAGTGAAACCTTGTCTGGGAAAGACAAAAAAAAAAAAAAAAAAATCAGTAAACCAGATTCTAGTCTTTTCTTCTTCAGGCACCTGATCATAGGGCATACTCGACAGGGGCATGGGTGGATGCTTGGGCCCTCTGAACCTCAGCGGCCAGGGCTCGGTTTGCATAGCTCATTAAGCTGTATCAATTATTTTTCAGCCCAAAGCTCCAGAATCCTTCCACAATCCTCCCCAAAGCAAACTGGTCCATTCCATCACAGCGAGACTTCGTTTATGATATGTTGCTACAATGACTTCCCTAGGATAGAGACTGTCTCATTCCTGTCCCCAAGGTCCAGATGACAAACCAAGGTATGATTTACAAAGTTCACCCAGGGAAACTGGCGTGTTAATTAGGCTTACTTACAGAGCAATGGTGAGGGGTTATGGCAGGAACACAGATGACCTTAAAGTAGTCACAAAAATCAGTATGAAAGTAGGGACGATGGCTCCCTCATAGCTGCATAGATGGAAACCCTCTCCTCATCCTTCCCCATCTCCAGCCTCCACCTTTTTCCCAAAGATCACATGCAATTAGCGTAGAGTTCCATAACACTGGTTGGGAGAAGGGACTGGATACTCAGGAGAGGTTCCCATGATCCTCTCTGACCATGCATATGAGGCTCATATCTGATGATCTTTGGCAGAACTCCTGAAGATGGTGCCGATTTGGCTCAGGAATAGTCAGTCCTGTACAGTGCCTCGAGCCAGCTCCCTCCTCCAACTCTTACATTTTTTTTCTGCCATCTTCTTCCACCTGGGTTCCTGAACCTGGAAGGGAGTGACATAAATTTCTGACCAGTGTCTAACTCTGTGAGGTACCAAACCCTTGTGTCCTCTGTGGTTGCTTGAAAGAGAATGACCCCAATGGGCTCATATGTTTGACTACTCAGTCCGACCTTGTTGGAGGAGGTGTGTCACTGGGGTAAGCTTTGAGGTTTCAAAAGATCTGTACCATTGCCAGTGTTTCTTTCCTGCTTTCCACTATGGGTCACGCTGTGAGCTCTCAGCTACTGTTCCAGCTGCCCACCCACCATGCCTTTCCCCCACCATCAGACTCTAACTCTTGAAACCATAAGCCCAATGAAATGCTTTTTGAATAAGTTACCTTGGTCATAGTGTTTTGTCATATTAATAGAAAAGTAATTAAGACACTCATCATTACTCCATCTCTGAAACATGGGTGGGGACATCTATTACAAAATGCAAGTGAGAAAAAGGACGGGGTGGGTGGGGGGGCAGGGAATAGGAAAATGTCCAAACAGACAGCTGGCAGTAATAACTTTGCAAACACAAATGTGGGGGAGCACCTTGGCTAGTACATCCTTTAGCCAAGGACTAGCAGCTGCTTCTCCACTGGAGCCTATGACTTCCCTGGCACAGGTTTTGCTCTCCCCTGCTGAGCCTGTGACATAGTGAGTTCCTGGGTCAGAGAGGATCTGAGTTGGGGCTGTGGCTGGATCCCCAGCTATTGTCTCTCCATCCACCACACCTGGCTGCTTGGGAAAGGCTCTGGCTGGACAAACTATCTGCATCCGTAGCATATCTTTCTGTAGAAGTGAAAGGTACCTGCGTAGTCTACAGGGATAATGGCCCACCGTGGGACATGCTCCGTTGTCTTCACCTGTAATGTTTTATCATGGATGCCTTCTGTGAACTGATCCCAGGCCTTGATGCCTTCCCAGAAGCTCATTAGCACAGAATTTGGCTTTCTGTCAATTTTTCCCTTAGGAACTCAGATTCAGTGCAATCCTACCACATTTGCCTTCAAGTAACCCAGATAGATCCCTCCCTCTGTCTTGGCTGCTCTCTTCCAGCACACGAGTTGTTCCATCACCGCATAGATACGATTTACATATTGACCATGTAGCTCGATCAAAGATTTTGCTATTTCATAAAGATCCCGCCTCACCAAAGGGCTCCACAAAGCATTAATCAAAAAAATGTCCCCACAGACTTGCCCACAGACTTGCCAGTGTCGTGGAGGCAGTCCTCTGTTGAGGTCCCCTCTTCCCAGGTGTCTCTAGTTCACGCCAAATTGAGGAAACCCAACCAGCTACTTGTTTCTTCTCCTGGAATGACATTCACGAACCCACCTTGTTTGACTTGTAAGATCACAGATTTAGCCAAGCATAGCAGCTCACACTCTTAATCCCAGCATTTAGCAGGCAGAGGCAGGTGGATCTCAGAGTTTGAGGACAGGCTGATCTTCAGAGTGAGTTCCAGGACTGCCAGAGCTAAATAATAGAGAGATGTGTCTCAAAAAACAACAAATAAACAAAACAAAATCAAAGTCACCAAGACCCCTTCTGTTATATACTATTTACTGACTGCCTTACTGGATGCCAGCTCTGTGCAGACAGTGTATGAGGTTCTGAGGACACAGTATACAGGGTGCTGGGGACACAGTGGAGAGCAAGAAAGACACCGTACTTGTCTGGGTTCCCTCTGGAGTGTGCTGATGGTCTCTGAGTTAGTGTCTTTCTTCTGCATGCTTCGGTTTCCGGAATGACATCATCTACCACACTATTAGTCACGGGGCTGTGCCACCTTCTCTACAGCAAGTTCCTTCAGGACACAAATCATTTAACTCATTTCT
This sequence comes from Mastomys natalensis, assembly GCA_021653895.1. Lineage (NCBI taxonomy): Eukaryota > Metazoa > Chordata > Mammalia > Rodentia > Muridae > Mastomys > Mastomys natalensis. The sequence goes on from JAJTUV010000058.1 coordinate 1,291,792, forward strand.
TCCCTGGTCCTCAGTGCATACGTTTACCCACATTTGCAACTAAATGTAGGTTTGCTGAGTAGATTCCCATTGCTTCAAACAGTTTGAGACAGAGGCTCACTAACTTGCCCAGGCTGGCCTTGAAATCACTGTGCAGACCAGGCTGGCCTTGAACTTGTACTCTTCCTCAGCTTCTTCATGGACTTAGGTCCAGGAGGAGCTCACTATGTGGACAGGCTGACTGGAAGTCAGAGACCTGCTTGGTTTTGCCTCCTCAATGCTGGATATAATAACATTTGAATTTGAAGCTATTGTTTTTAAACTAACTTGCTAACTTGAGCTTCATTAAAAAGGATTGTTGGATGAGCTTAGGATTAGGACAGAGTTTCCCATAACTGCCGAGAGGACCCTGACGTGCCTCTGTGTTTATACTTACTTTTGCAATGTAGCATTCCCAGCATCAGCCATTAGGAAATCAAAATATTGGCCAATTCTGAAAGACTCAGAAAAGGCTTCGTAGTTTATAGTATCAAATATTCAGACAAGATTTAATTGTTTATCTAAAAGCAATTAAGAATGTTCGTTCATCTCATTAGCATGTCCATGTCCTTAGTGGCTAACAAATGGTAAAGGTAACCATATTCCAAACGATTATTTTTAAATGAATTTAAGATTTCTTATTAATAAAATTGTGATACCTAGATAGCCTGTAACAGTAAAACTTTTCAGGTGAATGCGAATCCAGATGGACAGATGGACAGATGGACAAAGGTTGAGGGGTCTTCCTTGTTCTGCTCTTGTGTTGTTTGTGGCCAGAAGGTCCCTGGCTTAGAGATTACTGAACAGTGAGTGTAGAACCAGCATCGCAACCTGGACCACAAGGATTAGGGGACCTCGCCCACTCAACCCTGACAGTGTGCATCTGAAAGAGCTCACCCCAAGGGAGGTGACAAGAGAGGGCTACATGACAGACAGACACTGCACATTCTCTTGAATGTATAAGTTCCAGCTCTGGGGATAGGGGCATGGTTCTGGATTTTTTTTTTTAATCTATTTCCATTGTATTAAGGTGTGGCCCTCAAATAAGTTGAGAATTATGGTGTTTAGAAGAAAGAGACCTCAAAAACAGTGTGGCTGAGGACAGGGTAATGGAGGGGAGAGAATGACTGCAATCAAAATAGAAACAGAAAAGAAGGTTGGAATCCACTGGTGTTCTTCACCCTCTCTCCTTCCTCCTCTTCATCATCATCTTCATCTTTTTTGCTTCATCAGTGTTTTCCAATTCTCCTCCTCTAGTTTCCGTATCACCATCATCTTCACCATCACCATCATCACCATCATCATCACCATCCCTCATACCATCAGCAGCAGCATCAACTCCCCCCCGCCCCCCAATCATCCATATTAGGAACCAAGGAGTCTGGCCAATAATTACCTTTTATGACCTCTCTTAATTTGTCTGCACCCTCATAGCATGGCCAGTCAAACAGGTAAAGAAACCCCATGGTTCCTTATATTGCCTCCTCCCTCTGGCCTTATTCTCCATGGGACTTGAATGCTTTGTCAAATGCCCTCCAGATTTCCATTTGACTTTAGTGGCCTTTGAAGATAGCTCATAGCTCTCACCCAGATGAAATTCTTCAGAGCGAATCTTATTTTCAAAGTAAAGATTTTCATCACAGGAAAAGTCTACTCTGTAACCTGATTTTATGTTTTCAAAGTCTGTCACTTCAAGTCTGGTCAGATAAATGGCACCTCTCATATTCCTCCCCAAGCAATGCGGACACTTGTGGTTGACAAATGTTATCCCAAAATTTGGGATTTGGGTGATAATTCTGACCTTTTCTCGGGGGGAAATGGTTTGTGAAGGCTGTCTCCTTAGTCCAGGATGGCCTTGGTCTTCTCTCATAGCTGAGGCTGACCTTGAACTTCTAACCCTGACTTCTCCTCCTGCTGCCATTCTGCCTTGTTTGTGTGGCAATGAGGATGGAACTCAGGGCATCGTGCAGGATGGGCATGCTTTCTATCAGCCAGGTCACATTCCAGTTCATGCTATCTCTGTTTTAAACATAATTTATGTGATTATAAGTTCGTGCAATTTAATTTTGTTAATAACTGTGTCTAATAACCAGCTTGCCAACTGTCTATTTTACTGTGGGCTTTCTTTGGCTCCTCTAAGTATAGTCTGCCCTCTGTACTATGAGTTTAACAGTCACAGAGTGAACCAGCTGAGGCTTTACTGAACACAGACAGGCCTCTTGTTGTCCTTATTTCTACTTGGGACAGTAAAACAATTATTTATAAAGTGTTTGCACTGTTGTGAGTGTGAGTGGTCTCGAGGTGACTTAAGTGTGGAAACAGGAAGAGACTCATTGGCTGTTTGCAGATCCTGTGTCAATGTTTATGAGGGACCTGAACAGACTCTGCAGGGTTCCAGACTCGACGGCACTGAATAGTGAGGGGCAACCACTGATCACTGTCTTTTCTTGATTATTTCCCTAAGGAGAAGGAATTAACACTTTAAAGTCAGATCCAATTCACAAACTATGGAGGCAAAAGCCTCCTCACAGGAGCGTCAGCATTAATGGGTAAAGTGAACAATGCCGCCTACCAAAACCCTCAGCCTAGTTACTCATCTATGCAGCAAATGTTTATTTATAGCCAGAAGATCACTATTCTTCTCTATTGTTATTTTAAATGTATGAATGTTTTGCCTGTGTAGTCACTACGTTCGTGCCTGGTGCTGGGAAGGCCAGAAGAGGGTGCTGGATCTATCAGAATGGAACTGGAGTCACCGATAGCTGTGAGGACAGTGGGAGCTGGGAACTGAACCTGAGTCCTCTTCAAGAGCAGCCCGGTGATCTTAATTGTTAAGCCATCTCTCCAGCTTCAAATTGTCTTAATGAAGTTTGTAGACTGGGGTAACAGCCTTAGAGTCATTCTCCCCAGGATTAAAATAATGATTTTGAATCTCTTAATGTGTTTATTGTCTTGCTACAACTGTCACAAGGATCAAAGGGGGTCTCAATGTCAAAGCACATGTCAGAGACATGTCACTGTGTCAGAGACATGTCACCTATATGCCAGAGACATGTCACCTACATGCCAGTTGCCCTTCTTGCCTCACCCTCAGTCAGTGTCTCTAATGTCTTCTGGTGCCTTCCACTGATTGACAACTTGCCCAGAGACAACTTGCCCAGAGAAACTCTCCTATGGAGTCACTCCCACTTACCAGGCTGCTCAGGATGAACTCTTTGGACAGGTCAGGCCCACCACTCTGCACGTGCCAGTGCCAGCCAGTGCCAGCCAGTGCCAGGGCCTTGTCTTTTCACCAGAGGGTGAACACGTTGACCCAGCAGCCTGGGCAGGCTGCTGTTCCAGACATCATGTTGAATGAGCTCCTGAACTAACAGCACCCTAAGAAAAGAACCAGCTCTGTCCATCCCATAGCACCCAGGCTCTGCAATGACAGGGCAGACTCAAGGTGCTGGCTCCATCCCAGCCACAGCTTGCTGGGCCACTGTGGGTAAATACAGCTGTCCTGGCTTTGGGCCTTGATTCCAGAGCATCGCTTGCACAGCTACCAGAGTCTCAGACCAGGGCTGGGGTAAGAAAGACAAGATGGCGGGCCACACCCACTCTGGCAGAGAGTCTGATTTTCCATATTCAGATAGTGACCAGCAAGGTTAAGGCTGAGCTTACAGTTCCTGTGTGCTGTCAACTCTACCCCAGTGAGCAGTGGGTGGAACCGGTGACTGCGAAGCAGAACTTTCCCTGGGGCTCTCAGGAACCGGACAGCCACAATCTGCGTACCCTGCAGGCTTAATATCTCCCCTCTGATTCTAAGGTGTTGCTCCTTTGCACCCAAGCACACAGTATCTTAGTAACCTGAGATTTTTTTTTCCCCTTTCTTCCCTTTTTGTAAAATGTGTTATGCCTGTAGATGGATGTCTTGGGTGTACACTCGCTGACCTCTCCTAAACCCTGCTCATTCTGCTTCCCAGAAGGGTCTCTGCCATCTCAGCTTTCCTCTCGTCCTTATCCCCAGAGCTCAGGCATCTTCAGTCCCTATCAGACTTTCCCTCTGCCTGTCCTCTGGTCTCCTGACCTATTTCTGGGCCCCCAGATGTATTTTCCTCACATTTTCTGAAAGAGCTGTGATTACCATCAAGTCTCTGTCCCATCACCCACGGAATGCAACTCCCAATGTAGAGTTGTATTCAAGAGCACACACTTTAACTCCTGTTATTGCTTCCCACTGTACATTCTTACCAAGCATGCTCCCCCACAATACCTCTGTATCTGTGTATACACATTTTTCATCTGTTGTAAATCTCGGGCCTTGAACATAGTAGGTCAGCACTTTCTGTCTGAGATTCAGACAGAATTGTCTAGCTGGCTTCAGTGAGCTCCTGCCTCCTAGCATTACAGGTATGTACCTCCATGCTGGAATTTGCTATGGCCTAAACTTCTGTCTTCTTTTTAGGGGACTGTGTGTGTGTGTGCGTGAGTGTGTGAGTGTGTGTGTGTCTGTGTCTCTCTGTGTGTGTAGGGTGTGTTTACATGTATGAGTGCTGTTCATAACTTTTATACTGACTGGTGCACATATGGTTGTCGGGTCAGAGGAAGTCACTAGGTATACTGCTTTATCATTCTCCACATTATTATTATTATTATTATTATTAATTATTGTTGCTGTTCAACCTGGAAGCCAGGCTCACAGCTAGCGAGCCAGGCGATGCTCTTCTCTCGCCTGCCGCAGTACCAGTGGTTATGCATGTGTGCAACCACACCCAGCTTTTTAAAACTTAAAAAGAAAACTTTATTTTATATGTGTGGGTGTTTTGCCTGGATGTGTCTGTATACACTGTGCTCTCAGAGTCAGAAGAGGGCACTGGCTCCCCTGGAGCTGGAGTCACGGACAGCCATGAGCCTACCATGCGGGTGCTGGGACCCCAACCCATGTTCACCTTCTGCAAGAACTTCAAGTGCTCTTAACCACAGAGCCATCTCTCTAGACCCCAGCTTTTAATGTAGGCGCTGGGGATTTGAACTCTGTCTTCATGCTTGCACAGCAAGGGCTCTCACCCACACAGCCATCTCTCCACTTCATTAATCTTAAACTTTCCATCCCTCAGTTCAAGGGTTGCAGTGATTTGAGTCCTTTTGGGAAATGGACACAGGGTCTCCTGCACGCTAGAGAGTACACTAATCCCCATCCCTCTTATTTATTTATTTAGGTCTTTCCTGAGTCTCCCAGGGAAAATAGTGGGTTTTTTGGTTTTTGTTTTCCTATTTATAATTGGTGGTGCTGTGGCTCAAACCTCAGTCCTGGCACATGCTAGGTTGGAACTTAGTGGACTCCCCGTCTTTGTGAGGGCTGTAAATATTGTGTACCTTCCCTGTACTGTGTGCTTCTATTTTCCAGCACTCATCCAAACCTCTGATATACAAAGGAATCAAATAAATATGGCAGAATGAGCGAGGGCAGGAGCGATCTCACAGGACAGTCCTCCTTATCCAATGCTTGCAGCATTCACAGGCTTCAGCCTTAACGCTAAGAAACCTGCTTAATGCCAGGGTGTTCTCCAAGCATGTGCAAGGCCTGGGCTTGACCTCAGCACTTACTACAAAATCTACAACAGAAAGAAACAAGAAGGAGAGGCACAGGAAGAAAACTCAGGTACTCCTTAGGAAGACTGCTGAAGATGGTTGTCCCTGTATCATTTCACTTCCTCTTCTATAAGGAAGTTGGAAGGCTGGGGAGATGGCACATGAGTGACAGACTTGTGCAAAGTAAAAACCAGCCATGACTCGAAAAAAACCAAAAACAAAACCCTAGGCATGACAGCCCGCATGCGTACCTCCAGCTCTGAGAGGCAACAGAGGTGGACTCCTGGAGCTCACTGGCCACTCGGCTCAGTCCACAGGTGAGTTCAGTTTCAGTGAGGGCTGTCTCAAAACATAAGGTGGAGAACACCGAAGGGAGACACTCAGTGCTGGCCTCTGGCTTCAGTGCATGCATGCGCATGTACAAGCAGTTGGGTTCCTATCTGGCTTCAGGAACCAGCAGTTGCAAGGGAAGCACATTAGGACGCCATCTCTAGTATTTCTTCTATACAGTTACAGTAGGTGTTGATAACTTTGAGCACATTTGTGCAAAATTAGAAAGTGACGTGTGTAAGTATTTATCATCCATCCCTATTCTACTTTTTAAATTTTAACTTTTGATTATTTGTTTGTTCTTTTGAGACAGGGTCCCTTATAGCTCAGGCTGGCTTTGAACTCCTATGAAGCCGAGGATGGTCTTCAACTTCTAATCTTCTGAGTCTACTCCCCGAAGTGCTGAGATTACAGGAGTGTACCGCCACGCCTTTGTAGTCATGTAATGCTGGTGACGAGCCCGGGTTCATGCACTCTAAGCAAGCATTCCTTTAACCGAGCCACATCCCTAACCGTACGATTTCTAGTTTAAATATAGCTTATTTTATATTTTATTAAGCTCATGCAATCGTTTTGGTAATAACTATTTAATGTCTAGTTGCAAAGTATCTAGAAATGTAACCCTTGCTCTAGTACAGTCAGTCCTTCATGTCTCCAGGCTTAGCATCTGCAGCTTGAACTGACTCGGGTGTGAGATATTCAGGAAGATTCTCGTAGCATGTGCAGGCTTCCTGCTGTCTTATCGTCATTCCTAAACACTAATGTGTAGCAACTATTGTCATGGTGAACAGTCCAGAGGTGAGTTATAGCATGTGTGCAAAAGGATGGTGTCAGCACTGTGCAGATGCATTTTATACAAGGGGCTTGATGTCCACAGATCTGATGTCCACCAGGGTCCTGGACCCAATCTTTTATGCATAGTGAGAGACACCTGCTTACTGCTTGAGTTGATTATCTCCTTAAATAGGGTGAACGCCTCATTTTGACTCTTTGAAGTCAGAACCAATTCAGGAACAATGGGAGGAAAATCTTACTTAAGGTGCTCAGAGTTAGTGTGTGAAGAGAATATTGACCACCTATTGCTACTCCTGGGCCCAGTACTCGTGTATGTAATAAATGTTTACTTTAAAGCCAATATTAGACAGACATGGTGGTGCATGCTAGTAGTCCCAGTGACTGAGGAAGTTGAGGCAGGTGGATCATAAGGTAGAGACTAGCCTGGTTACACAGTGCGACCATGCCACTGGTATTTTAGGATGTGTTCCTCTGGATCTCCAGATAGTGTGTTCACCTAAATGAACATTTGCAGAATGGATGAATGAACCCTTAACATAGCAAATTGTTACTGATGTATTGTGAACACTCAATTACTCTTTTCTTTTTTGATTTATTATTATTTATATTTGTTGTATAACAAAGCCCTGGCTGTCCTGGAACTCACTCTGTAGACCAGACCTTTAAACTCACAGAGATCCACCTGCCTCTTTAATCCCGAGTGCTGGGATTAATGATGTGCACCACCACACCTGGCTGTTACACTGATTTTCTTAAAGCAAAACACACTGTATTTACTTGTATAAGTTTTATGTGCCTGTGTAAATCTACACTCTCATGCCCTGTTGTGGATCTTCTCTTATTAAGGCAGTCTGTATACAGTGTGGTGAGACTGCGGGACTGAACAGGTGGCCAAGTTATGGACAGTGCTTACGGCTCCCGAAGAGGGCCTGACTTCAGTTGCCAGCATCCAAATCAGATGGCTCACAACTAGCTGTAACTCCAGCTCCAGATGACTAGACAATGCTTGTGTGCGCACCACCACCACACACCACACACACAACGATGGACCAGAGATGTCCAGTGCTTGCCATGCACAAAGCCTCTGGTTTGATCCCCATTGTAGCATAAACCATGTGTTGTAACACATGAAAGAAATGCCATCATTGAAAGAAGAAGGATCAAACATTCAGGTTTATCCTGGGCTGCACTGAGAACTCAAAGCCATCCTGGGCTATATTAACCATAAAACACAACACAACAAAAAGAGCCTTCATGAAGGAAGCTGAACAGGGACAATATTTTAGTGGATTTTATGGAATGAAATCGCCCTTCATCTGGGTCCTAAGCTCTGCCATCCTGGAGGGCTCATGTGCTATTGGCAATCATGCTAATGCTGTGGTCTTATTAAACAAGCGGCATGCGGAGTGGACCTTTGGTTCTGGCCTCCTCCACACCCAGGGACATTAGGAAAGCAGGATGTTCACAGGCTTCTGTCAGTGGCTACTTGAAGAAGTAGGTAGGCGACCCGAGGGTGGTGCCAGGTGCTACCATGTAACTTGAGTCACGGTAGCCTGCACTGTATCCATCTGTATATGGGAGTCCTTAGAGTCACCATCTAGAGGGGTAATTCAAAGAGCCTTAATGCTCTCCTTGATTAGGGGTTCCCATTGCATTTAGAATCAGTCCGGCTTCTAGTGACTATTTGAAAGCCCCCTCTGAGCTGCCCTGCCTATCCTTGGACTCCCTTTCTCCTTTGTGGTCTCCTTCGTGCCTTTTTCTGTCCCTGGGACACATCACATTCTCAGCCTCTGTCAAGGTCGTGATTTTCCTGCTTGGAATGATTCCCTCGGGCTTTCCCAAAGCAGACTTCACATGTTCAAGTGTCACATCTTAATGGTCTTCCAGGTCCAACCTATCGACCAGGGTCTGCCTTCTTGGTTTTCTGCTTGCTTTCTTTTTTTGAGACAGGCCTTATGTACCTCGGCTGCCCACAGACTTGCTAGGTGGTAGAGGATGATTTTGAGCTTCTGTTCCTCCCTCTCCACCTCCAGAATGCTGGGATTACAGGCCACCAGCCTGGGATGCAGTGCTGGGGATCGAACCCCTGGCTTCAGGCATGCTGAAGACTAGCACCTAAGCTACATCCTGTGAGTCACTTCCATGTGTGTGTGTGTTTGTGTGTGTGTGTGTGTGTATAAGTGTGTGTGTCTGCCTGTGTGTGTGCATGAGTGTATGTACATGAGTGTGTCCCACGTGTGTGTGTGTGTGTGCATGTACCTGTGAGGGCATATGAGTGTATATGTGTGTGAGAGAGTGTGTGCCTGTGTGTACATGAGTGTATTTGTGTGTGAGAGTGTGTGTGTTTCTCTGTGAGTTTAAATGTATGTATGTTCACCTGTGTGGGCATGTGAGTGTGTGTGCGTGCGTGTGTGCCTGTATGTGTGCCTCTGTGTGTATGTGTGCCTCTGTGTGTGTGTGTGCATGGGTGCGTGTGTCTGCCTGTATGTGCCTGTGTGTATATGTGCATGAGTGTGAGTATCTGCATGTGCATGTGTGTGCATGAGTGTGTGTGTCTGCCTGTGTGTGTGTGCATGCACCTGTGTGGGCATGTGAGTGTATGTGTGTATGAGAGAGTGTGTGCCTGTGTGTAATGAGTGTACGTGTGTGAGAGAGAGTGTGTGTGATTGTGCTTTTGTGTGTGAATGTGTATGTGTGTTAACCTGTGTGAGCATGTGAGTGTGTGTGCATGCGTGCATATGAATGTGTGTGTATGAGAGAGAGTGTGTGTGATTGTGCTTTTGTGTGTGAATGTGTATGTGTGTTAACCTGTGTGAGCATGTGAGTGTGTGTGCATGCGTGCATATGAATGTGTGTGTGTGAGAGAGAGTGTGTGTGATTGTGCTTTTGTGTGTGAACGTGTATGTGTGTTAACCTGTGTGAGCATGTGAGTATGCGTGTGCATGTGTGTGCATGAATGTGTGTGCTTATGTGCGCATGAGTGTTCGGGGGAGGGTTGAGGGGGACGAGTGTGTGTGATAACATGAGTGTGTGAGTATGAGTGAGTGTGTATGTCTGTGTGTGCATGTGAGTGTGTGTGTGAATGCAGAGGCCGGATGTTGGTGTCTGGTGTCTTCCATCATTTTCTACCATGTATATTGAGACAGGGTTTCTCACGGAACCTAGAACTCAGTATTTGTCACCCGGCCAGTCAGCTTGCTCTGGGGAGTCCCTGTCTTTGTGTGATGCTGTGGTGTTACAGAGGGGCTGTCCCACTCACCGGCTTTTACATGGATCTGAACTATAGTCCTCATGCTGTACTGCAAACGCTTTTCCCATGCGGCCACCATCCCAGTCTGGCATCTTTTAGTCACCATAATTCTTTTTGAATTTTTTTAAATAATTTTATACAATATACTTTAATCATATCCACCCCAACTCCTCCCAGATCCACCCTCCCAACTTTATTTCTCGTTTTTAATTTAATAATTCATCTACTCCAACTTGTGCTGTCCATCATTTGAGTATGGGACATCCACTGCAATATGGTCCTCCTACCGGAAGCTACATCCTTTAAAAAACTGACTCTTCCCCTACCCCCTTGATGCCATCAAGTTTGCCATAATTTTTAGCTCCTCAGTTGGGTTCATGAACCCTTTTCCACTCTGTGCTAGACTGTTGGCTGCGCCAGACACTGTGCAGGCAGCCATAGCGGCTGAGGTCACGAGTGCCCTGGTCTTGTGTTCAGAAGACACTGTTTCACTCTGGTCCGTCTTGACCTCTGGTTCCTGCGATCTTTCTGCCCCACCGCCATTCCATGATGGCCCCTGAGCACTGGGGAGAGGGCATTATACATATGTCCTGTTTATAGCTGAACACTCCACAGTCACTTATCTGCATGGTAACCAGTTGTGAGTTTCTGTAATCAACATCATCCAAAGGGAACTTCTCTGATGAGGTCTGAGAGTCTTGCTGGTCTATGGATAGAGAGCTAGGATTTTAAAGGGCAGTTTGATACTAAGTCCACTTAGCAAAATAATAGTAGTAGCTGACCTAAGTCTTACATACAATCTGTCTCTATCATGTAGTGAGAATTGTGGTTTCTTTAAAAAACCCAGTTATGCGAATGGCTTTGTTTTGATCCCAGGTGTGGGATATGAGACTGCTTCAGTTTGTCCACAGCCGTTAACTTAGATGTCTTGTGCTCTGGGAGGTGGGGTGAGACCGAAAGGATCTGTGGCAGCTGCTGCTATTCCCTGCTGCTGCCCCCAAGACAGTATGTGTGTTTGCTGTTGCTGAGTTGCTAGACTGCTGGACATCTTGATAATGAAGACTGGACTTGCTCCCAAGGAATCTGACGACTCTAATCAGCAGGAAGTAGCCTATAGAGGGCTACACCCCCTTTCCCCCCTAATCTTCTTTCTCTCCTATCTAGTGTTGGGGGGTTGGAAGGGATGAGGGTGGAATAAGGATTAGAAGGGAGGTAGAGATATAAGAACCCAACAAAGTAATAAGACATTCACCAATACTCCCATGATCTTGAGCACTCCAGGATGACTGGACCTTAGAGGTGTGTGGGGGTGGGGATTGGGTGAGGGATGGTGGGGTGGGGAGGGCATAAGCTTGGGGTTTATTTTCTTAATAAAACAAAGGATGAATCCTAGGCTCCTTTCAGGTTGCCCATGCTCTCTGATCAATGGCCCCACAGTCTTCCATGTTCCTCCGTGTTCTTCCGTGTGCATGTAGATAGCACTGACTAGACTTGCTGAGCCAGGTTCTCAACCTTCCTGGTACTGTGACCCTTTACACAGGCCTTCATGCTGTGATGACCCTCAACTATAAAGTTATTTTATTGCTACATCATAACTGTAATTTTGTTACTGCTATGAATCATAATGTAATATATGATATGCAGGGTATCTGTTACAGGTTAGGAACCACTGTGTTAGGCTAACAAAGGAAGACATGAAGTTGGTATAGGGTGGGGCTAAGGGAGTCTGGGAGGAGTTGGAGGGAGAGTGGGGGTGGATAGGATCAAAATAAATTGTATACATGTATGAAAATCTTAAAGAATGTATTTTTTAAAAGATGAAGCATTCATCTGATCATCCAGCTGCCTCTCTCATATCTTCTCCCAGGCTTTGTAACAGCCAGGTTTCTCTTAGGTTGGTAGGTGGGCTCACTGCACCTCATCCTCAGGTCGACTTTTTAGTCTAGAAAGCTGGCTTGGTCTGCCCACCTGCATGCCACTGCTTCCAGTCATAAAACCACTTTCCCTGCCTACAGGAGTCTAGGCCCTTCTGGAACTGTGTCGCTTGCACTCAATGGGGTTGCTACTTACCAATCTGTGCTTAGACAACAGCCCAGTGAGTTCAGGAATCTTCAAATATTCCTCATGCTTGAGGAGACACTGTGACGAGAAAAGTGAGTTACAGGAGAACGTGTGGAGGCTCGAACATGGGTTATCAGCGTCTGATTCACACTGACCCCGAAGCTTAGACCCAAGGCTCCAAATTCTACAAGTTTGATGGTGTAATACTGTCACCAGTACCTCTGCCACTGCTTATGTTATTTGAGACAGGATCTCTGTGTAGCCTTGGTTGTCTTAGGGCTGGCTAGGTAGAGCAGACTGGCCTCTAACTCACAGGGAGCTGCCTGCCTCAGCCTCCTGAGTGCCCTGATTGAAGGCACAAGCCATCATGACCAGCTATTTTTAGTTTTCCTTTTACTTCTGTGTATGTGTGTGCGCCAGCATTAAGTGTGTCCCGTTTGTGTGTGCAAGTGACCTCGGAGACCAGAAGAGAGGATTGGATCCCTGAAGCTAGAGTTAAGGTGGCTGTAAGCTGCCTGATGTAGGTGCCAGAAATTGAAACCCAGTCTTCTGGAAGAGTAACAAGTGCTCTTAACCACTGAGCCGTCACTCCAGCCCCAACCTCCACTTCAGCTAACATCTCTCTTGCTAGCACCAGCAGCCTGGAGCCTGCTGTGCTTAAAGCTCCTTGAAGGAAGGAGTGAACAGCAGCAACTTTACAGCTGATGGAAGATTTCTTCCTCTTCCTCTCTCTCATCTTTCCTCCCTCCCTCTTTACCTCTTTCCTCTACCTCCTCTGCTCCCCTCTCTCCTTCCTTCTTTTTTTCATTCTTTCTTCCCTCCTTTCCTCTTTCCCTCCATCCCTCCTCCTTCCCTTCCTTTTCCTCTCATCCTTATGTCTTCCCCATCCTCTCCTCCTCTTCCTTCCTTCAGTATCTCATTGGCCCTGAACTCACTCTGTGCCTAGGCTGTCCTTGAATTTGCAATCCTCCTTAGTCCTGCGATTACGTGTGTCACTGGCTGACCCCAGGGTTCTTCTTTACTCCTTCTCCACCCTAATCCAGCTTCTGATACACGTGTGGCAGCTCCTCATCCCACCCTGCTCAGGGAGTTTGTGCCTCTAAGTGCCGGCTTCCTCTACGTCCCTTCCATTTGGAACTCCTTTTCTCTAGGATGAGTTCAGATCCTTCCTTTGGATCCAGTTCTGTGCCCACCTAGGAGTGGCTTCCTTCTCTGCACTTCCATATGGGTTTATCCGCACCCTTGTTAAGCCCTCTCCTGGATTAGTGACAAGTTCACGTGTCTGTCTTTCTTCATTGACACTGGGCTCCATGGGTGGGATGGTGCGTTTTCATCTCTTTGCACCCAGGAAGGGTGGCTGGACCTGCCACACTGCAGTTTCATGCTTGGTGAAATCCTCCAAATTGCATACAACACAGGTGGTCTGCAAGACAGAGTGTAGGTGCAGGAGTGCACTGTTGTCCAAACACGCTCCCCGGCCTCTTGTTCTTATAACTTAATCGGGAAGCTAGTCTTTATGTAGAAAACATGAAAGAAGTGTTAGCTAGGGATGATGGTACTGTGAGTTGGACCAGTTGGTCTACATAGTAAGTTTCAGGCCAGCAAGGACTGTGAGACCCTGCGTCAACAGGGGTAGAGATAGAGTTGTCAGAAGCATTGGTTTCTAGTTCACATGATTCACTAAAGAGCTTTGACCAAGTCTTTCCCCTCCTTAAACCTTAGCTTTCTTCTTTTTAACAAAGGGGTTTGGTTAGAACCTCTGATGATTTCAAACATCAGCAGGGCTCTGAGAAATTGGAGGAGGCAGTGCAGGCTCTGTTTGCCCCCTAGTGGTCACTTGGTAACAACACAGTCCTGGGAGACCGGGAAACTAGCTGGCTGTTCCACAGATTGGAGAGTGGAGCCGAGACTAGCAACCAAATTGTGAACAAAGAACCATCGTCCAGTGACCGGTCTAGAATAGACAAAGTAATTTTATCACTTGTTACTCTGCTCTCTGCTCTTGGCCTTTAGCTGACCCATCAAGCATCAGTTTCTTCCCAAACTAGAGACATTCTCTTCGGAGGCAAAATCTTCATTCTGCTCAGTGTTCCTCTCTTACTCGTGGCTTCACTGTGTCTCACACTCGTCCTCAAACTGGAGCATGGCCACTTTCTTTTGGGGACTTGGGCTAGGCAAAGTGAAGCTAGTAAGATTTCTTTGTTGAGGTTATTAGGAGGCAGGCTCAGTGAGAATTAAGCCTAGTAGAGAGAAGTCTGCCTCTAAATGTCTTACTGTGAAATGGGGTTGGGTAGAGCTATTTGCCCATTTTTCTCTTATATTTTCTATCATAAACACGATATATATATTATATATATCTATATATATATATTAAATATATATATTAAAGCCACCTCTGCCCCTTATAAACAATAACTATATATAATATAAAATGTTTCATTCATCTAGGAAATCCTGTAATAAATCAAGCTTGGTGTGGCATATAGTCCCAGCACTCTGAGGCTGGAGATAGGAGGATTAGTGTAAGTTCCAGGCCAGTCTGGGCTACAGTGTGAGACTTTATCTCAAAAATGAGGGGAGTGGGGAGGGAAGGGAAAGTGATTGCTCAGAACTTCTAGCCAGGGTCTAGGGGACAGAAGAGTAGAGAAGACTCAGAGTCAGGGAGAAAGACTGTGGGGGGTGGGCCCTGCTGCATGTATAATTATGTGGACTTACAGTAAGTATATAAGTAAGAAATCCAGAGAGAACATTTTTACTTTTTCTGACAGGACTTCTCTGTGGTACAGTCTTGGGTGTTCTAGAACTCAAACTGCACACCAGACTGGCCTCAAACTCAAAGATCTGATCTGCCTCTGCCTCTGCCTCCCTAATGCTGAGACTAAAGGCGAGTGCCGCCATGCCTGGCCAGAGATAACTTCTCACCACCAACGAGCGTGTTTCTTAATAGACTTTTTTCTTACGTATTGTACTTTGAAACTCACTGAATGGTAACGGTATTAACTATTGGGTGATATTCCATGAAACATAACATCTAGGATACGTCAAATCTTGTACCTGAAGCTGCCCGGAGTCATCAATCGCTGGCCTTCCTTCTTGTGTCTGAATTCTCAGTGCTGAGTAACGGCTTTCTCTAGTGATCTCTCAGCTCCATACGGGTGGGGAGAAGACACTGTCTGTACTCCATATTCACAACTATAGGTTTGAGAATTATCCCTATACAATTCATGTGCAAAGCTCCTTTAGTCCAAATATTAAGTCCTTTGACTACTCCCAAAGATCTTGATTGTTTTCCTCTATAGATAAACAGAGACGAACATGTCATTGTGCAGGGCTGACAGGCTGAAACAAGATCGTCTTTTACTGCTTAATATGGTGCCTGCCATGTAGTGGTTGCTCTGTAAATTCTAGTTCTATCTCTTAAACCACTTTTTCTTTTTAATTTTCATTTTAAAAAATTTATGGTTATGTGTGTTTTGGCGGCATGTTTATCTGTGTACTACAAGTGTGCCTGGTGCTTTCAGAGCCGAAGAAGGCCTTGCTGTCAGAAACTGGAATTGCAGGCATTTTGTGAGCTGCCTGTTATGCCAGTGCTGGGAATAGAACCTAGGTCTTCTGGAAGAACAGCCAGTGCTCTTAACCACAGAACCATCCCTTCAGCTCCACTAAAACAACCTTCTAGTTTTACATTTTTGGGGTAGGGAAAGGTAGAGAGGGGGAAAGGAGGGAGGGAAGGAGGGAGGAAAGGAGGGAGGGAGGGAGGGAGGGGGAGGAGAGGTGGTCCCTGTGAATGCCAGGCCTGCCTGTGAGGATCAGACAACTTGGAGTCAGTTTTCTCCTTCCCCCACCTGGGCTTGCTCAGTCCCTCAGGCTTGCTGCACCTACTTCATTCCCCCAATCTCCTAGGCTAATTTCCAGCCCTATGTTCTTTCTTCCTACATTGAATTAATTGCTTAGTCTGAATACCACCCGAACATCCCCACCACACACATACCACACACACACACACACACACACAGAAGAGAGAGAGAGAGAGAGAGAGAGAGAGAGAGAGAGAGAGAGAGAGAGCGAGCTTTGCTGCCTTCGCGCCTCAGCTCTTTCCTTCCCTCCTGTCTACTGGGTAAACTCACTTTCAGAGCAGAATTCAAAGAGTCTTCTGTGAGACCTTCCCTGGGACTCTGCCTATGCTCTCTGCTTCCATGAGACTGTGTGTGTGCTGTGTGTGTGTGGGGGGGGTGTGGGCTCATTATACTGCTTCTAGCTTTGCCACAATTCTTTTGTTATGATTATGGGTGCATAATTTTGTCTATCAGATTGTAATCTTGAAGAGGCAGAAGCTGAGTGTCATGGAGATTCATACAGAGTCTGGAGGGGTCAAATGGGTGGCAAAGTGATGGGTACGATGATTGGCTTCATGAGAACCCTTTTCTGAAACCGAAGGGAGGAAACAAAAAAGGGAGACAAAGAAGCTACCCAAAGAGAAGAGCACAGGGAGGGGTGGATGTTTTTCTCACGCTAGATGTGTGAGGTCTGCTGTGGGCTGGTGTGAAGGGGCTCCTGGCTCGGCAAAGAGACATGGCCTTGTTTCCACCTAGATCCAGGATGAACGGTCTTACCTTATGTCATGGACCATCAGCCCAGCAGAGCAAAACTAGAGTCATCGACCTGAAGGAAGAGCAGAGAGAGGCTTGCTCCGGAGTGGGTGAAGAGTTTTAAGATTAGTTGAGGACAGTTTGGAGTTGTTCCAGTTGAAGCACTATGGCGGCCATGCAGGCCTACGGATGAAGGGTGGTGGATTGAAGCATGGGACTCCATTCTTGTTCTGGTTAGCGTCCTGCATTAAAGCGAGTCTATGGGTCCCGCTTTTCCCTGATAGTCTGTATAGCCAGTGGAGGATGAGAGCAAAGCATGGCCTACTACCTCACTATCCTGCTAGGAGCAGAGCCTTGGCCTGGATCCTGCACCGCACCCCAGGGCTCAGCTACAGGCCCCGACAGATAACAAAAGAGACACTGTAAGGGTGAAGAGCAGAAAAAGATTTCCTCAGTGCGGCCCCAGGGGGGAAGAGGAACACAGAGGTCAGACGGACCGCATCCCCGCCTCTGGCCAAATCCGTCTTTTCTGGGTCTTGACATGACGCTTAGCTTTAAATGTAGTGCAAGATGCATGCAGAGCTAAGCAGTCCTGCTCTAAGTATGGTCCTGTCCTTCCTCATTGCCTGGGCTATAGTATTTCCTTCAAGGTGGTCTGACAAGCTGTCAGTATTGCATGAAGTTTCTTTCTGAGAGACAAGTTCTCCACTGCCTGGCACCATTTCTAGTCTAATCCTTCTCCCAGTACAAGATTTCCAGGGAATTCCAGTTCCGTGGGGTCTATTATTCTAGTAGTTCAATATCTAAAGGGAGGGGCACAATTGTCTCTTTGGAAAATCTTCATTCCTGCCAGGGTAGTTACACTATTTGGGCTTTTTCTGTTCTAGACCATTGGCCTAACCTTGTTGTATCATTTCATAATCTGTGAAGCATCCTTAACAACCAGTATCAGACAACGCCTCAAAATAACAAGAATTGCAGCAGAGTTGACAGGAACTGAGAATGGTTTAAGGAAAAACTGAATCAATTGAAGAGAGGCTAAAAGGCCAGGCAGCTGGTACCACAGGAACAATCCAGAGTGGCTACTATCACCAAGGGAAGGATACCACCCCTCCCCCAGTTCCTACCCAAGAGCCCTTGCTGTTGGATACCCACTGTTTTTGTTGCTATGAACAATTCTAAATCTGTCTCTAAATCTGTCACTCACAGAAGAGTCAGAGTTCTGAGAGAAGTGGGAAGGGAGTGAAGCCCAAGACCAGCCCTGGCTTCTCCAGGCAGGGAGGAGCTAGATGCTTCCCTGTGTCAGTTTCCCTCCTCTCATCAAAGATACACAGAACAGGGGGGTTTCTTAGCAGAAAGGAGGTTTAGATGATGATGGCAAATGAGACACAGCAAAATGTCTGCCAGGCTTCAGTCCTTTTCTCCTCTCGGACTGGTGGTTGCTCCGTTTTGCTGGCTTGTCAACCATGATCACAGTCCCTGGTTCACACCTGAAACTTCAGAACCATCTTCTTCTCGTTCCTGTTCTCGTCATGAATAGCTCTGCACAGATCTGCTTCCCCCCCCGCCCCCGCACCCCGTCACCATTACTGTGTTAGAAAGATTACCTTGGCAACAGCACAGGGGAGAGAAAAGACTGGAAACTGGGAATCGGTCTTCTAAATTTGAGAGATGCAGGAGACTATTGAATGTGTCCGTTGCAGTGGTCTCCCTTACAATCTAGTGTTAGATTCTTATAGCATTAAAAACGAGCATCACATAGATCCTGCTCTCCTTTGTCTCAGCTTTTGGCATCCGGACATCTGAGGCAACACCTTGGTTGTCATATGCCCGTGTGTGTATACTTGTGTGTGGTGCATCCCAGGTTGAGAACCGTTGTGTTCTAGTACATTTATTTTAAAGCCGAGGAAACTGAGGGCAGAAAGAAGGAATCGAGCCAATGAAAAGGACCAGGAACAAGATCTCGTCATCTGGTCAAATGATACTCAGATTACTTACTTTTCTTTGTGGGGAAAAAAAAATTGTTTCTCTTTGTGACCAAGAAAGCAAGCTACACTGTTCTAGACCAGCAGTGAGCAGGCCCTTAAGACTGCAGGCCTACTGAGTGACTAGCAGTGAGCAGACCCCTCAGACTGCAGGCCTACTGAGTGACAAGTTCACAAGAAGCAGCTGTTTTTAATGATGGCTGCTTTCTGTCTAACTTTCACCATGCTGTGCTGAAACACCATGACCAAAGGCAGTTTTGAGAAGAAAGCCTTTATTTGGTTTATATATCCTGAATTACAATCCATTGAGGAAGCTAAGTTAGGAACTGGGCAGGAACCCAGAAGCAGGAGCTGATGCAGAGGCCATGAAGGATGCTGCTTGCTGGCTTGCTCTTCATAGCTTGCTCAGCCTGCTGTCTTATAGCACCCAGGACCATCAGGTCAGGGTATACCACTTACAACGGGCCAGGCTCTCTCCCCTCAATCACCAACTGAGAAAATGCTCTACAGGCTTGCCTAGAGCCTGATCTTATGGAGGTATTCCTCACTGGGGCTCCCTCCTATCAGATGACTCTAGCTTCTGTCAGGTTGACATATAACTAGCTAGCATACTCTCCACAAGTCTTCCTTGTCAGAACCAGGTAAAATGTCCCTGGGTATGAAGTGAGGAAGTGCCATAGCCCAGCCAAGAGCACACTTCTGTGGCAGTATTCTGGCTGTCTGGGCCTTGGTCTGGGCCTCTGACTCTCTAGACACGACATTTCGTTACTCACTGACCCTTTGTCCGTTGCTGTCTGTCCTTTAACTACCAGGTTCTCATCCTGAGACTCCATGGCTCCCTCCCTCCCCACTTCTCTGGCTTCTGACTTGGATTAATCACTCAGCTTTGAATTGGTTACCACCAACTGTGGACACTCTCATGGCAACCTGGAGCTTCTAGATGCTTTCTTCCACATAAAGTTGCTTAAAAATAATGTCTTTACAAAGCCTCTGCTTTTTCATAAAGATAACATCTTGGTCCAAATGTAACTTAAGGTTGAAAAAAAAAAAAAAAAAAAAAGCAACAGCCTGAGACCTGTTGTAGTAGAGCCATCTTTCCATCAGGGGGAGCCATTCTTTTTCCTAAATTCTCTGTATCCAGAAAGGGAAATCACAACAAAGTCTGAACACCTCTCCCTGGCTTAAATGGGAATGATGTGGTCAGAGCTGACTGGTGGGAACGAACTCTAGGAACCATGGAACAAAGCTTATCGGAAGTGGGGCTGTGTGACGGGAGGTCAGTCTGCCAGCTCGATGAGAGATGATGAGAAAGAAATCATGCAGTGGGCCTAAGGAATGAAGAAGTGGGTGGGAACAGGCTGGAAATAGAGCCATTTTGGCCAGAAAATGACAAGACTATAAGTTAAAGATGCCTGGGCTGGGAGCTTGAGGACCTGTGGAGACGGTTCTGTGAATAGAATGTGGGAAATAAGAAGGGTTGTTTTGAAAGGAGGGAAACATTAGGTTTGTGCACGGAGGATGCAGATATCCAAGGATGTTTCCATAATGATGAATTCAGTAACTCTGAACAGCAGATATTAGTGTGGGCTTTCATGAGGAAGAAAAAGGAGACCAGGGAATCATATAGACTGAGAAAAGAAAAGGCACAAGCTTACAAGAGTGACTACATTTAAGTATCAAACACGGAAGTAATCTGAGGAGCAGGATGTGTGTATAACTGAGAAATAAAGTATGCTTTTGCCCCAGTCAAGGGAGGGGACTCCATAAAGGGATGTGGAGAGAGAGTGAGAGAAAGAGGAAGGATGAGATGAAGGCTGGCCAGGTTGTTATTTTAACAGTCACTCAAGACTTTTGGTCATGGTAGGCCTCATTTTAATCACAACAAGCTGTCGTGGTCCCGAGGAGAAAGCCCTTACCAAATGAAGTACTTTGACAAGTTTCTGGAGAGCTCACATTTATAGCTCACTTTATAAAGCTCAGGGTCGCTCAGAATTTCCAAATAAATTCTTTCAGTTTGCAGTCTCTCTGGATTCAGTGCTAGAAACTGCAAAAGCTGGAGGGCGGGCTGAAGACCGGATATATAAAGAATAACATTAAATATTAATGAGCAGTCTCCTCCTGCTAAGCTAGAGGCTCTAGGAGAAATAGCCCCAGGCCGACTAGGTTCCCCGCCCCTCATGAATATGCAGATAGCTGTCCACCGCGCACTGCCCCGCCCTCTACTCCTCTCCCAGCGCAACGGACTCTCCCTTCAAACGGGAAACAAGATGGCGGCGGCAGGTCCGAGCACTCGGGCTTCTTCCGCGGCGGCCGCGGCAGCTCTGAGTCGGCGGGGCCGGCGGGGCCGCTGTGACGAGATGGCGGCAGCGAAAGCCGGGGTGCCGGGCCCGGCCTCTAGCCCCGCGTTGTTAGTGTTGCGGCCAGCGCCACGGCCGGAGGAGTCGGGCTGCACCGGGTGCCTGGAGACCCCGGGGGAAGTGGCGGCCCTGCCGTGCAGCCACTCGCGGTGCCGCGGCTGCGCCTCGCGCACGGTGGGCCCGGGCTGCCGTCGCTGCCGTCCCCGCGGCTCGGGCTGGGCCCGCCGTCGGGCCCGTGACGACGGCCAGGCCGCCGCGAAGCTGATGGGCGAGCGCGCCCGTCGCGGACAGCCGGAGCGCTGCCACCCGCGCCGGGACGGGGGCGCGGCTGCCTCGGGGCCCAGGCCGGAGCCGGAGCCGCTCGCGGAGCCAGGTGGAGCCTCCCCTCGCCCTGTGGGGTCCAGCTAGGCCCAGCCACCGGGTCTGGCCTGGTGAGCGGGGTGGAGGGTCCCGGGCCCTACTGGAGCCGGTGTGGAGAGTTCTCCTGGGGTCGCGACGGGGTTCTGCCCTGGCGCAGTATGTGTTGGTTAATGTTGAACTTTGGAGCGAACTGCGGGCGTGTTGAATTTGGAGGGGCAGTGAGGGGACCCGCGCCTTGCGTAAGTCAGAAGTTTGGAAGGAAACACTTCTTGGAACAAGTTAGGGGCATGTTGAAGTTGGTGCGTGTAGGGGGAGGGGCCGTGGAGGAGGATCCCAGAAGCGCTTGTTTCAGTGTCGGGCGGAGGGCTTGGGGTCGCATTCTAAGAAGGACGTGTCTTCCAGGGCTGCAGAGGATGAGGTGTGGGGTATCCCAGGCTCAGGGGGAACTTTGCAGACTTGAGAGCAGAATGGCTTTTGAGGAGGAGCTCGCGTGTGAAGTTCTCATGCAATCTTGAAAAAAATACATGCTTAGTGTAGAGAGCTTGGCGCATAGTGAGGATGAGATAAATGCCATCTATACTGGTGATAATACTAATCATAAACGCCAGTAGTGCTTGATGAAAAAAGCTGGGTGGGATTTAAGTTTTGGAGACGAAGATTGGTTGCCTGGGGGCTGTTTTCTGTCTTCGTATGTAAGTTTCGTCTATGATGCTGGCAATTTAAAGGTCTGTTGTTGGACTCTTGGCCTGAACTGCTTTTCCTTTCTCACCATTGGCAGCCCATCACTTGTTGGTGCTGAAGTCTGAGATAGAAGATTCCGTTTGTAACACGAACCAAGACCTAAGCTTCTTTGGTGCATGCCTAGGCAACATACCTACAGCTGAGATTTTCAAGAACCGTAAATCAGGAAAAGCCATTTGTTAGCCCTTTTATGTTAGGAATTCTGCCTTATGTTGTTTTCAACAGAAGGAAGGGATTGCTTTGTGTGTATGAAAGTGCAGTTCCTAGAAACTACAGGGTCCAGAATGCATCTGTTTTTGGTTCAAGCAGAGACACCTGCCAAAGACACCTTGCTTTTCAGTCTAAGAGCTGAGATGGTCTGCATTTTACTTTCTGCGTTTCTTGTTATTCCTTCTAAAAACATCACAATGATCTTGGTTGTATCTTTATTTCTCTTTTATAAATGAGACTGAGGCCCAAAGAGATTAACTAACTCATCTAATGATGAAAGTACAATTTCATCAGATTTTCTCAATTTAGCTTGCTTTAATTTCTGAGATTATAAATATAAGCAATTTCTCTGGTCTCCCTACTAACTACATTGACAGTATGGTCAAATAGGATAGCAGTTTTCTCTTTCTGTATCTCTTGGAACTGTTGTGAAACATCCAGCTTGAAATTTGAACTATGTAAAGGAATGTATTGCTTATTGATTTGTGTAAACTTTCCCATTAAAGAAATTTGTTTTCATAAAGGATAGGCTTATGTGATTCAGGTCATTTACCTAAAATGAGAGTCCATAGGATTTGTTAAGTTACTTAGTATCTTTCAGTTATATGTGAGTCATAATAAAAAGTATTTTTCCTAAGTTTCCTTTTTGGATCATTGAGTATATGCAATCATGTTTATCCAGCTAAATAATTTTAGAAGAATAGAAAATACTACTGAACCAGTCATGGTGATGCAAAAGTGCAATCTCAGTATTTGGGAAGTGAACTCAGGAGGGACAGAAGTTCAAGGTTGTTGACTACGTGCAAAGCCATTTAAAAAGCAAAACTTAAAAAAGAATTGCTGAATAGGGCTTGGAAACTCTTGTTTAGCTTTGGTGGGTGTTTACAGAAGTTATACACAATATATTTTAATTAAAACTTTAACAGTGGGGGTGAGGCAGCAAGAAGTCACCAGCAGTGCCAAGCCTGACAGCATGATTCAATTCCAGGACTCACATAGTGAAGGGAGAGAAACTAAAAGCTGCAAAGTTGTCCTTTGACCTCCACATGTGTGTAGTGGCATGTGAACATACCTCCCAAAATAAATAAATAAATGTAATCAAATTCGTTGAGTGTGATAGGGCAAGCTTATAATCCCAGTGTTTGGGAGGTAGAGACTAGAGTACAAATTCAAGATCTTCCTTGGGTACATAATAAAATCTAGGCCAGTCTGGGCTACAGGAGGCTCTGTATCACTGTGCTTGTGTGGTGTGTGTGTGTGTGTGTATGTTGTATGTATGTGTGTATGTGTGCGCCTGCCTCTTGTCTAAAGTGGCCAGAAGAGGGTGTCAAATTCCCTGGAATTGGTGTCATATTGGGAACTGATAGGTGGATGCTGGGAACTGAACTTGGGTTCTTTGGAAAAGTAGCTAGTGCTCTTAAGCACTGAGCCATCTCTCTAGATCCATAATTTTTAAAAAGTTGTTTTGTAGCTGTGCATTTCCATGGAGAAGTCACCCACAGCTTGAACAGATTTTCAAAGGTTTGCTATAGAAAAGAGGTTAAGGACTGCTCTGTTCTGGGTCCTCATTGTTGCAGAGAAACCTGAAGTGGAGGCAAGAACTACTAGTTACAAGTTGCAGTGAGGAAATAGATAAACAAGCTAAAAGAGGGACTGTGTAAAAAGACAAAACACAGACCCTGGACAGGGAAAGGTTCATGTTGACTTTGTTTTGGTTTTTGCATTAGAGTCCAGCAGCCCAAGCTATTCTCCTGCTTCAGTTTCCTGCGTGCTGAGCTTGCAGGTGTGAGCTACTGTCCTGGCTCATGATGGCTATGCATGACAGAAGCTGAACGTTTGCATTGTGATTTCAGGAATAGAAACCACAGCAGCAGGAGGTCATTTGTAGGAACCCTAGTAAGTGTATCTCCTGGTGGATTCGTACAGTACAGTTAGGTCACCAAATGAAGGAAGGGTTGGCAAGCTTTGTAAGACTGGAAATGAAGTTGTCTCAGGTGCATTGCTGTTTAAGTCAGTCTGTTGTGTTTGCTTGCTTGCGTATTTATTTGAGGCTAGGTTGTATTCTGTTGCAGAGGCTGGTTTTGAACTCCTGCAGTCCTGTGATCCTCCCACTTCATCCCCCTGCATATACTCTGCAATGCTTACTGTATTCGTGTTTTGAGACAGGACTTTGCTGTGGAGCCCCAACAGGCAGTAAACTTCAGGCCTTCCACCCTTCATCTCCCGGCTGTGGGATTGAACCATGTGCCACCGTGCACAACTTACTTATTTTTCAAAAAGATTTCAAATACAATGTCTCTTTTAGGATTGTCTGTGAAAAAAAAGTATAGTTTGTGCTTGTTAAATTTTGGTTGTGTTTTTGACATTTTTGTGGCTTGAAATTTATTTAATTTGAGACAGGGTATCACTGTGTATCCCAGGCTGGCCTCAAACTTACAGCAACCCCTCAGCCTTCTTAGTGCTGGCATTACAGGCATGCACCACCACACCTGGTTTATTAGTTGTGTTGGATCTGTGAAACCCTGTGTGTGAAGGCTACAGCAGTGACAATATCAAGGTTGGCTCCACGCTGAACTTCACATTCTTTGAGGCTGTGCAAGTCCTTCCTTGTCTGTGTCTTGAACACTATGCAGGGTTTATAATGAATAGCTACATTTTGTTAAGCATTTTTCAGCAAACAAAATATTATAAAACTCTTTCTCATGCAATTTATATTCTAAATATAAAGGCATTCTAATGTGTTGATTTTAAAAATATTTACTACACAGTGAATAGTTTTAGCACTATACATAATAATTATATTTACATTATATTGAAAATGATTAAAGAGTTTTGACTTAAAGCCAAAAGAGCTTCTAAATTATACTGTCTTTGATCTTGAAAGTGGAACTTTTTAGCTTTTAGGATAATTCTTTTTTCTTCTACTATAGGTAATGATTAAAGTAATAAGGTAGACAAAGGCTGATAACAATTTTAAGTTGGCAGACTTTTTTTTGTCTTAAAATCGAATTTCAAAAATGTAGATAGAAACATTTTTAGTATGTCCTTCCTTTTTGTCTCACAGTCTCCCCACACAAACATCTCTGTTCACTTATGATTAACACACATTTTAAACATTTGTTTTCTGTAAAAAGCAAATAGTTCTGGTTGATTACTCAGTTGTCAGACAACATCTGCTAAGTGTGTTGCCTAAATTAGGTTTAGGACTAGTGCATAATGAAGTTATGTGATTGTATAAAAGGACGGGGTTTCTCTGGTCTGTCAGGGCTTGTTTCAGACTATATGAGGTGACTCATCCTTTCTCCTTAATGACAAAATAAGCGTGTTGCAGTAAGGCAGATACCATGTGTCTCGCACTTGCTTATGTGTTTTACAAAACTCTAGTTGAGATTACCTCATCATCTGTTTACCACAGAAATGAATTACCACTGAAGGAATTGCTCGGCTCTTTGGATTCAAACTGAACAGCAGGAATGCAGGTGGTATCTGCTTCCTTCCTCTCTTACTTTTGCTCCCTGACATCCACTTAATTTAGAAGAGTTGCCCACCTTAAGTTCATTTATATGGGACTTTGCTTGAGAAGTTGATAATCCATTTTAGTAACATTTTATTTGATTAATATAATGAGTATTTGGTTCCTATTAGTTTGGACACAGTGTCCAGAAGAGGGTGGGAGGTCAGGGATAGACTTGTTGGGCAATGGTGAACTTTGGATGCCCTGTCAAAGGGTGAGGATGCGCCAAAGAATTCCAAAGAGGATCTGACTTGTGCACTTCAGAGACTCTCTGATGGGGTTCTGTTGCACATGTGTTGGAAACCCCAGTTGTCTTTGAAAGATGGTAGACTGCACATAACCAGACAAATAGGGAATACTGAACAGTGACTTCACACATTCTCAAGGTTGCTGGGAGACAATAGTCAATAGACCTGGAGCTATCTAAACTGTTAAGCCCTTGTGCCAATGCTGTTTTACCCTGTAGTAGGCTCAAGGAACCCAGTGAAGCCTGAGTAAGGAGGTTCTGTTTTCCTCTTCTGGGGTTGAGCTTAGCCATGTGCTAGAGTTAAAGACCTTTGCATAGCTCAGGTTTCTTCATGGGCTGTATTCTCTGTGAAAGGATAGGCAAACAGACAAACAAAAAACTACCCTCTGTCACAAAGAGAGAACAAAAAAATCTTGTCTTGATTTGCCTGGGCTTTTTGCAAAGTGGAAATTAAAAAAAAAAAAAAAAGCTTTCCTAAGAACTAAAGCACAGGATATGTAGCTCACTCACATTTAAGATGTGAAAGGTTTGGGTTCAGATAACCTTATGGTGAAAAATTAATATTAAAAATATATCTCCAAGCTAGTGAACTATGCAAACCACATGGGGAAAGTAAAGCAAGACTTTCAGGAACACTGTCCTACCCCAGATGGCCCAGGGTTCTTCCAGAAGGAAGAAGCCCAGCTGTGGGTAAAGTCAGTGGAAAATGACAGTGCGAGCCAGCAGGCTTCCACTGAAAGGAGAGTCCCACACAGGAAACGAGGCTGAGATGTACAGTGTCCGTTCACAGGGTAATTAAAACAGCGTAGTTCAGAATCGACACCCCAGTGAACTAAAGATATTCCAGAACTGAAGATCTTTTATATAAAGATATCCAGAATTGAACACCTCAGTGAGTGACCAAGACAGGAAATAATTTGTAGAACTAACTGTAATGGAAACATCTAGTCAGTAAGGTTGGAGCTCAGTAAGGCAAACAGTGGTTTAAAGTAGCCCAGTATGTGAGGAAACTCCTCAGACACATAGGAATGAAGAAAATAGGAAAGAGAATGGAAGAGATTGATCAAGAAGCTCCAAGCATTAACCTAGGGGAAAAGCAGATAGAATGAAGGGGTATAGAATATGAAGATTTGATGACTTGGGATGATTTCAGAATTAATAAAAACCTGTATCTCTTTAAGATTCATGAAGTCTAGCAAAATTTGAAAACACTCAAGAACCCCATAACTAAACACATTGTGGTGAAACTGCAGAACACCAAAGTCACTCCCCTACCCAACCTCCTTGCTGGGGATTGAACCTAGTTTCTAAGTAACAAAACCAAGAAAAGTTAGAAAAATAATAGCAGGTCAAATCCAAAGGAGGTACAAGATAGGAAAGAATGGAGCTGTTCTCATCGGAGGTACTGGTCTTGCCGGAGACTGAAGGAATACGGTGCAGCCTTTCCAGTAGAGCGTGTTTGCCTTAGGGGAACTCAGGTGCGCATGCTCACACAGTTCATCTTCAACTGCAGAACTGGAAAAAGTGAACAGTTTGTTCAGAGAAATGGGTCATTTCTGTAACTGTTAACTTCAATGAATGAACAAAGCCCTTATGTATTGTCATGAATAAATCTTGAAAAACTGTGGCCGGGCATTTGGGAGGCAGAGGCAAGCCAATTTCTGAGTTCGAGGCCAGCCTGGTCTACAGAGTTCCAGGACAGCCAGGACTACACAGAGAAACCCTATCTCGAAAAACCAAAACAAAACAAAAACTCAAAAAACCAAAACAAACAAATTAACAAAACAACTGTATAGTGTTTTAACAAAATAACTGTATAAGTTACAAAAGGCTCTAGCTAATGCCATTTATACAAATAAAGAGGTACACAAAGATGGGCTTGCTTGAATGGGCAGAGGACTGAGAGATGAAAGTCAGCAATAGCAACTATTCTTTCTGACAGCTAGATAGTGAGAGAAAGGAAATGGTACAAGGCAGGGAGAGTCTGCCTCTTCAGAAGAGAAGCAAAGCAGGTTTTATTCAGGACTCAAGATGCCTTTGGAGAGTCCCCATTCCTGGGATTTTGGTAGAACTTGAGAGCCTAATTGACAGAGACCATGTTTCCCTGTTGCTACATACTGCACGAATGACAAGCCGTCCATTTGTTTATGAATTGCTGCTGGTTTCCAGTAGCTGGTAAAAAGGAGTTAATGGTTAAGAAAGGTCAGGGCCAGGCCTACCTAGTAAAATAACACTGACTGAGGGCCGAGAATTGTTCTGCATATTTCCACATACACAATTCCTACTTAAGCCTAATCCCTTCCTCTCTGTCTCTCTGTCTCTCTTTCTCTTTCCACCCCTTTGTGTGTGTGCCCATCCACATGTGTGCACTTGCATTTATAGAGGCTAGAGGATAGCCTCAGGTGTCATTCCTGGAGTCTCTTATTTTATTGATTACGATAGGTTAGTTGGCCAGAAATGTCCAGGGATCATCCGGTCTCCACCTCCTCAGTGCTGGTATTACAAATGCATGCCACCTTTTAACGTAGGTTCTGGGGAATCAAACACAGGCCCTCAAGCTGGCATGACAAGCGCTTCACTGACTGAGCTAGCTCCTTTGCCCACTTTTTGTTCATTTTAGCACTAGATATGGAAGATGATCCCTAAATTGTTAAGCTGGTATACTATGTGATCCTTGGCATCTAAACATGAATAGTTATTTCTTTCTTCCTCAGAATAACATCTTTTAGTTTGTCTGTGAGTAATACACATAAATATGTTTATTTCTTGTACTAGTTTTTTTTGTGTTTCAGTTTTCTGTTCCATAAAGAGCAAACATCACAAGCTGTACTGAGTTGCTTTAAGATTTAGGTAGGAATTATGTGTAAAAGCACTTAGTATAGTGCCCAACGTGTAAGCACTGAGTCAATGTCAGTTTACTAGGGAGCTGTTCCTGATTGTGGGTTGAGCTGCCTCAAGTCTGTGTGGTATAGCTTAATCCTCTGAGTGCTGTAGCCTGCTTTAAATTCTGCACTCGCTCTCCCTTTATTACTTCTTTGATGTTAGTGGAGGTGCTAGCTTTCTGGAGTGTTTGCTTCCTCTGTGTAAATGGATATAGTAATAGCAACAGCCCCTGGGGGGGAATTGCAAGGGTTAAATGAGATACTCAGTATAATGTTTAGCAGTGGTATTTAAACAGTAAACTCTTTGAAAAAGGGGAATAGAATACTTCATGTTTTTATGGGATTCCTGGTAAGAATGAGTACGTCTGTATATCTTTATCTGTTTCTTGTGCCTTTTCTTGGGCTGTTTTTATTATGTTTGTTTATTTTGTCCTAGTCCAGTGCGTTAGTTTTTGTTTTATCTTTTTATATTTTATTTTCTAATGAGAAATGGGGGAGGGCTGGGAGTAATAGAGGGAGGAGAAACCATAATTAGGATATATTATATAAGGGAAAAAAATCTATTTTCAATAAAAGGGGGGAGAGGAACAAAATAGATATTAGCATAGTGAGTGATTTATGTCTGTTGTACACATGAATTTGTCATGATTTGAGGAATGAGGTAAAATGTTTCTTACTGTGGATTGTGTTTTTAAAAGTTTGAAAGTTACTGGCTAGCAGTCCATAGTATTCTCAGTAATGTTAACTACTTTTTTTTTTTTTTAGAACCTTTTTATTTCCTATAGATACCTACCATAAAATAACTCTCTCTCTCTCTCTCTCTCTCTCTCTCTCTCTCTCTTCTCTCTCTCTCTCTCTCTCTTTTGCTGTGTGTGTGTGTGTGTGTGTGTGTGTTGGAAATCTGGTGCACAGGTTTCTTCACATTTGCTAGGGATGAGATTAGGTTTTGCAGTTTCTATGAATCTTTGGTGACTAGATCGACCTAACATGCTGAGATCAGGAACGAAGTGTGGGGAGGGTAGCCTGATGTCTGTGGTGGTACACTGCCTGGCACACAGTAGGTTCTTAAGCATTTCTTGGATGAATGGGAGAATTGTCTTTATTAAAGCCCAAATTCAGAATTTCTCTACTTTAATACCAACCTGATAGAGTAATAGACTGAGATTTTTCTGTTTTGTTGAATTTCTTTTTCTTAAGCATTCATAAGACTTATGTTTTTTTATGTTTATCCACATTTATAACTTGATTATAATGTTTAGGTTGATGTAAGATGCTAATTGAGTACTGAAAGCTACCTGTGAAAGGAGAGAGAAGGATATTCTGTGAATGTACCTTCAGGCCACAGTTTGCTATTTCAGCTTAGTAGGCACAGCAGTGTTCTTATGTATTTATACTTTTACTGGGATCAGAAGGATTGTAAAATGCATGTATGATTAGTTACATCTTCTACTCACTACTAAAGTATAGGGTTTTTTTGGGTTTTTTTTTTTTTTTTTTTTTTGCATACTGAAAAGTATTCTGGAAGAAAAATAGTATTGAAAAGTAGTGGATCTGAATGAAGTCTGGCTCAAAGCCCTGTTGTGGCTGAGGCTTTGGGCAAGCTTCTTACACTCTGCACTTAAATTTCATTTGTACATTTGAATAATGGTTACATTGGAATGTGTATGGGTTAGATGAGATAGCACATGTTAGGTGCAAAGAGCAAGCAAACACCTAATGTTAGCTTTTATTCATTGTTTATTAATGTAGTCATTGATTATTGTGGCAAGTACACAGCTAGTTATCAGGGACACAAA